>CM048744.1:133560233-134186733 GCA_026315105.1 Locusta migratoria | reverse complement strand
AAAGTTTGATTAGCTGAAGTACCTGTGACGGGACAACACTGAAGTCAGCAACCATGAATTTTAGTTTTATTAAATGATTTCGGTATTTCTTCGAGTCATTTTAATTTTAATAATTCTGTATCAGTTAATTTTATTAAATTATACCAGAAAGTTACATTCTGTAAAAAAAAAAAGAAGAAGAAGAAGAAAAGAAAAAAGAAAGAAAGAAAAAAAAGTGTCGGTCAAAACTCTGCCGCCCGGGGCAACTGCCCCCTTTGCCCTCCCTAGATCCGGCCCTGACAAATGGTCCCATTCTTGTTCATACACACTCAACAACTACTGGAGAGACAGATAAAATGTGAAAGTTCTACTTTCTCCCCATCTGTTTCTCTCTCTCTCTTCATCTAGTTCTCTCACTGTTTCTTACCGTTGTCTCATTCTTCACCATTGTCACTGTCTGTTTATCCCATTGCCATTGTCTTTGCGGCACGTTTTCCTCTACCATTACTACTGTCATTCCTTTCTCACTTGCAGTATGCTGTCTCTCTTTTCAGTTACCATTGACTCTTCACTCATGTCCTAGGGGTGGAAGTATTTGGGGGGGCTTTGAATCACACACTGAAAACTTTAACATGTAGGTGTACTGGGTGAGAAAATGTGGTAAATTTTGAAGATCTGAGGGGTTCCACATACCACAAGCCCCAGAGTGGAGTATGGTCTCCATTGATCTCCCTTTTTCATTTGCTCTGTCTTCTTTCTCTTTTGCTTCCACTGCTACAGTCATGATCCATTTCTTTTCTTGCTATCAAACAATGGAAATTCCAGGAAGAATTCAACAATATTTTCGAGAAGCTTATTTTAGTCTGACAGTCATGGTAGAGATATGCAACCATCATGATCAAAATTTATTTAAATGATTCTAAAATTGCTTATAGGTTGCTTCAATAATCAATTACATGTTGTGAGTAGATTAAACCATTAACGCCTAGCGTTGCCATATGGCAACGTTTGTAACACTTTTTTAAAATCATAATTTCCACGACAACAATGAAGCAAGAGTGTTGGCAGCACCAGCTTCCGTTTCGTAACACTTGCAAGTTCACTACAATGCAACAGTTTTAACAATACATTTAGAGGTTGCGACATATGCAATGTTGGAAGTCGTAGTTTGCTGTATGAGTAAGAAAAATAGCGTATCAGTTCGAGTAAGTATATTTTACATACTAATTTATGATACATAATTTTGTTTTTTAGTATGATTATGCTTTATATACTCCAATATATATTCTCTGAAAGTTAGTCCTTTCTGTGAAATAAATTACGTTCATTTAGGCCATTTGAACTTCGGTGTTGCCATATGGCAACGCTAAGCGCTTATACTCAGTAAAATGACGAATTTTTCATTTTTTCTTTTAGAAGAGTTTTCTCGCTTTCTGAGGTGTTGGAGATTCTTTACAATGATGATATTGAAGATGATGTGTTTGTTGAACCCCCAGATCTGAATGTAAACACAGCTGATTCCGATAAGAGATGTTGGTGGGTAGGTAGCCCTTCCATTGGTTTGTTTTTAATTGTTTGTTTACTGATACCGACAACTTTATTATTTTCTATTTCATTCCGTATTGTTACCAATTATTAGACAACATGTCCTCTCATCAGTTACGAGCTAATGCTGAAATAAGGCTGCCAAGTAATGAAATGATCGATGTTTATTATGAGGACCGAGACCTGCCAGCACAATCAATGAATACTGCACAAGATCCAACTGTACCTGAACAACCTGCACCACGTCCCAATGTACCAGAGTCATCTGTATCCAAAGTAAGATATAACTTGAATGAAACTTTCACTCTGCAGCGGAGTGTGCGCTGATATGAAACTTCCTGGCAGATTAAAATTGTGTGCCGGCACTGGCACTCGAACCTGTCGGTAGAGCGCTTGCCCGCGAAAGGCAAAGGTCCCAGGTTCGAGTCCCGGTTCCGGCACTCAATTTTAATCTGCCGGGAAGTTTCAAGATGGAACTTATTATCTAACAATATCGTGAACTTGGCTTCTGACAGAGACACATGTGGTGGGCCGTGAGAGAAAGCAACTGACAACTCAGTCGCCACATTCATCTCTTCTTCATGTGGTGCAGAAGAGGTCGTCCAAATTAAGAGATACTTGCAACAAAAAAGCGAAACATAATGATTCCCCAGATGAAAACTGGTGGCCAAGTATAATTCACATATGGGAGGAACTGATAGGTGGATCAGAATCTAGCATGCTGCTGCCTTGGAATAAGAAGCAAGAAATGCTATTGGTGTATCTTTACATGGATGTTAGATGTCGCCGCACAAAACAGTTGGATTTTGTATTATAAAGGAAGAAACCAATTTCTCTTTTCGAATTTAAGAGGTAAGTAACAGTACTGTACTTGCAGAGATACCAATATCTAACCAAAGGATGCGGAAGACCTTCTGCAACAAGGGCATCTACTGACAGTCGTCTATCAGATTCCATTAGTTTTGATAAAACTGACCACCTCGTCCGGCATACAGAAGGAAAAAAGAAGAAAATGTGTGCAAAAAAGGACTGTAATTCTATGTGAGGACAATGTGTTCCAGGGGTAATGTGGGATTGTGTATAGATTGTTTTATTTCGTTTCATGTACAGTAATACAGAGTTAAGTGGTTGATTCATTATTATTAATTGCTTTTGTTATAAAATATCAGTAGTATGACAAAGATATTATAATAAATTTACACAAAAGTTGTATGTGTAATAAGAACTTTCAGTAACCTAATTATTTTGTGGAAGTTGCAAACCGCACAAATTTAGGTATTGAAAGCGCCTAGCGTTGCCATACGGTAATATCAAATATCTCATTTAAGGCAGTAATGACATTCATAAAAATCACTATGTTGTGTAATTTATGGCCTGTTGAGACACAATAAAGCAAAAAAGTTTAAAATTAAAAAAAAAAATTAATTCAGGCACTAATGGGTTAATAATATAGTAAGGACAGCTTACAACTCTCCGTAAAGACGCGGCAACGAGCTGTGACAGGCACATACAAAAGACACACACATACAACACTTTCAGCTATCGGCCATGGACTTCTTCAGAAAATAGAAGACTCACGCAATCACACAGGCACACAACACAGTCATACAACCTTCACCTCCGGCTGCTGCACTTTGAATGACACTCTGCGGCTAGTAAATCAGGGACAGGAGGGGTGGGGAGGGGAGAGGGGATAGGGGATAGGAAGGTTACGTCACGGTGGTGGGGATGGGTTAAATGGAAATAATGGGATGCAGCTTAGGAATGGAGTTGGGAAGCGGGTGAGGGGAGAAAAATAAAATAAACAATATAAATATATAAAAAAATTGCGTGCACACTGCAAGTACACAAGACCGCGAACACACACACACACACACACACACACACACACACACACACACACAACACACACACGAGCCACCACAAAACCCAGCTCACTGCCACAGGGATCATATCCTTGTGGAAGACCCCACTGCAAGACCTGTCCAATCCACCCACCCAACACTTCCTATTCCAGTCCTGTCACAGGCTTATCCTACCCTATCAGAGGCCGGGCCACCTGTGAAAGCAGCCATGTAATTTACCAACTGTGCTGCAATTGCTGTGCAGCTTTCTGTATTGGCATGACCACCAACCAGCTATCCATTAGGATGAATGCCCACCGCCAAACTGTGCCCAAAAACAAGGTGGACCACCTTGTGGCACAGCATGCAGCGGAAACACATGCTTGATTTCAATGGCTGCATCACAACCCGGGCCATCTGGACCCTCCCATTCACCACCAGCTTTTCTGAACTGCACAGATGGGAGTTATCCCTACAATACATTCTCCGATCCCGAAATCATACAGGCCTAAATCTACGATAACTTCCCTTTTTTACCCATACCTTACACTTCCTACGTCTCTATCCCAAACCTCACTTATTTTGAGTGGTGCGGGAATGTGTGACCGTGTGTGTGTGTGTGTGTGTGTGTGTGTACGCAGTCTTTTGTACTTGCAGTGGGCACGCAATGTTTTTTATATATATATTTATTTTATATTGTTTATTTTATTTTTCCCCCCTCACTCGCATCCCCACTCCCTTCCTAAGCTGCATCTCGTTATTCCCATCTAACCCATCCCCACCACCGGGACATAACTTTCCTATCCCCTCTCCCCTCCCCACCCCTCCTGTCCCCGATTTACTCGCCGCAGAGCGCGATTCGAAGTGCGGCAGCCGGAAGTGATGGTTGTATTACTGCGTTGTGTGCCTGTGTGGGTGTTCTATTTTTGAAGATGGCCATGGCCGATAGCTGAAAGTGTTGTATGTATGTGTCTTTTGTATGTGCCTGTCACAGCTCATTGCCACATCTTTGCGGTGAGTTATAAACTGTCCTTACTATATTATTAATTTCGACCTGGACTTTCCATTATTATATTTTGTCAGAGTATTTATAGTAAAACCACAACATGTTTTGGGCTTAGCCCATAGTCTGTTGACCTATCAGTAGATACAGCCAATAAGTATATACACAAAATTATTTGCAATTTATAATTAAAATACAAAATATTTTTATATATAGTAATTAATTTTACATAATTTGAAATTCCATACCGATATAATACATATTGAGCATTGATGCATTCAAATTTGTCATTTAACATAATATTGTTAAGTAATGCCAAACAAGAGTAAACATCAATTGTGATTAAGATTATATTTATATGAAATTAAGAAAATATATATGTATATAAAATATTTTAGAAAATAAAGATTCTAAGGCACATTAGTATGTGAGCAGCATGGAAGTTAGAGGCTAAAAAGTTGCTTTATTTGTTCAAGATACAAGGAGGCCTAATTAAAATGATGCAGATTAGGCCACTTTATTTTGACCTCGTATCTTGAACAAATAAAGCAACTGTTCAGTCTCTACTCTAACTCCATGCTACTCATACAGTAATGTGCCCTAGAATCTTTATTTTATATAAACATTATCTTAATCACAGTTGATTTTTATTCTTGTTTGGCCATACATAACAGTATTTTAAATGACAAATTTCAATGCATCAATGTTCAATGTGTATTGTATCAGTATGTAATTCCAAATTTTGTAAAATTTATTACTTTATATATAAATATTTTGTATGTTAATTATAAACTGCAAATTATTTTGTGTATATACTTAATGGCTGTATATGCATATTACTGACAGGTCACCAGATGATGGGCTAAGCTCAAAACATATTGTGTTTTAACTATAAATAATCTACTAACAACGTCTAAGTGATTATTCAAGCAACCTATAAGCATTTAAATAAATGATTACGGGAGCGTAGGATATATCGTAGGGAGAGTTCCCACCTGCGCAATTCAGAAGATATAGTGTTTGTGGGGAACCCTGCAAGTGGGAACTCTCCCTATAGTTTTTCCTATGCTCCCCCAATTCTCCAGGGCTAAGCCTTCGCTAGTTTCTGCCTCCCACCACCCTCGCCTTCCCTTCCCTGCCTACACTCTAGCCTCATGTATGTCTACCACTCTGCCAGACACTCCAGTCCCTCCCCTCCCCTTCCTCCCTGTCCATCAGGCAGCATTGGTGTATTCTCCCACCCCCACCGCACATCCCTCCGCTCCCTTCCCGCTTCCCTCGCCGTGCCATTTCCTCAGTCCCATCACTAATATCTTTTGGCTCAGTCGTGCAGAGTCCCACAGACTGGTCACAGCAGCTGGAGATGGCCATCATGTTTGTGTGTGTTTCTCTAATCGACAAAGGCCTTAATGGCCAAAAGCTATTAAGTAAGTTATATTCTGTTATGCCTTTCTGTGGTTCATCAAACATCTCTGTGGTGAGTAGCAAAATTATTGTTGAATCTTCTCCTGCTATGTCTCTCAGTGACTAGTGACAGGATCTTTCTCTGATGACTCCCTTCTTTAACCCCTTCAGTCCTGAATTATTTTAAACATAGAATAAAACATATTCTTGCACTTCTTCACATCTACAAGACCCTATCTATTTTATATTTGAGCAAAATTAAAAATTTTCATACTCGGTTCCCAAAATAAAAAATGTCAAATAAATTGGACACCAGGTCTGGAAGGCAGTTAAGGATGTGAAATAAGAAGTCAACAATTATATGTGACTCCGTATTTATTGTGGAACCTATATGGCAAAGTGGAATTTGTGCAAAATTCATGAATTAATTCATGAAATAATTTCAACAACTGATATCATGTCTGACACTCTGTAATGGGTCCACTACGTTCACTGTTTTTCATTGTAGCATGCCATTCTGGTGACAGATAACAGCAACAAGCATGGAACTATAAGCGACAGATGTCCAGTAAACAGATAACTGGGTCGCAAAGTAAAGTGAAATCGTATGGTGTTCTAAAATTAATAAAACATCATTGTCCAATATATTGGACACCAGGTCTGAAAGGGTTAACTGCTACAGCAGAAGGTGTTGCTTATATACTTATATAAAACAAATTCTGTAGGTCAGAGACTTTGACAGTTTATTTATATGCTTCGAATAATTACAGAAATTTTCTACCGAGATCTGAAAATAATGTTCAAAAGAGATAGAATGGTTGGGCAATACTTACCATGGGTTGGTACTGCTGATAGTACACACACACACACACACACACACACACACACACACACACACACACACACAGAGGGACGCTAAGAGATGACTAATGAATAAGTGAGTTGCACATGTCAGAAAGGGAGAGGTTAAGGTAAGTTTAGACCAGGAGGATAGTCGGAGGAAAGGCTGTGTTGGAGGGAAAGTTCCCATCTCCATAGCTCTTGAGTGCCTGGTGCTACAGGAAAGTATCCAGATGGCACATGTGGTGTAACACATACCAAAGTACTGGAAACATATTGGCAGGCATGATATGCCACAGGATATTGATTGTCGCCAAAATGAACAGTCTGTCTGTGACCATTCATACATTCAGTCTATTTATTGGTAGTCTAACCAATATAAAAGGCTGTACGTTGAACACATGTCAGTTGGTAGATTACATGGATTGTTTCACATGTGTAAATTGTGTAGGTTTTTCATGTGTTGGGACTGCAGTAGGTGGTTATGAGAGAATGCACGGAACACGTTTTGCAGCAGGATCAGTTATAGGGATAGGAACCATTAGGTAGGTAAGAGATTATATATTTCCAATAGCTAGTATGAACATCAACTACAGACATTGCCGAGGTAGGGTGGCTTGTGTGTCTCAACGATGCAGATAGCCGTACTGTAGGTGCAACCACAGCGGAGGGGTATCTGTGGAGAGACCAGGCTAACATGTAACGTGTGGTTCCTGAAGAGGGGCAGCAGCCTTTTCAGTAGTTACAGAGGTAACAGCCTGGAGATTGACTGAGCTTGCCTTGTAACATCAGCTAATATGGCTTTGCCATGCAGTTACTGCGAACAGCTGAAAGCAAGGAGAAACTACAGTCATTATTTTTCCCAAGGACATGCAGGTCTACTGTATGAATATATGATGATGGTGTCTTCTTGGGTAAAATATTCTGGAGTAAAATAGTCCCCCATTCGGATCTCTGAGTGGAGACTACTCAGGAGGAGGTCATCATCAAGGAAAGCTAAACAGACATTCTACGAATTGGAGCATGGAATGTTCTAACCCATAATTGCGTAGTTACGTTAGACAATTTGAAAAGAGAAATGGATAGGTTAAAGTTAGATATGGTAGGGATTAGTGAAGTCAAAAGGAATGAAAAAGGAGATCGCTTAGTAGAATTTTGCGCAGAGCACAATTCAGTGATCACCAACACTTGATTTAATCATCATGAAAGAAGGCTGCATACATGGAAGAGACCAGGAGAGACTGGAAGGTACCAGATTGACTTTATAATGATAAGGAGTAGATTTAGGAACCAGGTTTTAAACTGTAAGACATATCCAGGGGCAGATACAGACTCTGACCATAACTTATTGGTTATGAACTGCAGATTAAAACAAAGAAAATGCAGAAAGGTAGTTAGGAGATGGAACCTGGACAAATTGAAGAAACCAGAGGTGGTTGAGAGTTTCAGAGGCTGAAATGGGGGAAAGTAATACAGTAGAAGGAGAATGGATAGCTCTGAGAGATGAAATAGTGAAGGCAGCAGAGGATGAAATAAGTAGAAAGACAAAACATATAGGCAGAAGGACAAGGCCTAATAGAAATCCCTGGATAACATAGAATATACAGAACTTAAATGATGAGAGGAGAAAATATAGTAATTCAGCAAGTGAACCAGGCAAAAGGGAGTACAAACATCTGAAAAATGAGATTTATAGGAAGTGCCGACTGGCTAAGCGGGAATGGCTAGAGGACAAATGCAGAACCATAGAAAACTGTACAACTAGGGGAAAGATAGATAACCCTACAGGAAAATAAGGGTGACATTTGGAGACAAAAAAAGCAGCTGTATGAATATCAAGAACTCTGATGGAAAACCAGTACTAAGCAACGAGGGAAAAGCCTAACTGTGGAAGGCATATATAAAAGGCCTAAACAAAGGAAATAAACTTAAAGGCAGTATTCTAGAAATGGAAGATGAAGTGGAGGAAGATGAGATAGGAGATATGATACTGCGAGAAGAATTTGACAGAGCACTGAAGGATTTGAATCTAAACAAGGACCCTGGAATAGATGATATTCTGTCTGAACTGCTGATATCGTTAGGAGAGCCAGTCATGAAAACATTGTTCCACCTGGTATGCAAGATGTTTGAGACAGGGGAAATATCCTCCGACTTCAAGAAGGATATTGTAATTCCAATTCGAAAGAAAGCAAGTGCAGACAAATGTGAAAATTACAGAACTATCAGTTTAATAAGTAATGGTTGCAAAATACTAACACAAATTATTTACAGATGGATGGAAAAACTTGTGAAATCCGACATTGGGGAAGAGCAGTTTGGATTTACGAGAAATGTAGGAACACGGGAGGCAATACTCACATTACAACTTATCTTAGAAGATAGGCTAATGAAAGGCAAACCTACATTTTTAGCATTTGTAGATTTGGAGAAAGCTTTTGATAGTGTGGACTGGAAGGTAGCTGGGGTAAAATATAGAAAGCGAAGAGATATTCAACCTATACAAAAACCAGACAGCAGTCATTAAGAGTCGAAGGGCAAGAAGGGGACGCTGAGGTTGGGAAAGGAGTAAGACAGGGTTGTAGCCTGTGAATGTGATTGTCTATTTTACATGCATGTCAGAGGCTCAGCAATAATCTTTATGGTGAGATGCTATCCAATCTGAATTTTCAATTGTTACATTTATATACTTTGACATACATAAACAATATTTAAAAAACGTAAAGAAAGTTGGACTTACCAGGCGAGAAGGCACCGGTTCGTTGATAACACATACACACACACAAAACTGAGCTTTCTCAACCTGAGGTTGCTTCATCAGAAAGAAAGAGCAGAGAAGGAGAGGGAAAAGGAAAGGATGAGGGTTTTAAGGGAGTGGGTAAGGAGTCATTCCAATCCCGGGAGAGGAAAGACTTACCTTGGGGGAAAAAGGATAGGTAAACACACACACACACACACACACACACACACACACACACACACACACACACACACACACACACCAGGGCAGACATATGCAAAATGCAAAGAGGTTGGACAGAGATGCCAGTCCTCACTATGTTATAAACAATAAATGTGTATAAATAATATAAGATTAACAGAAAATTGCTAGTTGATGGGTTTAGTGTTTAGAGAGACTAAACTGCTGGTCATCAGTCCCTCCTAACTAATTTCCATAACAATCAGTAAGACATTGAGCTACAAAAGGGATAACAAGAAAATCACTCGATATAATTTGCATTCTGTAGAATATTGCCAGTATCCAAGTGTCTCAATTAAGTCAACTCTTACTGTAGAACAAGAGAAACCTCAAGTCAGTTTTAGCCACCAAACCTGTAGGGGATGGAAAGGAGTGGTGAGAACAGGAGAAGTAATGGGGCATTGGAAAAGAAATAAATTGTGTGCCATCACAAGCAATTTCCTTTTCCACTACTTGTGGTCTACAAGGAAATTCCATAAAGTGTGGAGAACAAGACAGAAATATTTGTGTGTGCTAAATGATTACTCTAGGTATTTCAATGGCTTGTCAGTGATGCAGTGTATATGAAAGAATCAAGATGCAAGTAATTCACACTTTAATCATATGGTCAAAAATTGCAACAACAGAATAAAAATACTGATGACTTTTTAGTCTATCATTTCTTGACAAATCTAACGGCGGGGAGAGAGAGAGATATATATATATTATCACTAAATTTCCTTATTGGGATCTGCAATTATAAAAGAAAAGAATAGCATCCTTCCACATCTAAATGAATGTCTATATCTTTGGTTATTAAAGGAGTTGCAAGAATTCGTTACCATTTGTTTCACAAGCTCTTCATCACTCTTTCTGGGTATTTATGTGTTTTCCTTTGTTTCCCCAAATAGTGCTTACCAGTTTGCATCACAGAAGGGTTACAGTATAAATTACATCCAGAGTAAAATTACATAAATGACATCACAACTTATTACAGGTTGGCAGTACTCCGAGAGTTGTTCAGCATTAGAAGTCAGGTAATACTGGTGAGCTAATACCAAGGAGGCTAAAATAAAGAGATTGCTTTCGCTATACAGAGGACCGACTTCAGTTGAAGCCCTTCCACCATCTTTGAGAATATTAGAAGACTTACTCCGTTAAAGTACTGTGTTAATGCTAGCTTCTTAGTGTCTTAGTGATAATGCGATGAACTGACAGTCTGTTCCAAGTATATACTTATTTTGTGAATGAAAAGTCATCATCAGACAGCTGAAAAGTTAATATTCTATCACCAGTTCTCATTCAATGACCATGGTAAACATCACTAAAAAGAGCCCAACATTTCATTCATGGTTTAAGTGAAATCCAAGAACAAAAATGGTATACAAACACTTGGCTGAGACTCAACAATGTGACACAGGCAGGTTTTACTTTTTAGCATTTGGGTGTCCCACTATATTCTAACCTCCTTGGCTATTTCAGGTGGCAAAGTGAGACAAGCATTAATTTTTTAGCATTACATGTTACTGTTATTTTAACTACTACTTTCACTTTAAGCTTTAACACTATAGACCAAGAGACTCGTTAATTCTTTTCAACTTTTGTCAAATAAGGTCCTTTTCTTATCATTCTTGTAAGTGGGATGCAGATTCTACTTTCTATCTTATTTTCAGTGGAAAATTATTATTTATATAACAAGTGTTTGAATAAGATGACTCAGTGTCATGTTGTAATGACAATATAATAATGACAGTTTGCAACTCACCGCAAGGACATAATGACGAGCTGTGACAGGCACATAAACACACACACACACACACACACACACACACACACACACACACACACGCACACACACACAAACAAACAAACAAACAAACAAACAATACTTAAGCTATTGGCTGTGACGTTCTTCAGAATAAAAAAAACATTCATACAGGCACACTTCACAGTCACACAACCGTCATCTCCAGCTCCAATTTGGAATGTGACAGCTGGTGATGACGGTTGTGTGACGGTGAAATGTGACCGTGTGAATGTTCTTTATTCTGAAGAAGGCCATGGCCAATAGCTTAAGTGTTGTATGTGTGTATCTTTTTTATGTGCCTGTCACAGCTGCTGGTTACGTCTTTGTGGTAAGTTGTAAAGTGCCCTTATTGTTGTAGTTGTGGTCTTCAGTCCACACAATGGTTTGATGCAGCTCTCCATGCTACCCTGTCCTGTGCAAGCCTCTTCATCTGAGAATAATAATGGTGACCTACATCTTTTTGAATCTACTTTCTGTATTTGTCCCTCGGACTCCCTCTATGACTTTTACCCCATACACTTCCTTTCAATGCTAAGTTGACAATAACTTGATGTCCCAAAATGTGTCCCACCAATCCATCCCTTCTCTTAGTCAGGATATGCCAGAAACTCCTTTTCTCCTCCATTTGGTTAAGGAAAGCACCTCACATTATTTATGTGATCTACCCATCTAATTTTCATCATTCATCCATACCACCACATTTCAAAAGCTTCTATCATCTTTTTGTCTGACTTGTCATCCAAGTTTCATTCCCATACAAATGCTTTCAGAAAGGACATCCTAAAATTTAAATTATTATTATTTCCTTATTACATAGTTGAATTCCAAACTGGAGTTCCATTATCATGTTGTAATAAAATTTATTCAAAGCTGTCCATTTAAGAATCACTTCTGTCCTCTCATGTTCATTAGTAACAATAAAAAGTTCAAACAACCAATGATGACTAACCAATATGATTAAAGGATTCTGTGCTTCTTTTTAGGTTCAAGGACAATGAGAAATTCCTAGTCTTTCTTCTTTAACGTCTTTGTTGTGGATATAATCATCACATTTAGTGCCAATATAAATGACAGGACAATATTGTTCTTTCTTTACAATATCTACGTTCATAATCGATTAAACATAATACATAAATTTTCTACAACCTGTAACAAAATTCATACATAAAATACCTGTATAAGGACCACTGCCTTAAATTATCATCTTACATTCATTTTTCTGAAACTGATTTAAGGGTAGGTGTATGTTAAGATACTGTGTCATACATTGTAAAATTATCTTAATGTCTGTAATATATACACATTTACATTTCATTAATTCTTAGTTCACAGATATAACAGGAACAAAAAGACAATAGGTGCAGAATAATTCATTATTTTTGTGGAGAAACTTACTTTATTCTGTTAAGCTGGCTCCCAACACAAGTACTTGCAAAGATTATAACTCTCTTTTGATTATATGAAAGTCCTGAATTCCTTTCACAATTGTTTCCATTTGAAATGGAGGCCAAATTTACACAGCAGCTCTAAAGCACCACAATATTAATTCAGTTTCCGATGCTGAGAAGACTTACCATTTAAAATCACTTTTTGTAGCATATAAATATTCTCAAAAGTAAATTACAGATGAAATTTATTTTGATGACTTTTTATACAAAAATGCAAAAGCACTTCCAATAAAATACATCCTATTTCAAACTTGCAATCACAATATTATAGAAATTAAGGAAAACAATGATTTGCTTAGATTTACACAAGAATGGATAGGATGATCATCAGAAGTGCAAATTTTGGAAACTATCCCACAATTTCTTGGCATTGAAATAGTGACATAGAATGACAAAAATATACAAATAATTATTTACTTATTTCATTTGTGTATCTTTTTGTGGTGCCATTTTGAACACAACATGAGAGGTTTTTAACATCACATCAATACAACAAGCATTTCAAGCAGAATTCTGACACAGTGTAACCATATTTCACTTTACACAATGTTCTTAAATACATTGAAACAATTTTATCAAAGCTTATAAGAATTTCTGAAAGGCTTCCATATCATTTATTGTAAAATACATAAATCATCCAAAATTAAAAACATGCTGATATATCCAAAGTCAAGTTACACAAAAGAAGTCAATAAAATCTAGAAAAATCACTTAACAAAACAATACAGTATTATAATATTTTTAAACAAATGACAAACTATAAAAGTCTACTTCTCAGTGTAAATTGCCACTAAAAGTCAACGTCCTGCAAGTTCCTTATGTAGGAAATTATCACATTCACTCACATCTTTCACATACAATTGAGTTTGTTCAGATTTACAGTTTACATTTTAGAAGAGACACTTTTTGTCATTTTTGTTTCATTTTCATATATAGATAATATCTGAATATATTACTTACACTAGTCATCTAGACGTCAAGTAATAAAACATTGCGAATTTAGTGTACGTAGCAACAACCTTACGTTCTCTTTCCTTCTTTTTACATGACAGCAAGTTGTGAATCACACAAAGCTTGTGAAATAACTGTCAATGATACAAAGACCTAACATGATTAAGATTTTTGCATCAAAATATAAATTTAACAATGTAAACAGTACTGGGGTGCAGACATCTGGCTCAGTAAACTACTGGTCAGATTAATACAAAACAGTATTGTACCTCTATGTTTTGTGCACCACTATATATACGTCATATTCCAAGAATAAATGGTGCCAAAACAAAGTTTAAAATATTAAAAGCTTCTGAGGCAGTAAATTTCATTTACAAGACAATATTTTCTTCACCACAAAATTCAAGTTTTACATGTTTACTTTCTGTACACATACATATTTCAAAAATAAAACAACTTGTAAAGCATGCTCACCATTATTTCAAATAATGCTGCATGAAGAAAGCAGTTAGCCCTGGCAGAGAAACTTCGGGAGCATACACACATGCACACTGATACACCACCAGTTTATGGACATTCAACACCTGCTCATTTAACAGATGCTCATTGTCAACAATTAAATGCTAGAAAGTATCGTGGCAGTAATGAATCCGCTTGGAGATGGTACACTTATGTTGATGGCTTCATCTTGGCAGTGTTGTCTAAAAGGTAAAACAAACAGGATTCCATTAATAATGGTGAATAAATTGGAAAAGTTTTTCAATTATAGCTGGATATATATAGAAGGAGACCTTCTAGGTGGGAAAATGGTATAAAATAAAGATTTTTGACTTACCTAAAGTACAGGCTTGTCGATAGAAACACAAAACACACAAAAACACACAACCATTCACGCTTTCGCCACCAGTGGTGGCTTCTTCGGGAAAAAGAGGGAGGAAGGAGAGGAGAAAGGGAAGGATTGGGTTTTAAGGAAGTGGAAAAGGAGCCATTCCAATCCCAGGAGTGGAAGGACTTACCTTAGGGGACAAAAAGGAAGGTAAACAAATACACACACACTCACACATATCCATATCCAAACACACCTCAAGGTGTGCCTTCTGCCTGATGAAGCAGCTAGGCTGCGAAAGCTAGCATTTTTGTGTGTGTGTGTGTGTGTGTGTGTGTGTGTGTGTCTGTGTGTTTATTTGTTGCTATTACTGCCTGTGCCCTTTCGCCTGGTAAGTGTACTTCATCTATTTATTACGTATATATATATATATATATATATATAAAAATAAAAATAGAAAACAGATGACTTACCAAAAGGACCGGCTCGTCGATAGAAACAAATAAAATAAATAAAATCACACACAAACACACATACAAGCTTTCGCCACCACTGGCAGCTTCTTCAGGAAAAAGAGGAAAAAAGGGGAGGAAAAGGGAAGGATATGGGTTTTAAGGAAGTGGAAAAGGAGTCATTCCAATCCCAGGAGTGGAAGGACTTACCTTAGGGGAAAAAAAGGAAGGTGAACAAAAACACACACACCCACACATTTACACAGACGCAAGTACACTTAAGCAGACACACTGTATATATATATATATATATATATAATAGACAAAGATTACGCACCAGGCGAAGGAGCACAGGTGTGACAGCAGCACAAATGAACAGAACAAACTCACATACACACAAACGCAAGCTTTCTCAACCCAGTTGCTTCTTCAGGCAGAAGGGAAGGAGAGGGAAAAGGAAATGATGAGGGTTTTAAGAAAGGGGGTAAGGAGCCATTCCAATCCCGGGAGAGGAAAGACTTACCTTGGGGGAAGAAAAGGAAGGTGAACAAATACACACACACCCATACATTCACACAGATGCAAACACACCTAGGTAGACATACTATAGAAACCAAAGAAGTTAAAAAGTTCTTAACTTCTTTGGTTTCTATAGTATGTCTACATAGGTGTGTTTGCATCTGTGTGAATGTATGGGTGTGTGTGTATTTGTTCACCTTCCTTTTCTTCCCCCAAGGTAAGTCTTTCCTCTCCCGGGATTGGAATGGCTCCTTACCCCCTTTCTTAAAACCCTCATCATTTCCTTTTCCCTCTCCTTCCCTTCTGCCTGAAGAAGCAAGCTTGCGTTTGTGTGTATGTGAGAGTGTTCTGTTCATTTGTGCTGCTGTCACACCTGTGCTCCTTCGCCTGGTGAGTAATCTTTGTCTATTTTATTCTTTCCTGCTAAGAATTTTTCGTCTACAATAAAAGAATAATGTTTGATTAATATGCAAATTCTCCACAGAGATGATAAATTATTATTCAAAAGAGATAGATTGGCTGGCCAGTACTTACCTTCTTGCTGTACTGCCGATAGTTACATTCAGAAAAAGAGGAGGAAAATAACAAGTTTTCGGAACTGTGTTCTTTCTTCAGGTGGAGAGAAAGGAGAAAAAAGGAATGGGAAAGGAAGGGAAAGATAATTCATGACCTAGGTCATGAGGATGGGTTTAGGATTGTGGAAGTCAGAGATACTGTGCAGTAGTACTGAGCCATGCCAAAGAGGATATATATAACCCCATCTCATGACCTAGGTTGTGAATTACCTTTCCCTTCCTTTCCCATTCCTTTTCTTCTTTTTTCTCCCTGCTCTCCACCTGAAGAAGGAACACAGTTCCGAAAGCTAGTTATTTTCCTCCTCTTTTTCTGCGTGTAGCTATTGGCAGTACAGCAAAAAGGTAAGTACGGGCCAGCCAATCTATCTCTTATGAATAAAAAGAAATTTTTTTGTTATAAGAACCACATATATACTTTCTAATAAATTATATTTACTCAAAATCTCCACACCTCAGTGTGTTACCAGAAATAATTTCAAATACAAACAAAATATGAGTTTCAACAAACACATTTAAGTTACAAAAATGTATCTGCAGAAGATGGCTACAAAGACAAGTACCTAGGTGTGGTGAAGGTGCCATCTGGCTGAGAAATCATTCAGCCACTCATCATATAGTTGAAGACTTACACATTACTTTAAGCCATAATCTCAGAATGTGTTGGCCTGTTTTAGCAGCTCAGTTGACCTAGGACCTAGGTGCATTTTCTTGCACTGGGACTAGATGTAGTTTATTCTTGCATTTACTGAATGACCTTTAACAAACCCCACAAAAGCTTGTGCGTGTCTTGGATAACAAGTGAAATACATACTTAATGTCTTCCAATGGATGACTACTGCAATTAGTGTAGTATTGGGAAATGTACAAGTCATACTACTCCAACAGTACAAGAAGGTGCAAACTGATGTTGCTGGTAAAACAGGCCAAACCATTCAAGGTTTTTAATTTTAACTGATATGTAGTTCCTGCTACATAATGATTTTAAAATGAAATATAATAATGAAAAGTCCAGGTTGCAGTTAATAATATAGCAATAAAGGACAGTTTACAACTCACCACAAAGACATGGCGATGAGCTGCGACAGGCACATACAAAAGACACACACATCAGCTATCGACCATGGCCTTCTTCAGAAAATAGAACACTCACGTATTCACAAAGGCACACAACACAGTCATACAACCATCATCTCCAGCTGCCGCACTTCAAATCACGCTTTGCAGCATGTAATTTTTTTTTTTTTTTTTTTACATACAGGAAGCACAGAGTAGAGAAAGAGGCATGAATCAAAAGGAAATGTAGGATGTGAGGGGGAGACTGTGGGGCATATTGTTATTAACATTCCTTACTGGAGCTTCCATTGTTGTCTCTAGTTATTTGTATGCAAGTAAGTATACATGGTACTTCATGAAATATCTCTCACCTATCTGAGTTACTACCTATGCTTCAGCCATCTTCTTCTTTTCCTTCTTTTTCTTCAAGAAGGAAGGTGTCCTCAACCCTTTCTTCTTCTTCTTATCCTTTTTCGGTGATTCTTCTGTTGATATATCTTTCGTTGGTGATCCCTGCAACATGGGATCAAGTTCATTGGAAACAACAGAGACCCAAATTTATAAATATATTATGTAGACGTAAGTGCCATATTTACTTGGTTATAGTACCCCACCGTCTATAGTAGTACCAACCCCCCCCCCTTAATTTTTAAGATCAAAATATGAAATTAAAAAAATCTCATCTTTATTAATTTGTTAGTTGCGCAAAATTCAGCAGCAATAACTTATGCAAAATTTGGCAAACTTGCCTATCAATGGCTCCTGAAACAATGATATTTTTATGATACAACAGTAACAATAGCAGACTACCCCCCATTCTTGATTTAGTATCGCTAGGCTTGCATTTTCCCACAGTTTGTGTTGAATTCAAATTTATATTGTGAACAACATACAAAAATGAGTACTGGCAATCTGAGAATTAGCATTAAGGCTTTAAATTAAGAGCGTTGAGTTTGCAACTAATAATGCTGCTGGTGCGCTAGCTTGCAAATTTGAAGTTCAACCAAAAATATTCGCTACTGGAAAAATCATAAAAACAAGCTAATGTCCCAAAAACAGACTTCAAATCTTTTCTTGCGACTCAAAAATGGAAATATGAAGATGTGGACAAAAACAATACTACAGTGGACAGTCGAAACACGAAACAATGGTTATCCTGTGTTATATGAAATGCTACAGTTGGAAAAAAAGACAGGTACTATAGCCAACTAAATACAGTAGTTCTACAGTACAGAAATAAGGAAGGCAATTATTTTGATCCCCATCCTTATACCACGAAAGACATTGATACATAAAGATGTATCATAATTCAGTGCATGTAGTATCAACAATACAAATTCTTCAACATTTTGTCTTCTTCTAAGAACATACATTGAAACACAAGTTCTAGCTTTAATTTTTATTGTTAAGTACACGATCTATCTGCATTAGATGGTAAAAGTTTAGGGTTCATTGGTCTGTCAACAACTACTTTGTTACTTTGTTTGCGTTTAGAGAACTAGCCTAGATGGAGTTTCTCTGGTGTATATACAGTATTAGAAATGAAGGCTAAGAAGGGGAAAAGAACACTGTTAATGTGATGTAACAGGACACCATTGCAATTTATGATCCTGCTGAAGTCTTTGTGTGAATCATATCGTTTTCCTTGGGAATTTAAGTATAATGGTGTTAATCATAGTTGTCACATGCTATGCTACAGGTGGAGGTATATAGAATCCAAATGTGTTAAATCTGTGGAGTTGAAGTTATCCATCAAAGATACTAAAGATGTGTAAAAACACATTTGCAATGCTGTTGCTGCTGCTTTTGGATGGCTCACTATCATAGATCTTAATCATATCATTAAAAAAACCACACATGAAAAGGTCTGCGTGTCTTATTTACTACATATTATGTTACTGGGGAATCTAATCTGACATCTTATTTTGGGGGTTGTTTCACTCTGTTATTTTCTGACAACATAAGTGTTCTTTTTGGGAAGTCTCATAACTTTAATGTACTTCAATAATGAACAATTAGGCTATGCCTATGAGCAGTGAGGTTCTTACACCACAGACCTGACAGCTACCCAAAGAGTGGCTTTCACCACATGTACGGAGCACCTGCCCTCGGAGAGGTACATACTAAGCCTTCAGTACGTGCAATGCTGATAAGCAAAAGAACTTTATCAAAATAGATGTTGTGGCAAAGTGTTGAAGGAAGTCCATAAGGTTTCAAACAAACATACTGCATTCAAAACATTTGACCACACTGCTTGTTGTCAGTCTCCATTGTGTGTGATTTTCCCCCCTTCCTTCTGAAACAACTTAATTGTACCCACTTTTCAGTTGGTTGATACATATTAGAATGAAAAAAAATTAAATATATATAAACTCTATAGCACTGGCAGTAACATGGGGTTATTATGGAGACAGAAACCTTGAAATTAGACAGTGCAATCTATCAAGAAATGGAAGATCAAATCTGAAAAATTAACTTAATTCTAAATTTGTAAAACAATTTGCTTGAACAGCCATTACAGAGAGAATCTGCAAAGGGAACTGCTTACAAGACATTAATACAGGCAGTACCAGTACCAATAGCAACACATGTTGTATTTATGGTACAGTGTGATCATACAAGATATCTGAAGAGGCCCTAACCAGGTGAAACTCTTCATTAAATAAAAACTTTTGCAATCAAGACATTCTTTTATTCTAGAATTGAGCTTAATGCGGTTGCTGTACCACACCACACAAAAATGGAATGGGAAGACTTTTAAAGCACTTTTTAATTTCATCCTAATCCATCAGTCTGTCTTGGCTAAAGTTCACAGTTTGGCAGGAAGAGAGTACCCAGAAGAAAGAAAATGCACACTACTATTAGCTAATTGCTTCTGGATTTTGATTCAAATATCTTTTCAAATCAAAACATTGAATATTAGTACTCTTCAATAAAACAGCAGCGGCAACCAGTAGTCTCTGAACTAGTAGTCAGTAAGATGTATACTGCATTACTGCCCTTTGTTACAGATTTTATAAACAACTTCATAATCACAGCCAAGGTGATTTTATACTGCATAAATGAGCACAGATACCCTAAAATTGAGCACAATTGTTACCAACCAAAGAAGCTTTTTTGAGCAATTTGAGTATAACAGGTGAAATTGGATAACAGTTGTATTCATGACTATCCTTTGCCAGGAAAATAATGGCCAGTTTTTCTGGAATAGTCAAGTAGTAATCTTAATATACTTGCTTGAAAAATATGTAACTACTGCAGGAGCATATTATGCGACTACTTAACAAGCTGAAAATGGTAATTGAGGAAAAATGGCAACATTTTAAGAGGAAAAACAAATTTATTTCGGCACAGTCTCCACCTCAGCAGATGCAATGGCAAAAATTCATGAATTACAGTTCTGTTGAAACGAGATAGAATGGCTGGCTAGTACTTACCTTTGTGCTGTATCGCCGATGATAACACAAAAGAAGAAACAGAAAAAAGGGGACAAAAAGGACAAGCTTTCGGAACACAGTTCCTTCATCAGGTGGGAGAGAAGGGAAGGAGAAAGGATGGGAACAGAAGGGAAAGGTAGTTCATGACCTAGGTCGTGAACTACCTTTCCCTTCTGTTCCCATCCTTCCCTTCTCTCCCACCTGATGAAGTAACTGTGTTCCGAAAGCTTGTCCTTTTTGTCCCCTTTTTTTCTGTTTCTTCTTTTGTGTTATCATCGGCGGTACAGCACAAAGGTAAGTACTGGCCAGCCATTCTATCTCATTTCAACAATATTTATCATCTCTGAGGAGAATTTTCATCATTAAGTGAATTACAGTTTTAGCTGTTTGAAAGCCCACCTTACTCTCCAGATCCCTCTCCAAGAAATTTTTATATTTCGTCCTCAAAATGTACAGATGACAGATATTTATGGAGAACCATAGGGCCTTCAGCTTCATAAACAAATATTTAGCACAGAGGAAGACACTAACCATTTGGATGGGTTACAGAGATGGGAGCAACACTGGAAGAAGTGTATGGTTCTACAAGGAGATAACACTGAAAAATAAAATTAAATTTGACAAATACTTTTTATTGGGGGATAGATCAGAAACTTTTCAAACTAGTTTTGTAAAACTGATAAACTAGTAAGTCTAATATTTTGATAAAAACACATTTTTCCCATTTCTTATAGGTGTGGCTACTAAAAAATGAACACAATACACTGTAAATGCAATCTGTTGAAAAATTACATACTGATTTATGTGCCACAGATCTCAAAAAAAAATATCCTTCAGCATTACTATCTCAATGAAACAGATTTTTTTCTTTTTCTGGTCAAGTATGATGAAGAAAGGATAGGGGTGGTGGGGCTTCTGGCATTACACCTTGAATCCTAAACTCTGCTTGCTGTAACCTTGTCTTCAAGAAGCAATGGAATGAATAAATGATTTTTCAGTTGGCTGTTACAGGGGTGTACCAAAGTGGACGTGCACTCTTGGCGTAACTACCGAGCTCTCCGCAATTTTTCTATTCTGCTTTAGCAATAACATTGTGAGAAGGTACAAAGAAAGTGAAGAATTACTAAAAAATATTTTTAAATAAACTATTTAGATAAAAAAAACATAAAACACGGCACATTAAATCTATCACTGCTGTTAATAAATTAGAAACTGGATAATCATCCTAAAAATTGAAAGAGAATATCGAAGTGTTAATGTTAGGACACTATTATTCACTGATTATATTATGATGCTTAATGTGTGGGTTGGTGGCTAGGTGGTAAGTGCCAAACTACATGTACAGAAGTTTTTGGTTTAATCCGCTACTGGCACTAGGATTTTACCTGTTGACTATCGCTTATTCGTGTTTGGAAATATTTGTTATTATCGAGAATTCAGAGTAATACAGTGGATCAGAATCTACGTTAAGTTACCCAATAATTGGCGAAGTAAGTCAGATCAAAAGTCACAGAAGGTCAATATCATACAACCTCCAGGAAGACCATGCCTAATAAAGCACAGTGGTATTCAAAATAATTGTGGAACTGATGGCAGCTTTACTTTCATAGTAATTAGCAGATTTTATTTGCTACCCATAAACTGCTGATAGTCAATGAATTATTAATTAGAAATAAAAGGAGTATAGCCTAATTAAAACTTGACAAAAAATATCTATTATAATTTTACTCTGCTTTCCTTACTCTGAGTGATGTAAACTATTTATTAAGTCTCTAAAATCAAATTTAGCAGCTGTGTTACATTCTTTTTATGATATAACTTAATTTCACAGTCTGCGTTCACTCATTCTTGACCATAAGTAAGTGCGGAGTCATCAGTCCCTAAACGTACAAACTATATGCTAAAGCTTATACATCCATGGGAAAATTCGAACCCCCGACCATAGCGGTCGTGCAGACTGCGACTGGTGCGGCGCAGACCACTCGGTCAGTGTGGCTGGCTTCAATGTTTGGATATGTCTCTTATTGTGAAAGAAAAAATTACCTGAGGAAACCCTCTCAGTCGCCCTCTTTATCTAGAATTTCAAGAGAGTTAATGAAATAACTTGTTGCCATATTTGGCACCTAAATCACCTTCATTTTTTTCTCCCAAAATAAGGTAAAGGGCTGTCATTTAAGGCAATTCCTGGCGTAAAATGAAATGGTGTGATAAATAGGCTTATGACAACCATTTTCAATGTCGCTTATTATAGCATCAAAAACTCTGAAGCACTCGAGCTCAAATAGTTTGTCAGCACTAGCAAAAATGCCCCGCATTCACCTACCACTCCAGCAGTCATTGAATCTATCCACCTGTTCACAGATAACTGTTCCACACATATAAAGCAGTATAAACCATGTTTCTTTTTCTTCTGTTTGTCTGCACACTTCCATCAAAGATAACGTTAAGGGAAGGAGTGAAAACTGTAATTCCCATGCATATTTAGCACATGCTAAGCATTGCCGTGTTCACTATTAAACAATAACTAACCAATCTTCCGTTTCATAAAATAGTAAAATATATGATTTGCAATTATTTTTTCGCTATGTGTGACAAAAAGATTTTATACTAACGCCAAAAGAGTTAAGATTTCAATGACGCGCAGTGTCTCGGCGCTTGCTATTGGAGGCCGCATGTTGCTTTACGGTTAAATTTGCCTCACAGTGATGCGTCGTGCAGCTCCGATGCCGCCTAGTGCAGTCTGCCTTCAAAATTTCATAAAAAGAACATTTGGTCAAGTCGTGTCGTCGTTATGTTGCAGTGCAGTTCCGCTACGTACGGTTACACCTTTAAGATGAATGAGCACGTTTTTAATCGTTTTGTTTTGAGGTGATTAGAAGTAGGTTACTGTGATGATTCTGGCAAAGAATGTTAGAAGACATTGAACACGCTTCGGCATTTGAACTGGGGGTTAGTAATAATGAGTATGTACAGCTTTTGATGAGGTATGTGAACCAGTGGATTTAGAATGAACTTCTTTCTGTGCGGTTTTATGGGAAAAAAAGTCAAGAGTCCAGCTAAGGGAAGTGCTTTCCTCGTGTGGAACAGGGCAGTGTTATCGTGCGGTCTCCTGATTTACGTTTATTGAATATCCACAATATTTTGTTAGCAAGTAAATGAATAAATGTAGCTACATATTTTTATCGAAATTGTATAAGCGTGTCCCATAGTATAAAAAAAGTGGTTACAGTCACAACACATTGTGTTTTTATTGTAATTACTCTATTACTTTTTAACTAATTGTTGATTTCTCTCTCGCATGATTGTTAATATTTGCAGTTACTCGGTTTGCTTTTGATGGTTCACTGGTATGATTAACGTTCTACATATTTGCAAGTATTAACAAAAAAACAGATTTTTTTCACGGTCACGCCTTGCCGTCAGTAAGAATTTGAAACCTTTGGTGAAGTGTGTTTATTTCCGCATTCACTCGTCGATCTATTGCGATCCTACAATACCGTTGAGAAATAGCAGCAAAAACTCATTGTTGGAAGATGAGAGTGTAGACAACCTACGAAAAACCAAGCGCAGTGTTGCCACATTAACCTGTGACACACTGCTGTTGGAGGAAGTCTTTCTTTATTATGCTTTTTGAACGAAATCTGTGTATATTTATAAAACGACATATTTCAATCCTAAGTCTGTTTCTTATCTTTGCCATAGTCATTATTAATTTGAGCACACGACAAATTTGTACACTGGAAAACACCCACTACGGTAGTTTTAAAGACTACACTTCAAAAATTTCCGTTTTGTGACTGTCAGTACCACCTCGTACTGTGTGTTTGCGACACAACCAAATTGAAGTGGATCCTAGACCGTTGCTCAATAGTTCCAAATCTGTTTTTACTGTGTATTCAATGTGCGTAGATTACGGTTTGCAAGTGCATTGACAGAGTTTCACATGTACATTTGCCGCCACTAGGCTATTCCAATTTTGCCGCCTCTACCACGATTTCACGATTATACTAACTATAATTTTTGTCAATGAAATTGTAGCTTTGTTTTGCACTATTAGCCTACAACTTTTTTTTCGAAATTAGTGTGACTACTCTAAGGATCGCTTCGCAGATTATTTTTACATCACAACTATTTGCTTAAAACTGCACAACAGGTTTTGTTCGTTATGTCTGGGCTAATAAAAGTACTGTGATAGACTTACTAATAACGTGGGGGTAAGTATTCCGTCTGCCACAAAAAAGTACATTCACTAAACGTAAGTAATTTAATAACTCTTATTGCACTAATTTCCACTAAAAATTTTGGCTCTAAATTTGCAGCCCAAGTCTCCAACCTACTGGTAAATCCCCCACTGCCAGTACCATAGATTAAAGAAAAATTTAAATATAGTGGTTGGTGAGCAGTATTCAAAATATTCTTGCCATTTATTTATTAAAATAGTCTGAAAGGGGACCACATCAGAAGTGGAAAATTGACACTGATGTTTGGGAGTTGTTTTAATAAAAATGACCATCATTTTTATGACTTAAAAAACATGAAATTCACAAGCGTTTATGATCAGAAACTAAAACTAGTACTTTTTTTTTACTTGGGGGGAGGGCGAAGAATAACACTAAATAATCCGCATTATGCCCTGTATCACAAGGTGCATTGGAAAAGCTACTCTACATCACAAAGAAATATCTGTAGGCTGCAACGACATTGCAGGAATATCTATGGTTCTTTGTCTTCAAATCTTGAATTCTTAGAATGAATGTCACTAATTTAGCATATTGTAGGATAACTTAAGATTCTGCTGGAAAACACTTTTGTAATTTGTTTTTTACTTTATCAGCCACATGGCCCAAAACTCAACCCAAGTCATTCTGCAAATGTAACAAAATATCCAAGGCATCTCATTGTTGCATACCAGTAGGTTCCAGTCATGTGATGACAACTAAAGGGTTGGCATTGTGCCAAGTTTCCAGATAAGCTATCTGTGAAGAATCTTAGTTTCAATAACCCTTGACTCATTGCTGACAAAAGGTTGTCTTTTATTTTCATGTAGTTTGTGCAATAATACTCAGCCAAGAACAGAATACAGTGATAGGACAGTGCAGGTCTTTGACTGATTTGTTTATTCGCAATGTCATTTACATGATATGGGTTTCATCACAAACATAATATGTTGGATGTAAGCATAAACGAAATTATATATATATATATATATATATATATATATATGGCACAGTATTTTACTTACAAAATATCCAGATTCTCTTTTTCGCGAAGGACTTTTCTTTTCCATTTAAATAATTGTTAACTGTGTAGTAACGTTGTTCAAGGAGAAACACTTTGACAGCTATTTTCATTTCAAGCTGTTAGTTATTAGTTTGATGTCTTGAGGCAACTTATTGTTAATTATTGTTATTGTTAATTCCTGGTATTCAATACTATTTTGGGTTCTCACTTATCCAAATTTGCGATGATTACTCTTACCCTATATACAGGGTTTCAGAAATTCTCGATATAACCTTTAAGCACTTGTAAAGAGGGGAATGATTCCATAGTAATTTGATATGGAACTCATATACGAGAATATCACCCATTGACTATAAATCAAATAAATACTACAAGTTCTTTGCTTTTCATATTTTAGAAGGAAGTACTATGGACCAAAACAGAAACAAAATGTCTAGTAAACATGGGCTGTTGTTGTTGTCTTCAGTCCATAGACTGGTTTGATGCAGCTCTCCAATCTACCTGGTCCTGTGCAAGTCTCTTCATCTGAGAATACGTTCGGCAACTTACATCCTTTTGTATCTGCTTGCTATATTCGTCCCTCGGTCTCCCTCTACGATTTTTACCCCACACAGTTCCTTCTAATGCTAAGTTGACAATTCCGTGATGTCTCAGAATGTGTCCAGCCAGTCTATCCCTTCTCTTAGTCAGGATATGCCAGAAACTCCTTTCCTCCCTGATGCGGTTAAGCACCTCCTCATTAGTTACGTGATCAACCCATCTAATTTTCATCATTCATCTGTAGCACCACATTTCAAAAGCTTCTATCATCTCTTTATCTTAACTCCTTATCATCCACGTTTCTCTCCCATACAATGCTACACTCCAGACAAATGCTTTCAGAAAGGACTTCCTAACATTTAAATTAACATTGGATGTTAACAACTTTCGCTTCTTTAGAAACGATTTTCTTCCCATAGCCATTCACACTTTATATCTTCTTTACTTTGGCCATCAGAAGTAATCTTGCTACCCAAATAACAAAATTCATCTACTACTTTTATTGTCTCATTACCTAATCTAATTCCTTAAGAATCGCCTGATTTTCTGACATTGCATTCCATTATTTTCATTTTACTCTTGTTAATGTTCATCTTATATCTTCCTTTCAAGACACTGTCCATTCCATTCAATTGCTCTTCCAGATCTTTTGCGGTCTCCAACAGAATTACTATGTCATCAGCAAACTGCAATGTTTTTATTTCTTCTCCCTGCACTTTAATGCCCTCTCCAAATTTCTCTTTCCATTCCTTCACTGCCTGATCAATGTACAGATTGAACAACATCGGGGAAAGGCTACAACCCTGTCTTACTCCCTTCCCAATCTCTGGGTCTCTTTCTTGCCCTTTGACTCTAAATTACCACTGTCTGGTTTTTGTATAGGTTGAATATAACTCTTCACTCCCTATATTTTACCCCTGCTACCTTCAGAATTTGCAATAGTGTATTCCAGTCGACATTGTAAAAAGCTTTCTCCAAATCGACAAATGCTAAAAACGTAGGTTTGCCTTTCCTTAGCCTATCTTCTAAGATAAGTCACAATGTGAGTATTGCCTCCCGTGTTCCTACATTTCTCCTAAATCCAAAATGACCTTCCCCGAGGTCGGATTCCACAAGTTTTTCCATTCGTCTGTAAATAATTTGTGTTAGTATTTTGCAACCATGACTTATTCAACTGATAGATATGTAATTTTCACATTTGTCTGCACTTGCTTTCTCTGGAATTGGAATTACGATATTCTTCTTGAAGTCGGAGGGTATTTCCCCTGTCTCATATATCTTGCATACCAGTTGGTACAATTTTTTCACGACTGGCTCTCCTAATGATATCAGCAGTTCAGACGGAATATGATGTACTCCAGGAGCCTTGTTTTGACTCAAGTCCTTTAACACTATCAAATTCTTCTCGCAATATCATATCTCCTATCTCGTCTTCCTCCACTTCGTCTTCCATTTCTAGAATATTGCCTTCAAGTTTATTTCCTTATTTCATGGTCAAGTGCTCATAGACTCATTCCGCATGGAATGGTTATTTTTAGAAAATCGGGAAAGTGATTAGGCATGTGAATGCACTGACAAAACATGAAATTTAATGAATGTAAACTCATTTTTATTTTATTCAAAGTTTTGGTTATGGATTGTAATCCCAAACATTGCAACTGACTATACTCCATGAACATCAAGAAACTTTGTGATATAGGTTGAACTGATTTATTTTCTGTGAAAGAGAGGATACAACAGTGAACAACTCATTATGTAACAATAGGCTTCCTTCATATCCTACAAGGAATAATTTATTTGAATACACATTCTTTTGATTTTTTTCCTCTCTTTTTAAAAGTTAATACTGTCACACGTGTGACAAAAAAGATGATAAAGTTTGTTTCGTGTTTGAACAAGTACTTCATAATTTTTAATATTCTGGAAATGTGAGATTAAGAAAATGTATCAATTCCTAAACCTATTAACTTTTGGGATTAACTGTATTTTATACAGAAATAGTGTCATGGATGACAGAATTATGTCACATGTTTGACAATTTGCATACATTTTTAACAATATTCCGGCATAATGAAATACCAGTAGGCCTATATAAAATATGAAAATAGCCGTGTCTGTTCAACTGGTGAGGTACAAAATAAATGCAGATTTATTGAAATTAAAAATAAATGTCTATCATCTAGCCTGCATTCCCTAATAATGAGCTCTTCAATGGAAAGTCCGAGAAAGCTGCAGCATAAAATGAAGGAAGACCCACTGAAACAACGAACACTCAAAGAAAGAGATAAAAAGGGTCAAAATCATAGAATTAAGTACAAAAAGGGACTGGTGATGAATAAACATAGAATACTAAAAAAAAGGTTGGGGGGGGGGGGGGGGAGGGAATGGTAAAATTAGGAAAAGGTTACACAAGGAAAGGAAATGTAAAAGTAAGGCAGAAATGTGTTCATAAGTGAGTTACGGTACTACAAATGTTTGAGAACATTAGTTGAGGCTGTAAATAGGCAAATGTTTGTAAACCTATTGGAACAAACTCCTATGATCACCAGTATCTAGACTTAACCAATTCATAACCAAATATTTTGAATAAAATAAAAATGAGTTTCAATTCAATAAGTTTCTTGTTTTGTTAGTGCATTCACGTGCCTAATCACTTTCCTGATTTTGTAAAAGTGGCCATTCCACTGCAAATAAGGCAAAAAAGTCACTTATGAACAGTTGAAGACAACTGAATGTTGTTGTTAGAAACAGATCTAAGAACTGGATCATACTGACATAAAAGATAATGTTAAGATACTTCCAAAAGGTTCAAGAAGTTTGAAACGAAACAAAGTACTTTTGTCAAGATGATCATAGTCGAGCTACTCCAGCTATTCGAGATGTAAAATCTATTAAGCATCCCAGAAATAGAAAATGAGAACAGGGTTCAGAAGGATCATGACTGTTGGTGAATTGTACTGCCAAAAATGTAATTTTAATCCATTATTAACTTTTAATTCTCTGAATTATTCAGAGTCCTTTGTACATGTCACACACATTACAAAATTGTGTCACTCCTGTGACAACAAAAAGATATGCAAGTATTTTGAAAGTAATATTTCTTTCTGAAATTTTCGTGGTAATAAAGTAAGGTATCAGGATGACACACCTATTAATTTGTTTATATATAATAATTCAATTCACAGATTATTTTCCAATAAACGTCAAAGTGTTACATTGTACTTCTGACTTGTCACGCCCATGACATATGCTGTTAGCTTATAATACAGGTTTTCTGCAATTACACAAACAATATACATATTCACATTTAATAATACAATCAGTGCTCTTTTAAATTTTTATGAAAGTGAGAAAGGAATATTTAATATGGAATATTTTAAAATTGCCTTATAGTAAACTTTTGAGAGTTCACGTGTCACACCTGTGACTATGGAATCAGCCCAAAATTCTTAAGGTATTCGTTGTATTTGCCATGTTTAGCAGACTTTTATTCTTGTTCTGGTCCACATTAGCTCCTACCCTTCTGTCATAGCTCCTCCCAAGATACAGAAAGCAAAGAGCTTGCATTGGAAGAAATTTGTTTCACAATGACAAAGAAAAGGAAATACTGGATGACATTTCCAGACGTGAGGTCCTTTTCAAAATATTTTGCTCACTTTCCTGTACGAGTCCTCAAAATGTATTTTGGGAATTTCCCAAATCTGTTTATATTTAAAAAAATATACAGCATATTCTTTATTTTTTGTAATAATTCAGTTGTCAAGGACTTTCAAGTTCCAACTTTGTATATAAGACCTGTGACATATATACTTTTATATCTTTTATATAACTGTAAAACATAGTGAAGCATAACTGCCATAAAAATAACTCATTTCAACATTAACAAGGTTTTTTATGAGAGGGTGGCAATTTTCATCTCACACAGGATGGCAGTTAAGCTTGTGCCATCCCTGGCTGAAACTTTTCTCCTGGCACAGATAAAGGTTTATTGATGAATTCTGTATATCTGTAGAAAGAAGAAAAGCTGTTCCTACAAATAATTATGTGCAACTTTTGCCTGTGTAATAAATATCTGTCTGCTATTAACAAAACGATGACTCGTGAGTGAAGAAAAAATTAATAAAGAAGTTGTCGAAATATTCGTTACTAATACTCGTGTGTTGGGAAACATATTTTCACCCACTAAAGACAAAAGTTGATTAAATGACTCAAAAAGGGCCCCATGGAGTGAAGAGTAGATATGCAAATCAATTCCTCTCCATGCTGTATTGCAGAAATTTTATAATTTCCTGAGAAAAATGTTTGGTATCCTATATCGACAGTGTCAACATTGATGCAAATGATCACTTTTTAAATTGCAGTCCACATATGTTTCAATTGTGTTGCAAAAACAGGGTGAAAGAGCAGTCTTGTGTTTTGTGGGCTGTTTGCAACTTGGAAACAACCTATTTATTTTGAATTCGATATTTGCTTGATTGTTGTCCACTTGAATAAAATTACTTTTGCCTTAGCGAGTAAAGCATGTAAGGTTGTAGCTTGTATAACAGCTACAAGGGAACAAAAATGTTTCTGTTTGGAATGAAATTGGTGTGATGCAAAAAACACAGTTTTCCCTCATCTTTCCATCATCAGAAATGTGTGTGAGTATTCTGCAATATTTTAACAGGAACGGTTTTGCAGAAGTTTAGCTGGGAGCTGTTTTACTGTCCAGCACACAAATTCAATATTTCTTCTTGCACCTCAAAAAATTCCTAAAAACAAAGAAGAAAGAAAGGTGAAACATTGCTGTACCCCATCACCGATGTGCCTCATATATATTACAAGGATCCTTCAAAAAGTGTTTGTAGGACAAACAATCTAGGATTGCTAAACCAATTCATCAAAATCATGGTGAGTATTCAGTGAATTATCCTAGTGACACACAGGATGGAGTATACCCATCTGATTTAACCCCCCCCCCCCCCCCCCACGTCCTGCTGAGTGAACTGCTGCCATATACATCTTCATCTGAAAGTTTCCACCCCTTCAAGGCCTTTTTCAACGGACAAAGTGTGAATTTCACGTGCTGAGATCCAAACTATTTGTCAGGTGCTGAATTGTCTCCCACTTGAGTTAAATAATGGACAAGGTCAACTTACAAGATTGACAGGTGTCCATATCAAATAATGACCAGTTAAAAGTGTGGCTTCCTATTCCACAAGTAGTTTTCGGCAGATATGCAGCCTCATGCACATTGTTCATTCTCCGATAGGTGCTTACTGTTCCTATTTGGACACACATGGTAGTAAAGGAACTATACTTCACATTTACTTCATACGTCAGATACAAATACCATTAATTCATTTCCAACACAGCAGTGCTTTTACTTGCTCATTAGAGTCACACTACAATGCATAAACACTGCATCACTACAGCACCAAAGACAAGACACTTCACTGCTGAAATAAACTAACATGAACCACATTCACTCATGCTCGCAGCCACATACAGATGGCAGCGTAACCTCCAACATGCATAGATTAATGCCCAAGATTTGGCTAGATGCCGTAACAAGCGGCAAAGTGTCATACTAGAAGCTGCTTGTTCATCAACAACTATGCAACTTCAAGGACTGATACACATAATACAATAGAATCCGCATATTCAAATTCACCGAGCAATTTCCAGGTTTTAGCAAGACTAGTTCACAGCTATTCATTTTTATAATTAACCGGAACTACCTATATTTTCTCATACTGAAGCTGATCCCAAGAAATTGAGAAATTCCACATGACTGCACTTGCACCAAACGCACGACTATTATGCTTGTAATCATCAAGTGTGCGTGTGTGTTTCTCCTGTCACGCTTATTGCTTCTCCCGTATATTTGCTCAGTGATCTCCGTTATAACCCAAAACCCGTGAAGTAGTGTCGATAGTTGAAATTCTCTCATTGAAATATTTCAAAAAACTTTTCTTATAATAATTGATACAATTATTGATTACAATTTGATCCTCTACAGGGGGGGGGGGGTGGCTGTGAGGGAAAAATTTATTTGATTCTTGGTCAAAACTGAAAACTCAAGGATGCGCTCGTGTTGCGTCATACCGATCAGCAGTTAACATTTTTATAGCATAATGATAAATGGAAATAATGGCTAGTGAAAGCAGATTAAAAAGACGTTGATATTTGAAAAGAAGTATTTCAATAGCTGAGTGACTGAGGTTTGTTTGACATTTTCCTATTCATTCGCTTTCATTAAAATCTGCTGTGAACAGATTAACCCAGAATTGGCTAGCCATTAAAAATTATTTTAAGAATGTGGTTGACTGCTCAATAATATTAACAAAGTTTTTTTGGTGAGGAAGATCCAGAAAATGAATGTGTTACTGAGGCGAATGTAATTTTTTTAAATGGGGGCGCTTTGCTTGTTATGTATTGAAAACCTCAAACTTCAAATTTCTGCATCATGGAATGCTATGAAGTAATGAAAGATGTCTGTAAAAAGATTCAATAAGGGATTGAAAATGTTATTGAACAGCTTTATTGCATCCATGGAAAATGTGTCAAAGATGATCTTATGAACTTCTATCAGTACTTAATTAACAAACATTGATACATCAAATGCAAACCAGATCTTAGCTGGGAAAGGAGGCTTAGTTAACGAGTAAGTATACTGTAGAGCAGCAGATAGTATGTCCAGTTCTTTCAATAGGTTTTGTCATGCTGTTCTGGAATTTACTCCACAAATGGTGGTATTAATACAATTGTACTCAAACTCTTTCAGATTTTAGAGCTAACACTAGATACGGTACATAAGTAAAAATAAGAAAAATATGTCTGTTTTTTTTTTTTTTTTTTTTTTTTTTTTTTTTTTTTTTTTTTTTTTTTTTTTTTTTCCCACCCGAATTGCCATGCATTCAAATGAAATACATATATTTGTGCAGTCGAAACTTACTATACGTAAATCTCACTTATAATCATGGTCAGATTTTTGTCATCTCCCTGAACAGTTATCTGTAAATTACCATTATAGAAGTTGAGCAATTTCAAAATGGTGGTGAATGCTGGAGGACTTGCTAATTAACTTGGAGAACTTAGTCCTTGAACATGCAGCATAGTGATTCACTACTATCATTAACATTATCAGCATAAGTGCAAAGGTATCCAGATCTCTATCTGAATGCCAAGGAGTGGGGGGGGGGGGGGGAGATAGAGTTATGGGATAGCATGAGCACATGCACATGTGAAGATCCATTATGTGTGTTGTATATGTACATTAAAATAGCAACTGTTTCCTGAAGTTCTCTATGCACTAATTCCCCATGTACATTTCATTCCTGGCACAGTCGGTTATACCTCAAAAAGAGACATTAACACAAAATTAAGGAATGCCTATGTTCTATTAGAGAGATGCCCAACCTCAAGCTCCTGAGTGGAGGAAGAGGAGGAGACTTCATAATTAGGCCTACCAAATAATTATTGACCATATGAAATCCATAAATAATGGTACCCTTGTGGATCTTTACAATTACAAATCTGTAGAGGTAAAATGTGATGTCTTCAAACAGTTCTGGAAGATAAATGTTGAAACTACAAAGTTATTGGTGAATTTCTTAATTCTGTGGGAAGACTGTTTACTCACACAACTCTTCCATGTTTATGGTTATTGTATGCTTTAAAAGTTTACTAGTAATTTTATTTATTTACTAAGTTCAGAGCAGCTTCAAACCCAATAAAATAAAAGTCGTATTTTCATGTTATAAAGTAGCTGCACTCTAATGGTTTTTTCTCAGAATGATTATCGATCCACACCTTCCATAACCTTTCAAGAAAGGAGAGGGCAACCCCTTGTAGAAATTAGTTCCCCTTAAACCAAACCAGTTTTGCTGTCACTTCTGGTAGGGAGATCCAAACACAGAATAACACTTTCTTTGTGGCACTTTTTTTTTATCACTAATTACTGTGTAGTCACAGCAACAAGAGTGCTTGGCCCTCTCCTGTCTCTATTCCTGATGACAATTCCAGAGACATCAAATGTTTTGTTACAAATGATATGGCTTGTTAAACTTAAAAGATTTTATTCAGCTCTTAAGTGGTCTCAAGGGGGACTTTTCAGCTGACAGTACTAACAAAACTCTACATCCTAAAATGCAAGTATGATAATAGGTTTCAGTTAAATTCTATTGGGGCAAACAATATGATAGATTAGTTACGAGAATGTTAGACAACAATTTCTAGGAGTAGTTATGGGGTTTATCCAACAGTGACAATAACACAGGTTTCGATCTGTGGAAAGTCTGGTTTCCACATGTAGCAAAAGCAGTGCCACTTTACCACCACTCGAATGGCATCAGTGAGGTTGCATGTGGAAACACCCAAATTGATGATGCAAAATTCTAATGACTACTCTCTTAATCATGCCATAACAAAGTCATTCTTAATTTTTATGTAAGTAGTGCCAAAAGCAATACAAATGGGTGTTATGATGTCAAGGTTTCCAAAGCAATTTCCATAATTGCTGCTTCTTGTACTTATGCCTATCCATGATGAAAGTTTGTACGCAGTGTCAATGGTGCATCACATTAGAGATCACACCAAAATACAGTGTTGTGCTACATTGCAGATAGAGTGGCTTTATAATATAACCTTTAGGAGCATAAAATATTTCGACATTCAACACACATAATGTTTTTATTGTATGATGCATGGGTATGATTTATGTGTGAGTAAACAAATGTTAATGATTGATTACTGAAAGGTTATTAACTCTGCAAATGATGAAAATTAATGTAATGCTGGAAGAAATTGACATTCTAATACTGTATTTGCACCTTAAGTGCTCTTCAACACTTACCAAGTGGGTCTGAGAAAGGATGTGACATGAATACTTACAACAGTGAAATTTCAGACTAACAAGGGACACCTTTGCCTTCAAAAGCTAGGAACCACACGAAACCATGCTTGGAATAACAATCATAAATAGAACAGCGGTGTGCGTCATTTCCATGCAAAACACTGCACTTGCCTGTTAGTGCCACTAGATGGTGACATAGTGTAGCTGTACTAAATAGTGCTGCAGTTATGTTTGTGGTACAACTGTAGTATGTAGTTGTCTCTTTTAGTGTTCATAAGTGGGTTACTGTGTAAACTGTGTACAGTGCAGTGATATCATGAGGAGAATTAATTGTATGCATGTGTTCCAAATATTAGGGACGAAGTTGCAACATGCTGAATATGGAAATGACATCGGGGGTCGAGGATATGGAATCACGGATAGATTATGTGACATAATAATTCAGAAATATAATGGGGATGACATAGAAATAAGTAATGTTACGCTGGATAGATATACGGGTTGAAGGGCAGGAGGAACCTGAAGTACATAACATTGCTATCCAGAGTAACTGAAACAGTCAAGTCACAGTGAATGCGAAAGTGATTTGGAGTGTGATAATGTGGCTTTAGAGAGGTGTGCACATTGTTCGCTACCACTTTGTTTTAACCGCTCCATCGAAATCATGCATCTGCACTTTCAGGACTAATATAAGCCTTTTCAGGTGTGTGGTACTGCTGTACATGTGTGTTTTGTGATATTATACGTAATTTAAGCAGAGCATTTTTGACACCAATGATTGAATATGTAATGATACAATGGTACCATTAAATAACATATAGTTTCCTTCTAATGGTATTATTATCCTGCTACTTTGTTTCTCCATGTTAAAGAATGAGAAATGTATGAGGTGATAAAGGAAATTATTCAAACAATTAAGGAAGAGGAAAACTTAATTGTGACGGGAGACTGGAATTCGGTAGTAGGAAAAGGAAGGGAAGGAAAAATAGTAGATGAATATGGACTGGACAAAAGAAATCAAAGAGGAGATCACCCAGTAGAATTTTGCATGGACCATAATTTAACCATAACAAACACTTGGTTTAACTATGAAAGAAGGTTGTATACGTGGAAGAGACGAGGAGACAATGGAAGGAACCAGGTAGTTTTATAATGGTAAGGCATAGATTTCATAACCAGGTTGTTGTTTTTTTAATTGTGGTTTTAGGGCACACAACTGCTGAGGTCATTAGCGCCCAACACTGCCCATAATAAAATCGAACCGGGGTTAGAACTTAAATGGCTTTCGCCATATGTGCACGATGTGTAAAAAGTAAAACTCTGTCAGCAGAATGCGGATCATCAGCTAAAATATCAGATATTTCAAATGGTAAATGTAGATCATGACGGAGATGATAAAAAAATGGACTTTGCACTAAAAGGTGGTACACAGTAAAAGGTTCATCACAGTGCTCACATAAAGGAGCAGGATCACCACGAAGTAAATACTGGTGGCTATAAATGGCAGTGGCCAATACGAAGCCGGGCCAGGACAATCTCCTCTCGATGAGAGGGTCGAGATGACGTTGACCAAAGATCAGGCACAGGTTTAATGGCCCGCAATTTGTTCCCTGACAGGGATGACCAACGTAAAAACCAACGGAAGATGATACGCCGGGAGATGCCAGTGCGAAGGTCATCAGAGCTAGTAGAAAAGGTAGAGAGCCGAGGAAGGAGAACTGCCTCCTTGGCAGCCGTATCCGCAGACTCATTCCCCAACACTCCCAAGGCAACCAGGTTATAAACTGTAAGACATATCCAGGGGCAGATATAGACTCTGACCATAAGTTGTTGGTCATGAACTGTAGGCTGAAACTGAAAAATTGCAAAAAGGTAGGAAAACAAGATGGGACCTGGATAAACTGAAGAAACCTGAAGTTCTTGAGAATTTCAGAGGGAGCTTTATGCTACAATTTACAGAAACTTGAAGAGGAATGGGTAGCCTTGAGAAATGAAATAGTGAAGGCAGCAGAGAACAAAATAGGTAGAAAGGAAAGACCTACAAAAAATCCTTGGATATCACAGGAAACACTAAATTTAATTGATGAAAGGAGATAATATAAAAATGCAGTAATTGAAACAAGCAAAATGGAGTACAGACTAAGAAATGAGATTGTCATGAAGTGTAAAATAGCTAGGTAGGAGTGGCTATAAGGCAAATGCAATGCTGTAAAAGAATGTATAAATTGGGGGAAAATAGATACCACCTACAGGAAAATAAAAGAAACATTTGGAGACAAGAAAAGCAGCTGTATGAATATAAAGAACTCAGATAGAAAACCAGTTCTCAGCAAAGAAGTGAAAGCTGAAAATAATATATAGACGGGCTCTACAAAGGAAGTGAACTTCAAAACAATATTGTAGGAAGGAAAGAGGATGTAGGTGAAGATGAAAATGGAGATACTATACTTGAGAAGAATTCGACAGAGCACTGAAAGACCTAATTCGAAACATGGCTCCTGGAGTGGACAACATTCTCTCAGAACAAACAAAGGTGAACCTGCCACTACAATATGACTTTAATATAACAAACTTATCTTTTAAGACAGAGATGAGAGCAAAGAACACAGTTTTTGCTATAATATTCGTTTAATAATGAGGAATCAAATTATATTATTAAACTAATCTTCCAATACATATCATGTTTAATGAGACAAATGACATTCACAAATCATTTGTCAGGAGTTTGCTGTGTTAGTGCTTTGACAGCTGATAAAAAATGCAATTGTTAAACAGTTAGCCATGGTCTAACATCAGCTGACTAATCCACAGATCAGCTGACCGAAAAACACAAGTTATGTGTGTGTGTGTGTGTGTGTGTGTGTGTGTGTGTGTGTGTGTACAAGGCTATACTGTTGCTACCACTCCCAACACATCAATGTCAATGTCTAACATAATAATTGTTTAAATCTGTGAAGATCTTTTTCACTCCAGAATGAAATTTTCACTCTGCGGAGTGTGTGTTAATATGAAATTCCCTGCCAGATTAAAACTGTGTGGCAGATCAAGGGTCGGAATAAGGACCTTTCGTGGTCAAGCATACACTATGCTTCAGAGTGAAATTTTCCTTCTGCAAACATCCCCTAGGCTGTGGCTGCAGCTTTCTTCTGGAGTACTAGTTCTGCTAGATTCATAGAACAACTTCTGTGAAGTTTGGAAAGTAGGAGATGAGATACTGGCAGATTTAAAGCTGCGAGTAGAAACCATGAAGCATGCACAGATAGTTGTCAGTAGAGGGCTTCCCTACAAAAGGCAAACATCACAGGTTTGAATCCTAGTCTAGCTTACAGTTTTAACCTGCCAGAAAGCTTTTTCTTTGTCTTGTCATGTGCTGAACAACATTGTATCATCTCTCAAATTTTGTCTTGTTACTCAAGTTTATTCATTAAAGAATAAGACTGTTTCCAGTTTTGATGTGCATTTCATTACCTTTATATTCTATCCTGAAATCACTCAACTGCATGTGTTTGAGTTATTTCATTTCCAGGAGCTATGTTACGTATGAATGAACACTATGAACATATTGTCCCTGAAATTAACCATTTTATGCCATAGTCAGAAAAATAACTATAATGAAAAGTAGCAGCTCATAGATTGCTATTCACTACAAAGACATCTTGACGAGTAGCAGAAAGGCACACCTAAAATGCTGCTCTTTTTCAGCTTTCATACAGTCTTCATCACACACACAATATCAACAGAGATGAAGTTTGTCTCTAACCTCTGGGCAGAATTGTGATGTAAAGATGACCCATGGCAGCAGAAGTTGGTGGTGGGGATGAGAAGAAACTGTGCGGAGGTAGGAAGGGAAGGAGGGATGCAAGGTACTGGTGGGGAAGTACATTAGCACTCACAGCTACATAGGCCAGGTCACTATGCACTATGTCGGGCCTGAGATAGTTGTTGAAGGGGGAGAGACTGGAGTATGTTTGTGTAATGGAAGGTTTACTGTGTAATGGAAGGTTTACATGAGGCTGGTATGAGGATGATTCGGATTTAACATTCATTAGACATGGCATGAGGCCAGAGTGCAAGTAGGGAAGGTTGGTGAGGGGGAACTAGTGAAGGTTGAGGCCTTATGGTCATGGGAATTTGTGATATACTGTAGAGAGAGTTCCCACCTGTGCAATTCAAAAGAGCTGGTATTGGTAGGAAGGATCGTGATTGCACAGACTGTGAAGCAGTCATTAAAGTGAACAATATTATGTAGGGCCGTGTTCAGCAGCTGGGTGGTACAGCTATGTCTTAGTCACAATTTATGGATGGTGATTCATGTTAGTTGTAACACTAACTTAGAAAGCTGCAAAGTTGTTGAAGAGCACACGACTGCTTTCACATGTTGCCCTGCTTTCATGGCATAGGAAATGCCTGTGATGGAAGAGAAGTGGGTGGTAGTGGGACGGTGAATAGGACAGCCTTTACATTTAGGTACACAGCAGGGATGTGAGGAATAGGGCAACGAGTTGTGGGCAGGAGTGGGCAAGGATATTGTTAAGGTTTGGTGTGCAGTTCAATACTACTGTTGGAGGGGTGGGTAAGATACTTCTCATTTCAGGACAGTATGAAAGTAAGTCATAACCCTGGCGAAGAATGTCATTTAATTGTTACAAACATGGATACTATTGGGTAACAAGACGAGTGCTTCTTTGTGGTTGGACGGTGGGTGTGAAGGAGGTTGTGGGTGATTGGAAAGAGGGAAGGGTGAATTGGTCTGTGAAGGCTTAGCGAGACATTTGGTATATTTCGAAATGGATTTGTTCATCACTACGGATGCAACAGTTATATGTGGCTAAGCTGTATTGAAGGGGCTTCTCGGTGAAGAATGGGTGGCAGCTGTCAAAGTGGAGGTACTGTTGGTGGTTTAGGTGGAGGTCAACTTTGGGGAATATGACTTGTCAGGTAGAGTATGACCTGATTAAGTGAATGGGGAAGAAGGGATTGAGGTTTAGAGGGATGTGGATAATGTGTTCTCACAGCCAGTCCAGATTAGGAACATGTAACCAATGAATCTGAACCAGGTGAGGGGTATAGCATTCTTGGTAGTTAAGAAAGATCCCTCTAGATGGCCCTTAAACAGGTTGGCGTAAGATAGTGCCATACAGGCTGGTATATTCTCCCACTTCTGCCTTCTTACAAACATGGATACCAATTGCTACTGTTTTCGGGCTGTTCATACAATGTAACAGCTGTCCTCAGACACCCATCATTAATTTGCTAGAGACTTTCCCAGTCCCATGTACTGATCTTTGCCTTTCATGTTTCACACATGAGCAGTCACTCTGAGTGGGTACAATTGCCATTAGATGTTGATATTCCTTTTGTTGTGAGGCCTTAAGTATTGCCCAAGAACTGGCATAAAAATTAAGCTGCTTATACTTGGAAAGTATGTCTGGCATTAGAACGTATGGCAAAAGACTATTGTTTTCCTTCATTCCACAGGACATGCAAATGGAGCTATGTGTAAACAAGTCTGTTTCAAACTGACTGTTACACCATATCCAGTGGGTTCAGCCAGAGTTGCACAGGACTGTAAAATGGATGCTGTTCCTTGACAATGCCCCTGCTCACTGCACAATCTGTGTACAGAAGATATTAACTGTTCTTGAACACCCTCTGTATTCCCTGATCTGGCTCCAGTGGACTTCTTCCTGTTTCCCCGCTTGAAGGTGGCCATGAAAGGTGAACATTTTGCAGATGCCATCAAAGCTCGTGACTGCCATTCTGTGATCGATTCCACTGGAGGCCTTTGCTGATAGTTTCCAGAAGCTGTGTGAATGTTGTTAAAGGTTCAGTGTAATGGATGGTTACTATTTTAAATGTCAATAAGGAACATTTATTTGTACATTTTGTTTTGTTTGTTGTCTGACAGTTTTTGCCAACCTTTTTACACACACCACTATGTTAATGCTCTGATTTCATGCAATATTTCCACTCTGCAAACTGAACTTATGGTGACACGAAGACTGCAAATACTTGTGATGTGTGTCATATGGCAAACAGCAAAAATTATCAGCACAAAAAGGTTCACAATTTACATTCAGTTAATTGATTGTGTACATTAAAAGTGGTAAAATAATGATAAGGAGAAGCAGAAGAAGAAGAAGGAAGAATGAGCCAATGAAGATACATCAGCCATGCAGTGCAATGTTTTCACTTGGATCAACTATTGAGAGTAATAATGGAGTTCAGCAGTGCTTTGATGCTAATGTGAAAATATCATGAATAAATTCTCTTTCAAAGTAAACAATGTATAGTAATAGCACCATTTCTCATTCAACTAAATCAAATGTATGTTCAAATATTTTAAGATATTCTGCAAATGAAGTGTTCCATCCATGCATAGGAGCAAATGCCTTAACCACATAAGACGTGTTTCATGAAAATGTAAACTGAATCAATGCAGTTCACATATTTTAAAACATAAAAACTTTAAAATGTAATGAATCATTACATTATCTTTTTGAGTTACATTCAAAATTTTCTTCCATGCACATGCTTAGCCAGTATTACTTCTGGTTACAAATCACTTCAAAACTGAGTTATTGTAATAAATACTCTTACACAATGTTGAATGTTGCCTTAAAATTGCTGTTATAATAGTTCACAATATCAGTACTGTGTAAGTTCTCACATTTGTTTTAAACGTATTGGGTTTCAGTAATCACATGTCATTGTGGTGCCAATTAACTTGGAGGGGGGATCCAGAAGCTCAGTATCATTTTGAACCTCCATTGTACATCTCAGTCCCCACTCAACATTTGTGGGTGAAGTCTTTTTTTAATACTTCAAATCTTTGTATTCCTCCAGTAATTTCCAGTAGCATACTGGGGGCTATGTCAAATCTTTTTTAGAACAAAGATTATTCATTATGCTTTTCTGTGCACAACTCTTTATCCATTCTACACAAATGCAAAATATTGTGCTGCTGTGGAATAACTATGGTATAATGCTACATAAGTCAGTGTTACTGTGTGCTCTGCTGCACCATTTAGCCAGTAATGTTGGAGAAGAAGTGTTCCAATGTTTTCATTTGTATTTGTTGTCCCACTGTCTGCAAGGATTGTTCTGTTAAGAGGGTTTTATTAGTTCATTAAATTAAGTTGTCAACATAATATTCTTACCTCTTTACTGCTCTGTGAAAAAGTACTGTGTGGTGCATCCGGATCATCACCATTAACAGTATTCTCACCTGAAAAACAAATTCTTTAAGAGGGGTCCTTAAATAAATTAACAGTAGAATGTGTGAAACTGGGCACCTGCAAACACACTAGAATCAACCAGAGTGAGCACAGTGCAAAAAATGCTCTTTTATTATTACTACTTCTTCAACAGCTTCAAGTAGGGAAAAAGTTTAGCCCAGAACAAACAGTTTTAGGTCTTCTAGAGAAAGTTTTGTATTTACATTAAAGAAAGTATTAATGAAACCTGGGTCATTCAACTTTTGATTTATTAACTATTCTGTACGAACATTCTTCCAAACATAATATAGAAACTATCTACTTGTGACTGATTCATCTTTCATCATTACTATAGTCTCTTGACATGTTTCTTGCTTTTATACCCGTATTATTTAAATTATTTCTTCACTGGTTACATGAACATAGTTCATCTTTAAACAGGCAGCAAAATGTTTCCTTCCCACACATTTGTCAACCTGAGACAAGCATCAATTTTTTGAGGAAATAATATATCATTTTCAGAAACTGTAGTAATTTGTCTTGAGAAAACGTTTAGAAACTACATACTAGACATAAGTCACAAAGACTCATATAAACCACTGAATTATATAATTACAACATAGCCCTTCCCAATATTTACCAATTATTTTTACAACACCTAAAAGTATGTCTCTGACTTTTATGCAATTTCACCCCAGTTTGTATTTTTATTCTGTAATGAGAAACACAACAACACTTAATTCTTATTCACAAGGAAACACATACACAATGTAAGAAAAAGTTTTATATTATTCACATTGCATTTTGGTAATTTTCAATTAATAATAAAACACACACACTTTAGTTGATTGATTTCTTACTTGAGAGTGAGCCACTTTCAGCAAGAAATATGCAAAGCCTGAATAATGCAGCCTTGAGATACAAATTACGCATGCAATAGGAAATTAAACAATTATTATGCTGTAAACACCTCGCTAGTAGTTACATGCAAAATGTTGATAAAGCAAATAATATTTTTTCTGTAAAATACATATAATGATACACCACTATTGAATAACATTATTTTTAAAAAAAAAAAAAAAAGCAAATATTAACTATCACAAAAAGATAATGCTCTAATTATATGATGTATTGACATGTTCTTTTAAAAAATGTATAGATAGTTCCTCCTGTTTGTCAAATTCCCTTACAGTTTATAGGATTTCCACCTTGTCCAGTATTAATTACAAAAAGTTACTGCAAATGTTTTCAATAATTTGGTTGAATTTTTCAACATAAGAATCAAGCAATACTGATGACGATTGTTTACTCTTAGATTCAATTATTCCATTTTGGGCCTCAAGTTTGCATAGAGGTGAAACATCAGTAACGACTACCTGATCATTGGTATCGAGATCTGCAGATATTTTAAAACAATATTTGTTACTGAAGAAATATGTATCAATATCAGGCAATTCATTCTGTAATTTCATTTCTGCTAGTATTTTGGCCTCTGGTGGCAGGTTAGAGAATCTATGGATTGGTTTAGGTGTATTATTTTTCCCACCACAAACTAGCCTATTTCTGTGGTTCTCATGATTTCCAAGATTTTGTTTTCCTTGTGATTGAAACATTAAAGTCCCAGAATCAGAATATAAATGTTTCACAATTCCTTCAGGAACCTTTAGAACAATGCATTTATCACAACTGTAGTTATCGTTATCTTTGGAGACATATTCAGTTTCTACTGAAATTAAAGCAAATTTATATTTTGTGTCCCAAAAATATGTGTCAATTTCAGGTAGTTCATTAATAGTTTCATTTACCTGAATGAACTGTCCCGAATGTGGATGATCAACATACTTCATATTAGAGGGCAAATCACATCCTCTTTTATAATAACTGCTTTGAAAATAACATTTCTCAGATTTGGTTTCTGCCCTTTCCTTTGTTGGGATAGTTGCATTAGAATAGTTTCTGTTGTTTTCAACAAAGGTGTTTAGAAATACAGTGCCTTCATTTTCCAACAGGAGAGGCATTTCCAGAAGCACTTTCTGACCTTCGTTTAGTGCTTCATTGTTTTTCAAATAGTATGAATGACAGTCACATACAGAACTACTTATTGAATATTTAGGGGTGTCAATAGATGAGCATACAGGAAGTATCGAGTTTTCACAGTCTTTGCTTACATGCTGTGTTCTGTACTTTGAATGGTTTAAGGCATTCATAATTCCAGAAGTATCAACATAACCTCCTTCCAAAGGTTCATCCATCTCATCAGATGTATCGGAGTCAGATGTACTGTAACATAATATGTAATGCTTAGGGTTGAAGACACACAGTTCCTGACTCTGCAAGTTGCAGGAAAGATTTGTGTTTACTTTAATTGTGTCAGTAAACTCTATTTTATCAATTTCCTCAAAATTTTCATCAATGGATATTTCGTCTAAGCTTTCATCTGATACATTTGATGATATGTCACCTTCTATGAAGAATGAGTTCAAGGTCTCACAACTTGAATACTGCTGATCATAATCCTTGAAAGGAACTAAACTGGAGCTCAATTCTGCATCATCAGAACAAAATGAGTAACCACGATTCTGTTCATCATCACCTAATTGGAATTCTCTTTTTTCATACCTTTTTGATATAAACCTTGTTTTTAGCTCTTCCATACACAAGCTGAATAGTTTTTCAGGATTAGGTTGACTACAATAATTGATTAACAGGGGACAATCACATTTTTTTCTCACACAAAGACTGACAGAAGGATGGTTACATCGAGCATTGTCTGAGGACTTCTTTGAATAGTTCAATGACAACTTCCTAGTGTTACAACCAGTTCCCGGAGAACTAACAACGGATGAATTGTTATCTACTGTTATGTTGAAACAAACATCACTTCCTGTAACCCTGACTGGCAAATCTTCTTTAATGAAATTCGTGAAAGCTGTAGCTACAAGAACAGGGCGCATCCTCTGTGCGATTATGGAATAATGTGCTGTGACAGATTGTACAGCATTTGTTAAATCGTACACAACTGCTTGCTTGTTACTATCTGTTTCTTTATAATTCCAACCACAAATGCCTGCAAAAGAAAAACAACAGAAACTTTTCTGAAATGAAAATAATACATACAAATCAAGCAAAAGAATAACTGTTAATGTAAAATCAAAACATTCAATACGGATTAATACATTTATTGAATGTGTGGAAAAGTGTGTGTATGCTCACAACAGGTAGGCCTATGCATGTAGACCCCTGTCTTCACAAAGCAGATAAATGTTGGACACAGTTATTTTATGTGTAAGTTACAAGTAAAGTGTTGTAATAAAATCAAATTATGAACCTATAGATAATAGAGAATGGATGAGAAATAGTACGTAAAGCTGCCATCAAACCAATACTGATTGGAATACCACAGTGCTTAAACTGGCATGATCCTCTTGGAGGGAAACAAAAAGTTATATAAAACTTTTAAAGATTGGAGACATCAGTGGTATAGTTGAAGGGCATGAAAAGTTAGCAGTGCAGTGGTTGGTTGGACTGTGACATTCCCTAATGTTATTCAATATGTACATTGAGCAAACTGTGAAGAAAAGCAAGGACAAATTTGAAAATGGAATTGTCAATTCAGTGAGAACAAATAAATGACATTATAATTCTGTCAGAAACAGAATGGAATGAACAGTGTCTTTAAAGGATAATATGAATATCAACACAAGCAAACCAAGGTCAATAAAATGTAGTCAAATGAAATTTGGCAATGTTGAAATATATTAGCAAACAAGACAGTAAAAGTAGTAGATGAGTTTTGTTATTTGATTGGTAAAATAACTTAACTTATGATCACTTTAGTACAGAAGGTATAAATTGCAGAATGGTATAATGGGAAGAAAAGTATTTTTTAAAAAGAGAAATTTGTTAGGGTCCAATATTCATTTAAGTGGTATGAAGTCTTTTTTTTAAAGCATTTATCTGTAGTGTGGTCTTGTATGGGAGGGAAACCTGGACGGACAGTTCAGACAAGAAGGGGATAGATGTTTCTGAAATGTGGTGCTACAGAAGAATGCTGAAGATAATGGAGACAGTATACAGTTAACAAGATTATGCTTGGGGAAGAAAGAAATTTGTGGCATAATTTGACTAAAAGGAGGTATAGATTGATAAAACACATTCTGACAGTAAGGAGTAGTCATTACTAGAGGGCAACATGTGTGTGGGGGGAGAGGCAGAGTAAAACAAAATCACAGAAGAGATCAAAACGCAAGTACAATATGCAGGTTCAAATGGATGTACGTTGCAGTTATTATTAGAAGATGAAGATGCTTTCACAGGATGGAGTAGTGTGGAAAGCTATACCAAACCAGCCTTCAATTATACCCCAGATAAGCTCACCTCTTAACTATATTTGAAGTACCTGTATTAAATTCTCTAATAGGGTTTACAAAAATAATGTCACCAATCAAGAGGTATCCAGAAATACGGCATAACACTGTCTTGTCATATAGTAACAGCATGCAATTATCTCACGTTCATGGGGTAAGCAGATGCATTTTCTTCTCCTGGATGTAAAAATGCAGTTATGTTTCAGTTGTCTTGCATAAAGAGATATTAGAAACCTGTTTTCCTGCATCTCCAGACAGCAAATGTATTTGTCAGACAATGTTACCCTTAAAAATTACATTAAAGATTGAATAGCGAGATTAGTTTTCATGAAATACCAACCTTAATCTATTTATTATCCAGTTTGTATATAAAGTCCAAAACTTTTAATTATTTATTGCACAAGAACCAAACATTGTACAGATAGCATACATATGTCATTTCGAAGAGAAAACCTGAAAGCTTTTTCATGTTTACCACGAAAGCATAGTTTGGTAATTTGCCGATAGCGCTAGTCGCAAACACGGCGAACTTTCAGTGCTTTGGAGTTCGAAAGAAACAAGTATGCCACAGCTGTTCAACAGATGTTTAGAACCAAGTAAGGTCATTTACCAATAACACAATAAATTTGTTATGACAGGTTGCTTGTGCCCGGCAAAGAGAAGCGGATGTCCCTGTATGAGTGATGTGAATGTGGAGCATGTACGAGACACATTCATAAGGAGTTCAAAGAAATCAGTGCAGTCTGCATCCCGTGAACTGGGAATGACTCTAATGACAGTGTGGAAAGTCCTGCGACAGAAGCTATGAAACCATTCAAATTCAAGCAGTGCAGAAGCTCAATAATGATGACAAAGACAAGCATTTTGAGTTTTGTTTGTAGTTGCAACAACAAAATGAGGATTGGGATGGCGTGTTGAGCGCTTAATTTTTAGCAACTAAGCCATTTTTCACACTAATGGGAAAGTGAACAGGCATAACTGTCGAATGTAGGGTACGAAGTATCTACATGAATGCATTGAAGTTGAGTGCGATTCCCCAAAGGTAAATGTTTTTTGTGCCTTGTCACATCAAAAACTGTACGGGCCATTCTACTTCACCGTGAGCACTGACACTGGATATTCCTACATGGACATGTTGCAGCCTCTTGAGTGTGTCTCTCGGTACACCACTGTGCCACAAGTGTTGCCTGTCGATTGGGACCACCCCATGGCTGGTATAGCACCTGAACTCACCATGTTTGCGACTAATGCAGACTATCAGTAAATTATCAAACTTCGCTGTGGCAGTATACATGAAAATAAGCATTCAGGATTTCTCTTCAAAATGACATATTTATGATATCTGTACAATGTTTGATTCTTATGCAATAAATAATTGGAAGTGTTCCCAGACCTTAAGTACCCCCTGTGTTTAAGAATATTCTGTATCAATGGTTTCAAATGAGAAAATATTTCATCAATGCGCAAGTATTCCATCATTTCTTAAAATAACAACATGTACTTATTTTTTGTTACTTACAATAAGATATATCAGAAGAGCAATGAAAAAGCAGAATTTAAGCTAAAGCTTAAACCAGTAATTCAAGCATTTGAAATGCATGGCATAAGCATTCAAACTCACCTTTTGTGTTCTGCTTGTTAGGTCCCAATGACCAAGAGCGCTTAAATTCATTCGGAACTTCAGATGAGTCAGCAACTACGTAATGCGAAGAAAACATATCATGCAACAGCATTTGCAGCAGAACACATGCACAAACAGAAAATAATGAAGAACAGTCTGTAACATTCAACTGATAGGTGTATCCAAAACTTTCATTTAAAATATTTTCCTCTAGAAATATAACAGACCCAACTACGAAAGAGAAGTAAGTTTAAAGTCCTGAAAAATCAATCTACATATAATAATTTCATTGCATTTTTGCATATGATAATTTGATTCTCACACTGCTACACAATCAAACAAGAATCTTTGCAACAAAAAGCTACTATTCTATTTCTGACTTTGCATTACAAGACATCATTTAGAACATGTAGGTTTCTGCTGGATAAAGTTTCTTGTTGATTCTGTAATGCAAGACTGATTATTAACACAAAATTCTACCTCATCGGTGTGATTTTGTGTGTTCAATGCAGAGCGTGTTTTCTGATCTAGTAAATGAGCAAAATAAGGATCAGACCTTATGTCAGATTAAGAATCTACAGTATGGTACAATTTGGAGGATGATTCTTCATTTCTAGTTCCCCAAACCTATCTACTTAAAATTCACAGTGGTTTCATCTTATCTCCATCTAAGTACAAAGATTACAAAAATTTCATGTAGAAAATGCACAGAACTACATTTTCAGGAGACTTATGCAAGTAGAGAACATGACTTTCCCTTATTGTATTGAATCACATTTTAAAGGAAAAACAATGAGAATGTTTATTGTTAAATGCACATCTCTCATTTTAAAAAGCTATTCTAGTAAGACAAATCTAGATATTATTAAATCTAGATACTACTTTAAATTGAGTAAGTAGTAATCTTTTACAATACTACTTTCAAAGCTTTTCATCTCAAAAAGTGTTAGCAAACCCAAACATCAGGATATCCTTGTAGTGTTATCCTGTTTTGTCATCCTTTACTTGGATAATATTTTAAAGATTGCATTCCCAACAATTTCCTCTTTATTAGAAAAGATGGACTGTTGATCCATTAGCACTATTATATAATACAGTCCAAATATAACACAAGGATAACGTCACCTAGGGAACCATTGATGTGACACTACCAAGTGTCGTAACTATGTGTGAATAGAGGAGGGGGTGTTAGGTTAGGCTGGAAAGAGTTTTGAAGTTGGTAAAGTTTATTATATCAGTAATGGCACCGAATTTTAAACAAAATTGTTTGCCTTATATGAACACTACCTTTGATAACTATTTGGTCATTGTAGGCTACGTTGCAATAACATGGCAATTATACCTGGATCAGGACAACTATGAGATTGACAGCCGTCTAATTAGAGGAAGAGAACCATACAAAAATAAAGCTTAGCCAACCATTCTATTCATGTAATACTACTACACTGCTACAGCAGATTCGGGTTAAAAGATGTAGCTGTATCACACATGGTTAATGTTGGAACCACTGTGACCAGTTCTTGTATTACACTTTATTTCTCTGAACAGCATAATATTTTACATAATAAGACAACTGAAAATGTCCTGAAAAGTAGGTTATCTGCAAATGAACTTAACACTGCATACTGACAGGATGCACGTGAATGTATTCTGTATGAACTTACACTATTGCTGCTGCCCCGGAAAACATTTATCACTTACATGTTAATCATTGTTATTCCGATTTAGGAATAATCAATGTCTCAAAAAGTATACTGTCACCAATACTAAGAAAGTGGTGAAGAAAAGTAACCAATAATTGCATAGACATCTGTTATCAAACAGAAGACCACACAACTGAAGATAACTGTGTGTCATCTACTGAAACAGTATGTGCCATCAATCCAAATTCTTAAACCTTTTGAAAAGTGTGCCATCAGATGAAGATTTTTGACCAAAACCATTCTTGGTACTCCAAACATGTTAAATATAAAAATGTATAATTGCTGGTAATTCCCTATACTTCAGTAAAATCTCCCCCTTTCTTAACAATACTGTATAAATTATTTTATCATGCTTATACAGCATTCTCAGTGCCTCCTAAAACACAAATACATGCATAAAATAATTCATGCAAACTTAAAAATCTATCTTATTCCAGTTAATGTTCAGCAGTCAGACTGTTGCAACATAAAAATCATCAATGCACAGAAAAAGCACATGCATTAGAATTCAAAGCAGAAGTTCCACGCAGAAAATGCAACTGAAAATTTCTTCATGAAAGCTATGCGTATATTGACATAAGGTATGTTTAAAACTGTAATATCAAAACTAAAGATAAACAATTTTCTTCAGAGTAATGCCCTGGTCCTCTTATTTCACATTTCCCCCATGAAATTCTATCAAGACAGCCAGTCATTAATAATGTTGCTCTCCCAACCATACCTGTGTCTGATATGACCATCGACAAACTGACATTTAGTTTTAAAATAACTGCTATTAATTAACTACTTTCTACCCCTATTTTCTTCAATATTCTTTACCTTAAGCATACAACCTATACATTTTTAAATATTCTTGAGAAGAAAGAGATTGACTGGCCAGTACTTACCCTAGTTCTGTACCATTGACACTTAAAAAAACGAGCTTTCAGAAATACAGTATTTTCCTTCGGCAGGTACAAGATGGAAGAGGAAGGGAAAAGACCACACAGGCTGAAGACAACTGTGCCATCAGTCCAAACTCTTCTCTTTCCTCCTCTCGTACCTGACAAAGGAAAATATTTCCAAACGCTTGTGTCTCCCCCCCCCCCCCCACTCGTGTTTTTGTGTGACTGTTGGCAGTACAGAAATAGGTAATACTGGCCAGCCAATCTATCTTTTTTTCAAGAATATTTCAGCATCACAATGGAGAATTTCCATCAGTAATTAAATATCTATTTTATCTTTTTAACTTTCCATAATTCACTGCTATATAATAATAGCAATTTTGTTTAGGGTATTCCATGATACTTCCTTGAGACCACATGGTACCTGCTACCAAGTAGCATCCGCTTCAAGGGAATCAGAAGTGATCAATAATCACTCAGTTATTTTTACAGGAAGCAACTGACAGGTGTGACCAGAGGCACGAGCAACAGGTCACATGGGCTAGGCCACTTGCAGCAGAGAGCTATATAAACAGTATGTCGAGTGAGCTATTACAAATCTCAATTATCTATTTAGACCCTCACCCGGCTGTGGACTAACAGACTAAATTTTATTGGCATTCCTTCTGTTTTCGGCTCACAAGGAACTTACTTTATTTATAGATTATGCATTCATATTAGTAACAAACATATAACAACCTGATCAGTAGCAGAGTTGGTGCCCTTTTAGAAAACAGGATTCCCTGGTAATTGTACAGGGGTCAACAAGACAGTCACGAGATTACACCACATAATTGCTCAAACTGCCCGTGCCAAAACTACTTCTTCTTTTTATCAGAAGAGTTCCCCAAAACACAGCATTCATCATAAGCAAATGTTTTTCACCTACTATGGTTATTGTAAACAAAGCATCATTTGCCTTGGAATAAGTCTGAACATAGGCTTTCTACTAAAGCTTACTATTTATCTGAATGCCTATAAATTTGTAATGGCTCTATCTCACTTATATGCCCATGCTGTGTAATCAGAATATCAGTTTTTGTTGATTTGTATGTCCGAAATTTCGAAAACTGATTCATAAAGTGATTTAGCATAAATTTATTTTTTATAAGCCATGAACTTGTGTCTAGAACTGCATTACTTGATAGTGTGTCAACATTTCAAATAACCTCCTTCACTACCTAGGAAGTCATCATCATACATAAATATTTTTGTAAGCTTGCCTGATATACTTGAAGGTGTTTCATTTATATAAATAAGAAACAGCAGAGGTTCCACAACTGACCAATGTGTCAACCCCCCATCACATGCAACTGCTTCATCACACCTCTCCCTTCACCCTGTCTTAGAAATCCATCACCAGGAAACAGTTTGTTTTATCCTGAACCAACATACACAAAAAAAATATTTTTTTCAACAGGCCAAAATGATGAGCATAGCATTCAGCTCACACAGTGTACCACAGAAATTTCACATTGCTCTACCATTCAATGACCCAAATGATATGGCTCTGAATGCTGGGACATCATCACACTCCAGTCCCACCCTGCATCCTCCAGTTCTTTCAAACTGCACATTGTGGAATGAAATACTCCTGAAGGCATTGACTAGGTGCCATGTTATCAATACTGACATTCACTGTATACGCTGCCATTGCTGTACCTTCTTTCTCACTCACGCTACTCTGTACAACAGTTATTACCATGGCTCCATACTGACTATTAATAAAAAAGAATCCATACAGATTCTGCCACGTCAATCCTGGGAACTATTTGGCTGTCGGTCATAGAGAACCTCTTTAACTTCACAACAGTGATTTGAATGTCATCCAATATCACCCATGCTACCATCCACACCCTGGAGAAGAATTTAGTGATCACACCTTACACAATGGTGTTGGACAATGGCTTTAATTTACATCAAAGCATTTCCCAGCCTTCAGTTTCCATACAGACATTGAATATCTGACCCCTCTGCCCCCTCTCATCTTTATTCCTACCTCCAACCACTAACAAAGAAGCTGAGTGGATCAGCCGTCATTCGAAACCCAGATGCTGAAGCCCTTCAGACATCAACCAAGAATGCCTGATACAGTTCCCTAGCGACAAATAGGTCATCAACATGATGGTCAAAGTAAAATCTTACATAGGTGCTGACATCACAACCTGTCACACTTCCCTGTGTCCCATGCAGTGTGGCCATCCTGTGTACAGGCCCGTCAACACATGGAATGCAAATGTCTGTGCCCACACATTCAGGACAGTCTAGGGTGGAACCAATGGGTCACCACTGGTTTAACATCAGTTCCAGGCACATCTGTCTGACTCACCACCACATCCGGCTTAAGCCACAACAGTTTCAATTTGTGTGCCACCCCCACCTTGCTTCCACCTTTGATGCCGTGCCTGAACTTAAGGATTGTCACGAGATGTGTCTTTCACCCTTTCTCAGTATAAACTGCGTCCCTGGGCACTGGCAACTGGATGAGGGAGAAAAATCACGGTTTGGGAGTCTATGGTGATGGAACAACCCCCCCCCCCCCCAAATCCCACCCACCCAATCCTCCCCTCACCTTGGTGATACTGGAGTCACTGCTGTCACTGTTGCACTGTTTCACAGAGCTTTAAATCAAACATGGTCCCCTGAAATCTTGGGCAGAAAGTGTGATACAGCTCTGATGTGTCATCTCTCAGAAGCTGAGCCGCCTCTTAGGCACTTCTCAGAAGTTAAGATTATTCCAGCCCCCAATTCACACTAAAATAATAATATTTACAGTCTGTGAACCCAAATATAATCATACATCATTCGTGCTACGCAAAAAAATTTAGGACATCATATCCACCAGCATTGTGTTGAACCACATGATGAAAAGTTCCTTAATTCTCATCAAGACTCAAATACAGAAGTAATACCCGCAAGCTGGTAATTCCCTATTCACTTAAAGCAAAGCTAATCCTTCAAAAGGTATAACCAACGAAGCAGGCAACGTTGATATAAAGAAATTACCTGACATCACAGGATGGAGGTGATCTGCATAGATTAATTATATTCAAAAGTAAAACGCCAAGATCGCTGTATGATTACTCAATTTTCTGACAACCGGTTTCAGTGGGCTATGCCGTCATCTGGTCATATAAAATTCTACAATGTGGTCATATAATTTTAAAAAAACGAGGTCTCTTACAAGCAGGTGATAATATAGCTTATGTTGTTTATACATAAGTGCTATGTCTGTTCTACCTTCATTATTTTAAATAACATGACATCGTAGAATTATATACGACCAGATGATGGTAGCATATCCCATTGAAACTGGTCATCAGTAAATTAAATAATCATACAGCGATCTTGGCATTTTAATTTTGAAGATAATTAGTTGATATTCTTTCAACAATATTTTACTTGATATAAAGATTCATAATACAGTGTGAGTGACCTATGTATTACACTGATGTTTCTCTTCTTAATTTCTGAGAAGGCTAACAATTCTAAAATATGATACATCATGCAATTTTAACATAATTTCAGATTTTCAGGTTTTTACCTCAGTCCTTACAGGATGAAATTGTTTCTTGTTGCTGTTAATCCAATGTATCCCTTTTTCTGTCTGCTTATCAGAGATGCTGCTGTTTAATTTTGTTAAAGATTAATCCCTATTTACTACTTCAAACAACTGCCCCTACTAACTACTCTGCCTTTGACTTACGTAATTTCAAATTTCAATAATCGAGGACAGATAACAAAGATGCTGACAGGCATGAAAACTAGACGATCACACTCACATAACTTAAATGTTTGGCTATGTTTCTCTTTCTTTTTCTGATGAAGGCCATGGCCTAAAATTTAAGCTGCATGAATGTGATTGTCTATTTTTCATGCCTGTCATCAGCTCAGCAAGCTTCTTTACGGTGAGTTGTTACCTATCATCCACTACTGACATTTAAACTGGATCTTCCATTGTTAATTTCAAATTTTATCCTCTTAATTTTGCACAGAATTGGAGACGTATCACAAATTAATCATCCGTATTCTTGACAGTTCAATTTTTGTCAAGTTCCTAAAAGTACTTCAATATAGACCACCACCAGTAAAATAACAAACTCTGCTCCATAATCCAATTCCAAAAGTTTTTATGGACAGCAGTGGCTCACATCATTCTGCTTACTTTGGTTTCCCCTTTATTTCCCAGTCAAGCTATAAATAATTTGCTAAGAATGCTCACCTTTTGCTGGCAGCCTAAGTGACAAGGAACGCTCCACATTTGGATCTGGGAGATCACTTTCGGCTTTGAACAGACAGACATGCACCATTTTTTCAAATGTTCAGCAAAACAAATACATGCAAGGCAATAACAAGCAATACAATAAACAGTACTCATCAAAATAAATTTAAACAATCACTGAATTCTCCAAGAACACAAAAGTTGGATTTTTCAATGGAAGCTGATCTGAAAGAATTGATTGTAATTCAGAGTATGTCACTACTTAGAAAAGAAAGATTGCTCGAAAAAAATATCAGAAAATCCTGAATAATGAGATTATTCATCTGTAATGAGCTTTGCAGTGTTGACAATGTTTATGTCTCATTTCTTCACATATGGTGATATAAATTAGTACTTACCATCACTCAAAACAACTTCAGCTTGACTTGGTCGAGGAACCTGTTTTGTCTCTATCCGTAAAACTCTTGGTTCTGAAACAAGTAAAATTACACAATTATTTGTTGTAGCACTACATAATGCACCTATGTAAAATCAACCAAATATCACTGTCTATCAATTTTTGATTCCTTTCAACCAGCAACCACTTGACTGTTTCAATAAATCATTTAAGATCAAGCTTTAAACATGCACACCGACTGCCTTTTGAAAAATTACAAACCACTGACACCAACAGGTCGTGTAAGACGTGCAAGTGTGCAATGGAATAATGATACAGGGAATTGGTTTCAAAATCAGATTGTGTAATAGGCATCTAAAAATGTTCAATATCAAATGCACAGAGTGTACGAGGAGATGACGCTCTGAACAAAGGAATTGAACAACAAAGAATCAAGTGATAGTGATTCAGAATTACCATACCGGTATCTAATTGCTATTATTAACATTTCATAAAATTGTATTACAAGTCTATGAAAATTGTTTTATATTTCCGCATTTAGTGTCAAAGTTATTTCCATTCTTATCTAGTAAGTGTTTAGTGTTGCTACAATAGCCATACATTTGAAGTCGTATCTAAAAAGCTACTACGTAAGTCTGTGTTGCATCGATACGCCTGACAAAACAACCACTGTGTTCGTGCTACAACATAATGTGTTTTTCTATTAGGGCCAAGAGATTGTTCCTATGAATTGTGATTTGTAAATTGCACACTATTCACCATAAGAATAATATGAATATACATATCATATTAGTATTATTCTTATGCTGAACGGTAATAGTTAGAAATGAAGCACGGCAACTGACTTCTAGTAATGATTTTTAAATCTTCTACGAATATAATTCTGTGCAGACAAGTTGCATGATCTTAAAATGTTTGAAAGAATAAATAAATCTACAAAATACCCTTGCTTAATCCTCCAGAATGCGCAATCTGCGCGTGAAGTACTTTCACAGTTCTGAAATGTCTCCGCGGCAGTAACAAGTACACACAATGTTTCCCCCTTTAAATTCAAGTATCATTCTTTTTCCTTTCTAGGACTTCATTACACAATCATTTTTTATTTCATCAAAATGAAACAGTTCATAATAGAGTGAAGAAAGTTTCTTATTATCTTTTAGAGCATCCAAACAACACGTATCTCAAAATGTTTCACACAAATTTCTTTTAAGGGGAAGGGGGTGGGGTATTAAAATATCCTTATCATTTCAAATAAAAATCTAAATGAAATTTTACTGTAATATTGTCATTTGGGACCCATCCCAGAAGGCTTTATCTTCATCACTGGCATCATAGAGTAGTAATTATTTTTTTAAATACATGTACATGAGTTTACAGATAATTTGGGTTTGAGATTTGGAAGATTCTATTTGATTTCGGAATTTGGCACCTGTTTTATTTAAGATTCGGTATTCGGATTCGATTCGGTAAAATTGGGGTTCAACCCATCCCTAGCTGACAGCATTCAAATAGGGTATAGTTGTCTGTGCAGTTGAGAATATCATATGTCGGCAGTAGTGCAGGAATTTGGCTTCACACACCCAACCATGTCCATAGTGTATCAAGACGGAGGGTTTCACAGTTCACAACAGACAGAACTACCACCCAAATAGTCATCCTTGACAAAAATGACCAACAAAATGCGAAACACTTCATCAATATTGATGGAAAGGGAGGGGGAACAGTGCAACATATCTTTGCTCATTTGAATATAGAATGTGCCAGACATCGTTTCTCAGTAGATAATTTGCAGGAATGTGAGTCATATGGGGTATGGAAGCTGGCACCACATGAGTGCCACTTTTAACACGTCATCATGCACAATGGCTTTGATTTGTCAGCAATCATGGGGTATGGGCACTGGAACAATGGCAGAACATGATAAGGTGAAACAAATCATTATTTCAATTTTACCATGTCAATGGGACAAACCACATCAACGGGTCAAGACAAACCACCTGTGTTGCAGACCACATGAATCAGTGGATTCCGCCAGCCAAAAAGGTGCTCTAGGGTGCATTTTCCTAGCATGAAAATAAGCCTTTTTCTGGAAGGTTCTTTGAATAGTCCATGGTATGTTCAGCTTCTAAGTGACAACCACCACAAACTTTTTGGGCTTGCAACACCCAATATTTCTACAATGTAAAAACACACACACACACACACACACACACACACACACACAAATGTGTTGAAGTGATGATAATTTTAACTCAAAGGCAGTAAAAGTAAAAAAGGAAACTAAGGTAGCAAGAATGAGAAAATGTTGAAAGGGAACTTCCACTCTACAGGGGAGTGTGCGCTGATATGAAACTTCCTGGCAGATTAAAATTGTGTGTCAGAACCAGGATTTGAACCTGGGACATTTGCCTTTCATAGGGAAAGTGCACTACTGACTGAGCTATCCCAGTACACTTCACAACTTTGCTTATGCCAGTACCTCATCTCCTACTTTCCAAACTTGACAGAAAGTTCTCCTGCGAACCTTGCAGCAACAGCACTCCTGGAAGAATGGATATAGTGGAGACATGGCTTAGTCACAGCTTAAGGATGTTTCCCGAATGAAGTTTCATTGGAAAGTAGGAGGCGAGGAACTAAAAGAGAGAAAGTTGTGAGGAACAGGCCATGGAGTATACCAGGATAGCTCAGTCGGTAGAGCACATGCCCACGAAAGGCAAATGTTCCATATTCAAATCCCAGTTGCAACACACAATTTTAATCTGCCAGGAAGTTTCTAATGTTTGTAAAGTTATGGGAGCTAACTGCAGTGGTCATCACTCCCTAAACCTACGAACTATTTAAACTAACTTATCCTAAGAACACACACACACACACACACACACACACACACACACACACACACACACACACACACACACAAAAGAGAGGACTTAATCCACCGACGGCGGACAGCCATGGCCTTTTGCACCACAGCAAGATGCTTCAGAGCGCATGGCTATTCCACCGCAGCTTAGCAAGAATGGTTTGGAGGTTATAACAAGAAGAGTGTTCTGTGACATTCTTAAATGACATTTACAAGATAAATATTTAGACCTCTATGCTGAGGAGTCAAAGATATTCTATACAAATTCAAATCAAAGTGAAACCTATGACAATGACATATTATTTTCTGATTAAGGAAAAATTCTAACTGATAAAAAATAAAAATTTCATTTGCAAAAAGTAATTTTGAATTAAATTGATTTATGACTTCATTCTTCCTCTGCATCCAGTTGTTTAAACTAACAAGAAATGAATTTTTATGCCAATTGTTTTGTAAGTGTACCATCTCTGCTTTCTTCTTCTGTTTCACTAGCAGCAGATGTTGGTGACATGAGTGGTGATTTAGTGGCCGGCAAACTGTCTTCATTTGTAGGCCGACTGTTTTGCAGTGAGGACGAAAGTGGCTCCGATTCAGTTTGGTCTTCATCAACTACAATAAAAGTTATAAAAATTGCATTTTATTGCTAGAAACATTTTCTAACATAAAATGAACTGAAGCATAAATTAAATATGAGGAAAAGACAAGCATCAAATATTACACTAATTTAAAGAAAATAATGTAACCAAAAAAAGCAAACAGTAATTACACATGGAGTTTATAGCATTTTTTCTTAATTAGAGTAAAATAATAACAATCAAAACAAAAGAAAGGCAATGCTTATTTTTTGTTATTAAAGGAAAAAAAATACTGGAAATATTACAGAACATATGAAGATAAAATATTAAATGAAAAACTGAAAATGAATCAGTGAATTTCTTCAGATGCTTTGAAAGTATACTTAGATTAAAACATTAACACACAGAAATAAGCACCATTGAAAATACATAAAATCATATTATGATCCCAATTTTTCAGAAAAATTCAGAAATGCGAGTCTAGTGTGTCACCTCGCTCGCTACATCCTGTATAAAAAGTACATTATTCTTCATCAAAGCCCTATAACAATACCTTTGCTATCTACATCTCAAAACACATTTTTAACTGTTTGTTGATGTGTCTTTGATTATTATTCTCCACCTATAATGTGCTCAGATAATTGTGTGTGATGTCGATGTGTAAGATCCTGCAAATTGGGCCACAAGGAAACTGTACATTGGAGTTTTTATAAACATTGCCACTACTTGTAAATCAAGAACATCCATCAACTAAATATTGTGCAGATTTTTATATTTTGTAGTAAGAACAGCAGAATTCTGCATACGAAAAACACCATGAAAAATGGCATAGCACACACATGAATGAACTTGAAAATGGGAATTATTTCTGTAAATATGACACGAAAATACAATCCCATCAAAAACATCAAATGTACAAAAATGCAAGTCTCACGATGAATTTCTTCCCACTTAAAAAGTCATGACATCTCATGGGATATGAAGTCGATTATTTTAGTTAAAGAGTTCATGGAACCACCAAATCAACACCTTGTTATAACTTTTTTAACTGATTATTTATCTACCAGCATCTGTAGTGACTATATCAAAATTATACATCTTTATTTCTATAATAAATATACGTCATGACTTGGCGGTCGCACCATAATGTAATGACATAAAAATAAATATAATTATCTGGCAATTGCACATCATCGTCATCATAATGACATAACAACAATTTATATTGTAACCAAATGTAATCACATAAGAATGAAGTTCACTCACATGTGCATAAAGTTTTTTAAGTATTAGTGTATGTTGCGATGGGAAACTAAGTCAGTTATTTTAGTTAGTGTTCATAGAATCACTTATTTGTTATCTACCAACATTTATAGCAATTATATTAGTATTATACATCTTTATTCCTATAATACATATAACAACTTAGCAATCACACCGTAATATAATGACATACGAATACGTATAATGATCGGGCAATTACACATCGAAATATAAAAATAATTTATATTCCTCTAGGATGTAGGAATGAAATACCTCACATTTGCTTAAAGTATTTTAAATATTAGTTTATGCTGCCATGCAATTGCCGAGTCATTATATTTATTATAGAAATAAATATGTATAATTTTGATATAGTCACTACAGATGTTGGTAGATAAATAATTACATAAAAAATTATGACAAGGTGTCGAATCAGTAGTTCAATAAACTCTTAACTAAAATAACTGACTTTGTTTCCCATGAGATCTCACGACTTTTTATGGGGGAAGAAACTCATCATGAGACTTGCATTTTTGTACATTTTATGTTTTTGATGGGATATCATTTATTTTAGTAGCTAGTCCTTTTCTATAAAAGTTTTTGCACATCAGCCACCGATTATCTTAAAACCCATTCCCTGTCTCTCTGGTATGGTTTGGTTTCGTATTGTTTGATGTAACTGCTTGAGAAGTCCAGAAAGTACATTAGATTGTTACTGTTCAATCCTTTCATCATTTACAGTACTGGCACCTGTGGTGGACCACTATACAAATCTCAACAAGTCAGTGTAGTATTTCACATCAGTTTGTGAACTTCATGATGCACAGTAGTTGTGGATAAGGTACATTTTCCTGTATAAGTGAAATCAGCATTCCATAAGTAGCAACAAGTTCATCTAGTACACGACAATTTTACTTACGGCAGTGATGACGTAGTGTGCTGAAATTGGCAGCGAACGATGAATGGGAGACTTCGGAAAACCAGACACGTAGAATGAGGGGCATAGTCTTTCATGTTGACCATGAAGTAAATAATTAATTCTGTTCCTGCTCAGTAGTTAACAGTTTGTGGTGTGTACCCCTCATAAAGCGAACATTTCATTGCCAACATTTGCACACTACGCCACCGCCATAAGTAAACTTTAGCCTTTACATCAAAACTCTAAATGTGGCAAAATTTTATCAGTTTACCCCTATTTCTTACGACTGTTATATCAATACACAAATAATTGTTGACACGTTGTTTAAAGGACAGAGAGATCAATAATACTGCATTCAGTAGTGCCAGTCTAGTAATGTGTGTCAGTGGTTCTGATGAGAATTGTTTGTTTCGGCACTGAATACAATGATATTCCTTTCAATGCTCATCAAACATTGATTCTTTGAATAGATGTTAACATTGATGTAACCAACAATGTTTTTCTAATATCGATCATCCCTAGGGCAGTAGTTGGTAGCATTTCAATTTTTGACATTCACTTTTTATTAGAGTTGGAGAATTTAAATCGTGATCTGAGCTACAGATTCGAAAACATCTACTTCGTGTTAACCACTCTCAATGGCTATGTACACTCACGATTATTATATTGTGCACATCAACAGCAAACCATCTTTCGAATTATGTAAGTTTCATTGGCCTCCTGATAAAACCATCATAGAAAATCGGTACTTCAGTGTTCAAGTTTCCATATTTATATAATGATATCATGTTACAATCCTAGCTTAATGTTGATGACACGAACAGAACCAGCATCTCCTAGAGAAGACAGAACACAATACTCACTCCAGAGAGTTTGTACTCTGTGGCACAGAACTCAAATAACATAGACTGAGCGTCTCCCAGATCAATGGCGTCTCCTCATCTCTGCCGTATTGTGTTTTGAAACCAATTTTTTTTTTTTTTTTTTTTTTTTTTTTGCTCCCAGTCTAAAGTTTATGCCCACATCATATTACGGATTTTTCGACATTACGAGCAAGTTTTCAGCAATTTAAGCTATATCTCAGCAGTTACTCATCATTCTCTAATCAGGTGCCTCATGTTGTTTCTGATGACTTTTCACTTACCTCCCGACCGTGAACCTATCGCTGTACCGCAAGACCATAACTGACACACTTCTTGTAACGTAAATATAACAGATACTATTCCGTCAAGAGAAAATGTGTTTGAGAATGGAATAATCATTACTGATGTTTGAATTTTTCCTTCCATTACAGACTAAACACTATCTAAATACAAAATTTGACATCTGCAAGAAGGACCTTACAATTTTGACGGTTGGTGAGTCAGTGAGTGATAGAATTAGCAATTGTCAACTGCTAATAGTTCATTAACTGCAAGGTGTAGAATAGTATACTTTTAAAATGTAGCTAGTTATAGTAGATACTCTAGGTAACCGAAAATTCGGGCTTCTAGATTTATCCACAATGGAGATACAGGGGGTGTGAAAGTACCATCTACTGCTTCGAGAAAAGGATGGTACAGCTGTGCACTCGACTTTGCCACGACACTGCTGTGTCCCCAGATAAAAGAAAGATCAGGGCTGATGCAACATGTGAATAGTATGGACTCCATAAGTGCTTCCTCTCATCACCACAATGCCTCAATTCCAAATGACATGATTGTGTTTTACAATGATTGTCTCCAAAGATAAGGAATGTAGTATACTCCATACAAGATAATTTTATGTAGAATGCAGACTCTTCACTTTAACATGATGATCAAGTAGCCTTTCAAAATGGCTGCTTCAAAATCACACTGTTATGTATTACCTGGTCTCTGCTCTGCTTGGCATTAGGCACTGGGCAATTGCAATTTGTTTATAAATGTATTGTCTAAGTTCTCACTGCATTATTTAATCTGGATTTTTTGAAACAAATATAGTTTTAAAAACAACAGAAGTTAATAATTTATAAGAGCAAGATTGACACTTACTTTGTTTAAAAACTATCTTCTGCTAAAATAGTGTTCCAATATAATGCCACAAAAATAATTATCCTGACACATGCCATCAATGCTGACAAAACAAGTCACCACATAATTTTGACTGTTTTCCACTGTGAATTTTATAAAACAGACTTACATGATTCACCCCTTCGTTTCCTTTCAACAACTTTCTTGTACTCCTCAAGTTCTTCATCTGTTACTGTGTCAAAGGGATTTTTAGCATATGGTGTTTTGTAAACTAACGCATTGTGCTGGAAGCCTCTTTGGATTATTCCTTTTGAAGCAGCTCCTACCAGGATAACTTGGTCACCAGTAGCTGAGATATTAGCATCCTGTAATTCAAATCGTGTACAATTATATGCTCAATGGTGAATAGTAAATATTAATAAATACACAAATAAATTTGGTAACTTATATGTACCTGCAATTTCTTTGCTTCTTCCCACGAGACTCCTTCTAGAATATGAGACTGTGGGCCTGAAGTAATTTTATCTGCTCGCCTGTTATCCTTTATCTGCAAAATTATTGACAAAACTAAGTCATGTCTGCTTTGTGAACAAATTATCTGTAATTTGTAATGTGCTAATACATTTTTACAAGACAAAAATCTTGTAAGAAGATGAATAATGCTGAAGGTCAGTCCTTTATAACCTACTTAAGAACAACTAACATGGTTACTATTCTTATACATGACATCCTACATATTCAAGAGAAACAGTTATTTTAAAAATGTAACACAATGCAGCATCACTTACGAAATGGAAACAACAAGAGCCAAAGTGAAATGGTACAGTACACACAAAATATCCTTCAGTAACCACACATTAATGACAGATTGCCTTCAAAATACTAGCAGACAGAAAATTTGTTACTTGTTTTAGTCATGAAGCCTTCATGTAAGACATGTATTTAGTCAAATACAAAAGTATGTACAAAAACTTATCATCTGTAACTGATAACGCTTTCATGCCTCTATTGACAATGTTGAGTAATAAGTGCTGAACTATTTTCAACTATCCACTCTACAAAATGACAATTTCAAATCTGGATATTGAACAAAACAAATTGTAGCTGTGTAGCTAAAATCAGGGTGGCCACCAAATCTTCATTTTCAAATTCAAGGTTTTTTCCAGGTTTTCCAGGTTAAGAATAATTATTTTCCAGGTTTTCACGAAACTTAATTTTGCTCAAAGGGGTTAGCAAACAACTATACCGTAAAGAAACTAGTTACATATTTTTAAAACACATATCATCCAAGTTGAACCATGTCATGTTGTAATAGACACCAAGCAGTGGCAAATCTAGGATTTGTGTTGGGAAAGGGGGGGAGGGAGCAGAGCTCATAAAAATTGTGGGATTGTACCTGAAACTGATCTAAAAAGAACCAGCTCATATTATGAGGTTTTTCTCATTGTTTTGGGGGATCTGCAGCCCCATAGACCCTCTCCCCCACCCCAGATTCAACATTGACACAATGTATAGTACATGGTGTACATTTTAAGTTGACAAACCAGAAAAACTAGAAAAAAACAACAGTTTTCAGCATTATGAACGGACGGCAGGTTAGGAAATGATACTAAACTTGAACTGTCTCCAGGATTTGGGAGTGATGTGGGTGTCTAGTGTAAAATTTTAAATGGAAACTCCCATTTTTTATTGCAGATTCAGCTTCTACAGACCAAATCATGTATAGTTTGGTTGATTTTTTTTTTCAATTGGCAACATATTGCACTGTAATGGTAAGAATTATCTGCCATACTGCTGAAGAAATGTACCACCCAGGAAAGAAAATAAAGGTTAATCATATTGATGATGCTTCAGAATCCAATCAAATGATACCAGATGTAAAATTTCTTCCCGGCTAGTTCAATTAAGTAGTTTTTCGACAATTTATAACTGGTATTCAGACAAGGGCAATCTGGACTAAGGTATCACTTTGGAAGACTGCCCTGTCCACTGCGGGGAGGGATCACTTTGGGATCATTTGGTAGCGTTCTGAAGCATCATTAATATGGTTTTCATTTATTTTATTTCCTATTTAGTACTTTTCTGCAGCATTATGGCAAGTATTTCTTATTACAGCGCCATCTACCGTAAATAAAACAGAAAAAGAAATCATCAACCAGACTATACATGATGTGGGCCTTAGAATCCGAATCTGCAATAAAAAATCTGTGTTCCCATTTAAAATTTTACACTTGGCACTCACCTCACTGAGTAAATTAATTATCCTCGTAATTGTTACCGTGACTCCTCATTGGCGCTAGCCCGCTCCCATGAAAAACAGTTCAGCCATCAACAATACGTACATGATGACTGTGTTTACTATATATATATTACCATTAACACTCTAATAAAACCGAGCTGAACTGTCCGCCATTTTTCCCCAAGCTGTAGCAGTTGCCATGTTCCGGACGAAGCTCACGCGTTACCTCCCGTTTCATTCTACATCTACATAGATACTCTGCAAATCACATTTAAGTGCCTGGCAGAGGGTTCATTAACCACCTTCATAACTTTTCTCTACCGTTCCATTCTCTAATAGCGCGCGAGAAGAAAGAACACCTGAATCGTTCCGTTTTCGATCTGATTTCTCTTATTTTATTGGGATGGTCATGTCTCCCTAAGTAGGTGGGTGCTAGCAAAATATTTTCACATTCAGAACTAAAAGTCGGTGATTGAAACTTCGCAAACAGATCACGCCGCAATGAATAACGTCTTTCTTTTAATGATTTCCACCCCAATTCGTGCAACATTTCCGTGACGCTTTCCCCCCCGTAACGTGATAAAACAAAACGAGCTGCCCTTCTCTGAACCTTCTCAATATCTTCCGTCAGTCCCACCTGGTGAGGGTCCCACAAGGGGCACCAGTACTCCAAGAGAGGATGCCCATATTCGCAATACCCTCAGACTTTAAGAAAAATGTAATAATCCCCATTCCAAAGAAATCAGGCGCAGACAGGTGTGAAAATTACAGAACCATCAGTTTGATAAGTCATGGTTGCAAAATTCTAACACGAATTATCTACAGGAGAATGGAAAAGCTGGTAGAAGCTGACCTCTGGGAAGATCAGTTTGGATTCAGGAGGAACGTAGGAGCCCGGGAGGCAATACTCACTTTACGTCTTATCTTAGAAGATAGATTAAGGAAAGGCAAACGTACATTTTTAGCTTTTGTAGATTTGGAGAAAGCGTTTGAAAATGTTGACTGAAATACACTCTTTCAAATTCTGAAGTCAGCAGGGGTAAAATACAAGGAAAGGATAGTTATTTACAACTTGTACAAAAGCCAGACCGCAGTTATTAGACTCGAAGGGCATGAAAGGGAAGCATCAGTGGGGAAGGGAGTAAGACAGGGTTGTAGCCTTTCTCCGATGTTATTCAATTTGTACATCGAGCAGGCGGTGAAGGAAAGCAAGGTGAAATTGGAATAGGGATTAAAGTTCAGGGGGAAGAAATAAAAACATTGCGTTTTGTTGATGACATTGTAATTCTGTCAGAGACAGCAAAGGACCTGTAGGAGCAGTTGAATGGAATGGACAGTGTGTTGAAGAGAGCGTATAAAATGAACATTAACAAGAGCAAAACAAAAATAATGGAATGCGGTCTTAGAAAATCAGGCGATGCTGAAGGAATTAGATTAGGTAACGAAACAATGAAGGTGGTAGATGAATTTTGTTACTTGGGTAGTAAAATAACATGCGATGGCCGCAGTACAGAGGATATAAAATACAGAATGGCATGGGGAAGGAAAGCATTTGTGAAAAAGAGAAATTTGCTAACATCGAATATAAATTTAAGTGTAAGGAAGTCTTTTCCGAAGGCATTTGTGTGGAGTGTTGCCTTGTACGGGAGTGAAACATGGACGATGAGCAGTGCAGACAGGAAGAGAATAGAGGCTTTTGAAATGTGGTGCTACAGAAGAATGCTGAAGATTAGGTGGGTAGATCACATAACTAATGAAGAGGTACTGAACAGAATTGGAGAGAAAAGGAATTTTTGGCGTACCCTGACTAAAAGAAGGGACCACTTGGTAGGACACATTCTTAGACACCAAGGAATCGTAAATTTAGCATTGGAGGGAAGTGTGTGGGGTAAAAATCGCAAAAGGAGGCCAAGAGACGCGTATAGTAAACAGATTCAAGTAGATGTGGGTTGCCGTTCTTATGAGGAGATGAAAAGGCTTGCTCAGGATAGAGTAGGGTGGAGAGCTGCATCAAACCAGTCTCCGGACTGAAGACCATAACAACAACATACTCGCAAACTACTCGCTGTATGAACCTGCAATTTTCATGAATGTGTTCGTTAAGGACTACACTACATTTTCGTTTTAGTTTCGTTTGCGGTAATACTTTATTAAGAGGATATACTGACAGTTTACGAACATGCGCTTACTGACGACGTTACTGAACTTTTGACATGCGAGGAACTTTTTTTCTGTTGAAGTTAACACATTAAGCAAATGAAATGTTCAAAATACATCAAATTTTCATCGTCTCCAAACAGTAAGTATGTGAGAAATGTATATCTTAAGATGTCAGTTAAACATGCACCATTGGGATTCGATCGCCTGCCTGGTAATACCTCGTCTTCAGTATTACAGCCAAGCACAGGTTGTTACTGCATAACGTCCATACTTGACGATACTGGTACTGACTTCTTAACCCATTAAATTCAAAAGTTGAAAACTACAAAGTGCCGTGTTTCTATGTAATATCCAATTTCAATTTTTCAGTTATAGCAAAAGGACATTGTAAATACCTCAATACAGAGTGCTTTATTTATTAAATGCTTGTGAGGAAATGAGAACAAGTCAGTTCATTAGGTAGTGAAGAGTTTCTTGGTATCTGTCATTTTCTAGTATTCTCGCATAAAATCCACGTTAGATTTAGTAATTTTCGTTCTATTACTGCTAAGAAACGTAACTCCTATTAGTTTTTGGAAACTGAGTAGTAGGTCTGAAACACGTTGGACAACAAGCAAAGAAATAAACATTTGTGACTGATGAAGGAATACCTGAAACACTGATTAATAAATCCATAACTTTACTCTTTTTCGTTAAAAAATTACGTTTCCTTGAATAAAGGGACAGTTAATGAAGTTTTGCGTATTAACCATATGGCAAAATACGCCCCTCTTTGCATGTTATCATTTGACAAAATATCATTTTGATGTCTCTAACCAAGTATGAGACGCACTATATTTCATGCTGGCCTTATCACCGTCGGAAATGAGTTCGCTACATAAAATAAATTTTAGCAATATGAGTGAAAGGTAAAGATCTCCTGCTGAATTTAAAATAAATTTCAATACGTCAGGAAAATTTCATCCGCAGCAACATATGGTGTAACATGCACCAAACGAAATAACATAGCAGCCCTTATTTTTTACTGCAAACTCTTATTTCAAAGCCAATATCTCACTAACCATGGCTATTCACGAAATTATGCAGATTTCGTCAAAATGCTGACACACAAAGATTTAAGAAGCGAAAAAATTAAATATTTCTACCAATTAGTTTTCGCGAAATCGTTTGTGAAAGATGGCAGGACGTGAGCCTCTATGCTGTTGGAGCAGCGCAATTCCAACCATGTTGGGGGAAAACACGGCGGTCGATTCAGCCTGGGTATTTATAGGACCTCTAATTACCAATGTTACGTCAGTCACAGCAATCGTCTATAATTATTACTAACGAACATAGACGCCGACTTTTGAAAATCTTGGGGTATGCTCTGTGGCGTACCCAGGTATCTCTAAATAAATAAATACAAAGCAAAGCCAAAAACTTATACAAAACATACACGCTGTCGATAGCATATCACATCACCATCACGATTATAAGTCGAAGTCCTTTTGTATTTCACTATATACATATCCATTTTAACGATTTTCACACGCGAGACATTAACCCTTTTAACCCCAAATTTTATTGATTTATGAACAAAAATATTTCTAATGATTGGATTAATGTATATTTGACAGAATTTTTGATTATTTTTAGGTTTTTGGAGGGAAATTTTGGGTGTCTACAGATGGCATCAGTGTGCAGGATATGTTTCCTTTACCGTAACTAATAACATTTTCAAACTGTTGACTACTGATTTAGACATTGTCCAGTTATTTAGGATAAAGTTTTTAAATTATTTTGTTTCCTTTACCTTGATAAAATTATTTGTAAGTATTGTTGCATTACTCCAACTTAGACATGAAGCAATGACATATATTTCGACAATGCATTGTAGCCTAATGCTCTTTGTTTCCTCGAGGTAATGCTAGACAATCTAGTCACTATGAATTATTGGAAGTTATGCAATGTTATTTACAATCTTTGAATAAATGATTGTGGCTATAGGGTCAGATAAAGAGGAGGGGAGGGAAAGGGTTAAGACTTAATTCCATGCACAGGTGACACAGGTCAAAAAGAGCAGAATCTAAGGTCCGACTACTTCGTTCAATTGTTGAAGCCTGAAAATTCAAATTCAGAAAAAGAATCCATCACTAGCTGTAGCGTTTCGAGAATTTTGTAGGGCTGCCAATTAAAACACAAACCCCTTCGCAAGCTGTTATGAGGACTCTCTGTTTACAGAATGTTTTAGCTAGAAGGGATAGGTCAGTCTTCGCAGCAAATATGTCGGCTCACAGGTGACGTATTTCGTTGTCAAAAGGTTACCTTAAAAAATACCGGGAATTAAATTCGTAGTGTAAACATTTTCAATGTATCGTACCAAACCCACTTCATTTCTAGTTATTTAATACAATTAAAGGTTGCCGCCTTCCGTTTACAATATTGACTTAACAAGCGGAATTCCATTAACATTCTGACTATTTAGAAAACGGCCACTTCACTCACATGTGAACGTGGATTTTAATGCCTAGAATTCAATTACCCGTTTAAAATAATATTTTTAGAACGGTGTCTTACAAAAGCCAGCTGGCCATCAATGGGATGAGTCGATTTTAATTACAGTCAAGAAATATAACGTAAAGATGGGGTACGCCTAGCATACTCACTCAAATTTTTGGATATGCTTGAGTGACCGATCATACCCGTAGTCGGCGCCTATGCTAACGAAGCATCGCAATATCAGCTTTTACGGAGTTTATAGTTAAAATCAACAAAATGCTACCGTGAAGTGATTTTTCAACACGGAATCAGACAAAAGAGATCTGTGTTGGAGATATCACTGGTGGGGGAGGGGGGGTCAATTACGAAAATTTTTAAATTTTAGTACAAATAAATATCGCCTTCATTCTAGCTGCGATTTCGTAGTCGCGCCTTACGTTAACATCGCGTCTCTTCCACGTAACATCGCGAGGAATCGAGTCGCTTGGTTGAACAACACTTCGAGATAAATACAGGAATAGAAATCGGAATACGTAACCTATAATTATAAAACGTTTTAAATCGCCAAGACATATATTTGAAAATGTTTTTGTACACAAAAATAAAGCGATGGAAATTATTTAACCCGCGGGCACTGGCGATCTGAGCATTTTTCTCGCTGTGATTTTGAAACGACTGGCATTTTGTTACTTTTAAATATTAAACTTTGAGGTTTTATCTTACTAAAACTACAGGGATTACTTATTTACACTTATTAAGTACATATCTAACTGGTCGTGTAATCTGAGCAAAAGTCTATACACGCGATCATTTAACTCTTAAAGCCGCGAAATCTCATGGGTTAAAAATCCCGGTTTCTGGCTGAAATTCAAGGTCTTTTCCCGGTTTTCCCCGGTTTTTTCAAATTCAAGGCTTTTTCCCTGTTTTCCCGGTTTCAAGGTTCGGTGGCCACCCTGTAAATGGATATTTTCAACATGACAGCATCCAGTAGCAGATGGAACATGTCACACTGGTGCCTTTAGAAAGGTCCAGACTAAGACTTCACATTTCATCAGGGCAGTGAATGGAGACAACATAATCACTTTATGTGCATCATATTAAACACGTGATATCCATTCACTGTCAAGTATAATGCTAACAACTGTTTACGTGCTAGTTTCATCATAAAAACTCTCTCAATCATCTTGATGAATTTATAAATGGTAGTAAGCATCATTTTAATTATGATCTCGAGATCACTAATTCATATCCCATATACAGACTGACAGTAAGGAGGCCGGCTGAACTAGGTGTTCAAGTCAATTTTCGGAGAAAGCATTCAGAACTACTTCACAAAACAGTCACAGCCTGAATCTTCCCTCCAAAGTTTCCCATTTCAGTTCCCGAATTATCTTCATAATACTTGCTTGTGTTGGAACCTACCACTAACAAGTATGGCACCCCACCAACCTTTCTTAAAATTCTCACAGTAAACCAAAGCCAACTATCACCTTACCTGACACCATCTCCTCCCCTGACCTCGTCTATTTCATCCTAACACTATCCAGTCTCCCCATGGTCCACGATTCACTTATAGTACCTAGAATGTTATGTTCATGCATAATAGAACACCCACCCACCCTCAAATTTAATGACTTGGCATTAAATTGAAGAAACAATCCAAAGTGAGGCAGGGGAGGGATAGAAGGTTACTGGTGGGTGATTGGGGACGAGGATGGGCAGTGAGTAATGCCTGATAGTGTGTTAATTCCTTCAATAAAAGCTTTTATTGAAGAAATTATTTAATTTCACCTGTTGCTGTATACCATAAATTTAAAATCATATAATAGTTGTTAAATGCAGCTTTGGGGTGCTACGAGGGAGAGGTCAACATTGGTGGGTGTGTTGGCAGAGTAGCACAAAACGAGAGCGAGAGGGCACAGACTGGTATAAAGTGGCAGTATAGAGGGGATGGAAACTGTTAAATGGAGAACGTGTGAGACAGTAGGTTACTACAGGTTGAGGACTGGATAATTGCAGGAGCAGAAAAAGAGATGTGAGCATAATTCTCATCTGCTCAGTTCAGAAAATCTGGTAGTGTAGGGTAGGGTAGGATCCAGATAGCCAGAGTTGTGAAACAGTCGTTGTAATCAAGTACATTATCAAAAACACATACCAGCATCTGCACAGAGTAATTTGGGAAATCAAGGAAAACTCAGACCTGCAATGATGGAGCCATGTTTGAACCACCATACACCCATACACCCAAATGAAACTTCATCATGCTAACCACTGCACCGCTTTGTTTGGTGTTGGCCCATAAGAATGGTACTCTTCAATCTCAGCTACTGTTTGCTCTAGGCCCTTAAACCATCGAACTACAGACCGATTTCACTTTTACTGGCATTCTCAAAAATTCTGGAAAACGTAATGTACAAGCAGCTTCTGAACCACATAACCTCACATGACATATTGTCTGGAATTCTGAAAGGTTACAATATTGAGAAGACTATTTACACCTACAGTGAGAATGTACTTAATTCATTAGATAGTAAATTACAAGCAGCAGGTATTTTATTTGATTTATCAAAGGCATTTGATAGTGTGAACCATAACATCCTTTTAAGTAAATTAAAATTCTGTGGTGTCACAGGAATTGCTGCAAAATGGTTCAAATTGTACATCATTAACAGGAAACAAAGGATGTCAGTGCAAGAACTATTGAATTAACCCAACAGTTATCATCATATTGGGAAGAAATTATATGTGGTGTCCCACAAGGATCCACCTTAGAACCATTAATGACCTCTCATCAGTTACACTGCCAGAAGCATAGTTCGTTTTGTTTGAAGATGATACAAGTTTTGCAATAAATAGCATATTGAGCATAGTTCTAGAAAGGTTCAGTAATGATATTTTCATTAACATTAATAAATGGTTTAAAGCCAACTCACTGACAAACTTTGAAAAGTATATGCATAAAGTATGAAGAAGAGCAGAGAGGTTGACAATATAAAATCCCTGGGTTTACAGCTTGATAATAAATTCAGTTGGGAGAAGCACATCACAGAACTGCAGAAATGAGTCGCAGTGGAGTAGCCGAGCGGTCTAAGGCGCCTCGCTGTGGAGTGCGCGGTTGCTTGCCGTCGGAGGTTCAAGTCCTCCCTGGGGCATGGATTTGTGTATTTTTCTTTAGGTTAGTTTACGCTACGGACTGATGACCACACAATTTGGTCTGACAGATTTTCAATTTCTTCTTCTTCTTCTTCTTCTTGTAGAAATGACTTAACAAACCTGTATTTGCAATACGAGTAGTGTCACACATAGGAGACAAAGAAATAAAAAAAAGCTTTCAAACTTCGCTCAGTTTCATTCCATAATGTCATATGGTATATTATTTTGGGGTAACTCTTCAAGCTGGCAAAAATTTTAAGAGTCCAAAAGCGTGTATCCAAATGATGCATGTATCTGTATTCATACTACTAGTATTATTATATTATCAAATGGTAAAAAAAAGGGAGGGTAGGTAATAAGTCGCTCCACAATACTTCAGCCACCGGGGGCACCCGCAGTCTTGTTATCTCTTTGCCTGCTTTATGCGCCGGACAATTTGAAGTCTAGATATGCCGGTGTACCACTTGCACGACAGTCAGTAGGAGGGTAAGGAAGTTGCAGTCAGTATGAAGCAGTCCCAGAAATACTACAGTTCCAGAAGTACATGTAGAAACAGTTTTCTACTACAAAGCAGAACTATGTAATAGTACAAAAAGTTTGTACTACATGAGCACATCAAAGTTAATTTTTGATTTCTTCTTCTGCCAGAAAAGCCTTTGAGAGCTTATCATTTCTTTTAGTTGCAGACCTTGTCCACATCCTTGCTAGCCACAGCCCACCTCCCAAACCTACCACTCAGTACAGCATCCCAAAGTCACAACACCATTGTCTTCACTTGATGTCGATGACATATTCACCCACACCTCTCTGACAGCACTACTCTAGTGTTAATTGCTCACGTCCCGCCTGTGAATCGTCCCTGCCTAGCCACCAACAGACATTCATGTCACACCATTTCTATGTGAATTTGGCCATAACTTCCTTAATGATCTGGCTCTAATACCTTCACAGGCCTTTCATGTTATAATTTCATTCATATAATAAAGGACAGTATTGTTATCTTATAATGGCAAGAGATGCAGGTAGTAGTTAACTGAGTTCTTGAAGATGGAGGAATTGGGGAAAATGGAACAGCAGAGAAAGGAACATGTCAGCAAATCTCTGCTGTTCATTGTTACGTCTTATTATTTTTTGTCTGCTGCAGGTGTAATAATGGCAATGTGTGAAGAAGAGAGAATGTCACAAACATAGTGTTATCAGTGAATCTTAAAAGCCATCACTGGCGCACTTACTTCACCTCATGAGAGGTATTAAGTCAGGCACGGCCAAACACCACCCTGTGGGCACGGGCACCCTCACCGTGCCTGCACCTCCACCCGCCCGCGCACTGTACACAGTGGCGTGTGGGGGACTAGCAACGCACAATTGCACCGGGCAGGTGAACTACAGTGTACTACGCCCACCGGGCGGAAATGCTGGCCGTGCCTGGATTAAGTACTCATCACACATCTTCATACTGAATACTGTCCACTGATATATGCTTTTTTCCTTCTATCAAGAAGCCCCCACCCGAATGCAGGGATTGGAAGGTAGCAATCGTAGAACACTATATTTTAACTTTCCAGGTTTCATAGGCTGACATTTCAACAAGCTTAGCATTGGAAAGATACCTGAATTTTATACACTACATTGATCACAAGAAAATTAAATTCTGTGTGGCTGGTTCCTTTTGGCAGATTTAGCTTCAATAGTCTAATGTAGGTCCGGAGTTTCATGCTGTGCATTGGAATCACAGTTATAATAAGGACACACACAGTTTAATCCACCTGGAACACTTGACAAGTTGGGAAATTCTGCTAACTTCAATGTATAGCAGGTAAAGGAGGAATCCGAAAATTTCAGAAGAGAGAATGGCTTTCTGCAGAAATATTAGCTAACATTTTAAAAAAAATGAACATCAAGATTCATAAAAAGCACTGAATGCTTCTGTACAAGAATGAAACAACGACAAGGAGGATGACTTAAATGGAAGAATAACTAGCATCCCAAGTGCAGGTTTAGGGGACAGTGTTTAACATTACAGGGGTAGACTGTGTGAAGGATGTGTCATCAAACAGTGAGTCAATAAGAAAAAAATTCTTGAGTTATCAGTAATAAGAGAGAGAGAACGAGTGATAATGTAACATGACTTAAGTCATTGCTGAAAGGTGTAGCTGAAGATTTGGTTGAAGGAATGAATCATGGAGACAGGCCTAGACATGAGTACGTAGGGCAGCTCAGTGTTGATGAAGCATGTAGCAAGTGTGCTGAAATTTGAAGGTTAAATTGTGAGTAACTTTACCAAGTCAACTTTAGACAGCAATTTTAAGCCATGAGCTCTGATAAAACACAAACTTACTACTCAAAAAACAAACATATCATTAACTCATTCAGAAAAATCATAAGAATTCACTTAAGACTGATGGATTACAACACAATTTGGATCTTTTTGACCTTTGTTGATTCCTGTTGATATGATTAATATCTAACGCTAAGATTTTGATATTCCATTCAAAATCCATTCTTTTGCATTCATAGTAAAATCAAAGTTAAGATGTTTGAAGTTTTTATCTATGGAGTTAATTGTTGCTCACAGATCATATAAATGGCCAACCTGTGACATTTTGTAAAGGCAAAAAACTATTGTTTTGGTGACTGTGAAACCCCAAAGGAATTGTTTAAGTGCGCCTCGGTTGCACAGTGGCAGAGTGCCAGACTACAAATCCAAAGGTCGTGGGTTCGATCCCCGCCAGGTCCAAGGATTTTTATTTGTCACTTTTCACTTCTTTCACCTCTGGCAGTAATGTGAAAAATACCAAGTAGCACCGTGGTTCGGAACCCACGTTAAACTGTAGGTCCCCCTATAACTGGCTGGGTAAGTCAGCTCGAAGGTCGGAGGAAGGCAACGGCATACCACCTCCAAACAGGACCATGCCTAGTAAAGCACTGTGGTGTTCAAACCAATCTTCGGATTGTTGATTGCTTTACCTTTACCATGTCAATACAGATTTTTCCTTCCTAATACACAATGGCATACATTCTGCCAGTACAAATGTCTGGTGAGGGACTCTAAAAGTTCAAGGTCACATTTGTGGTGATGTCGACAACAAAGAGAGAGAGGGTTAGGGGGCAAAGATTGTAGTAGTAAAATTCCAACTTTTCTCAAATAGTACTGTTGGAGCTGCAAAGCTTAAAGTCTCCATCTGGCACATACAGTAGAACATCAATTAACCATACTTTGTTTGTTTGTAAATCTATCAGACCAAACTCCTTGGTTATCAGTCTGTAGCTTACAAACTACTTAAACTAAGGTAAACTAACCCAAGGACAAAACACACACACACACACACACACACACACACACACACACACACTACTACATATGCAATTTTCATGAGGAACACATGCAATATACAAAATTACCACTTAAAAAAATTCCTTAATTTCTGTCCGTCTAAGCAAGCCCATGTGCTTAAGAGCAGCTAAATCCTGCACTTTTTCCAGCGGCAGCAAGATCGTAATACATGCAGCTTCAAATTCCGGCCCTTTAAATTTCCTCAACAGAAATTCATGAAAAGAACATTGTCTTTCCTCCAGTAATCCCCAACTGAGTTGCCGGAGCATTTCTGTGACACTCGCGCATTGGTCGAACCTACCAGTAACAAACCTAGCTGCTTGCCTCTGAACTGCTTCTATATCTCCCTTTAAACTGATCTGCTGCGAGTCCCAAACACTTGAGCAATACTCTATCCGTGGTCGTACAAGCCTTTTATAAGCGGTCTCCTTTGCAGATGAAGTACATCTTACTAAAATTCTCCCAATACACCAAAGTCAGCTGTCCCCTTTACTCGCAACTGTCCTTACATGTTCATTCCATTTCATATCGCTCTGCAATGTTACGCCTAGATATATGAACGACGCGACAGCATCAAGAAGCTCACTAGTAATGCTGTATTCGAACATTATGGGATTGTTTTTCGTACTCATGCGCATCACCTTACATTTTTCTACATTGAGAGCTAGCTGCCATTCTTCACACCAACTAGAAATTTTGTCTAAGTCATCTTGTATGCTATAACAGTCAAAGACGACACCCTCCCATACACCTCAGTATCATCAGCGAACCACCGCAATTTACAAGTTACTCTGTCCATCAGATCATTTATATAGATAGAAAATAATAGCGGTCCTATCACACTCCCCTGGGGCACGCCTGACGATAGACTCATCTCTGATGAACACTCGCCATCGAGAACAACATACTGCATTCTATTACATAGGTAGGAAGTCTCCCAGCCAGTCACAAATCTATTCCATAAGCTCGTATCTTCGTTAGCAGTCTGCAGTGTGGCACCGCGTCGAGCGCCTTTTTGAAGTCGAGAAAAACACAATTCGTCTGTTACCCTTCATTCATGGTTCCCAACATGTCATGTGAGAAAAGGGCAAGCTGAGTTTCACATGAACGATGTTTCCTAAAACCGTGCTGATTCATATTCATATCCAGTATGGGGAATAAGCAATAAATACATTCTTATTTTGTAAACAAAATAAAACAAAACAAAAAAAAAACTTTAAGGTACTAGAACTAATTGCATGGAATCAATGCAAACAAAATAATATTTAATAACATCACATAAATCTATTCCAAGATCCACACATTTTAATATATGACATGTTAAACGAAAATTTATGCACAAAAGAGTGAAAGAGATTGCCGCCCTGATTAGCAGTCAGTCACTTTTAAGACAATGATTTCATAATGACCACTTCTGGGGGGGGGGCATATGTCTGCATTGCTTTTGGGTAATATAGCTGACTTTCCTTCACTCCTACCACAACCACTGTATTTAATTGGATTAATGAATTCAGACTTCAAGCAACTCTCCCGAAGCTGAAGGTCATTCCAAATACTCATCAGAAAGCTTCTGTTGTAAATGTGTTTGATTTTGAAAATTTCCATAATCATTCCATTTTCATTAAAATTTTAGCCAACTATGTGTAAGACTATTGACTAACAGTATAAACATTATGTATCTGTGATCAGAAGTGAGAAAACTATGTACAGTGGTTTAAAATCAACAAAACAACTGTAACAGGACTAGCAGCTATCTTTTATAAGATTCAACAACTTATAAACCTAAATTTGCTGAATATCACTTCTGGAAATGGAAAACTGTGTTATCCTGAATCCCTAAACCAGTACACGAATAACCTAATAATAGCTTTTACATCCGGCAGCTATCCTCCTGATTTGGTACAGAAGCAGATTGCCAGGGCCACTTCCTTGTCCCCCCCAAACCCAGAACCTTCCACAGAAGAACCCTGAAAGTGCCCCTCTTGTCACTGTATATTTTCCAAGACTGGATCGGACTCTTAATGTGGCTCTCCAGTAAGGATACGACTACCTTAAATCCTGCCTCGAAATGAGATCCATCCTTCATGACATCCTACATACTCCACCAAGAGTGTCTTTCCGCCGCCCACCTAACCTTCTAGTTCATCCCTATGAAATCCCAAAATCACCTTTCCTACCCTCCAGCTCCTACCCATGTAACTGCCCACGGTGTAAAACCTGCCCTATGCATCCTCCCACCACCACTTACACCAATCCCGTAACCCGGAAGGTGTACACGATCAAGGGCAGAGCCACTTGCGACAGCACCCACGTGATTTACCAACTGACATGCCTACACTGTGAAGCGTTCTATGTGGGAATGACCAGCAGAAAACTGTCCATTCATATGAACAGACACAGACAGTGTTTGTTGGTAATGGGGATCACCTTGTGGCTATGCCTGCCTTGGTGCATGGCCAGCAGCTTTTGGCACAGTGTTACACCGCCCGGGTTATCTGGATACTTCCCACTGACACCAACCTTTCAGAACTCCTGAGATGGTAACTTCCCCTTCAGCATATTCTCTCTTCCCATTGCCCACCTGGTCTCAACCTCTGCTAAATTCAAATTCCCGCCCACCATCTTTTAACATCTTTGCCTCAGTTCTGTGGACAGAGCCTCTGCCTCTAGTGGTATCCCTGTCCAATTTCTTTGCTTTCTACAAATTTCTGCCTTGGTGTGTTTGTGTGTGGAGATGTGCGAGTGTGTGTGTGTATTTGTTTACCTTACGTTTTTCCCCTTAAGGTAAGTCCTTCCACTCCTGGGATTGGAATGACTCCTTTTTCACTTCCTTAAAACTCATATCCTTTCCTGTCTCCTCACCTTCCTTCCTCTTTCCCTGAAGAAGCAACCAATGGTTGCGAAAGCTTGAGTGTTTTATTTGTGGTTTTTTTTTTTTTTTTTGTGTCTATGGGCGAACCTGTGCTTTGGGTTAAGTCAAACATAGTAACAAATAAAACACACACACACACACACACACACACACACACACACACACAAAGCTTTCGCAACCCAGTTGCTTCTTCAGGCAGAAGGGAAGGAGAGGGAAAAGGAAATGATGAGGGTTTTAAGGGAGGGGGTAAGGAGCCATTCCACTCCCGGGAGAGGAAAGACTTACCTTGGGGGAAAAAGGATAGGTAAACACACACACACACACACACACACACACACACACACACACACACACACACCTTTACACAGGCGCAAATACACCTAGGCAGACATACTGTAGAAAGCAAAGGTGTATTTGTGTCTGTGTAAATTGTGTGGGTGGGTGTGTATTTGTTTACCTTCCTTTCTTCCCCCAAGGTAAGCCTTTCCTCTCCCGGGATTGGAATGGCTCCTTACCCCCTCCCTTAAAACCCTCATCATTTCCTTTTCCCTCTCCTTCCCTTCTGCCTGAAGAAGCACTGGGTTGCGAAAGCTTGCGTTTGTGTGTGTGTGTGTGTGTGTGTGTGTGTGTGTGTGTGTGTGTGTGTGTTTTATTTGTTACTATCACTACCTGTGCTCCTTCGCCTGGTAAGTAGACTTCATCTATTATTATTTTTTTACATATATTTTTCCTGTTAGGAATTTTTCTAAGGAGAATTGCCTGGTAGGGAGAATATGTATAAAAATAAAGATTGTTTGACTTACCCAAAGCACAGGCTCGCCGATAGACACAAAAAACACAAATAAAAACACAAACATTCTCTGTCCAACCTCTTTGCTTTCTACAAATATCTACCTTGTTGTGTGTGTGTGTGTGTGTGTGTGTGTGTGTGTGTGTGTGTGTGTGTGTGTTGGTGGGTGGGTTTGTGCTTGTTTACCTTTCCTTTTTTTCCCCTTCAGGTAAGTCCTTCCACTCCTGGGATTGGAATGACTCCTTTTCCACTTCCTTACTTACAAGGCGGAGGAGCACAGGTAATGATAGTAACAAATAAAACACACACACATAAACGCAAGCTTTCGCAACCTAGTTGCTACTTCAGGCAGAGTAGGGAAGGAGAGGGAAAAGGAAAGAATGATGGTTTGAAGGGAGTGGGAGAGGAAAGACTTACACACGCAAACACACCTTGGTGTTATGGGGTTCCTGCATTCTTTTCATTCTCGTAACTATCGTGTAATACACAATAAGAAGGGATACAATTTTACTTACGGCGGCGGCGTTGTGCGCTGATGTTGGCAACGGCCGTCGAATGCTTTTTCAAAAATCAGTCACATAGGAGGGAATAATTCTTTATGTTCATGATGAAATAAATAATTTATGCTGTTCTGGTCAGTAAATTAATCACCCCCCCCCCTAAAGTGAATAGTTCGTTGTAATGATAGCAAACTGATCCGCTGCCACTGCAAGTAAAATTTAATACAGGTAGGACAGAATTTGTTTTATTCCTAGCTGTATCTCATATGCTTTGCAATGTCATGAAAAAAAAAAAGTGCATCTTTCGATGAGTGTAAACACTAAATTGTGCATAGAGTAGAAATATCTTTGGAGTGAGCATTATGTCCTGTGCATCATCTCAAAATTAACGGTTGTTAAAGAGCGACCTGTGTATATCATGGTTTTTTAAGGTTCCGTCAGCAAAAACAGAATACTTGTTGGATCGGTCTGTCAATCAACTGTCTCCTAGCCCAGATGTAAAATTTAAGTAGAAGTCACTGTTGGAAATGATGAATGTTCATTAAGTTTTTCATACAAAAAGTGAAATTAATTATATCCGTACTCCGTAACAATGTAAATTCAAGGTTAGTTTGTGTTCATTAAGATAAGACTGCGGTGTTTAATTGTCTGTCTGGCGTAAACTTCTGAAAACACTTCTATCGCCGAGATGAGAAATAGTAATAATAATAACAACAGCTCCATATATTGGTTCTACGTTCTACGTTGTAGTACAAAACTGTTCATCTCTCACAATAAGCGTATGCTGAAATATTATTATGCTGCAGTGTTGCACTGAGGACAATGTAGTTATTATGTATGCAGTGCTCCCTATAATCAAAAACTCTATGTATGTTGAAAGTCTAGTAATTCAATCAACAAAGCAGTTCATGTCTGTTGAAGTAAGACATCACGGTGGTGTCAATGTGCAATAAAGGAAGTCTGAGTAATCAGTGAAGGAATGGCGTGAGAAATAGAAATGAGACCTAATATGTATGAGTGGGGACGGACGGGTAGGCTCCAAGAATAACAACTGAATAAGAAACCATCAAAACTGTGACAGAGACAGAGGCAGCATATTACTACATCATTCTGATGTGTACAGTTAAGAATATATGTGTGTGTGGGGGGGGGGGGGGGGTGGCAAAACTTAATACCTAATCATTTTCGTCCTCACAACCAATCATATTAGATTTTGTTATTTCCAGATTTATGTACATAAACAATCTACTCATTAAAAATTGCACACAAACAAAAGATAATGTAAAATCATAATTTACAGTAACAGTGAACGTTAAAATTTTTTTGGTGAGAGTACAGGTTCAGAAAGTTTGGTCAAATTTTGATGTCTACATCTACATACTTTTATTCCACCATGGTACTAGGCCTAATGAAAATCATTTTTCCTATTATTTGTAACATTCGCTGAAGTTCCAGCAGTGGGAGAGAGAGAGAATCTTAAGTGACAGTGGAGCTCTTAAAACTTGAATTGTACACACTTCAGCACAATACACACACAAAATCGCTGTAGTAGTAGATAATATGCAATGGATTCAGTTTTCTAGTTTGTAAACATTACAGTCAATACTGGTGATTTCCACAAGAACATGGTAGAAAGTGTTGGTCAGGAACTGAGCTTTGACGACGGAAAAGAACTGACACCGATTTATTATTTAAACCTGAAAATCGGAATCTGAATAACTGCAACCATAAACTCGTAATTTTGAACAATTTTTATAACAATTATGATTAAATCGTAATCATTGGAACCTTTGTAGAACCGATACACGGCACAGTTATTATTATTACTATATCTCATCTCAATGATAGAAATGTTTTCAGAAGTTTACACCGAACAGACAATTACACACCATAGTCTTAACTTTATGAACACAACCTAACATTGAATTTACATCGTTCCGGAGTACAGACTTAAATGAATTCCACTTTTTGTATGAAAAACTTTATGAACATTCATTGTTTTCGACAATGACTTCTTAAATTTGACATCTTGGCTCAGAGAACTACGTTTATTGACAGAGCGATGCATTCTGTTTTTGCTGACCTAGGTCCAAAACCCTAAGAAACCATGATGTACACAGGTTCCTATTTAACAACTGTTACAAAGCACAGGCATACAAGCTACTTTTCAATAAAGCCATAAATGGCTCATGATACGAGCCCGAAATTTTTCTTAGCTTCTTAAACCACAAGTTTTTTGCATTATGGTAAAGGAGGTCAAAGAGTCAGAAGCACATTGTATTTACATGTCATGTTGGTAGAAGTCATGTGGTATTCTGGGACAAAGCAGCACAAGTCAGTTGTTCGTTTATATGCATCAAGTGAGACAGCCATGTTCCATAGAAAAACATGATTAAATATTTAACTGTTTCCACATAGCACTTACCATTGCAAATTATCAACATTTCAAGCAACGAGTATTTTTTTATTAAATGATGGGAGCTCAGTAGGGTGGATATGTAGGGAGAAAAAAAAGATCAATTTATATTGTAAAAAGTAGTGCCACATTCGTAAAAGAGAAATCTCCACTGCAAATGATCAATGTTTCAAATGATTACAATTTCAAATTAAATCTTGATGCTCTGTAAGGTGAACGTAAAGGGATCACATTGTATCGTTAAAAGTCCTGGCACATTCTTAACAAAAATTCGATGCTATTCAACTATGGGACACGCACCATACAATAATTTCATTATGCGGTATAACCCTACTTTGTAATCAAATCACATACTCGCAAACACAACAAACCACTACCTCACTTCAAATACACTGGTATTAATTCAGTCCGTCGTTCCTTGCCTTCATTGGTTACATAAAAGTGACATGCCATTGGCTACGCAAAATGTTTAGAGTTAATAACATATGAGCACTATGCAAGTGCCGCAACACATCCTCCTACTGCGTGGACAACTTTAGTTTGTCACTATCTGTTAAAAATCTGTTTTTGTTACGAACTATTGCATAGTTTTGATCCTAAGCCTTTGACACTTTCTGCGATCGGTGGATGCTTGTGTGGTTATTGTTGCCCCCCCCCCTCCCTCCCTCCTGTGATAGGAAAGTGACTTTTTTTTCTTTTACAAAAAAATTATCTGATAACTAAAAAAAGGGGGGGGGGGGGTATACTCACAATTCAAAAACATTTCTGGACATTTCCTGGATTTAGGCGAAATGAAAAAAAAATTTTCAGCTGTTCCTGAGCATACGCCTGTGTACAGACATGAAAAATTAAGCAGCTCTGACACCATGCATTTCTGACCATTTCAACATAACTCTTTTGTATCCTAATCTTCTTTTAGATTATTTCCTGCATTTGTCTACATTTAGCAAAATCATCCTGAATATCATGAAAGATAAGTATGTGATCACATTTTCTTTTCTTTGTGTAACTCACCTCACCAGAAGTTTGTTCAGTACATTGCTGTGATGTACAAGCATAATTGATTTTTATTAGTAATTTTCTTTTCTAATTTAAGGAATAGGGCCCTTCACAATTTGTATAAATTTCAATATTTTCATCTTCAATTTGATTCAAATGCAAACTGCAGTATCCCTTAGTTTTCACATGAGAAAGCCTGTTTTGGTCCACTGGGAAATTGGAATTTAAATACAAGATGACTCAGAAAATAAGTGCCACTCTCATGTCACAGACATGAGTACCATCACGCAGCTTGGCAATTTAACTGTGAAGTTGTACCACTTCTCTCGTCAATGTAGGTGTTTAAATGTGTTCAGCAATGAAGAATTCCGCCAAATGTGAGGTGTGTGGAGGAACACAATTTCTGTGGGCAAAACAATTGATAGGATATTCACTGTGAGATTACTGAAGTGAGCAGAAATGTTGTGACAGAGTAGAATGATGTTAGTGTCAGTCACAATTTGTAGGACACAAACATCCATGAAGAATGAAAGTGGCCAACAGTCTGTTGTAAATTATGAACTTCTTGCAAAAGTAAATGAAGTGGTCAGACAGAATCATCAATTCACCACTTCTGAACTCCCGTATCATTTTCCATAGATAGGTTGGACTTTTCTGGATGAAGTGGTGGCTTCACTCACAGGTAGCAGAATTTTATACAGAAAGGGTTTTCAAAGCTAATGTATAACAAATGTTTGAAGATGTATGGAAATTATGTTGAAAGGGTGTACTGTTCATTGGTATATAATAAAAGCTCCACAGCATAAATTGTTTACTAAGAATAAAAATAATAATTTTAATTTACTTTCCAAACTGCCCTCAAATATAGTTTTTAAATAATTTTCAATTTTGCAGCTGGAAGTAACTAGCTGTTTATGAGAAACATAGTAAACGAAAAAACATTGATTTTGCGAAGTAATAAAAATTATACTGATTTGTGTGTTATTGTTTATCGCAATATTTGACTTACCTGTTATGGAAATTATCCTAGTAGTATTGTTAATTCCCATGAAAGCCACACTGTACAACTGTGATCAATAATCAATACTATACACATGTAATATCCCACTATTTTTTTTAAATTTATTTCCATTTATTTCTTGTATGTCTTACGCTAATTAAGATTCTTCTTTGCCTGCCAATTAATGATTCTTGAAAATTAACAGATAACTTCTCCTTCAATAATTTGAAGTGATTTTTGTAACCCATTTGGATAATCACATAGCTTTCAATACACATTACAGTATTTCAGTGTTCCTTCATAACTACTGCTTGATAATACCTACTGCACGACATGTATTCTTCATTCTACTAAATAAAAGAATTAAACAAATCTGATTTTGGTTACCAAGAATTTTTTGTATCTTGATTGATTTGTTACTTTCTGCTCAATGCATTACACTGTTTCTTAATAAGAATTTAATGAAATCATGCAGTGATACAGATTTCACACGCTATTGATGAAAAAATGACTACTACTACTTTTCTGGTGTACAATTGTGTGTTTTGATGTGTTCCTACCATAACCGAGGCTGGCATAAACTTCACTAGTGGTTGTTGTTATTTCTTTGGCTATTTCATGTGTGGGTTTACCTAACAGCAGTCAGACCTTCATCTCTTGATGTGTAATTATAGGATCTGGCTATCATCCCATATATGTTTTGCCATAAAGGCTTGTTACCTGTTGGTGTTTAGTGGTTGTCATTGCTTCCCACCTGCAGCTATTTACTACCTTCCTTGCTCTAAATATTGCATTCTTACGGCGGGTGTTCTCAGTACATCGTTGGGGTTTGCTCTTAACCACTGTGTTATGGTGCAAGTTATGTATATTAGATTATTAATGTGCATAAAGGTGTTATTAATATGAGGTCTCACACACTTCAGTTGATTAAAATTTGCCAAGATGCTGTATTCATTATTCTGTAGGGTCTTGTTGCTATTGTTAAATAATAATAATAATAATAATAATAATAATAATAATAATAATAATAATAATAATGTGCACCTTTTAAGAATCTATTCATTGTCTGTGTTTTGAAACTGTATCAGGTGATTTTCATATTCCTCATCTTTCAGAAAAATAGAAATGTTGGTTTTAAAGCTTTGTTAACTTACCAGGCATTGTCACTTTAAATATATGATTCTTCTTTCACAACAATGGAAGTTCCAGTAAGTAATAATAGTAATAATAATAATAATAATAATAATAATAATATGTATAGGGAACAACTCACCGTGAAGACGAACATTGAGCTGCCGACAGACACAAATAAAAGACACACACACACACACACACACACACACACACACACACACACACACAAAATTCTAAGTTTTCGGCCATGGCCTTCCTCAGTCAGAACACTCATCCACACAATCACACAGGCGTGTGTGTGTGTGTGTGTGTGTGTGTGTGTGTGTGTGTATCTTATATTTGTGTCTGTCGGTGGCTCAACATTCGTCTTTACGGTGAGTTGTTCCCTATACCTATTATTATTATTGAGTCTTCTTTAACTATTTTGGGTATGCTGCAGTGGCTTCCTGTGGTTTAAAACAAGCATTTGGCCTTTTAAGAATCTATTCTTCATTTGTATTTTGAAACTGTAACCATTACCCTGAAGCTGGCCCTTTAAGATAATTAGAAGAATTTTTGCCGGTTTAAAACTGGCATTGGTATTTTAAGATTTCTTTAAAGTATTTTGACCATTCCATAAAATTAGCAAGTTTGAAATTGGAATCGTAAAGCCTATTTATTTTAATAAACTGTTGCTTAAGTAGCAACCAATTTTATTGTCTCCCCCCTCCCCCCAACACCTTCCACATCCCCCTTCTTTTCCTCTTAAGTCTCAATTGGATGGCAGACGCCCAACACTGTCACTGACAATGTTGGCTCACAGACTCCACACATTTGCCTCGGTGGATCCGAGATGCGACAGCCATCAGACTGCCACTGCCGGAGGAACCTGGGGATGCCAACTAACACCATCAGCTCACAGGCCCTAGAGCATGAGGCGAGCCGCAGACATTTTTAACATGTTGCTGGGCTAGCCGTGACTAACTGCCAACACAGAATGAGCCGGGATCTTATTGATGCACAAGTCAGCAGCTGAAACCGCAATCAATGCTAACAAGTCATGAATCTTTACATGTGCAAACGGTAACCGTAGAGGGTGCTAAAAAATAGATTCTCATAAGAAGCACATAGTGACGTGCTCATCAAAGTATGCAACTTAAATGGAAGTCACACAATAGATGTAGTAGCAAGATGAGGTAAGACAAGGAGGGAGAGAGATTTAAAAACTAAAGTTTCATCAACAAATAAACACAGCATACTACCCAGCAGCAACAACAGGACAACATCGAACAGAATGGACGCACTGGATCAAAACCAAGAGCCACCATTTCTCAACCTTCCCACCTCAAAGACCATTTTAGGTACTAGAACGAGCCAAAATGGCTCAACCTCACACCAAAAGAGAATGAAAATATATAAAATTTCCTAATCAGAAATTTAAAAACACCAACGCGAGCTGACACATCTCATACGTGTTTCCTATACTTCTGATGCATTCCTCTCCATTGATAACTGTCCTGCTGTTATTAATATTTTGTAACTTTAATGTTACTTTCAAAATCAGTTATGCTTTGTACAAGAAGTGCACCCTGTTCCGTCTTCTCAGGCATAGGAATTCATTTGTAACTAGTCACAAAGTACAAAATGTTAAGGGCCTGGCTTGTTCATGTAAAATGTACAAAAATGGTACAATTGTGGAATGAAATCTTCAATACATTGGAAATCAAGTTTTATCAAGATTACATAAGAGTAGTTAAAATGATAAATACATTATTTGTTTATTTTAATGTCTGATGTATGCTGTATTTTTACTTTTGGGTACTTAACAGAGAAGGTCACAGCATTTTGAATGACTGTTTATTTGGCAGTATTAAGACTGATCATTCCCGACAGCAGAATACAGAAAGTATGATGAATATCACTTCCTTTCCGATCAGTTTGCTCACTAAATCATACCTCCTACCCAAATGTTTCACTATCACTACCAGTAATTCAGATTTGGATGTACTAACTGTCACATCTCTTGATGAAACGGAAAAGTTATCTTACACCTACTAACAATGATGTTTAAGCAAGTTGCTCTTAAACCTGTGGAGGTATCAATTATATCAACATGGAATGAATATCAAACTGTGGTGAATATTAAGAGTGAAAATGGGAGCCCTAAGGATCATTTACATCAACATGGATACTCTGCAAATCACATTGAAGTGCATGGCAGAGGGTTCATTGAACCACTTTTATGATATTTCTCTGTAGTCCCACTCTCTGATAGCTCATGGGAAAAAGGAGCAACTATATCTTTCTGTTTTCGATCTGATTTCTCTTATTTTATTATGATGGTCATGTCTCCCTATGTAGGCAGGTGCTAACAATATATGTTTGCATTCTGAAGAAAAATTGGGAAAGAAATTTCGAAAATAGATCTTGCTGCATCAAATAAAGCCTTGCGATTTCCACCACAACTAGTGCATCATTTCCACGACACTCTCTCCCCTATACCGCGATAATACAAAATGAGCTGCCGTTCTATGAATTTCTTTCTAAATGGTCCATCAGTCCCACCTGGTGTGAATCCCACAAAGAGCAGCAATACTCCAAAATAGGACACACAAGTGTAGTGTAGACAGTTCCTTTAGTAGAACTGTTGCATGTTCTAAGTGTCTTGCCAATTAAAGTCTTTCGTTTGCCTTCCCTACAATATTTTCTGTGTGTACTTTCCAATTTACGTTGTTCGTAATAGTTAGTCCTAGGTATTTAGTTGAATTTACGGCCTCTATGTTTGAGTTATCATTTAACAAATGTTTAATGAATTCCTTTTAGTGGTCATATGAATAACCTCACATTTATCATTATTAAGGGACAATTGCCAATTTTTGCACCATGCAGATATCTAAGACAAAAATCTAGAAATATGGAATATTTTTGATTAAAATGTGATTTCAACAACTTATCCAAATGGAACTTAAGAGCAGAATGGTGAAAAGCTGCCAAGACGTGAGGGCAGGTACCTAAATGGTGGTGCAACTCTACTTGCCATTAGCATTCATGGGTTGGCAACAAAGCCTGAGTTAAATAGGCCAGAATGTTGAAAGACAATCCAGCCTATAAACCTGCCAACAGCACCCTGGAGTGTAGTTAATTCTTCAACAGTAGTCAAAGAATTGACCCTAGTTGTTTCCATTTCTAAAGTACTCTGTACTATCAGAAGGTTAAAATATTTGTATGTCAATGTAGTATGACAAGACCTATTTACAAGAACCTTATACGAAGTGTGAGTAATGTGATTTTTTTCCCATTGTTTGGCTGCTTACCTGCTGTTGCAATTTCTTGAATTCCTTCGGATCTGTATTCTTCGGCACAAATTGAAGAGCACTCTCTATCTTCACTGGTGTACTACTGTGTGTTGGTGAACCCTCTGCCACCCACTGCAAACAGACAAAACCAGCACATTAGGGACCACTTCTCCCAAACCACAAATTACTGTGTAACTATTCTCAATTTTGTGTGCCTGTTTTCATTCCTGTAGTGTCTACAAAACAATTACTCAATTTATGAAATATTCTTGGTCCCAGTATGTACTGGTTTTGTCAAATCAATGAGCAGCAGCATATTCTTAAATGTTTCAACTCAAGACAGAAATGATAAAGGGCAGGAGAAAACAGGCACATTTGTGTGTTTGAAGTTTTTTGCTGATGACAGTAAAATGGAATCATTTGACATAGCTTATTTCAATGTTAAAAGAGCTATTACTTTGGAAATAATAATTGAAGTGACTATTTTTTTTATAAAAACTGTCAACATAGAAAGCATAAAATAAAGTTCTTAAATTGTGAGCAAGGTGTAAGGTATTCTACATGCATTACATTGTCATGTTCTACTGTCCACTAGACAGTTCAATAAATGGTATGAAAATATACAAAGTATGTGGCACAGTAGGTCACATTTGCATAGTATGTAGAAGCCTTCAAATAACATAGTCCTATGAAAGCCAGTTTAAGAAAGTTAAATGGAACATCAAGCATGCAAACCAGTTGCAGTCATCAATGCAGTCAATTTATAAGCAGGAGAGTAAAAGGCAGCCAGAGAATTTGCTTAAGCCTGTAGTGATAAGGTAAATGGCAACACAAGAGAGGACCATAAATACAAAGGGATCTGTTTATATCATGCATTTTTCAAGAAATATAATAGTTTTCCTCGTTTGTATTTTACATTACACACAGAATGTTGTGATAAAAGTGACATAGGGAGGGGGAGGGAGTACAAGGAAATGTTTTCTATAAGACTAAAATGTTTTTATTTCAATGTATTACTGCCTTGTCCTGCAATAATTAATATGTAATTATCTATAATCTGTCTCTTGTTTGCTTTTACTGCTCCATCATTGTTAGAACTGGATCATTAACTCCAAAGACTGAACTGCCTTGTCTTCATAAAGTGTGTACTTTCCCTGATAACATTCAAAAGACACACTGGCCAGTACTTACCTTAGTGCTGTACTACCGATATTCACACAAAGAAGAAAAAGGATGAAAAAAACATCACTAACTTTTGGAACAGGGTTCCTTCATCAACTAGGAACGAAGGGAAGAAAAAAGGAAGGTAATTCATGACCTAGGCCACAAGGATGATGTTTGAGGATTGTCAAAGGTAAGTACTGGCCAGACAATCTCTCTCTTTTGAAGACTAATTCATCAACCCTTTGAAGAATTTCCATCAGTGATCGAATACGATAATTAAGATATCTTGATTAAGTCAAAACCCAGACCTTCAGAAACACAAGTCAAATGCCTCTATCACCGACATCATACTGCAACAACCAAAGAGTGGATCCATAAACATCCTGATGACCATAAAATAATTTAAAGACCTCAACATCAGTATGTCAGTTTAAATAACTATGCTGTCATCAGTGGCATATTTCAAGTTTTACAATTTTTCTCTGAACTGAATTTTTCACCAATACATGTTTGTTATCATGTTCTCGTCAGTACAATGTAAGTTACACTAACAAGCAGCCGAGAATTAGCAGTGTATAAAACTACTAAAACAGGTGATCTCTATACTGTGTGTAACTATTATTGACTACTTGTTCTATTGTCATCAGAAGCATGTAATAGTATGGGAGAACAAAAGCTTGCCAATGACTTGTTGGGGAATAGATGTCTTAGGCATCTATGCAACACTTCTAAGCAATTCCAGCACGTGTATGCATTTACAGTTAGCTTTATCACAGTCTGCTGCTTGGAATCTCTTCTGTGTATTGTTATATTCCCATCACCGTGAAACATTTATAAGTCTGCCAGAACATGCAAGCCCCATCACCAATTGGAAATAAGTAACCCAATTATTAACAGTAACAGAAACTTAGACCCTGAAATAAGTCTGAATGAGATGAATTCCAATTACCTCTTCTGCATTTGCATCCACCCACTAAAAATAAAAAATAAAAGAAAAACGAAATTAGGGAAAAAAGAACAAACACTTATCTAGTTAGCTACTAGACAAAAAACTACAGTGTTTATATTACCACACTTAATATTCACACACAATTCAATATAATTTATACAACTGTTTCATACCAGCTTCAATTAGTACATTATAAAAAATAAAGTTTAAGCAATAAACACAAGATCAAAAGTTTTGAAAGACAATTTATTTTCCAATGCAATAAAAAAAGTCAAAGCAATGTATGCTGTCAATATTTATTTAACAAAGCAGTAATCAACACATCTCAAGCATGTTACTTTTTCAATCAAGTTACAATTTATTTCTAAATATATTCCTTGAATATGGAAAATGAAGTTACAAACATACCCTAACAAACATTGACCATTTATTATCTGAAAATGTGAATCATCTATACAGTAAAAGCACATTCTGATAACTCTTCACAAAACCTACTCCTTCACTAGTGCATTTTTATTCCATTACAGTTTTACATTGAGAAACACAAACTAATGTGTAAATAAGTAAAACGAGAGTGTGATCTTCAAGTCATCAGTATTTTTCATCACATCCATCTACTACATCGTAATAATCACCATCAAATATGTCACAATCAACTTGAAATTAACTTGCTTCTTTTTATAGCTGCAAAATAATCTCTTCTGACACCCTACCCATATAAACTACATTAAAATCATTTTTTGTATATTTCCAGAATAAAATGTATAACTACTAATATCCTATTTCCACAATGGTTCAGTACATATCATATAAAAACATTAAATATTAACGGAATGATGAACACAAGTTGCATTGCTGTCCACAATTAACTTGTCCAAGAAAAAGAAAGAAGAGGAAGTTCAATGCAAACATAGTGGGAATGGAATGATCATCAACTAACTTAGCTTTCTCTGAAACAGATCCTTTTTTTCTTTCAGTGACTCACAGCAAATTAACTCAATAACAGCAAAGGGAAAAATATTAAAACAATTCTATGAAAACAATACTATTATATAGTGTTGTTACATTTGAACTAATTGTCAAAGAAAACCAAGTTTTCCAGCCAACTGAGCAAAATTAAAATAAACTAGAAAAACATGATCAGAAAAAAGGAAACACAGAAAAGATCTACAAATACATTTCAAAAGACCACTGAAACCATATTTCTTTGTGTTTTACCTGACCAGCATGGAATATCAGCCGAGTTTATTTAAGAATCATGTTAGTAAAGAGATATAGCAACAATAATCCAAAAGAATTTGATGTTTATAGAAACCAGATCCTTTTAAATTAAAGTCATTGAAAGAAGATCCATCAATGTTCCCAGCAACAGTCTATGGTTAATTTCTGAAGAATAATATGTAAACTACATACAGTATTCAAGTATCGCTACATACAGACAATAGTGTAATCCACTGTACATCATAGCACAGTAACTACTGCACAGATTATACAGAATAATAGTGCTATCTCTACAAGATAATTTGAGTCTGGAGGAACTCCAGCAATTAATCAGACTGACTGACAAAACTAAATGGAATGTACAAAAACATTGAAATTTAATTCTGCAGGGTAAAAGCAATGAAGCCCTTTCTGTTCTATGAAACAGTCAATACAGTAACAACGTAAAAATGGATATAATATCAGAACAGCTCTGAAAATATACCAGAATCCAACAGAAATTACAAGAAATGAAATATTGTAAAAACAGTCAATGCTCATTTTACTCTATAATTAACACTAATACTAACAGTTCTACTATATGATACATGTGTGTCATATCTCTAGCTGTCAACACAATGTATCAACTATTCTCTGAAACATAAAAAGCTGTAGTTATATAACCCCTTAAAGTTTTCATTTTATGGCTACAAGTCCACAGCCTGATATTTCTACTTCAGTCGACAGAACATGAAACAACCTGGCTAAACAGAACTTGGTCATCCATTCACGGTTTTTCAATTTTTATTCCAGATGGAAATTAGTGTAACAAAATTTACCATCTTTATAAAGATGAAAAATTTGACCATGAACTTGAGAAACATGACCAATACTTGAATCACCAACAAAACATTCAATATGGAGCAATATACCAAAAATCAATTCAACATGTCTCAGCAATTACGTAGTGTCATATTTCACAAAGCTAAATTTTGGATGGATCATAAGATATCTTCATCTTTAAGAATGGCAAATGACACTAAGGAATGCTGATGTAGTTACATCAAACTCATCTCTTCACAATAAAAATTTCTTTTACAAGATAAATAAGACAAGCATTTGACCAGCCTTCATAATGAATTGTAACTACCATAAACAAAAGGTGACATTGTAACATGATTTAGCTGCTCTCTTTGTTTTCAAAAGTTATGACCTCTACCTTCGTTATTTTCTTTGGATCTGGTGTTCCCGTTTCCAATATTTCCACTTTCTGATACACATTTGGAGAATTAAGCCATCGTGTGCGGTCATGTGTTTTTCTACCGTCCATATACTTCTTCCATTGCCTATAAACACAAACAAACACAATTCATTATATATACATGTTTTATGTCAACAGGAGAGCCATTATTAATGTCTCAGTACATTTTTATTTAACTGCATATAATTTCCACATTTATAGACAATTAGATTTATCCATATTACAGCAAGACCCATCAGTTTCAGAAGCTAATTATGTTAAAAGAGCTCTTCACTTGGAGAGGCTATTTAGCTAGTAAACTGACGAGTTATTTTTTTAGCCAGTACAATAGATTATCACATCAAAATATGATTAAAGATATAATACAAAAAGGGCATCCTCTTTTTTGTCTGTATACTAAGAAATGTGAAAGCTTATATAATAAATACTTTTATTACATCTCCCACATAAAAGTGAAATGATTGTAATATAAGATCTCACTGTGTTTCTAGTACAGTTCTAAATACATTTAAAAAAATTATATCACAATTTAAAGTTTACACAGTGATTTTAAAGGTGGGAGCAAAGATGAGACAAGAAATTTGTAGTGTTATTTTCAAAGAAAGCATTCTGGCAATAAATTAATAGTAATTTGGTAAAAGCACAATAAATTAATAATTAGGAGAGCTAGTCTGGGAATGACCCCCACATCTTGCTATTTCATGCCTTAAGTGCCACATCATCTCTCAGTTCTACAAAGTGCTATAACAGTATATTTAAGATTCTCTTTCAGTTGATTGTAAGAGAAAAGGTACCAGACAATATTCATCAAAATGATCTGGAAAAACTATGGAACTAATTTATTTCATTAATTCATAGTATCTGAGATGGCACAGTAGTACAGGAAATATTAGGACTTTCAGGGAAGCAGATAGTGATTCTGATCATTTTCTCGTAGTTACGAACATTCACCAATAGCTATCAACAAAAACATCTAGATGTCACAGTACAGGATTCATTAGATTCGACACTGACAAGCTAAATAATGAAATCTTTAGAAGAAAGTACATTATAGAAATTTCTAAGTTTGATGCTCTGAGAACACATGAAAATATGGATGAGGATGTAAACAAACAGTGGATCACTGTTGGGAATAATATCAAAGAGGCAGCGAGGGCTACATTAGGTACAATTAAAAAGAATAGTATGAATCCATTGTTTGATGATGAATGCAAGAAATTGGTGGAGGAAAGGAGAGAAGTGCGATTAGTTTGGGATAGAATGGGAGACAGTAAACAGAGGAGTTCTTGAACATGAGAAGGGAAATTGGTTATAGGTTACGGGCAAAGAAGAGGGATTATTTGTACTAAAGAAATGGAAACTAACAGTAAAACAAAAAATATTAAGGAACTGCACCTAGACTTAAATGAGTACAGGAAGGGGTTCCAGGCTGGGACAAATGCTCTTTGAGAGGATGGCGAGGGCATACAGACAGACCCAAGTGCTATATTAAGTAAATGGAAGGTGTATTTTGAGGAACTATTAAATTTTCACCAGGAAGCAGAAAATGAGCAGGTGTTCATAATACATGCAGCAGAACCACAGATACTAGAGCCAATTCTAAAGGAAGTAAGAGATGCAATTAATAAATTGAAAAATCATAAAGCACCGGGAACAGATTGCATAACTGCTGAATTAGTTAAAATGGTGAACAGAAATTGGTAGAAGTAATTCACAATGTAATAACTATAGTATAGAACTCAAGAGATGATTCCTAAAGATTGGCACGAATCAATTCTGAGCCCAATTTTTAAGATGGCGACAAAATGGTATGTGGTAATTATAGAGGGATATCGCTATTACCAGTATGTTTCAAAATTTTCTCGGATATTCTGCTAAGTAGGCTTACACCATATGCAGATGAAATTGTGGGGGATTACCAAGCTGGCTTTCGGAGGAACAGATCTATTACAGACCAAATATTCACCCTGCATCAAATTTTGGAGAAGAAATGAGAATATACTACATTGGTTCATAATTTTTTCATAGATTTTACATAAGCATATGATTCAGTACTGCAGACAAAATTGTGCAGAATTAATTTGGAAAGAAGTATGTTAGTCTTATAGAATCGAGTTTGAAAAACACAAGAGGTAGAGTATGTGGGGAAATTGGAGTCAAAAGATTACAAAATAAGGAATGGAATTAAGCAGGGAGATGTCCTACCCCGCTACTTTTTAATTTAGTCCTATAATATATTGTGCGAATGACAGCAGATAAATCGAAGGGTGTGGAGTTAAATGGAAATATTAAGATATTAGGGTACGCAGATGATCTAAACATCATTAGCAACAGGAAAAAATCTGTAACAGCAAATTCGAATGCGTTGATCAAGGCTAGTGAAGATGTAGCTCTGAGGACAAGTGAAGACAAAATGAAATACTTTATTACTTCTAGAATGCCAACAGCAATAGATCAGCAAATGTTAAGGGTTGTTCTCATGCAGTTCGAAAAAGTGAACACATTTAAGTATTTAGGTGTGGAGTTTACATCTAGAAATGAGATTAGGGACTGGAAAAGCTTGCTACTGCTCACTGAATAGATTACTCTCATCACCGTTACTGCCTAGAAATTTAAATATCAGAATATACAAAACTATTACTCTTCCAGTGGTGCTGTATGGGTGTGAAACTTGGTGGAAACAAAATTTTCGGAACAAAAAGGGATGACTTTAGTGGGGAGTGGCGAAAATTGTGTAATGAAGATGTTCATTAACTCTATTCTAGCCCAACATAATCAGTATTATTAAATCAGGTAGGTTGCGATGGGCGGGTCATATAGCTCGATTGGATGAAGGCAGGGCAGCGCACAGAGTATAGGTAGGGCACTTTGAGGGAAAAACGTCCTGTGGGAAAACAAAGGTGTAGAATATAATTTGAAGGCCGATTTGAGGAGCCTAGGTATTGAAGGCGACTGGAAGGAAATAGCTTAAGACAGGAAATGAATGCATGGTAATAAGAATGATGCTGTAGTACTGAAAGGTAACTCAACACTGGAAAATTGTAGCAAAATGCAGGATGACCTGCAGCATAAAACAAATCTTGCCACAGGGAAGGGCAACTGACCCTATCATGATACATAGAACATTTACTACACAAATACAAAATTGAAAAACAATAAAAAAAGTAGTTACTCTCATAAACTATCTGTTAGTGCAGAGGAGTGGGAGGGCGAGGAGTGGAAGAGGAAGGAGAGGGAGAGGAGACGATGTCAGAAGGGGGAGAGGAAGGGAGATATCTGCTTCCTTGGAACAGTTAAAAAAAAATGACACTGTTTATGTTACTTAAAAATATATATAAACTTACCCAAAGAACAGGCTCGTAGACAGATACAAAAAAACACAAAAACACACACAAACACAGATACAAGCTTTCGCAACCGATGGGCGCTTCTTCTGGAAAACAGGAAGGAAGGAGGGGAAAAAGGTAAGGATGCGAGTTTTAAGGGAGTGGATGAGGAGTCATTCCAATCCGGGAGTGGAAGGTCTTACCTTAGGGGGGGGGGGGGGGGGGGGGGGGAAAAGAAAGGTAAACAAGTGCACACCCACCCACCCACCCACCCACACACATACACATGCCAAAACACCAAGGTAGACATTTGTAGAAAAGGGCTTTTCTACAAATGTCTATCATGGTGTGTTTGCGCGTGTATGTGTATGTGCGCATTTTTTTACTTCCCCCCCCCCCCCCAGGTAAGTCCTTCCACTCCCGGGATTGGAATAATTCCTCTTCCACTCCCTTAAAACCCGCATCCTTCCCTTTTTCCCCTCCTTCCTTCCTCTTTTCCTGAAGAAGCGGCCATCGGTTGCGAAAGCTTATACCTTGTGTTGGTGAGCGTTTTTATATCTATCTACGAGCCTGTCCTTTGGGTAAGTTATTCGTTTTCTATTTTTTATAAATATTTATCCCACCAGGATATTTTCCTTCTATAATATATTAGTTCATACCCTTGTTTGTACATCTCCTCCTCTTCGAGAATATATCCCAAGGAAGACACTGCTGGAGGAACTTCAACATCATTCCGAGGTCGAGGTGGATCACCTTTCACCAGAGGATGTCTATAAATGTAGCCGGTCCGGAAACCCTGTAATGCAGAAAAAAAGTATTTTAATGTTATTCTTGTCACTTTTGTTAATATATTGCAATATACTATTTATATTTGTGGTGGTAAAGGTATTCCACAGCATGAGAACAGAGGTTGTACCTGCACAAACTTTTGGTCTCTTAAAAACCTCAGACTTACTGCACATTAAATTAGTATAGTGTTTAGGGCTACTGACTCATTAAAGCTACCATGAGATTTGTAAGTGTTACTCAAAAATCAAAATATAGTAAATTTTTCTTTTAATGGAGACAAATTTTCATTGTTCTCTCTCAAGTGGGGAGAAAAGGAAGATTATAGATTACCATCCCAGAAGTTGGGGAAGAAAATCAGCTATGCACTTTGAAAGGCACCATCTTGTTATTTCCCTGCAGCCATCAAGGTAAATTACATAATCCTAAATCTGGATGGTCTGGGGGGGAGGGGGGGTTGAATTACTATCTTTCTGAATGCATGTCTAGTGTGCTTACTGTGGCACTGCCTCTGTTTATGTGTGTTTCCTTTCTGGAGTTAACTCTATACTATACTAAAGGCTTACACTTTACACTCTATACTTTTTTTATCAAGTGGCACACCTGTATTACTGTAGAGTCCACTAAAATTGAGCTATCATGGACTGAAGGATTGCACCACTCATTCAGGCATTTGGTTGATTTTGGCGCAAAACAAAGTTCATCCATTTCAGTGGGCTTAAATGCATTTGAGTTCTTTGATTTTCCAATGAGACCAAGTTTTAATTTGTGATCACCTGTTGCATAACTGCATGCTAGAATTATGACCATCTTGCTGCAGCTCTTAAAACCAGTGGCTTACCATTCTTTCTTTAATGCAAGCCATTTAGTTAGTAACAGTTTATAATTTAACCCTTTTCCACAACAACTCTCTGGTCAAACCATTACCTTCAATAAATTTCTGAAAGTTCTCCTTAAACTGAGACATACCCTCCATGTCTGATTCCATAGCATATTTATCCAGCTATCAAGTCGGCAAGTGCTTGCGACAAATTTAGGATCATTGTCTTTTTTCCTCCTTTAATTTCAAAGCCTCCTTTTGCAAGATCGGCCCACTAAATGGCATGTCTCTGTATCTAGTTTGGCAAAACCAAATGTAAATTGCTTTATTTAACTCAAACTTTCTTCCCTTCATATTTTCCTCTCTTTCAATCTCTGTGCAAATTCACAACACCTCAAGACTACTTCCGTACACTACTTTTTTTCAATCTCCAACCGTACTTTGCCGATTCCCAAGACCTTAACCGCTGCACTGACACTTTCTCCCTTTTCCAGTCTATTTAATGTGCCCAACTTTTGCACCAGAGATAAGCTAACTTGTTTTCTGTCATCAGAAGATGTCATTACATTGAACATACAAAACCACTTTGATACAGTACTGAACACTATTGCATTCACTTACATTGACTCTTCTTAGCAAAGGTTGCAGGTACACCGAGGAGTTGAGTGCACATTGGTGACAATCATGTGATGGTGAAAAGGTTAATGCTTTATATATACTGGCATAGCACTTCCCATTGTTAAAATACACTTAGAATGTCAGCTTATATCTTTTCGTGTTGTATGGTAACAGCACGATAACTGATGCGAAGTAAGAATCATGAATCAGGTGTAAGCAGGCTATGAGAATGTTGTTTATCACTTCTGTTTTATAAATGTAGCTTGTGTGTATCTTGTACCTTAAGTTTTTCATGATGACATAATTTATGAGGTGGTCATTTATCATTTACTTGATTTTGAAAAGACTTTGCTGTTTTGACAAATATGTTATGATTTTCACGTTAAGTTGTTACACTTGAATCCAACAGACTAGCTCAGACAACTACACACACACACACACACACACACACACACACACACACACACACACACACACGTCTGGCCACTCCAACTACAGTGACATGAGAATTCAAATGCTGACAAGCAGGATATATGGAAATTTGCATTGAACAACTAAGTGGGGTGGAGAAGTGATAATACACTGGACTCACATTCAGAATGATAGTGGTTCAACATCACTCTGGCCCTTCAGATTTAGGTATTCTGTGACCTATCCATAAAAATGCCACGATGGTGCCTTTGAAAGGGCTTGGCCTATTCCTCACCCATCCTAACACAAAAATCCAAGTGTGAGCTCTGTCTCTAATGACAGTGTCAACTGGACATTAACCCCTATTCTTCCTTTGTATTAACAAACCTTAAGAGTTGATGACACACCTTGCCAGTATTTCTTTTAACCCTTTATCGCAGAAATTCTACATTTTGTGTGGTTGCTGTTAATAAGTTTCATCAACTCTATCCACAATCTTTCATATAAATCCAGTACAACAGCAGAAAAATTAAGGCTGACTAATATATACTGGCTGTGACAAACTAATAATCTAAAACTGGCCCTTAAACCCTCCAAAAATATATTAATGGCACCCAGTACAGGTTATTAAAAAGATAGTGTATCTATAAGAAATATAGTCTGTTCATAAAGAAGATAACATTATATTTTTCTCACTACTACAGTGAAGTGGTTGTTCAATGATAACAATACGGACAGCTTTGTTGAAGAATGTCATTTTCATTAAAGAAACAAAATTGTAACTGGTCCACACAATAACGAAAGAAATTCAGTAATAATGAAATTACCGCATTGTCAAGCATTCTCATTAGGGCCTCAAATTCTGTGCCTCCTAGTCTCCATTGCTTCTCCTTTTTAAGGGCCGTAGGTGGTCCATCTGAACTTGTGACCTGTCTTTCAAGAGTATCGGGTGGACGTCGTGCAGCCTCATACGCTTGCTTCCTGGCTTCATCTGATATCATGACAAGATTTTCCACACCCGCAGGCATTACCTTCACCTGGAATTAAAAGAAAATCTAGAAAAATGAAGACTCAGGCATATAACAACATGTTTCTTAACTACAGTTAATATGTAGTGTAACAGGAAACAAAACAAAATAAATAAAACACTTCATTTTAAAACTGTTAAGAACAGAAATCCGCATGCAAAGGTTACACACACACACACTCACACACACACACACACACACACACACACACACACACACACAAACGCAAGCTTTCGCAACCCAGTTGCTTCTTCAGGCAGAAGGGAAGGAGAGGGGAAAAGGAAATGATGAGGGTTTTAAGGAAGGGGGTAAGGAGCCATTCCAGTCCCGGGAGAGGAAAGACTTACCTTGGGGGAAAAAGTGCACACACACCCACACATTCACATGCCAGCCTGGAAGTGGGAGGACAAATCAGATTATCTTTAAATTATCATAAGGGTAGCTCAAAGTTTTCTTGACTGTTCCATACTGTTTTTCCCTAATCATTTCTAGAACTCATATTTGGGGGGTTGTAATCCTTAGTTTCTTCCTGAAAGTGTGGTAGAAGTCTCTAGAGTTGGGTTTGAAGAATTTATTCGGGATATTTTCTAACCAAATTGTTTCAAATGATTGCTCAGTCCAATTGAATATTCTGGACGTTTCTTCCCTCTGCTGCCTTAATTGTTCCATTCTTACATAATATTTCCATCTTCCCCATTCCTCCGACCTCTTTCTAAACATCATCCGACTCTTCATTCCATCAGTTTTCTCTTTTCCTGCCCAAGCTCTGTAGCTTCGTTAATAGGAATCTTTTTAAAGTGTTAATTACGTCATATTATGCCCTGAACATGCTTTTTTACCTCTTGAATTTCAGTACTTTAAAAGGAAAAATGAAATGAAACTCAAATAATTTGAAAGCCCAGTAAAACGCTACATTTGAGTCATGTGATGCCCGTGACGTCAGATACCATGATGCTTCTGCTGCTCTCATAAGATACACAAGTAGTGTTATATTGTTTGGACATTCACATTCGCAAAAGACCTACAAATAATGCGTATTTATGCACTGTAGCAATACATCTATGAAGACACCAGAAAAATTGTTTTTGCAAGTTCCAAAAAATTGAGAAGATGTGCAAAATGTGGTTGACCCTCGCTCGAAGAGGTCCAAATGAAATAGCGGCCACTTCATGTGTTTATTGATGTGAGGATCATTTTGAAGTAAGTAAACAATATTATTGTATTACTTCACTGTTCAGTATCATTGTCTTATACTGCAAATGTGTATATTAGTATTATGTGCAGGTTAATGAGCTGATGTTTACATTTGCGAAGTAAAATTTCAAAATGTTACACACCTACAACTTATGTGTAATTAAAGCCATTTTTAATAAATTTGGTGAAAGTACAACATGAATATTGTTACAGCCTACTATAAAGTATAGCACTGATTATCTCCAGTAAGTGCACTTTTATCGCCAGTAGATCTTTTTTCAACAATTGTTTCAATAACGGATAATCGTTTTATACATCGACAACGCTCTTCTGGTTACTTTACTACCACAACATACCCTATTGCAAAATACATATATGGAAGACATCTTTAATGCGCCAATTGATTTAGCCTTTTAAATTTTTGGAATATGCAAGTGTAAATACAATTAGAAGTGTTACCCAAAAATGGGTTTATTTGGAGAGATTGTATAAACATGCACAAGGCATTTTGCTATATTTTACGGGTTTTGATGTTTCACATTGCTACCAGTATTGAAGTAGTTAAAAATGAAATTATTCCCTTAACTGTATGCTTTACTGTGTTAAATTTTACCAACCATCCCGACAGTCTCCTGTGATAATATTGGCAACAGATGCTGAGTAGCGAGAATCATGTGACGTCGCCACTCGTCATTAGCCTATCACTTGACAATGCAAATGTTTGGTCATGAAACCTTGACTTTATGAGAGCAATTACTTTTACTGAGCGGAAAAAGGTACTTGCAAGAACCCGTCAATCATAGTGCAGGAAAAGCATTATTGATTTACTTCATGGTCTATACGATACACTGAGTCCTTCTACATGGTCAGAACAACTTGGCAAAGATTTTCTATCGTATTGTTGATGTTGCCAACATAATCACTCAAGGCCACCTGAATAGAAGGTAAAATTTTACCCTTTACTGCATAATACGGTGACTTCAGACTAAGTCTGCTGGCACCAACAAGCAGGGTACTTTTTTCCAATGGCATAAAATATCTCCAGCAATAATTAGCTTTAAAATGTATGAATGCATTACTTACAATGCAGTTTTCATGTTTCTTGTATGTGGCATGTAAAAATTTGGATTGTTTTTGAAGAAGATACCATTTATGCATCAACTTTAGGGGAGTTTCCACTATCAGCCTTCACATAATTATTTCCCATTGTGGCATGAAAGCTGTGAACTCCTTTACATCAAGAAAAAACTAAACTTGACACTGAGAAATTGATGAAATACTAACAAGTTACAGCTCCATCTTCTAGTGGTCTGTGACATCACCAGTACTTCAGACAATAACAGAGCATTTTCGATCATGTGATCCAATCATGAAATTTAGTGATTTTTAAGCTTTAATTACGTAAGAATAACAGTTGTTGTGTAAGAATAACAGTTGTTGTGTAAGAATAACAGTTGTTGTGTAAGAATAATGATCGAAAATGCTATCTGAATGTTACAATCAACACACACAGAAAAATTCCTGCATTGAGTTCTTGCCAGCTTTTCGTTTTGGAGCTGCAGATTTTTTCCATAAAGTTCTTAATGATGTCTTGTGTAATGTTCATTTTGTTCATGTTACATTTTGTTATTTTTTGTGTCTCTCTCCTTTTTGTGCTGGTTGGAAGAAGTGGATTTTGGCTTTGGGAATTTAGTGATCAGAATTTAGAATTTCAAATCATCTTGACATTTCTTATCTCTTCTGTGTCTTTCCTAAATATTCCTTATAGTTCCTTTGGAACTCTCCTAGATTTGGATTTGTGGAAACCCATGTTTTTGCTTTTCTGAGAAATTTCTTGAAGTTTGTTGACATTATTCTACGCTGGAACTTTCTGAACAGTCCTCCATGACTATCCCCACTCCTGTTCACCCCTTTATGTAGAGGATAATCTCCCACAATGTCTATGTATCTTCTCTCGTTTCCTATTTGTGAATTAAAATCTGTCAGGAGAATATTTAAAATTTTCTCAGGTATCCATAACAGAGGTCCGCATACTGGGGATTTTGCTCGCTTGTACTCTCTCTAGTGCACTGCGCTCAGATGCGGCTATTTCAAGTATGAATGTTCGGAGCGTGCTGCCACTCAATCTGAGCTCAATCACATCGGTCAAGTGGGTGACACGTGGCCTCACTTATCACACCCGAAACAGCAACTTTGTGTGTCTGCATCATGACGCTACACCTGATACACTCTACTGCCACCAGCCGGTAGAACTATACTCACATCTGTTTAGTTGTTTCAAACACAAATATTCATGCATTGTAGTATCCAATACTTTAGGCAGATGAAAAAATAAAACATAAAAAATGCAACCATTTGAAAGTTTCACATATGACATTAGTTCTTTAGTAAAACCTTGACAACATTTGTCTATTGCATGCTATTTTAGGCGACATCAATATCAACCATCTCCAAACTTCTGCATGGATTCCATAAAACCCACAGGGAGAAAATAATAAATGGAATGTAACATATATGATATAGGGATTCGACTAGTCATAAATAAAACCATATAATCATTTAAAAATAGGTTACTGACATATTTAACATGTCATGATCAATGTTGCAGTCATTTAGGAAGCCTGAGATTTGTCTACTAGAAAAAGGTCACAAAAATTATAGGCGATTAAATGAATCTCTTTACGCAACATCACAAGAAACGACTAAGAATAAATTGTTTCTATGATTTAGGAAATGCCACTGTACGGAGAAACTCCCAATAATGCCACTGTAAGGAGAAACTCCCAATATCATATCAAGGACTGATATCTAGTAATTCGTTTTTTTCTTCTTCAGTATTTGAAAATGTAAGCTAATCTTGCGCTACTTTTGTTGGCTTGCAAATGTGACACTAACACCATTGATAACACATATTTTCTGGTAAAAATGACAAGTGTACTCAGCACCATTTCCAAAACTCTTTTCTAGTTTTAACTACATTTCATTTGCAGTAATGTAAATCATAACTCTCAGCAAGCTACATGCTGTCACAATTTCTTCAGTTCAGGATTTTACAATCAAGGGCACTTGCAAGATAGGCTGTAACACTTCACAAGAACTTTAAAGCCAGAATCTTTCATCGCTTACTCTCTACAAAACAACTAAGTAACTATGTTTATATAAAAAAAAAAAAAAAACCCACCCACACACAAAAATGCGAAATGAAAAGTAACCATTTTCTTTTTTCTCAAAGAAAGTGAAACATTCTGTTAAAACAATAGGATGTGGCACAGTCGCATCCAAGTCTATTTAAAGCACAAAAATCTGAGAACTAGTTTTACACTTTTCTCACAGTACTTGACCGAGCATTTCAAACATGGGGAGCACGAGGAAAATAGAATGCATTCGATCATAGCGATGACACTGACATCTACTGGACTGCCATGGGACTCTGGGCATTCTCCACTTCAAGCGAGCATAGACGTCTAATCCTTAAGATTTCTGTTTCCAACAAATCACAGAAATCATCCATGTTTTGTAAATTATTATTCTTTTTTTTCTTTTTTATGGGGGCATGGCAGTTGCCTATTACCCTTCAATGTAACTAGCAACAGCCTTTCAGATTCCAATATGAATCCTGTGACACTATTCACTGTACTATTATTTTAATTGAAACAGGAGCACAGGCCTGTTTCCAGTTTCTTTATTGCTGGCTTTACTATAAATACTTTGTAGTGTTCAGTTTCCACAATGTTTTCATCTAAAAGTCTGGTGTCTTGGAATGCAAGTCTGGATTTAATCCTTATCTAACAACTTTTCATAATCATCACCATAATCATCAACAATTTCTTCATCAAAATGTAGAGAATATAGCGCAAAGTTTAGAAACAAACTTCAGGCAGACCCTTTATGTCAATAAAACTATACACAGCAAGTTTTGAAGCAACTGCTCACTTGAAAGAACCCATACACATAACTCCATCTATCTCTCTCCACCCCCACCCCGAATGTGAATAAATGCAGCAAAACACACTCACATCCACTAGCCCACTTTTGCCCATTTTTCAGTCACACTGTGACCCAAGTAAACACTTATTGCCTGAAAATGTACTGCCACAAACACTGATTTACTGTTGGCAACTCATATGGCCACACAGTTGCCAGCCCACACAGACAGTAAAATGCTATTTCTATGGCCTGCATAAACATACCTTAGGGAAGTTTGTTTGTATGCAAAGAGCCACCAACAGATGAAGCACTTGAACCATTAACTCTCTATATAGTCCTATGTCTTTCATGAAAATCATGTAACAGTTCAAGTGTGTACCAGTTAAGCATGAAGTAATTAACACTACATATCAATTTCATTCAATTTTCTATTCATACCTGTGTCTCACAAGCCAGAACTGTATTATAAACATTATAAAATGCTTCTTCTATTGTTTCTCCACAACAGACAGCACCATGGTTCGACAGAAACATAACCTGAAATAAGAACCAAAGGTAATTAATTCTCATACATGACACTTCTAAAAAGGGGAAGACACTGAAATGTGAACAACTTGAAAAAGTTTACTGAATGAAACAATGTCCCTTCATAGCTTGTCATACCCCAGAAGGTGAAAATTGCAATGTTATGGCAGCAAATACAAAACTATAATATTTTAACTTTAAACAGCTGGCAGTAATTTCCACGAATGTTTAGGATTCAAAGTTGCAACCTCACTGTGAGCAATACCTATTGATGTCAGTGCAAGTGTATATTTAGAAGGAGTGAACAGGCATGGAGAACAGAGTCAATGAATGACAAACATATAACAACTGAACTTAAAATAGACAAATGTAAAGTAAAACGTAATTTGTTTTAATGAACTGTAATTTGTAAGAAAGTATTAGTTGAAATTCGGTACACTCATCTGCAACACATCTCTCTGATCATTGCTGTCCCCAGTATGGTGAATGACATAAAAAACAGACAATTTGATGTGGATATACCATTACATTCACTCATCATTGTCAATATAATAAATATCTAGACAGACTCTTCATTGCCAACTGTGATGACTGTAAATGCATTGTTAATGAGGAAAACAGTATCTAACATGTTATACAACCATTACCTTATCACAACTGCCATTTCGACAGTCAGACTTTTGACATATATCTTTCACAATGAGGACCTAACTTCAATCCACCTTTTTCTTCAACAGTTCTGGTGTAATGTTTTAGGCAAACTACTCAACTGAAACCTTTCAACATCTGTCATACAATGTTTACTGAAACATAATACATGGATGTATTTCTGTAGTGATTCCTCCGAGAAAATATCAATTTCATTTATTTTCTAGGCCTACATTTTGGTGATCAGTAGCTTCTCTCAGATAGTAAGGTATAGGTTAACAGATAGGGTGGTTGCTGCTATTGTTTTTGTGTCGAAAGCATGAATTTTTGAGCTTAGACCTATGGTCGATGGTACATTCTGTTGTGGTAATCTGTAATTTATGAGGATAATCGCACATTATTTATTATCTACAGTACATAAGTATTATGATATTATCCCATATGTTTATATTCACTGATAGTGTTTGTTTTGCTAGTTGGTATATTTATGTAGCATATCTTGCTAAACTCAGATATGTCATCGGCCAAAGGCGATGGCTTTAATCCCAGTCTTCAATTATACTTACATTACCTACTTTCATTTCACTTTTGGCAAGCATCAATGTTGTCGAACTATAAATAATCAATGTAAACAGACGTAGTTCCTGTGAACACTACTATCGTAAGTTCGATATATATTGATTCATGTTTGTTCAAATGTTTGTAAATCTATCGGACCAAACTGTGTGGTCATCAGTCCGTAGCTTACAAACAATACTTAAACCTAGGTAAACTAACCTAAGGACAACACACACACACACACACACCCCCATGCCCCAGGGAGGACTCTAACCTCCACGGCAAACAGCCGTGCACTCCGCAGCGAGACGCTTCAGACCACTCAGCTACTCCACCGCAGCATTGATTCATGTCCGGTTACTTCGATTGCAAACATTCTTAGAAATTAAAGAAACATTCCTAACTAGCGATTTGAAAAGTTTCCACCGATTAAAAAATACCAGCCAAAAGACTTGACTTGCACACAATGACAAAATATAATGTTCAAACAAAGAACAAGACTGAAACAGTATGCGTGTCTCTACAAATGTGCGGGAAAGAGCAGAAATAACCAATGCACAAGTCATGCGCAACTCATAATTACTATGAAATTCGATACATGTGACAAATTAACCCTCTTACCGGAAATCTTTTCTACTACTGTGGAAAATCAGACTCCGAGACTGTTAAGACTCTTAGATTACATTTTTCTCCTTCCATTTGAGTTTTTCACTCTACCACATTTATTTAAGGTGCAATTAAACATTATGTATCTTTAAATCGTACCCTTTGTTAAACAACAAAAAATCAATGTACGAGAAAAGAATTGAATTTGCAGTGTTTGTTTACAATGTTGTAATCAAGGAAAACTTTTTATTACATTATTACTTACAATAAAAAGAAACTGAATAGCACTGTTAACATCAATCTTGGCGGTGTCTCAGACCAGTGTTCTGTTCAGATGGTTATACTGAAAAGTGAGCAAAGGACTCTCTGCCATTGGCCAGAAAAAAGCTAAAAACTGGGAGAAATAATGGCAAAATCGGGAGGCAGGAGAAAAGTGAACAAAAGAATTAAAAAAAAAAAAAAAAAAAAAAAAAAAAAAAAAAAAAAAAAAAAAAAAAAACGGGGGACTGCCGCCTAAATCGTTTTGGAAATGCAAGTTTAAATAGGACCTGGGGTATAAATAAAAACTAGCATAACTCGGCCACTCTATCATAGCAGTCAGCCGTGAGCGTAAACAAATGATGTCTATACTATAGTGTAAAATAGCCTCCGCAAGAGTCATTTGCTTTGGGCGAAAAGTATTTTGTACTTTGAAATGATTTGTCTCTTAGTATAAAAAGAAGAATCTTTTTTTTGTCAATTGTTTACGTTTGCAGCCGGCTGCTACGATATAGTGTCCCAGTAATATATATATTTTAATTTTAGTAATAATTATTTAGCAACAAAATACAATTTAAAGCAGACTCAAAATATATAATTTCACTGAATGTTAATTGTTATAAGGTTCATATTTCCTTTCATAAACATTAGCATATCAAAATTCTCGTCTGACAACGAGGCATGTTTGGGTGTCAAAACATCTTTTCCCACAGAAACAAAGACGTCTGACTGTAGTACTTGATGGTACAGCAGTATTATATTTCTCAAAATGACTATTAAGGCTCGAGGTGTGAGCCTTAATTGTTGTTGTTTTTTTTTTTTTTTCAGGAGGTAAATATAAAATCAACAGCCACAGCGGAGTTAAGCATTGAGGGGCTATGCTACCATGCGCGAGACTGACCCCCATAGAGGGTACGAATCCTCCTTCGGGCATGGATGTTTGTGCTGTCGTTAGTCTAAGTTAGTCTATAAGTAGTTTGTAAGTTTAGGGACTGATGACCCTGCAGTTAAGTCCCATAAACGTAACAAACACTTAACTTTTCTTTAGTAATCAACAAAATCACTTATATGTGGCCACGGATTTTTATCAACTGTTGAGCCCATGATAACATTTTCACACACAAATTTTCTTCGACACTGATCACTACCACTGGCAAAAGGTGCACTTAATGCGAACGTAACAACATACTGCCAGGGAGTACAGACCACTGACAAGGGACGTTAAACTCTTCTTTCCTAGACTCACTTAGTGCAGGTATACGCAGTTGTGGTTTTCCCTCAGTTGGAGCAGGCTTGAGCTAAGTTGTGGGTTTACCGTGGGTCCCCATTTCTGCTGTTCAGGTCTTGGCGGCACCATTCAGAAGATCAACTGGGGACTTTCAGGGAGTGATTCAACCCATAGTCTGGGCGTAGCCGCATACAGAATGGACATGTGCTAAAATGTGCATAATTTACGTAGCAAGATATTTGTTGTAAGAAGTGAGTACAAAAGTACCAGATTAACGGAATTACAGCAAATTAATCGAAGTTAAAGGGTCCTTTAACATTTTTTGAAATTGACATAAAAGTTAATCAGTTATTCAAAAAGTTAACTTTGTTAATTAATTATTAACAGATTAACAGGCTTGTGCCCAGCTCTGTGTAAAAGTAAGTGGGAGGATATACAAAATGTAAGACTCTTCTAATTGTGTGTTTGACTTGATTCATAGGTAACTTAATTCGAGCCACATCAGCTTCTCTGAGCTCTCCTCTCATTTACTATAGTTCACCTCTGACATCCAGATATGTAATCAACAATAGCAAAGCTGCCTGAGAACATAATGTTCCAACTTGTCACATTCACTTTGACAGTATCTAATGTTCTAAAATTCTGCACAAATTTTGAATTGATAACGAAACAAAACAACTATATCTTCAGTCATGCAGACCATTTGGAGAGAATATGACAAGAACATTTGTTAAATTAATCACTATCTTATTAGTGGGTCAATCCAAAGGAAATGGTCCAATAAAAATGAAGTTGGCTGTTTGATCATTTTTTATTCTTTTTATGTGATCACCCTATAATTGAGAATTTGAAAATAGTTTTACAAAAAATACCTTGCACCATTACCGTTACTGAATGTTGGCCATTTTTATTTGTAAGCATGTGACCATTTTTCAATTTGGAGACATTAATTATAATTTTTTTGCCCACTTAAGAAAAGCCTCCACTATAAAATTGTTTATTACACAAAAACCCTAACTTCAGAAATAACCAGTCAAAATTACCTCCAAAGTTTATTAACAAATTTCATAAATCCACTTTTTAGGCCTAACAAATAACAACCAAGGAGTTAATTATCAGAGTCCATTATTTTCCTCTAGTTAGATATCAAACTAATAGCCTTATATAGAGCATGAATGCTTTCAAACTTTTCCTTAATTTTATATGAATTTTTGAAATTTGAAATTTTCATTTTTGCTAAGTTTGAAGTTTGTTATCTCTGGTGGGACTGAATATAAAAATCTTATTTTTGCAGTTTGTACACCTATATGATAGCAAAGTACTGTAAAAATTTCATCATTGATATTTCACTGTGAAAACAGATACGAAATTTTTGAAAATGAAGAAATCATTCACATTACACACAGCTGATCTCATGCCTGTTGCCTAAATAATGTGTGATATTGGCTGGATCTAATCAATTATTATGGAAATTAAGGTACTGATTATTTAAATTATTTTGACATATTTAAAATAAATATTTAAATTATTTTGATATTTTTAAAATTTAAATATTTTCAATTAACGTTCTTGAGAGATGTGACCCAAATAGGCATAAGTGAAGAGCAAAAGGACCCAGCAGTTTTATGAGGACAATGCTAACAGTAGAATGATAGCAAATGAGTTGTTACAAATTAAATTACAATTAAAAAGCAGAAATGACTAGTGCTATCAAATTTAAATGAATTTTATGTAGCTCTCAAAATTGGAAGGCCAAAATTTGATTGTACCCCATCATATGGATTGACCCAATGGTAATAATGTGATGAATAATGAAATCAGCATACAAAACTAACCTTGTTTACTGGTCCCAAATTTCTGGCAATTTTTTCTCGTTCTTCTGGCTCAAAGCTTCCACCAAGATAAGGGTGATTACTAACCTCACCTATAACAACAGCTTCCTGGCATATAGGCAGTAGGCCACATTTAAAAGAAGACACCTGAAAAAGAATTATGAAACAAATCAAGTTGCATAGTCTACATAATATATAAGTTCAATGTAAAAAATAGACGAAGATTACTCACCAGGCGAAGGAGCACAGGTGTGACAGCATCACAAATAAATAAATGAATACACACACACACACACACACACACACACACACACACAATCCCAAGGAAACCCTCATCATTTCCTTTTCCCTCTCCTTCCCTACTGCCTGAAGACGCAACTGGGTTGCGAAAGCTTGGGATTGTGTGTGTGTGTGTGTGTGTGTGTGTGTGTGTGTGTGTGTGTGTGTGTATTCATTTATTTATTTGTGATGCTGTCACACCTGTGCTCCTTCGCCTGGTGAGTAATCTTCGTCTATTTTTTACATTTTATTTTTCCTGCTAGGAATTTTTCGTCTTAATATTCGTATAATATATAAGTTCTATATAATAGAACTTTATGGAGATGCTTTTTAGACAACAAATTATCCCTCAAGCTACAGACAATGCAGAAGTCTACCTTCAGCTCTTCCAGAACATTTTTGCAGGCGCTGTGGTCATCACGTAAGTTCTTTAATGTACCGTATTATTTCCGCAGATAAGACAATGGCTGTATCATAGAAAAAAGGCCCTAAAATCCGAGATCATCTTATACGACGCTACAAAAAGAATTGGATTGAAATTTACTCTGAAATTTCCATCATGAAGGAAAAATTTACAAAAACAAAGGTTTCCGTAATTTTTTTTAAATAATATTCACTTTATGAGAATTATTAATTTACTGAGCGGTTAAGGGTACATACGATAACTTATACGTCATAGAGCAGGAATAGAATTAATTCATTTTACTTGTAACTTAAAGCTTGCTTCATACTTCCTTCTTTTCCTTGGTTCCATTGGCATACACTTCACAAATTTTACACTGGATTACACTCATAGTACTGATTGCTTTAACACACAACAAGACCTGCAGCAAAACTAGTTCGCTGACGGAAGTGACACAGAGAAAGATGTAGGATTTCCCCTTAAAATATGCATGCTTTTCAATCAGTCTTTGGGAGGTTCTACATCTACATAAATACTCTGCAAGGCAGAGGGTTACAGATGACTATCATGTTTCACATGAAGATTGTTGCAATGTTTTCACACAACGAACTATAATAATAAGGCTAGGCACGATTTATCGATCAGCCGATGACAGCTTGGACAATTATGTTATATGGAAGTTATATGTGAAGCTAAATCACAGCTTGGGCCCAAGGAACCAACAGAGAAATTAGTGAGATTAATTTTATTTTATTTTTATTTAGGGGTGCAAAACTACTGTGGTCATAAGTGCCCATGACGAAATATTACTGTATTATGGAGGCAGGGACAGAGTTAAATTTCCTTTCCCACATTAGTGTGGGGGATAGAAAAGTAAGACGCAATCAACAGAGCGCAGGTTATCGGCTGAAACATCAGATAACTCAGATGTAAAACACAAATTTTGATGGAGACAGTTAAAAAACACGAGCACTGCACCATAAGATGGTACATAGTCAACAGTTGGGAACAGCGACCACAAAGTGGGGCAGGATAGCCACACTGTAAGTGGCGGTGACTAAAGCGACAGTGTGCTATGCACAGGCAAGCTATTATGACCAACTTGTGGCGAGAGGACCATGAGGAAGCAGACCATGCAAAAGGGAGGGGTTTGATCTCCCAGAGTTTTTTGTGTTGAAGGGAAGACCGATGCGTATTCCAGGGCAATACCACACACTTTGAGACTATGACACAGAGGTCTTTCAACGGAACAGAATTGGTAGCAAGCCAGGGGAGGGAAATGGCCACCTTGCAGCAGCATCCGCGAACTCGTTTCCCAACACTCCAGCATGGCCAGGAACCCATAGTAACATTACTGTCACCCCACTGACCGTTAGTGAGTGGATGCATTTCTGGATCCACTGTACTATGGGGTGAACTGGATAAAGCACACAGAGGCTCTGAAGAGCACTGTGTGAAGGCGAATGACATCGAAGGTATGGGGAGGCCTGATATAGAGCAAAGAGCTCCACAGTGAAGATCGACCAATGGTCGGGAAGACGATATTGGAAAGATTCACTGCCGAGTACCAAAGCACACCTAACACCATGGTCGGTCTTTGAGCCATCGGTGTAAATGAGTGTATTATTGGCAAGATGTGTATGGAGATCTAGAAACTCACTGAAGTGGACTAGACTGGGTTTAGTGTCCTTGGGAAGCAAATGGAGTTCGAAGTTGATGTATCTCCGGATAGAGAGACGGCGGGAAGGAGCCAACACCCATCGGGAATGTGGCACGGAGCGTAAAGTCTAGTTGCCAAAGCAACATATGAAAACGAACTCCAGGTGGTAATAGAAATAATGCACGCAATGCAAACAGACGGTCGAGGCAGTCGTCAAAAAAGATATCATACGTTGGGTGGCCACACATAGATGACAATCTGCTTACATATTGACTGAGAAGAACTTTTCTCCCATAGGATAGTGGTAATTCAGCAGCTTCAGCATATAGACTTTCCATAGGACTGGTAGAGAAGGCTCCCATTGCCAAAAGGTGCCCTTGGTGATGTATTGGGTTGACAGTTTCGAGTGGACAAGCGGTACCATCTGAGGAGACTAGACCGTTCCGCACCCCATGAAGTGGCGCACAGTACTCTGAGAACTAAGTATGGGGGGTACACCGAGCAACCAAAGAGGAGACGCGGGAGGGCCAACAAAGTTTCCTGTCAAACAAGAGCCCCAAGCAGTTTTTTGACTAAACGAATGGATGAACAGCAGGGCCAAGATGATGAGTCGTCGGGAGACTCTGTGCGCCACCAGAAGTTCATACAGACTGTCTAGTTTGTAAAACAGTGGAACCCATTGTTGGTGCTCCACATTTACAGGTGGTCAAGACTTCAATGAAGCTCCCGCTTGAGTGAGCACGTTCGTTGTGAGCTGCAGTAGATGGCAAACAGAGAAGCTGATACGCCTGGTGGGAGACAACCCACAATAGGGTTGATTGCAACAGCAAGGAGAACACCACAACACTGAGCCTTGTATGAAACCGTTCTCGTGAATAAAACCGTTAGACAGCGTTGAACTTACACACACTTTAAATATGCTATCTTTTAAAAATTCCTGAATAAAAATAGGCATACGACCCCGGATTCTCCAGGCATGCAAAGTTTGCAGAATGCCCACTCTCCAACAGGTATTGTACGCCTATTCCAAGCCAAAAAATATGGCTATTGTTCGATGCTTCAGTAAAAAGTTGTTCCAAATGTGGGTGGATCAGGTGATGAGATGATCAACAGCAGAAGTTTCAGCAGAGTAGTGATTACGAAATCCACATTGTGTTTTCGTGAGGAGATTCCTTGATTCGAGACACCATATCAGCCAAGCATTAATCATACCTTCTATCACCTTGCAAACGCAACTGGTGAGGGAGATTGGACGGTAGCTAGAAGGCAGATGTTTGTCCTTTCCAGGCATAAGTACAGGAATGACTATGACTTCATGCCATCGTCTAGGAATCATCCCATCCCACCAGTTGCGGTTATGTGTTCGAAGGAGAAAATACAAGCCCTCTGAAGACTGGTGTTGTAACATATGTATATGGATGTCATCTGGTCCTGGGGAGGAGGACCGTGATGACGAAAGTTAATGTTGAAGCTTCCTCATGGTAAATTCAGTGTTGTTGTTTTCGTTGATATCAGAGGAGAAAGAGTCCTTTCTTCTGCTGCCAGTTTTCTAGGTAGGAAATTGGGATGGTAGTTCACAGAGCTGGAATTCTCGTTGAAGTAGTGGCCTATGGTGTTCGAGATGGGAATGGGATCTTCTACAACATCCTTTGCAACAGTAAGGCCGCAGATTGCGGAATGAGCAGAGGTCCCAGAAAGGCGACAGAGGTTACCCAAAACAATGGGAGAGCGGCAAACTGTTAAAAGACTTTATAAATGAGAACCAGCTGGCTTGTTTGGTTTCACTAATGATGCTGTGACATTGCCCATGCAATAGTTTGTACTGAATGCTATTCTCCAGTGTAGGATGACTTTTAAAAATGTGGCGAGCACTTCTCCGAGCTCTGATTGCCTGTTGCCTAACGGCATGCCTCATTCCACCAAGGAACAAGAGTACATCATGGTGACGTGGAGGTGCGATGGATGGAACATTTGGCAGCGAGAGAATAGTGTTAGTGAGATGGTCGACTGTCCAGCAATACTGGGGAAATGATGCTCCCTGAAGGCTGCTAAGGAGGAAAAGAGCTGCCAGTTAGCTTTAGAAAGCTGCCAGTTGCGAGGACACTCTGTCAAGATAGGCGTCAGCAGGCGAATGATGCATGGGAAATGGTCACTGGAGAGAGTATCTGAAATGACAGACCACTCAAGCCGACAAGCTGAGCGGTACAGATTGAGAGGTCTAGAACGGAGAGGGTATGTGTGCAGTCTAATAGAAATGTAGGTTCACCGATATTAATACAGATGAGGTTGAGATGATTGAGGATATCCACCAAGAAAAAGCCTCTCTGGCAGGGGCGTGGAGAACCCCAAGAGGGTGGGGGTGTTGAAGTCGCCAACCAGCAGAAATGAAGGAAGGAGCTGTCCTACAAGATGTAGATCAGCTCAGGTGATGAGTTACGATGATGGAGTATAGATATTGCAGAGTGAGTAGGTGAAGCCAGGAAGAGAAAGTCTGACATCTGCAGCTTGGAGCTGGGTATCTAAGAAAATGATGTGTCTATGGATGTTCTCTCTGATGAGCATCATGACACCCCCGTGAGTTGGAATTCCTGCTACTGGGTGGGAGGTCAGAATGGACTGAGGTGAAATGTGGAACATAAAAGGGATAGTGAGGGTTTAGTTTCATTTCCTGCAGGCAGATAATCATAGGAGAGTAAGTCCGCAGAAGCAGCTGCATTTCTGCCCTATTAGCACGGATACCGCGAATATTCCACTGGAGAATAGCCATTATGATAAAATAGGAAGATGCCTAGTTGGACTGCTTCTCCGAAACTGTGGTCGTTAGTGCCAAAGATGGTGTGATGTCCAAAGTTCTAAAGCTGTCTGATTGGACAACCACCTGGGAAGTCATTGGGACTTCATCCTGAGATTTGCGCCGCTTTTTCTTCTCCCTTTGAGGACAAGAGTAGTCCTCAGGAAGGGAGCTAGCAGAGAGGGAACTACTGGCCTTCAGGTCCTGAGTGTGCGGTTCCTGATCGTGACTCTGCTTGTCATGAATTTTCTTCTCGGTCATTCCATTTCAAATCACCTAATTGCGGAACATTTTCCTGCTCTACTATCACTAATTTCGATGAAATTTTTTGTGAACATTCGCTCATGTCCCCAATGAATATTGGTAAATTTTAAGGCTCGTAGTAGCAATACTGTCCGAGATATAGTCCGTTGTTTGACACCATGCGCGACTTTGTGCAGGGCGAGTGTGAATTTGTGAAGACTTTTGAGGTGTTATAACTCGGGCAATATTTCGCTGAAAGAAATGGCAATTACAAGTGTATGCATTCTCTTGAGAATAATAATGAAAATAATTTTACATGCCATATACAGCCAAAATTGCTTCAACTTTGCAGTTCGTTACTTCAGTATTGGAAAGTGATGCCTATATGAAACTTTATGTTTGAGAACTTTGTATTGTTAGGTTACCCCATACCAAGTTTCATGTTCACCATAGCTTTAGTCCCCAAGATATAAGACACCAAACTTTGAAGTTTTTTTGGGCGTCGATTTTTTTGAGCAATTTTGGCTTTCTGGCTGTATATGGAACATAAAATTATTTTCATTATTATTCTCAAGAGAATGCATACACTTGTACTAGATGGCCAAATGCCATTTCTTTCAACAAAATATTGCCCGAGTTATAACAACTCAAAAGCCTTCACAAATTCATACTCGCCCTACACACAGTCTTGCATGGAGTCAAACAACTGGCTATATATATACATATGCCGGTGACGGGCAATGATCCTATCGATAGTGGGAGGGGTGGGCAAGTTTGAAGCCCTTACTCTTACGGGAATTAGTTAAACTACGAGTTTGAGTACTATGGGCAGGGCGAAGCTGGAAATTTGTATCTGACGGGAGGCGTGCATGGGTAGTCCTTGCAGGTGCGGTGATCACTGTGTCCCCAGTGGTGTAGGGGTCAGCGCAACTGCCTAGAAAGCAGGAGACCCGGGTTCGAATCCCGGCTGGGTACACATTTTCAGCTTTGCCCAATAGCAGTTGAAGTCATATATTCTATGAATATTAACTGGCTATATCTCGAACAGTATTACTTCGACAAGCCTTAAAATTTACCAATGTTCATTGGAGACGTGTGCGAACATTCACTAAAAATTTCATCGAAATCAGTGATGGTCAAGCAGGGTGTGCTAGGTGAGTTGACATGGTATGATCCTTCTTTGAGTGCTGGGAAGGGAGGTTCCCTGACAGAGTCCCATTCCCAGCAAAGATGTTCTCTTCTCTGGCTGAAGCTGGGGGAGCTGGGACGGGGGAGGGGGGGGACATAGAACGGGGAATAGGGATGTGGTTGGGGGGGAGGCGGTATCTTGAGAGGGGGGTTACCGCCATGGGAATGGTTGGTTACCACCATGGGGATTGGGGGAGGGTGAAAGGAAGATGTTAGGAAGGGGGGATTGGGGGTAGTGATGCTAATGAGGCAAACATTGATGTCGAAGACACCAGGTGGAGACAGTCATACTTCTTTCGAACCTCAGAATATGACAAGCAATCTAAGAGTCTTGTACTCCTGGATTTTTCTTTCTCTGTTCAATATATAAAAATCAGGCAAGCGAGGCAGTTCACGCAGTTAGGTGGTGGGATGGAAGGGTTCATGTAAGGCTTCACGTCACATCTGTACATCTTTCTCAGGTAGAGTATCCCCTCCGAAAGCCAGGATAAAAGCTCCTGTGTCAACACAATTACCCTTGGGGCTTCTCTGGACGTGAGGAACGAATTTAATGTCACACCGTTCTAGGTTTGCCCCAAGTTCCTCGTCTGATTGTAGAAGAAGATCCCTGTGAAAAATAATGCCCTGTGTCATGTTAAGGGACTGGTGAGGTGCGAGGTTCACTGGGATGTCACCCAATTTCTGGCGAGCTCAAAGTGCAGCCAACTGGTTTGCAGAGGACGTGCAAATCAAGACAGAGCCAGATTGCATTTTTCTCAGTGCCTCAACTTTACCAAACTTGTCTTTGATGTGTTCTACAACGAAGAGAGGTTTGGTTGCAGCCAATGTCTCCCCATCCGTCCTGGAACACACTAAGTACTCGGGAAACAGCTTTGCACCTAATCTGCAAGCCTGACCATCTTCCCAGGGAGTGACCAGGAAGGGGAAGGCTGTGGAAGAAAGAGCATGAGCTGAAGAGATACTATTCCTCTGTCTTGAGAAAGTTTGGCACAGGAGAGCAGCCGGACACCTTAAGTTTCATGTGCAGGACGTCCGCCCCAGTACCACCCACTCCGGTCAGGGGCTCGTCCCATGGGTGTCACTCAACCACAGCAAGGCCCGCCTGGCAGGACGGTAGTTTCCGGGAGTTCCGATACCCTGAAAGGATGGGTAACCACTCTGACATACATGGGGCATTTGCAGCTCTGGTACCAGTAGCATTTTCCCTGTGTTGTCAGGGGGATCAACCAATAGGGTACATAGCAGTGCCCCCCCACACGGACTGGCTATGCGTGCTAAGGACATTGCAGGGATACTGGGCTATGGCGCAGAGGAGAGGGTAAGGAAGGGAGAGGGACATGCGTCGTAGCAGCTAGGTAGGGAGTTCTTCCCCTAATGGCTAACACTTTGAATGGAAATTTTTTAGTTGAGGTCAAACTCAATGGGGGACTAGGCCTGGGAAAATAGGAAGAAAGGCTGCAATGGCTCGTGGTCCCGTGTGCACCACACACATACTCACAAAAGAGCTGTGGACCCTCCTGGGGGATTAGCATCAATGGGTTGTAATGTTTTATCATCATGTGTGATGAAATGTGAAATGAAAGGGTCACACCCATGATTTGGGATTTTTAAAAATTCAAGGAAAAAACTATATAAGGATTGACCAGTTGTGGCAGCTTGGCAGTGGTTAACAGTTCACATGTAATGTAGAATGGTCTGGAGGAAAGGAGATAACTCTGAAGTAATTTTAATCAGACAGTAAATATCAATTTCCCAACTATTTATGTGGAATAGCGTGCAGAGACATACACAGTTTCTGCTAAAATGCCTTTCTTTCCATTATATTATTAGAAACTCATATCCATATTTTAATTCCCGTTTTGGAAACCACCTCCTCCTCCCTGGTGTATGTGCGTGCACTGTGTAGCCAATGATTCACAAGGTGAGCTACAGAATGGTTGGCATAACTTTGTTAAGCACTATATTACTGTTCCCTGTGTAGTGGTATGGACAGAGTGAGTAATAATCAGCTTACTCTTCTATTTGCTTACCTATGACGGTTACTCAAAAAGGACAATTCCCTTTGGTCAAACTCCCCCCCCCCCCCCAATCTTCCACTCCAACTTATTACACTTCCGGAGCACAATTCATTCCTTAAGACAGTCGTCCTGCACTTAGAAATGGTACACACATTTAATATTAGTCTTAACATTCTTCCAAAATGACATGTAAACAATTTTATACCATTAAAACATTATTTTTAATAATCTTTTATTTTTCCATTCCCTGCTACAAAGAAGCTGCTAGTCCTAAAGGTAATGTAAATAGACCTTTCTTTGTAGAAAACTGAAAGAAATTTTATTTTATACTGGGAAATAAATTTGTTGGAAGCCATAGTTTTGAGTAAGCCAAGAAAAATATTAAAATTACCGTGAAATGCTCCCACATCCGCATTACTAACATCTCACTGGTCAGGATTCAACTCTTACTGGCATTCATTGACTTGACCAAGTTGTAAACTTCAACTGGTATAAGAGAGAAAGCTGAGGGACAGGCAGACTGAAGGTGTTGACGTGAGCAAAGAGAAAAAGGTAGCCATGTTCTGTCATTTATAAATACGGAAATGAGGGAACCGAATTTACTGAGAGAGAGAGAGAGAGACAGAGAGAGAGAGAGATGATAAATGTATGGGTGAATAAATCTGATCGTTACACACTACAACAAGAAAAGCCTATATTCGACTGGCAGTAGAAAGGCCTTTTTCTAAGTGAAAAATTATTACACTTTTCCAAATTAAACACAGTACATTATGAAGTTTAACTAAGCAAAATTTTGAGACATTACTTTGAAAAGTGAAGTAATAATAGAAAACAGTTAGTGTGCATTAGTATGGCAAATTCACTAAAGAACATACTTTGAGTGTCAACACTATAATACAATATTTTCAGAATCCAATAAAAATGATGGGCCATATTTCAAAATGGATGATCAGTAGATTTTGTTCATTCGTCCCCTCCCCTCACCTCCCGAGTGGTGGGTAGGGGAACATGCTGAAGCATTAGCTAAATGAAAATGTGGTGGACTGCTAAGGACAGATTGGGTAAATTGTGCTCAGACGGGAAAAAAACCAATGTACTTTGACATGCAGGACAGAAGGTGTGTGCTTGTGAGTCTGGAGTGAAGAGCAAGGAAAGACAAGGCAGTTGAGGTTGAGGCAAATGCATTATGAGAATGAAGGGTATGTTAAAATCCTGTCGTGGATTTTCCAGAACGTAATAAATTAAAACAAAAATTTCACTCACTGTCGAGTAATGGAAAATCAACTGGCAAAGTAAAAACTGATCAGTAACAATAACCAGTGCGCATATATTGGTAATTGATCAACAAACTTTATATTAAAAAATACAACTAAATTTTAAAAAATGCATTCTACACCTCCTATAATCAACTTATCCCCTAAGAGTTATTTGCAACAGAAGTACTCCTATTTAAATAATAGTTAGTTACAATCCCTATCAAATCTTTCAGAATGTTTCACAGTTTTCACAATTTCTCGAGATTTATTTAGTGGTTCAAGGTAAAGCAATTTCTCCAAAAAAAAAAAGTAATAAAATAATAATATAGGTACTTCAGATTGGAGGCAACTTCTTGCATAACAATTTTTAATGTGCCTCTGTTCCAAATAGGTTAAGATTTAAGAAACTATTAAAATAATGAAAAATACTGTGAAGTTCCAATACTTACAGCCAACACTGCAGGAGTATGAACATGAATAATGCACTTAATATCTGGACGGGCAGCATGAATAGCAGAATGCAGCATAAAACCAGGAACATTCACAGTAAAATTTGTAGTTCCAGGCTCAACTATTGAACCCTGCATGTCAATTTTCACTAAACTAGAGGCAGTTATTTCATGGTATAACATTCCAAAAGGATTTATAAGAAAATGTTCTTGGTCCTGATTTAACCGCGCCTGAAAAATAAAAACGTATGATGTTAACATCGTACTGTACGCACATACAAATACGGAAACCAAAGTAACTGTTACATATTGGCAATTCATTGCAATGTTTTTTGTACCTAGAGTAGTAATACATTAACATACCACACATTTATTTGCAATTTGAAAATACATTTTCTCATACTTACAGTGATATGGTTGTAGACTCCTTGAGTCCAGCCACAGAGATCCATTAATCTATAGACTGCTGCCAATTTGCATCTAAGGATCTTTTCTCCCTTTGCATAACCCATGCTTTCCACACCACGAATATCATTTATAGGAATGACACAGTTAGATCCTACAAAAGTGAAATAATAATGTAGAAGATATTAATCTCTTAAATGACTACTAGTATTTTACAATTTTTTCTTTTTAAACCATATATGTAAAATAACACAATGTCTGATGAATGTTTTGTGAAACATATCTTTGTTTTACAATATCTGATTTATAACCAAGTTCCACAGTTCAAAAGACAATATTAAAACCACTTTAAAATTAAGGACTACAGCAAGTCTTTCACATACCTCTGAATACATTTCCCGCTTGTAAACGAGTACCATGCAGCCCCATCATGTCCGATAGCTGCTGCAGCAAACCTGCTGGGCCATTTCCATCCTTCAATTGTGTTTCAATAATTCGTTCTAGCTCCTCACGGAACAGACGACTATTCATTATCATCTCAACTCGTTTCCTCCTTTCCATTTCCTTCATATCCTTTAAGTTAAAAAGATGCCACAGTCAATAAAACACAATTAAGGATAACGACGATGGCTTGCAATCATAAGGAAGTATGAAAATTAAAATGACACCACATAGTAAGTAGTGTATCACTGTTTTGAATAAATCTATGACTGAAGGTACGTTGGGGACTAGGACTACACAGAATGGATACAGGACAGCTGGACAAAACACAAGAAATAGACTGATTCAGGACATAAATTGTAAGAACAGATAGACATGAAGACATGTTATTCAAAGAATTTGAGAAAGCTCCATAAAGATCCAAATAAGGCTCTGAGAGGAGACTGACTGAGAACGAGACAAAGGACTTTCCTAATTCAACCCATACTGTAACCTGAGGAGGGTAAGTTCCCATGAGCATAGTGCATACAGAGTTAACAAGAAAAAGCGAAGTCTCCAATACATGTCAATGGCATTGAAAAATATATATAATTTTGATTGTCGTCTTTTTAAAACAAATAACACTCTGAATTACATGTGAAATATATACATAGTAGCCAAATGAGTTCTCAGCTACTCATTCGTTTTCAGTTGCTGACCACAATTTAAACAATAACAAGTAGAGAGCCCACTCTAAATGCTGCATTCTGCTCATTCTGCTTCTCTACTGCACATGTGTGGATCCAGAGAAGAATAGAATGGGCCCTATTTCTTTGTGGCCAAACAGTCTGATATATTTCTAGCATCACAAATTCTGATGGTATGTGGCAGACCATCTACACAGAGCCAGTACACATGTGTTTCAGGATGATTATCGAAAGTACTCAATACTGCTCGGGCTGAGTGATGATAAAAGCATGGCAAGTTGCAATTAATTTTAACAACCATAGTGTTACACTTGTTTGAAGTCACATAGTTTTTACATTACAGTGATACAAGGAGATTCTAAGGAGTATTTAGTTAATAAAACGTGTTCCAGCCACTCCTTTAAATTTTTCTGACAGTTAATGAGTTTCTAATGGATACAGTATAAGCACAATGCACGAGATGTGGTATGTGTTAATAATAAAAAAATCTAGTACCAAAGAAACTAAAAAGAAAGAAAGAAGAATCTATAGTAAAATTATCATTATTTATGAAGTTGTAGGCCATACTTTTAAACCATTTAATAAGTCACATTCAAATTAACTTAATCAGAAGGCCACGGGCAAATATTGAGTTATTTTGCAGAACACTACATTCTTCTATGGACAATCATTGAAGAGGATTGTAATGAAACAGCTGCCAAAGTCACTACAGAACTGAATGTCACAACATGAATCCTGTCAGTGCCAAAATTGACAGGGGAAGGGGGAGTTCCGTAAGCAGGGACCAGCAGGGCGAGCTGAGTTTCCAAAACACACATCAGTGAAACAAATCACTAACATGAATATCAGTACCAACACCATGAAACTGGACTACAGGACAATGGAAGAAAGCTATTCGCGCAGATGAGCCTTGTTGCACACTGCTGTCAATTTTTGGATGATTTTACATGCCAAAGAGTAAAAGATGACACCAATTTGGTGATTTGGGCCAAATTTCATGTGCCTCACTGAAACTCTGCAAGGTCTCATTACTGCTAAAGGTTATGTGAATATTTTACATAATCAGGTCCACACTTGTTCAACAACAGTGATGCTGTAATACAAGACAACAGAGCTCCTTCCTGCTCATGCAACTCTCATTGACCAGGCCTGGTTTTGTGAGCACAACTAATTGATGATGCTGCCACATCTTAAAATTGCCAAAAAGCAATATTTCTTAGTACCATCCGTATACCATATTCAAAAGAACATTGCTACTACCGAGTTCCACTGAAAAGTAATGCCAACTGTCATTTCATATAGGCCTAGGTCTTCATATTAGGCTATTCATGGCACATGCCCCACCCACCACAGTCGCTGCCTCTAAGACTGCGCCAGTGGTGGTACCCCTAGCTGAACACCAATGGCAACATTATACACAATTTTCAGACTACTGTGGCAGACTTTTCTGCTTATTAATCAAATTGTCTGCCAATGTGATTTCAATTGTCTCTTTAGCAACTATCAGGTTTCAACCAATGTCCCTCATTTAAACAATGTTCTGATACTGGTGATTGTTTATGCTGCTGTAGCCTTACATGACAGCGATGTTCCACACATCTGTCCTCAACAATGTGAATCTACCTGCTGCTGTAGCCGCCTCTTCACTGATTATATACACCAGGCTTCCTAAAGCCCGAATCATTTTAGATGGAGCCAAGCAGTGCCCTAAAAAAGTGGAAGGAAGCTTATGTGTAATGTCCTGTTGACGGAGTGCTGATTACAGACAAGCTTATATCGACGAACTCTGGTAATGTTAAAACTCCTTAAATTATCCAAATCTTTAACAATATGGCCCCGACATAAGACAAACAGGTCAAAGATCTATGCTCTTCATGCACCTCTTGCGCAGTTTAACCTCCACGATACAGCTAATGTGTTACTGACAGCACATGACTGCTGGAATCTTCAAATCAACAGGAAAATTTATAGATTTTGTAGACCTCATCAATGTCAACTGGATCAAACTAATGTAAATTCTAAAATCATTAAACTAGACTGTAATAACATTACTGTAATTAAAGAACTATACCAATAACAGTGATAGTAAAGATACGAAGTACACGAAAAGAAGTTTGAATACTTGGAAGTGTTAGGCAAGAATTGTCTTTCTCCATCCCCACTAGACATCTAAATATAACATTCAATAAACAAGTTAAACAAGTACTGGTCATATTGTATTGTTGTGGTCTTCAGTCCGGAGACTAGTTTGATGCAGCTCTCCACACTACCCTATCCTGAGCAAGCTTCTTCATCTCCACATAAGAACGGCAACCTACATCTGTCTGAATCTGCTTACTGTATCCATCTCTTGGTCTTCCTCTGCTGTTTTTACCCCACACACTTCCCTCCAACGCTAAATTCACAATTCCTTGATGTCTAAAAATGTGTCCTACGAATCTATCCCTTCTTTTAGTCAAGGTATGCAGAAATTTCTTTTCTCCCTAATTCTGTTCAGTACCTCGTCATTAGTTACGCGATCCACCCACCTAATCTTCAGCATTCTTCTGTAGCACCATATTTCAAAAGCCCAATCCTCTTCCTGTCCGCACGGTTTATCGTCCATGTCTCACTCCCATACAAGGCAACACTCCATACAAATGCCTTCAGAAAATACTTCCTTAGGCTTAAATCAATATTTGATGTTAAATTTCTCTTTTTCAAAATCACTTTTCTACCCATTGCCATTCTGCATTTTATATCCTCTGTACTGCGACCATCATTTATTATTTTACTGCCCAAATAACAAAACTCATCTACCTCCTTTATTGCTTCGTTTCCCAATCTAATTCCATCAGCATCACCTGATTTTCTTATACTGCACTCAATTACCCTAGATTCGTTCTTGTTAATGTTCATCTTATATGTACCTTTCAGCACATTGTCCATTCCCTTCAACTGCTCTTCCAGGCTCCTTTATTGCTTCGTTTCCCAATCTAATTCCATCAGCATCACCTGATTTTCTTATACTGCACTCCATTACCCTAGATTCGTTCTTGTTAATGTTCATCTTATATGTACCTTTCAGCACATTGTCCATTCCCTTCAACTGCTCTTCCAGGTCTTTTGCTGTCTCTGAGATTATTACAATGTCGTCGGCAAAATGCAATAAAAAATGTTGAGACCCTACTGTTTGCACAGAACATAGCTAAGGTAACTTTTTTTGAGATCATCATAGATTAACAGTGATCTTAATTTGTAGTAAGTTCCATTCGAACTTATACCCAATTGGCCGACGTTTGATTTAGAGGGTGGAGCCAGTGGCGGACTACGGCTGTCCGAGCCCCGGAGCAGCGGAAAAACAAAATGAGGCCCCCTGTCCACTTGTATAATGCAGTAACTTTTGTGTTTTGGAGGCCCTCCTAGGATGAGAGGTACGGGCCAGTCTACAAAAAATAACTTTCGAGATTTGGAGGCCCCAGAATGAGGTGAAGATAGCTCCAACTAAAAAAATGGTCGTTCTTTCGGGGTATTTGAAGGCCCCCCAAGACAGGAAGCCTGGGGCAGATCACCACCGCCGCCGCCGCCGCCCCCCCCCCCCCCCAAGTCCGCTACTGGGTGCTTCCAGTATTTAAAGGCCGACTGCAACTACTTCTACAGGAGTCAAGATTCAACCTTCTAGGCACCTACAGCTGAGAACACCGGTGGCCAGCATTACTTACTTTACATTACAGTTGTCGTCTGAAGATGGTCAAGTAAGTGGCCGAAACCAGTTACCAAAAGAAATAAATAAAATTATTTGCCATCTACACTGACTTTTACACATAGCTTTGGGATTGGTACGAAATAGAAATTAACTGAAAGAAGGCATAAAATGTACTTCAAGGAACCAGAGGAAAGAAAACAAAAGCTTTAAAATGTAAAGCAAGAAATATTACGGAATACAGAAGAAGCAACCTGGAGTTAAAAAATAAACTAAAAACAAATTTCCATGGACAAAATGAAAATGCTGCATTGAAGCTAGTACCAAAGAGAAGGAAAGTGGTTAAATTCCATTTTCAGTGTAGCACTACGTGGCTGCAAAAAATTAACAACAGGGGAACCATGTGAGATATAGTACTGTAGATTCCAGTTAAAACCGATTGGGCAGATACAACCACCACCACGAAGTTCTGCAAATAATTAAGAACTGGTGAAGACAAGTCAGAAAGGAGGACACCAACAGAGGAAAAAAACCAAGCCTATTGAGAAGAAAACTGGAAGTTAAGCATATCTAATTACGCAGAAACAATGAAATTATAAACTCATTGATAAAGATGGGTTGCAACCGACAATCGGTAGATTGATGGTGAAAATACATGCAAAATTTTACACTTTGAAAATATATTGTAACTAAAAATCGCTAAATGCTAATCTTTCATAAAATTCAAGAAAAACTCAATATTTTGAGCTACAGCTTACTACATGAAAATAACACACGGAAAATAGGGGCAAAAGTAAGCTTTCCCGCCGCAATGCCTATTCATGAATCTTATTGAATACGGTACATCAACTGACCAACAACGAAAACTGATTTTGCTTTTATTACGTTAAATTTATCGCTCACCGCATCAATATCAGCTGGACGCATCTTGTTTCTCTCGTCGTCATCCATTCCGTCGGAAACACCATTCGTCTGAGGTTCAGTCGGAGGCGTTTGCTCGGATTGACTGGTGTCTGCCATTGTCGGCTGGTGTAGAGATCACTCTGAAAACAGAAATAATGCATGTCAAACACCAAAGAATGTGCCAAACATTACATTTTAACATGTCATAAATACAATTGGAGTATTATCAACAAAGATTTCGTAAGGGTACTATGCGGTACTATGAGAGGATTTCATATTTTAAAGCGATCTTGGTCAACCAATGGTTTTAAAAAAACAATATAGATCGCTCTCCCCAAAAGGGTGCAATGTCAGAAATATACTAGTTTCTGTTTTCTTCTTACTCATTTTGGTTAGATCCCATGATTATCACTACGTTATGCCAGCAGCTCACACACACAAGTACGTCCTACCACGCGTGCAAGGTAATCTTGCCTTCGTCTCAATAATATGTCAACTATAACAATCAAGGCAAGCGTCCACTTCAAATTTGAATTCTAACGAACTTCCTGCAACCATTTTTTTGCTAAATAATGGGCAAAAAATCTAACGAAATATCTGCGGTCAACAATTCTTTTAAACGATTCCTCCTAATGCAATGTGGTCCACTTAATGCTCGTGTGACAGTACGTCAACAAATCACGAATGTGAAACGCTTTACATTACTATTCACAGATGTGAATTCAAAGTCGAAAACGAACTTTTTCTAATAGATCAACTTCAATCAGTATTGCTAAGTATTAGAGGATATTTCACTGGCGTCCATCCCAACATATCATGGATATAAGGGCAGTTATTAGACGCCTCAGATTGTTGTCCATGTATCAATGACTCCAGCTGTCACCAAGAAATGGACCAAACAAATTTACGACGAAAAGATACAAACCTATCAAAATGTCTTCTCTAGAACTTTTTTTAGTGTCACGGCTTCCATCTTTCTAACTTATTGATTGTGGAATTTCCGAATGGAGGAAACAAAACTACTTTCACACTACACACAGTAACTCTCGTTAATAGGCTATAACTACCTCACTGCAAGAGAAGTTTCGTGGAAATGTTATGAAAACAAGAAATAGCGCTGTTTGTAAATAATGTGATGTTTTCATGGACAACAGATGCTTCGCAGCAGTATATCTAAGCTAATGTGAATGAATGAACAACAAGATATTATTCGCAAGCAAACTTCATCGTGGTGATGAAATGATCGTGTAACTTACTGCTGTCTCCACATAGGACTGCATCGGCAGACGTAAAACAGTTCTCGCATTCGGTTATCTGTCCTTAATTTTCTGAAGTAGTAAGCAGCGTTCTGAAGTAACCTCGTATGCGTCCTCTGGACAAGTAAGTGTTTCTAGTTCTTTTGTTAAAGGAGCCACATTTCATTCTCCATATAGGGTCCACCGCCTAATTTTTTTCTAGTAACTCTTCTTTCTGTGCTGTACTGCTTTTACCTTTACAAAACTGTCGTCCTATTGACTTAGCTAACTCGTCCCTCGCTACGTCAACATTCATTGCTGATCACTTCAGTGACAGCTGTGCACACGCAACATGGTGCTAGTCCATTTTAGGTTTCTTCCTGTTCAACCTTGTGTGGGGCGCGGGAGTAAATACTTAAATATTTCTGTGCGCGGTGTAATACTCTAAACGTTGTCTTCGGGGAACCTACTGGCCACACGTAAGGAAATGGAGAATATTTCTACAGCCTGCTTCTTAAAGCTTTGTAAGTAATTTTCTGGAGATAATTGGCGTCTCTCTTCAAGAGCTTGACAATTCCGTTGTTTTTTTTTTTAATTTATTATTATTTTAAACACACATTTCGTTAACACTCTGAATCGAGCCGCCAAACCCTTGACCAACTGCACCGACAGTGCATACGTTCAATTTCTTCAGATAGTCATTACATCCACTCCTATGAACCACACATATTGCCGAGATGGGAGGCTTGCGTGCCTCAATGATACAAATAGATGCAACCACAGCGGAGGGGTATCTGTGGAGAGGCCAGACAAACATGTGGTTCCTGAAGAGGGGCAGCAGCCTTTTCAGTAGTTACAGGGGCAACAGTCTGGATGATTGACTGAGCTGGCCTTGTAACATCAGCTAATGTGGCTTCGCCACAAAGTTACTACGAACAGTTGAAAGCAAGGGGAAACTACAGCCGTTACTTCTCCCGAGGACATGCAGCTGTACTGTATGAACATATGATGATGGCATCCTCTCGGGTAACTTATTCCGGAGGTAAAATGGTCCCCCATTCGGATCTCCTGGCGAGGACTACTCAGGAGGATCTGATCATCAGGGAAAACAACACTGGCATTCTACGGATCAGAGCGTGGAATGTCAGATCCCTTACTCGGGTAGGGAGGTTAGAAAATTTCAAGAGAGAAATGGATAGGTCGACGTTAGATATAGTGGCGATTAATGAAGTTCGGTAGAAAGAGGAACAGGTTTTCTGGTCAGGTGAGTACAGGATTATAAATACAAAATCAGTTGGGGTATTACAGGAGTAGGTCTGATAATGAATAAGAAAGCCGGCCGCGGTGGCCAAGCGGTCTGCACGGCCACTACGCTCGAGGGTTCGAATCCCCCCCTAGGGCATGGGTATTTGTGCCGTCTTAGTAATAGCAAGTTCATAAGTAGTTTGTAAGTTTAGGGACTGATGACCCCGTAGTTAAGTCCCATAAGCTCTACAAACATTCGAACATTTGAAAGGAGAGGAAAACTTAATTGTTATGGGAGACGAATTCGGTAATAGGAAATGGAAGGGAAAGGAAGAAAGTAGGTGAATATGGACTGGGAAATGAAAGATGAAGTCGCCTGGTAGAATTTTGCACGGAACATACTTTGGTTATAACAAACACCTGGTTTAATAATCACGAAAGAAGGTTGTATACGTGTAAGAGGCCAGGACATACTGGAAGGTACCAGATAGATTTTATAATGGTAAGGCTGAAATTGGAAAAACTGCAGAGACGTAGGAAAATAAGGAAGTGGGACCTGGATAAATCTGAGGGAACCTGAAGTTCTTAAGAATTTCAGAGGGAGCTTGAGGCAACAATTCACAGAAACGGGGGGAAATAAAACAGTAGAAGAGGAATGGGTAGCATTGAGAGATGAAATAGTGAAGGCAACAGAGGACAAAATAGGTACGAAGGCAAGACCTACAAAAATCCTTGGATCTCACAAAAAATACTAGATTTAATTGATGAAAGGAGAAAATATAAAAATGCAGTAAATGAGACGCAAAATGGAGTACAGGCGACTAAGAAATGAGTGACAGGAAGTGCAAAATAGCTGAGCAGCAGTGGCTAGAAGGCACTGTCATTCCGTGAGCGAACTAAGGGCCAAGCCTCTAACTAGATTGCGGGAACCGTATTTGAACTGCAGGTCGCGGGATGGGTCTCGTCGATTTGTTGAAAATATCTCGGCTGAGTGCACCATAGGAGAAGAGGCTCGCGTAAGATTTTCTATTACAGTATTGGCTAGTTTGAGTGGCAATTTGTTCGTGTTGGCGTGGCATAGCGGAGTGAACGGACACGCTGCACTAGATAGCACTGGTAACGAGTAACGATACGTTTGTAACGAGTTCTGTTTCTTTGTGTAACGAATACTTACGGATACATGTATTTTCGATACTCTCGCAGCTCGATCAAACAGGTACTTAACGCTGGAAGAGGGCAGCGCCCGTCCACCTATTTCAAGCATTCGCGGCGTACTAGGAATATTGTGTATCTTAATTTTCATAAGAGCTCTCGAATATGGAAAACTTGCAAAAAAAAAAATAAATAAATAAATAAATAAATAAATAAAATAAAAAGTTTTCATTTAAACTCAAAAGGAAAACAAATTTTTGCAGGCACCTAAATTTTGGTTATTAGTTATTCTTGTTTTATAATTTTATTTTCATTTATTCTTCATTCTGTTAAGGAAATTTAAATTAATTAATTTATTAATTATTAATTTAATTAATTTATTTTAATTATACGCTAGTTTTAAGCAGAATTTAATTATATAAATATTGACGTTACATCCAAAAATTACTCATAAAGATACCTAAACGTTGTTGGGATACTTCTAGAGCCCACAAGTGACTGTACGTTACCAATAACATCCATTGCGACGAGACCAATTTTCGAAAATTCTTTCACCAACTTTCTCTTCCGAATGCAAACATTATTGTTAGCATCCACCGACACAGAGAGACGTATTCGTCATAATAAAATAAGAGAAATCAGATCGAAAACAGAAAGATTTTGATGTTCCTTCTACCCTCGAGCTATTAGAGAATGGAACTATAAAGAGATCATACAAGTGTTTCGATGAACCCTGTGCCATGCACTTCGATGAGGCTTGCAGAGTGTTGATGTAGATGTAGAAAAGATTGTTGAGCTGAAAACAGCCATCAGGAGGTCATGGACGGCATCGATTTTCTGACATTTTAGCGGGTCATGCAGAATTTCGCTGTTCTCTGCGTGACATCATCGCCACGAAGTAGACATACCGAAGACGTCATAGCCCAGTGACGTTTACATGTTGAATATAGTGTGTACACGCCGTAGTTCGTAACTAGTTTACGTTTCATATAGTTCAATAATGGTCACAGTGGCGGACTAGGTCTGTCGGAGGCACGGGGCGGCGGAAAAAAATGTGAGGCTCCCCTCCCCCCCATCCACTTGCAAATACATGTGTCACTATAAAATAGTAACTTTTGCGTTTTGGAAGCCCTCCCGGATCGACAAGTACGGGCCAGTCTGTATAAAATAGCTTTCGAGATTCTGAGGCCCCACAACGAGAGGCGGAGGTTGCCATGACTAAAAAAAACACCCTTTTTCCGGGTATTTGGAGGCCCCCAAGACGAGTGGCCCGGGGCGGACCGCCGCCTCTCCCCCCCCCCCCCCCTTTAGTTCGACACTAATGCGTCACCCTGCATGTTCAAATGTTTGTGAAGCTTATGGAACTTAACTACGGGGTCATCAGTCCCTAAACTTAAAAACTACTCACGAACTAGGACGGCACAAATATCCATGCCCGAGGGGGGATTCGAACCCCCGACCGTAGTGGCCGTGCTGACACCCTGCATGAACAGCGTGCAATGTGTAATGCCGTCTAGCAGTTTCTCTTGCGCACGTCAGCAATTGTTTTGTGTTGTTGTCTACAGTGTTTTTCTTTTAGACTGGTGGCTGACGGAGAGCAACGTCCCACAGTTCCGTGACCCGCAGGAGAAGCATTAGCCTCTGTTTACTGAAAATAAGGCTTCCCCTTGCCATCCCCGGGGTAAGCGTATTAACTGGCAGCGGGAAACCCGCAGACCGTGCCAAATGAAGTAGCTGAGATAACGTCGCCACTACCGCCGTCTTAACATAAGGCACCAACAGCCAAACCACGAAAACCGAACTATGGCCACAAAATGGAAGATACTAAGCGTGTATTTTAAATAACTGAAATGAAAATCATGTTGTCCATCTCCAACTAAACAAACTAAAAACATGTGTTGTGCACCATTCCGAAGTAGGGTCCCTATTCTGAACTTACATTAAAATATTTTTATTGTAACTTATGAAAATTGTTTAAGCAGACTGGTAACTAGGAAGTGGCACCAATGTGTGAGCGCAGTCTTAAATCTTCCAGTACTGCTCTATTCAGGATCGCTGGTGAACGTGCGTGGCTCGCGCTCCAGCGACAACAGGAATGTTTGAGGAAGGCTATGTGCGCGACCTTGCGACCAACGCGTCACGGTAGGGCGCCGAGCTGGAAGCTGCGAGGCGAGAGGTGAGAGGGATTACGTCACGGCCTATTCGTGAACGCCGATACCGGCGCCTTCCTGCACGCCGCGGATTCCTCCAGAAATGTCCAACTGTTTGTAGAGCTTATGGCACTTAACTATGGGGTCATCAGTAAGGCTTTTGGTTGCGATGGATATTGTCTCAGCGCCCCGCCCCCCATGTAACTTCTTGTCAATGGTCAATGCACGTGACACAAAAACATATGCTAACTGAACAGACCCGTGAAAATACATCTCAGCTTTTATTTATCTTTTCTCCGTTAGTGGCCTTAATTACTTGCATTAGGGTCCCAATCGATGTGAACTCTATCCTAAAAACGTTTTGTCTATAGAATGACTTCTAGGAACAATGAAAAATTGTATTTCATACAATTTATGCCGATTTAGAGAATTTAAACTGCTATCATAAAATAAAAGTAATGCAGTCAACAGTCCGAAGATTGGTTAGAACACCACAGTGCCTTAGGCATGGTCCTGTTTGGAGGTGGTACGCTGTTGCGTTCCTCCGACCTGCGAACTGACTTACAAAGCCAGTTGTAGGAAGAACTACTGTTTAACGTGCATTTCGAAGCATGGCGCTGCTCGACATTTTTCACATCAGCAACATTACCAGAGGTGAAAGCAGTGAATTAAAATTGAAATATATTCACTAAAAGATCTTCTGCTACTTACAGAAGCGTACAGAAGCACAGAGCAGGTTCAGCATGTTACAAATTGGACTCTTAATTTTTAAGTCTAGATCTGTACTTGTATCAAATTTCATGAAGGTGTTAGGGCATTCTCTACTCGACCTACTAAACTTACGAACTACTTTATGAACTTGTAACTGGTGAAGTTTTTCTAAAGATGATAAAGCAAGAAGGGTTCCTGCCTATCGCCTTTCCTCTCAGACAGGAAGTTTCACTCACCTGCTGATCTGTTGTCCTTCGACCGTAAAGGCGTAGGACTACTCTTGGCAGGTGTTTCGTCGCCTTATTGAAGATTCATTAATTGAAAAGAGGACAGTAGGAAAGTTACAGAACAAATAGGCAGAAGTGTAGTGAAACCTGTATTCATAAAGATATGATGAATTTGAGGTAGCCTTTGCATGTTTAATATTATTTCACAAATAAGACTAATTTGCCACGAAACCACCTAGCTGTAGGTCAAGGAATTACTAACAATAGTCAAGAAATAAGCACATGTTATACAGATACATTTGCAGTCCCTAGAGAGAGAGAGCGGAAAGTGGATGAATCAAAGAGAATGTTGCTAGCCATGAAGCCGTAATACTAAAACAGAGCAGGGGCAAAACGGCCAAGCTTACCTCACTATAAACTGAATGGTATGTGTACCGGATGCTTCCAATGCTTCGTCATTGTAACAAACGCGGACAGTCCTCAAAGTCACACTTTCCTAATACGGCGGTAACTTCCGCCCTAGACTGTCCGCGAGGTGGATACTTCTAAGCTCTGCAACCGAATGGCGGTGCGTGTCTGTTCGCCGGGCACGGCACCGCAGTGTGCTTCCGCTGTTCAAAAGTAGTCACTGTAGCTGAGACAATATGCATCGCAACCAAAAGCCTTATTCTCAGAAATCAGTATCAACGTTTCAAAATTATAAGTTGTATATATGTCCGAAAGAACAGACGTCACTTTTGATCCTGCAGTTATCTATTCATATTCACGGAATGTATGACATTAACTGCGAATAGGTAAAATTGAAAATTTGTACCTAGCCGGGACTCGAACCTGGGTCTCCTGCTTTAGACAGTTGCGCTGTCCCCTACACCACTGAAGGCACAACGAGCACCACACCTGCACGGAGTTAACACATCCCGTCAGATACAAATTATCAACTTTACCCTGCCTACTAGAAAGCCCAGACCCGGGTTCGAGTCCCGGCTAGGTACATATTTTCAACTTCACCCATTCGCAGTTAATGTCATACATTCCGTGAATATGAGTTTCAAAATTATTTAAGAACCATACTATTCGTACTTCGTCCCGTGTCAATCTCATATCACGCGAAGATAGGCACAGTATTGATACACTTTTCCTCCTTGACACACACATTTATTTCTCTTTGGTACCAGCTGTAGGTCACTACACAGAAATTACAGGCAGTTATATTAACAATACTCGCAAAACTTATGCCGCAAATACGTATACATAATTTAAGTTTTAAAGAAATAGTCCATTCTTGGGCTAGTTCTAACGGTTGTAAAGTTATGGAACCTAACTGCAGTGCTCATCGGTATCTAAACTTAAAAACTACTTTAAGTGATTTTAAGAACGACACACACACACACACACACACACACACCCATGCCCAAGGGAGGCCTCAAACCTCCGACGGCGAACGGCCGCGCGCACCGCACAAGACACCTTAGTGCGCAGGCTATTCCGCCGCGGCGCTTGGGAAAGCAGTTGGATTTAATCAGTGACAACTCTTCCTGAGAATCGTGCTTTAATTCCGTTAACATATCAGAGCAGAGTCTACTTTTTGGCTTATCTTAATTCACCGTCGCTTCGAAGAAGGTCGCTTGTACTCTGGTACTGCAGTGAGGTTGTAAATAAATTACAAGCTTTGATATTTGGCAAGGGAAATGTCTCAGAGATAGCCTACCTATTCGGCTCATATTTTGCAGCTCGCTCGTGTACAGCCTAAAATAAGAACTAGGATAGTTTTGATCAACAAGGCATACGCTGTTTTTTTTAAATTATTATTATAACAACAGCCCCATCTATAATTCCTTTTAAAAATGTATCTGCAATGTACAAAATAGTTTCTGAAGGTTAATATGTTAAATATGTGACCTTTACAATACACTCGGTAACGTTCACAAATAAAGTTTTAAATTGTCCGCGCTAGTTGGATATAATTCATTACTACTGATAAGAAATGCCCTCCGCTAAGCTCTGCATGGCTGTTTGTGGAATATAACAATTATGTTGATGTAGCGATACACAAGAAGTTAATCATTCTTAAGAACAAAACAAATGCAAGATATGTCCGATGTGATTAAGACATTCGCATGACGAAGCCTCAATCACCGCACGCATACAAAAGGTAATCTACACACTCTGACAATAAGCCATAAAAAGACAATGACTTACTCCACTCGGCCCGCCCACGGACGACTGCTGAACCGCCCTTCAGACAAGCCCTAATTGCGGTTTTCCGTCATGACGTAAGTGTGCCGCAACAATGGTCAAATTCTCGTCTGTAAGAGAGAGGGGAGTACAACGTGCATTACTACCGAACTGTGCTCGACACAGCAATCCATGCACAGGATGTACTTCTGGAGTGGGGAAATGGCGATGGACGAGGCTAGGGATGGAAGAGAGAGGGGGATGGTCACGCGATTCGTCTACTGCACCGAACACTGCTGCTGCTACTACTACTACTACTACTACTACTACAAGAAGATTTATCCTACACCGAGCGACGTGGCGCAGTGTTAACACACTGGACTCGAATCAACGCTCGGTCACACGAGGCGATTTTTGTCACTGATGCTACTCGCGGCGAATGGTGGCCACTTTATGTAGCCGCTACTGACTGGTGATACTGAGCTGTTTACTTGTGCGAGCAGGTGGCAGTTAGAGGACTGTCACGCAAACCTCATTCCTCAATGTCTACCAAACCAGTTCGAATAGTTTTGAAACGATCGATTCGTTCAGCTTGTGCTGAGTATGGGAAAAACGAGCCAGGATGTGCATCGGACGTACAGAAGTGCCACGATCCCCCTTGAAATGTCCTCCGCAGAAGGGCACTAAACGTTGGGTTTCAGTATTAAATTCGTAAGCCCACGGCATAATAGCCCGGAAATTTTAGTAATATTGATCTTTCCGGACGTGAAAGTTTACATTTTACAATCACATGCGAAAAATTTGTTAAGTGAAATACAAATACATCGAGAGAAAAAAAGAAAATGGGTTCGCGAGTGGATTAGTTGAAGAGACAAAGCTGGTGTGTCTGTATTGCTACTATGCTATTCACAGATCTAGCTTCAGAGGATCCACTTGCATATAGAAATATTCTACGGCTGACAGAAAGTAAGTTTGACGACTTACTTGATTGGTTACACCACAAATAATCATAAAAGATACACTGATAAGACCTATCTAGGAATCGCTTTGTGTTATTTTGAAAGTGGTGATAGCCTGAATTCTTTGCAGTATTTATCCAGAGTTCACAACACAATATCTATCTTTCCTACAGATGTTTATCAATCCACATACAACGCCTTGGCACCATTTATCAAGGGAAAGGTTTATTGTTTATCTTATTTATTATAGGTTTATTACTCTAGGTGAAGTGAAGGCACGTTTGAATACTGATGTTCCTCAGAGGGTATGTCAAATCCAACTTCAGTCAGTTCTGTAAGTAACATTCAAAAACTATTTTGCCGTGCATCCTCTTTCATGTAATTACCGTTATTAGTGTCCCAAAGTGCTTCAAATTTACGAAAATTACCTAAAACTTTTAACATGTCTTTGCCTGCCCACTTTCAAACACTTGCTTCGTGGTTTTCCATCACGACGGTTAACGTTGAACAATGAATGGCACGAGAGTGACTAGCGATTCAGCTGTCACGCTTCGTAGCAGCTGTTAGGTCGCATGACCGCCACTCACGGCTACTAGGATTGGATACGCTCAATTCCAGTCACCGCTACTTTTTAGAAGCTGCTAATGGATTCAGCAGCAGTGACATCTATGTCACACGAAGCGATTACTACCTACTATTCAAATAGCAGCGACAGTTCACACCCGCCTCCTGACATCCTGCATTCTGTTTTGGGATATGCATGATTTTCTTAATCTACTCCAGACAAATTCCGAAATAGTTCCTCTGAAAGGGCACGCCCGATTTCGTACCGTATCCTTACCCAAACAATCCGAGCGTGAGCTTCGCCTCTAATTATCACGCAGTCGACGGGGCGTTAAAGCTTAATCTTCCTTCCATTTATCGTATGACATGGCCATCACATTCCCTGCAGATAACTTCCATAGTTGCTCCAATTAGCAATTAGCACTGTTCGGTACAACTTACTCCAGTTATTTTTTGACCCATCGCTTAGGAAAAAGAAAGGGTGGGATGACATTTAGGCGAACGCACAGATAAAATTGCGACTTTGGTTAAAATCTCTACGATGACACGTCAGTAAGTCCACAATGCACATTAAAAACGTTCTCCAAGTCGATCAGGAAACACGGTCTCAGTGAAAAAACATTTACTACGGGGAGAGGTTGTTTTAGTTGAGGTAGTAGCGGAAGATTTACACGCAGCTGTTATGATCATTAAATAGGTGTTTCCTAAATTAAGAACAAACTGCTTTACCTTTAGGAACTATATTTCATTCGCTATATCTGAAATGTTTCCGAGGAATGAAAACTGACTGCGAACCCGTAACAGTAACTGAAGAAGAAGAAGAAGAAGAAGATACGTAATTAGCTTAAGAGAGACTGCAAGAAAGAATTTAAGACCTGTAACCGAAGCATTAATCGGTGATTGTCGAGTTGGTGTTAACAACCACCATGGAGCGTACGCACTAGGCCAACAAGAGTTACAATCTCAGCACTGTTACGTCCATTTCTTGCCACTTCCTAAACATTCCGCAGGGCTGCGCAGGTAACTTACAATTTTGATGATACACTAGCCAAAATTTATGCCGATGACTATAGTTTCTTTTGATCAAAGTAACAGCTTAGTACCTTACAAGTGGGCTCTTGGACTCTGGAAGTGATTCTAAGCTTTGAGATCTTATTGTGAACGCTTGTATTGACCGTGGATTACCTCCTGTAAATATATCAGATTTATAGAAATATCTTCATTTCATTTCGAACAAACATATAAAAGAAATCCATGGATCACGATATCTTACAATCATTATCATCGTCATCCATTAGGCACCCAACGTTTGACAGAATCCGCCTCTGCCTCTTTCCATATTATATTAAAATATTCATCTGTATGCCCCTCTATCTCTTCTTAAATTATCTATTCCATTTTGCTTTGGCAAGCTGCTCAGTATTTTTCTCGTCTTTAAGAGTCCATCTATGAATTTCAGTGGTCTATTTAGCATCCCTTATCCACTTATGAATTTAAGCCGTCTATTAACAATCCACTTACTTGGATTCATGCACCGTGTCTCCAATCCAATTACATTTTGGTCGCAATCACTTCTTTCACTCCAGTATGATGCGTTTATTTCCCCCTTGTTTCTCTTTTTAATTATTAGTAACAACAGGTCTCTCCATTTTGAGCTCAGAACAACTTACGATTCAGGGAGATTTTCGCATTGAAAGCAAAGTTTAATTGCCATAATTCCCACAGCTTTAGTGTGGGAGTCCACAGAGATTCATATCCTGGATAAAGTGAGCCTGACTGTTGTATTTTATATAAATGAGTTGGCCAATATCGAGACGTTCGTGACACAGGTAAAAAGCTAACGTTATGCTACAGTTGGCTAACGAGAAATTCAGCGAATTTACGGAAAATCACTCGTACAGGTATATGAAATCAGTTATGAATATCCCTCTGTACTCCAGATTCGACAGGAATGAGGGAGCAGGGGAGGGGGGGGGGGACGAGTAGAAAGCTACTCATGGACCCCCTCTTCTTCCCCCCCCCCCCCCTAGCGAAGGCCTACGAGCTTTAATTGCAATTTCGGTTTTTAAATCCCATTCAGTTCGTCAAAAGCACTTGAGGCTACTTGGACTCATCTTAATTTCTTTATTACCATTCGGTTCCTATCTTCGGCAAATCTTCAGGGAATAACTCATCCACTCATCCATTGGTTCTATGCCTTTATCATTAATAAATCCTAAAGAATATAGTATGAAATGTGTATTATATTGGCTTTACAATAATTGATTTATAATGTCTCCTATATAGTCCTCAGTAAACATTCCATTAACACCTTAGTCCCTTTATCGTTACCACAATTTTGACGTCCACTCATACCAGTTGTCAATAAAACAGAAGTCAACAAGTCACACCGCTTAGCCTATAGTACCGAACGCTAGGATGATGTTATGGGATCTGTGAGTTGGAAACACTATCATAATCAAGGGGATGGAAATGATGTAATTTACTAATGACCAACCGTAACTGATGAGCAGCCGCGTCTCCTTAACTCATTGTCAGGTACTACGTTAGATTCGCTGCTCATTTGTACATAATCGTTTTGCTAAAGTTTGGTATGGTACTATTTTTGAACGTTTCGTGTGAACTATTGCGGCGTGTGTACTGGCGAAGTGCAACAGAAAGAAAGAGAGAGACAGAGAGAGAGAGATTGACTAGAGGAGGAGGTACGAGCGTCTTTAAGGTTTTTGGAAGTTTAAGGTTGTCTCACACTACTCATGAAACCTGAGTAAAATGTAAATAAATAGAAATTGGAACATATATGAACGATGTAAGAATCAGCTAACTTCCGATGTTGTAATTGAGGTTTACTGTGTTGTCATCACCAGCGACGAAAACCTTTCTCCCAATAATATTTAAGGTTGAGGCCTCGACCCAGGATTGCCTACTCTTACGATAATTATGGTGGCATACGATAATTTGAACGTTTCTACGATGTACAATAGTACTGGGACTAGGTAAACATACGACCATTTTCTCCGGCAGGAGGTAACATTTAAACCACTCAAGCACACTTCCAAGTTGTCGATGACAACTAAGGTAAGTTAAATTGTATTAAATCTTAACTTGGGGCGATATTCATGTATGGCGATGTTGTTGCTAACGCTACAAAAAACCCATATGTCATTTTTGTCGTTTTAGTTTCATCGTTGTATACAAAATCAATATCTGTCTCCGTGACAATCGCACCTTCGATACAAATCGCTTGCAAGCATTCTTGGAAGTGAAGCTAGTAATCTTTCAAATACATTCGTCTTTCGTCGTTTATGTAGTCAAAGTTTCGACAGTCAAGCGTTCGATATACACTTCGATATATATCAGAAGACTAGGAAGACGAGTAAATAAGTTTGTACTTAAATTTGCAACTAACTATAACTTACCAAGCGTTCGTCTTTTCTCATCGCCCTGGAAAACTTGATACACTTTTTTCCATACATCGCGCCTCCGTATTCACGTGGTCGATATCGAGTTGCTTGGCACGTTCTATTCATATCGTTTGGCGGATACGCATTCTAAAGACAATCATTTTTGGAATTAATTTTAAGTGACCGGCACAATGTTTTTGCATTTAGAAGTTGGCAGCCCAGATTCGACCATTTCTGTTCACGTAGTGTGTGATTGTCGCCCTTTGTAAAGCAATGCGAAAAATCCTGACGTTACATTCCGTGACGTTCGGGGCGAATCGATTTTTTTTATAGATCTGAGAACTTAGACAATTTAAAATATGTCCTTGGGTATTATACAGCGTGCGTAGACGGATACTGTATGAAGAATTCAAGCGGGGGAGAGTATACAGTAGCCATCGACATCACTTTGCTCCATGTCCCGCCGTACCTCGTGACAAGCTGTCACGTCTACCCTTTCACTCTTTTATATCCAACTGGTGATTCACGTCCCGCACTTGCCCCTCTCCCGTGTGACAGGTCTTCCCCACGGACTACGCTACGCACAACGCCCGAAGCCGTAGTAATGCACCCCTCACACAAGTCGCCCCTTTGTCTGCGACTCCAGACAAATCACGACAGACACACGAACAGGAGAGCGCGTGCATTCTCTCCCCCCTCCCAATCCCTCTCGCTTCCCTCCATCCCTCTTACCAACACTGCGTGGATATACGAATATTCCAAAAACAACATGAGTTGGTTTACGTTATAGGAGGCGATCTATTTATATTATTGTAAAAAGATATAAAATAGCCAAGATCGCTTATCATCAGTTTTTATTAATGACGACCGGTTTCACTGATCTATGTCAGCATCATCAGGTCAAATAAAATATTTTACAAGGCCATAATCTGTTAAAAGGATAAACGGATATTTAAAACATGCAAGTCATTATAATAAAACGAGAAGATACGTCAAATAAATCCATAAGAGCAAGATCGGGCATATTTAGAGATGAGACATACCTTGTAACGTCAAATAGTTGTTATATAAAACGATTTACAGTGCATAAGTGCACTAAGTCATTATAATAAAACGTAATTAACACAGTGAGTGACAAAAGCAAACTGATACATGATACAAGTCAAGGGTAAAAAATATGGCGCCAGATGGCAGCACACACCAATGTAATGTTGAGACACAATGAGGTTAAAAACGTGTTGTACAGATTATAAAAATAATTTAGAAGTCGTTTTAAAAATAGACTAATATATACATTGATGGCGTAATTAAGTTTGTGCATACCACAAAAATATCTGTATAAACTGACAGTCATTTATAAACGAAAAACTAACACAGTTAAAATGTAGCGGTCATGCAATATTGCTTTGTGCATACCATAGGAATATCTGTATAAAACGACTGTCGATTAAAAAGTATACAACAGTGGCCACAATGCAGTGGTGATGCAATATTAGTTTATGCATATCACAAAACACTTGTATAAATCCACAGTCAAGTGTAAAAGAATATACAACAATGTCTACAATGTATAAGTCATAAAATATTGGATAGTACATAAAACACAAACATCTGTATAAAAGGCAGTCATAAAAGAATACATGATAGTAGACACAGTGCAGCAGTTACGAATTATAGATATGGCTGCAACAACACAATAGGTCAGCCAACACTGCACAAGGTTGTAAAGAATATACAACAGTAATTATAGTGTAGCAGTCGTACTATACTGGCTGTGCATAAAACAAAAACATCTGTGTACAATAACCATCAATATAGTGGTCAACAAAACGGTTTGTGCATACCATAAAAAGATCAAAATAAAACAACAATCAATTATAGAAGTATAGAATAGTAGTCACAATGCACCAGTAATACAATATTGGTTTGTATATATCACAAACTATCTGTATAAAGCTCCAGTCAACTATAAAAGAATATAAATCAGTGTCTACAATGTATCAGTCATACAATACTGGATAGTACATAAAATACAAATATCTGTATAAAAAGACAGTCAATTACAAAAGAATACATGACAGTAGCCACATGCAGCAGTCAAAAATACAAATATCTGTATAAAAAGTCAGTCAATTATAAAAGAATATATGACAGTAGCCACAATGCAGCAATCACGAAACAGACACGGCTGCAACACCACAATAGGACAACCAACACAGCACAAGGTTTTAGTTATGGATGAGACCAAATGCTTAAAAGGGGGAAACATCTGAAGGTTTAGGTAGGAAAATGCTCCAGGTCTAGGTTTTGGACATGATGTTTAAGGTTAAGGTTGAAGATTTTTTCCTTTCTTTACAATAGATCATCAAAGATGGTAAAAAATTTTTTTTGACAAAACTCAAGCTGGTCATTGAGTATTTTATCTGGGGCTTTCTTGTTGCTACTATAAATATGTATATTTTCAAGTAAGTCTAGTTTTCTCCCTTTTACTGTTTTGTGTAATATTTTCATGTTATGCTCAATATTATTAACATTATGCTTTGCATCTTTTAAATGTGTGCCAAAAGCTGTTTTGTTTTGAGAGTATGTATGTTCTCGGAATCTCGTGGTGAAGGATCGTCCTGTTTGTCCTATATAAAAACATTCACAATCATTACATTGTAATCTGTACACTCCGGATTTGCTATAATCATTCTTTTGTTGTTTCAAGTTGTGACGTAACCTTAATTTAAGGGTGATTGAAGTTTTGAAGGCTAGCTTAACATTGGCTTTCCGAAACTTGTGTTCTTAATAATTCTGATTTTGATTTTTATATTATTTTTTGTAATGGTCGTGTTTGATAAGGTGGTAATAATAATAATAATAATAATAATAATAATCTTAGCTTGCAACTTTGTTTTTTAATTCAGTTAATTTGTTTAAACATCGTATATCCGCAAGTTATATTTGGCTGTAAGGTAGGATAGGTACAAGTTTCAACTTTATCTAGATTTCATCATTAATGTGCTGTAAGAAGCTGCTGTGCACAGATAAGAGGTGAGTGAATTTACATTTCGCACATACTTAGTAGCCCGATTTCTCACGCTCTTACATTTTTTTGGATACAAGAATCGTAGATAACTAGTTTATCAGGTAGCTACCAATATTTTTTGCCAATCGTGGAAAGCACTCGACATACCAAACTAATTATACCATGTGCTTATTGTTCACTGTTGTTATGTCATTCATATTCAATTGAAATCATACCTAACTTGCTTATAACGTAACTACCGGTATTACTTGTCTATTGTTTAACGTGCCTTTTCATACAGAAAAATTACACCACTTGCTGACAACACAATAATTGGTTTGTTAATGAAGTTAGATCTGAAGGTGTAGGTGCACACGATAATTGTTCTTAAGTTCGCAATTGTATTCATACTTAGTCTTAGCATTTAGAAAAATAAACTTTGATCTGTACTGTAAATAATTAGTCAATTACACAATTATCGACTTAGACTTTCTACACTAGTATAGATTGAACAAGTTTATCGACTTATATGTTTCTACTCTATGATAGATTGTAGGCTACAAGTTTCTTTCATTGCAATCAGCTGCTGTTATAGTTTGTCATTCTACGAATAGATATCATGTTCAGTCTGTGTAGTAGTAATCTAAACTTTAGTCTTTAATTAATTGACATATAATTGTCAACTTTAGTGTTTTTATTGTCTCATACCATTACGTCATTCCGCTGCAATCAGTCATTGTTTGAGATTGTCTGTCACTCCACCCAAGATCACATTTTATCGTAGATATCAAATTTGGTCAAATATTGATTAGCATTTAATTTAATTAATGAATAATTTGTCTATCTTATTAACGAATCAGAACTTGAGCCACAATTGAACTTGTCATTCACTGTTTAACCAGACTCGTTTTCTTGATAGTTAAGCGCTTTACAGGGTCATACTCATTGCAGTCAGTCGATGTCAGGCTGATTAATCATAATAGTGACTCTTACTTGATGTTCAGACATTCGGATAAGTTTTTACATTCACAGTGCTGTACCAATCTATATAGGTACTGTTGCATCTGCACACAAACCTTGCACACTCACACCCGCTAGTTTACAGTCACCGATCCTCAACCACCTTATTTCATTTTAACATATAAGTTTCAATATGTGGCTGTAGCTTTAGAAACATTGGATCAGTTTTTACTTGGATGTAGAGGCGGCGTTGGCTCGGCGTGCCGCAGCGCTGCGCCTATGCCTGCGGCTTGACCCAGTTGCGCCGAGGCCGCTGCCCCGGCGGCGGCGGCGCCCGGCTGGCTGGCTCTAGCGTATCGACCCTCCCCGGCGCCACAATGCACGGCCGCCAGACGCCTCGCCAGGTACCGCCGTCACGCACCGCTTTAAACGCCTCGCCTGCCCCTCTGTCTACCACTATGGATTACTCGGCGCGCCAACACTCGCCCACACCTCGCTTCTAGTCGCGAGCTAGTATCGACAAATATCGACAACTTTTTACGTCGGCGCAACCGGGGAACCTCTGTCGCACAACTCATCCGTGATCAAAAATAATACAGACAAGACTTATTTACTAGTAAGGAGTTGGCGCACCATTGGCTTTGAGAAAAACAACTCTCCGAAGAACTGAGTCATCAAGTGTCTTTATACATTGCTCAAAACAGTTGGGGGATCAGGTGAAGTTTCATACACAATATACATATCGTAATATATTTTATCCTTCTCTTTCATCCGTCTCCTCCTCCCCTCCCCCCCCCCCGTCCCTGTTCATAATCTCCTAACGCTCTCTCTGCTCATCTCCACATTCCCCTTTCTCTGCCAATGATGTCTTTCGTCGAACTCCTCCTCCACCTCCTCAATCCATTGCTTCCTCCATATGTAAAAATTAAGTCAGTCAAATGGTGTCCAAGTTTATTGCAAGGTTTCCTCCGTCATGTATCATATGAAATCTTCGGTGGTGATATTTTTCTTGTTTTGAAGATCAAGTGTGCAGAGTTTCAGTGCAATCAGATGAAGGGTACGGCAGCGAACAAACTTACAAACAAATATTACGTTTGTTGTAACGTACCCTCCGCCATGCACCTACGGAGGATAAGAAAGGTAGCCCATGTATTAATTCGGGGTATAAGCTATCTTCATTCCACATTTCATTCAATTCCGTACAGTTGTTTCACCATGAAGTAACAAACGTCTTAATCCTATGTAAGGTACCCTTCGCCACGCACCGTACGGTACGAAACGTAGCCAATGTATTAATGTAGGATATAAGCTATCTCCAAATTTCATTCAAATCTGTCCATCCCTTTCAGCATGAAGTACCACACACATTAACCCATTGTAACGTACCCTCCGCCACACACCGTACGGTTACCTTACGAAAGGTAGCCAATGTATTAATCAGGGTATAAGCTACCTCTGTTCCAAATTTCAAATCCGTCCATCCATTTCAGCGTGAAGGCGTAAGAAACGAATTAATTAACTGTAAAGCACCCTCCAAAATGTTCAAATGTTCAATGTTTGTTAAGCTTATGGGACTTAAATGCGGGGTCATCAGTACCTAAACTTACAAACTACTTATAAACTAACTTATACTAAAGACAGCACAAATATCCACGCCCGAGTGGAGATTCGAACCCCCAACGGGGAATGGACTCGCGCATCGGAGCATAGCGCCTCACTGCGCTCCGCCACTCCGCCGCGGCAAAGCACGCTCCACCATGCACCATATTAAGTTAATTTTAGTATGCCTGTAACCTTCGCGCGAGTGCAAGCAATACTTTGACAAATATTTATCGTAACCGGATGTACGGTATGGTCGTGCCGGCCGCGGTGGCCGAGGGGACTGCGTCGCTCCAGTCACGGTCTGCACGGCCACTACGGTCGGGGGTTCGAATCCCCCCTCGGGCATGGATATTTGTGCCGTCCTTAGTGCAAGCTAGTACGTAAATAGTTTGTAAGATTAGGGACTGATGATCCTGTAGTTAAGTTCCATAAGTTCTACAAACATTTGATTTGGTATGGTCGTGCATAAAATCAAATGTTTGTAAATCTATCGGACCGAACTGCGTGGTCATCAGTCCGTAGCTTACAAACTACTTAAACCTAAGTAAACTAACCTTAGGACACACACACACACACACACACACACACACACACACACACACACACACACACAAACGCGCGCGCGAGCAACCGCGCGCTCCGCAGCGAGACGCTTTAGACCGCTCGGCTACTCCACCGCGGCGGTCGTGCATAAAATACGAAAACTAAGAAAAACAAACATTAACTTTTACATATTAGAAGATTTGATACAATTGTAATTTGTGTGTGATACAGTGCATATCAAACATGCTCACTCGGGTTTAAGTCCAGTGAACAAGGTGGCCACTCCATTCGTTCAAATGTTTGTAGAACTTATGGGACTTAACTACAGGATCATCAGTCCTTAAGCTTACAAACTATTTCCTTACTAGCTTACACTAAGGACGGCACAAATATCCATGCCCGAGGGGGGATTCGAACCCCCGACAGTAGTGGCCGTGCAGACCGTGACTGGAGCGCCTCAGTCCCCTCGGCCACCGCGGCCGACACACTCCGTTCAGTTCCCTCAACTTCAAGCACGCTCTCCACCAGTGCAGCTCCTGGGAGACGAGCGTTATCGTCCACCAGAAGAAACTCGTCTACTATGGCACTAGCGTAGGGCACAACAAAAGGTCGAAGGATCTTGTCTCTATACTTCTCAGCGCCATTCTGAACGACAGAGGTCCGTACGTCCGCCCATACTGACTCTTGCCCACATGATATGATGGTGTTTCCTACACATTCTTCCGAGTTCCACGATCTCTCCAGATGAAGGAACGACGATTGTCCAGCTCAACACAAAATCCCGACTCATCTGGACAGAACTCGGCGCCATTCGTTACGACTCAATATCCGATGTTTATGTAGGCTAAACAGTGTCGTTGTTTAATGAGACACACGTCACAGACCTTCGTGCGTAGTGGCCATGTTCTCGTGTGTTGGCATGTCGAACTGCATTCCGCCTTAACGTACCGGCGGTAATGAGTCGCCAACCATGTCGAGTCAGTCAGTGACGAAATGAGCAATTAGTTGTGCCAAGTACAGAGTTTCTAAGGGCCCCACACATGAGCGATATTGCCTGTAATACGTCACACTTCGGGCCTGTACCGACACGAGCGATATACCGAGCATTATCACTCATTTCGAAACTACTCTTGTAAAGGACTGCTATGGAGAATTAACTACTATTTTAGCGTAAGGAGTGGGGAACTGAGCTTTGTTATATGGCGGCGCAGTGACTGCTGCATTAATTACCGAGCGTGAAGGAACATAAATGTCAATTCTAACATTTCTGCTGCTAACCGTCTAGTGATTCTCAGTGTCCTCAGTGACTCACACTGAAGATGGTTGGACGCAGGCAGCCGAAATATTATAAGCACTGAAATTTATGCAGCTGCATGCCCGAAAATGAATGAATCTAAGTAATTTATTAAACTTCTATTGAAGCTCTGTTCTCTGGTTGTTCCGTATTTTCACTGTTAATTCTAATCATTTTGGATCCCAGACTTACTAGTAACAAATGGAACGAGGGAGCAGTAAGCTACCTCGTATATGGATAAATTAAATTTCCTTGCAGTATTTACAATAAATTAGTCTCAACATGCCTTTTGGCCTTCCTACAACATAATCTGATACGTCTGTCCACTGTTTCCGATGATTTATCATCAATGTAACTAATAATGATTCTCTTCAGCCATTTAGATTTAACATATTACATTTTAGAGCATGCATGGAATAAAAAAGCATCACGGGCTGAAGTGCAGAAGCACAAGTAGTTTTTCTCTCCTAGTTACGACGAAACGTACCTCCGCGGTTTTTTAGTCTATTAACTTAGCCCATGATGATAGCTCGATATGTAAACTGCTTACAACTGATCTATAGTGTTGCTTGGATTTTACAGCACACATTTTTTCCCCTCTGCAACGCAGTAATATCATACTATAGACTTCACAATTATACTAGAGAAACGAAGCTTAGGAACTGTAATCAGTCACACGAGAAAACAAGAAAAAACGTAAGACACGCAAAGAACAATACACGAAACCTGAACTCGACCAAAGTTAAGTACCACAGTTTTGCTTATGTATCTTGTGTGTTCTTTATTCCGTCATTTACAGCAATTTGTACAAATTTGGGGTGTTAAATCTTAATATCTCAGTATACATAAAAATTTTGTGTGTGCCTATATTTCACTCTGTAGCCAAAACTACACATCGAAAGCGAATAGTGTTTGTATGTGGTAGTAGGTATCAGTCTCTCATAGTGCACTATGCTGGTAGAGGCTTGATAACGATAAGGGGGTGGAAGATGTGAGAGTTGAAAGTTGCCGACTTCTATAAAATATTTTTCTCTTCAGCAAAAACTACACAATGGAGACGAACGATCTCTCCCGTGTACACCATAGCAGTTTCGTGTCGAAAGAGATAAAGAGGATGGAAGATATAGTGGTTGAAGTCGTCAGCTTATATAAAATTCAGACTGTAGACCAGCGATGACTTTTGACACTATAATAGCAAAGAGGTTATATAGCCTACAGTGAAACGTGAGGCACATTCTTGTAGTTTTTCTGCAACAAGCGTATGAATAAAGAAAAATAAGAGTATATTGCAGTTTGAAAAGTAACACTACCACGATAAGTGCCAAAGCGTACGAATGTAATTCTCGTTCTCTATTCATTTCTAAAAGACAGAAAACGGCACTGAAAAGTGAATCTACAGACGACAGAAACTTTAAATTTATACATATATATTATCTTACACTGTAGGTATCAACGATTTTCCCATCCCTAAGGGGGTGAAATAGGGGATGAACTTTTTTTTTTTAATACGTTGCTATTAAGGCAATTTTGAAGCAAGAAATACAGAACTTCGGATTTAGATTTTTGATTGGAATTTTAAAAACAAGTGTTTCGATGTTTTTTTTTTAAATTCAACCATTAAGTGAGTGAAATAGGGAAAATCTTTTAAGGGTGCTACTGAGACTATTGTAAGCTAGAAATGCGAAAATTTGGATTTAGAACCATGATTAGAATTAAAGAGTTTCGAGCTGTTTTGAATTCTGCCATAAAAGGTGCAATAAAGGGTGGCAAGTTGTATCAAAATACTTGATTAGGAAAGCATTTTTAAAGCTGAAAATTTATATTTAGAAGTAGAAACAACCAATCCACGCCATCAGTTTACGCGTGCGAAGCAGCGGGAATTAAGCTAGTCAGCTCCAAACCGTAGTTCCATGCGACATAACGCTTTTTACCCCATCCCCCATTATAGGAGTTTTACGCCCAACACTGCTATCGTGTTGCGCAGCCGTAAGACCGTATCGATCGTAATGATATGCCGAATATAGCTATGCGTCATCTGCATTCACTTTTAAAAGAAATTCGTGACGACAGCAAGTGACCAAGCCGCACGCGAAGCAAACTCGGGACGTATCAGATTACGGAAAACACGTTATCTAATCCCATGTAATGTAAGCTTTGTCCTCGCTGTTAACAAGCACATGTCTTTCCGAATAATTACTTTTTGTAGATATTCAGCCTGATTTAATCTTACATTTCCAAAAGTTGTATATACAATGTTTTCCTGCATTATGTAAGACCACTATTATTATTTGAAGGTTTACCAGGAAAATTTAATATGCGTTTTTCGTTTCACCACTGAATTAATCTTCAACTACCGAGAAATTATGTCAACAACAAATAACGGGAAACTAGTGTTCAATGTCATTAACAAAGTTCTACGACACGTGTATTTGTGATAATAGATGTGGCAACCCCAATAGAATATAGGCCCCTTCCCGTAGTTAGCGGATCAAATAATCAAATCTTAATGCCACCAAAGATAGTAATGTTGCTCTTTGTTGATGAAAGATTATCAGTAAAACCACAGTTGAACACACCGAGTCTTGCAACATGACTAGCACATCGGTTACTGCCCGATTTAAGACAAAGTAGAGCAATAAAAAACATGAATAGTCGAGAAGAAAATTCACAAATATTGTTACTGGAGCCGTCATAGACCGTAACTTTTTTTATAACGATAAAACGATTGAAAATATACAATCCCTAATTGTCTTCAGAAGGCGGTGCCTCTCAAACGGCAACGTGTTATATTAAATTTACAGGTTAATCTTTATTAGGTGCCTGATATATCTTTTTATCTTATCCACGCACTACCTAAGCCAACCAAACAGTCTGAACAGAGCAGCAGGTATCTGAAGAAGACACGCCCATTCGCCTGGCAACCTTCACAAAAGTTCTCCACTTCATAAGGAGAACACTGTATTTGTCCGAGTAACAAAAGATGAGAGAGGAATTCGGTCCTTGTCTTTTCGAAAACATCGTCTCAGCTTTAAGTTATGTACATATACAAAACTCTAAATCAGTTTTTCACAGCGCTTCTCTGGAATTGGAGCCGTGGACATAAGCAATACATCACTAAGTTCGTTAGCACATTTAAAAGATGCCTCGCAGTTCACGATTAGTACGTTAGAAAAATTCATACTGCTTGATCTCGAACGCGAGTCAAATTTTTAATACCTTTCATTACGGACCAGAGATATGACTTTTATTTAATTAGAATGGAAGGTATTTGGTGACAACAACAAGAATTTTCCTGTAGTTGCTACGACGGAATCAAAATACCGCCAAGAACGAACTGCAAAGTTCAGAGACATGTGGACGAGCGAACCACTAGCACAACATGTAGTTTACTGGTACAGATATGTTGGTGACATCCTTCGCATGTGGAAAGGTTCCATTACACAATTTCAGAAATTCACGGAAAATATGAACCAGTGGCATTCAGCAATGGTTACATGGAATTAGGTGGTCCCACCATTAATTTCCTAGACATCAATATACAGATTGAAAATACGAGCAATAAATTTAGAATCTATTGAAACACACCTATAGTGATATATTCATCCTAGCGTCGGGCCCGGTGGTCTTGGGGTAAAAGTGCTCGACTGGAAACCGGAGAAATACGGGTTCGAAACCCGGTCGGACCTCGGATTTTTTCAGTCTGCGTTTTAACCCATCCTTCACCTCTCAACGACGTGAGGAGTCGCCAGAAACGACACGTGGTTCGGATTCCACGTTAAGCTGTAGGTCCCCTTTCCCCGGTTGGATAACTGGGGTAGGCTAAGGACATGCAAGTCGCCGAAGTGGCGTCCAATTGAAAGACTTGCACCAGGCCAATGAGCCACACGAAATTATTATATTCATCCTAGCTTCCTCTCTACACCCAACAGCTTACAAATATGCAGCATTCCACCACATGATACACCGACTCCAGTCTGTTTCCATGACCCAAGACGATTATGACCAAGAACTCAGCACAATAAAAACTACAGCAACAAATAATTTCAGTCCACCGTGATTGACAATATTCTTAATAAGAAAAGACAGAAACAAGAAAGAGCCCTACTCTAACCAGTAAGAAATACAGAAATATCGAAAAGGAAATTGTCTACTATGATTTTTTTTTTTTTTAGGTAAAATTTCCAATAGGATTTGTAACATTTTGATCGCAAAGGAATTAGTGTTTTTCTGTGTCACACATACTTTAGGGAAAGGTCTCTTCAACTCAAAGGGCAAACAGCCAGCTATCATGAACAGTGAGCTGTATAAAATCATTGTTAAAGAGTGTCTGTCCTGCTATATAGAACAGACAAGTCTGTCAGTCTGTATTAGGCTCAGGGAACACACAGGCGCTGGAGATTAACAAAGCCAGACTCTGCCTTTGCTGAACACTGCTTCGACCACGAGCACAAATATGCAACAGTGGTAGAAGTCCTACAATCAGCCCCAAATTTACTACAGAACCAGCAGACAGAATTCAGTTAGCCCTTCTTTAAGATTACAAGTAACTCTACATAGATGATATAGCAGTATTTGGGACATGAGGCTATCATAAGTAATGAATCAATGACAAATTCCGGAGGTACAATAATTAGTTAGCTGTACTAGACAATATCAGCATTCCATCAATACTAAAAAAACATATAATACAGAGGCTAGAACAAGTTAGTAACTAACATTAGCAATTATAAAAAGTTATTCCAATGGATGTAAAATTTAAGTGTTTCTAAATTAAGTATCAAACAGTAATACCTTCGAGTGTTGAAGTCGAAAAGCAGAGAACTGTAATATGTAATGATCTGTCTTTAGTTTTGTACTTTGGAAGCAGTACTAGAAAACAGGCTCTTAAACCAAAACCTAGTTCGTGCAAAATAAAAGATTTTTGAAAGAAGGCAATAAGTATGGTTCAGTTTATTTAAGTTCAGAGAAGTTTAAGTAAACTTATGACGATAATTTGGTTGCTATTACGAATATCTTTTGTAAGTTAAAGAGAGAGGGTTGGGAGGAGGGGGGGAAGGAGCTTTAGTAGTCTCTACCGCCCAGCACCGAAATAAGAGCAATGTGGGTAAAAATCTGTGATTTCGAGAGCTTGAAAAGGGGTATTTGTGGACCATATTCGTAGCGTTGTTCCCTACCCCAGTCCGAAGACTGTAGCTCTCCCACCGTACGCTGTTCAGTGCACATCATTTCTTCAACGTGTGACTCCTGCAACGTACATTCTTTTGAACCAGCTGTTTTCATCTCTTGGTATCCCTTACAATTTTATACCCTCCCCCTTTTAGTCTAGTTGTGCTGCAAAGTGCTTCTCTCTTTAGTTATATTTATTAACTCATTACGTACGTGATCTACTGGTCTAATAAAATGTCTGTTCACAAGATTCTGGAACTGTGGCAATAAAAACGTACTACTCTTACCTTTAACTTATTTTGCACGGTGTTCTTGGAAATATCTTGCTGTCCCGCACGAAGCGTATTTTCATCTCATCTGTTGTTGCAAATGTTCGTCCTTTCAACGTAGTTTGCAACGTTGGGCGGTAGTACTATGTCTCATCGCCAGTGACGATTGTCTTAGGGAACATTTCGTTCTAATTTGCGCGATCGAAAAGCTCTACACAGATTTACGAGGCGTTAGTCTTGAGTCAGGAGGCGTGGGACGAAGTTGATGACAACACGATGCATTCCAAGCTACTGTGGCAAGATTTCATGACACTATACAACTGAAATGATACATTCTTCTCGAATCTCTCGAACAGTCGGTCTTAGATTGGGACGCACAGTTTCGTTGACGATGCTGCCATAAGCATCGTCGGTAGACGTAGAAAGGCGTCCTGAACGAGAGTCGTCTTTAACGTCCGTCCAGCCATTTTTAAACAGCGTGAAGCATTCGTTAACGTAGTCTTCCTGCATCATTTGGTGTGTTTCTGTAAAGGTCTTCTCGAGTTTCACGCGGACGCGTTGCTTCTCTGTCATCTCGAAATTATCAAACTGTGCGACGAAACGATCTAATCAATACAGCACATAACGGCAACTAACAGAAAAATAATAATGAAACTTCCGGCAGTTACACGTCCAATACAGGTATGTACAGCGATGCAATCCGCACTCCGCACGAGCACTCCATTACGAATTTCCGAATGGTCCGGAATTTTTTGAACAAACCTCGTACGTTAGTGGCGTCGCTGGCTATGGCCACGTCATTGCGAAAATACCAAATGTGGGGACTTATTAGTGGTGTTGTGTTTGTTCTTTCAGGCACCACACCAATACAGTATATTTACTCGCGGAGACGGTGTTAGCTTCAACTCCTTCACCGCAGATACTGTCATACGTTCGACCTTGCGCGGGAATCCGTACTGGCGAGTGTAAGAGGGCATGGACGGTAGGTGCGCTACAGCCATAGCGTGCGACTTGTGGAAGTTTGAGACGGACGAGAGGCGAGCACGGCTAGCCAAGTGGTTAAGGCGAACGCGGGCACGAAGCGGGAGACCCGGGTTAGATTCCTGGCCCGGCTAATAGTTTCACTTGTCGCCACTGTTTAATCTCAGAGCCCTAAGGCAGCCAATGTCAATTCTTTCCTTCCTTGCAGTATCACAGCTCGATACTGGCAGTGAGTCGATAGCCAGGAAAGGTAATATCGCTGGTGTGCGACTGGAGCGCCACCGCGCGTGCAACTGTGGGACGCCACAAGCTAGTACCGGTCTCAGTATTCAGCCGGACTTCGAGGAACTCACTGAGCAACTAGCTCTAGCATCTTCAAGTTAGGAAGTGATAGTTAGCCGATGTCAATCGCCGAACTAGTATACTAGTTAGGCCTAGCCTCTACAGAAGAAACCTGGGAAAGACTCACGCTCCGTGCTCATGAAAGATAGGTATATTTTAACATCAATGCTGTACATAGTGTGTTACTAATAAATTAGTCATGTTGCAGAGTTCGGCTACTTCAATTTACACCTCCCTACTCCATGCTACTCAGTGCACCAAACGTTGTGCCCTGTGCTTCGGCGCATGACAACATTCTTAATCCTTATTCCTTCCCATCCTTCATCAATAATTTGAAAATGTGGGAAATGCTTAATGTCTGAGTAGAAACGTATCAGTACCATGCGTGGAGGCGGCTTTGTGAATAATTTTGGATTTGGCAGAGGTTTGATACGAGACGCGTGTTCAGAAATTGGGGCCGCCTGTTAGGTGATGGCGGCGCGTGTGAAGACAAGCAGCGAGACGGTCGGTGTTGTGGCTCAGTCAACGAGCGGAATTGCATAACGAGCGGTGCGTCACGGCGTCAGGCGACCGGCCGGCGCGGGAGAAAGCTGGTACGAGGCGACGCGACGGCTGCACGCCACGCCACGAGGCCTACACAGGCCGCTCTACGGCTTCTCCACTCAATGGGGCGCCGTGAGAACTCGCCGCCTGACAATCGATCCACACGGACATTCTTCACTTCTACACGCCGCAAACCCAACACCGATCGCTTACCACGACTAACTTTCCCAGCAGCGTAGGTAACTGATTCTTCGGAAGAGCGGGGAGGAGGGGCGGGCGAGGGTTCAGTTCTCTAGTACGGGAAATTCATTCCGATCAGTATCCAAAACATCTGCAGCCATTTTCAACGTAAAACTGGAAATTTTATTTAATCCTCAGACATTTGATACAAAGTCATTAGTCTCCTCACTTCCCTATACAACTGACCATCGCACATCTCGTCGTAATATTTGTCTTTAGTAGGTTCTTGGATGCTCCCAGTTCATAATGGTGTTTTCTTCTTCACGTACATCACACTTCGGTGAGGGGGAAGAGTCCAATTTTGTGCAGGTATTCCTCATGGCAGTCTTGGCCGGAAATGTTTCGAAATGCTGCCACCGCTTCCCTCCGTGGGTGTTTAGGAAGTGCGCTCTCATCCTCTAGCAGTGTAAACCATGTAAGGCAGTTTTAAGTCTTGTGTCCTCAAGTGGCCATAAAGCTACTTTTTTAATTGAGAAGTAAGACAGTTTTGGGCAACTTTTTTTTGCGAGATCTTTCTTCCTTTTTTGGTTAAAAAGTCTGCCATTTCTTAAAAACTCAAAGATGTTGCATTGTGAGCAGCTAAGCTAAAATGAGCCACCATCGTGGGTATGGCTCTGGAGAGGGGGGATTGGAACCCATTCTCCCACCTTCATCTAAGCTCTTGAAGTTTCCAGTGATCAGTTCGCATACTGGCAAGAGGCGTAGATAATATTTATTGTTCTGGGGGGGAGGGACGTCAGTTGTGTTATTGGTGAGAAGGGAAAGGGGGTGATAAGACCTGAAGTTCTTTCTTTGGTCAGAAGGGGAGGTGGGTGGTCAATCTTTAAGTTCATTCAGGTCACTGTCTGCAATTTGTAATGAGTTCTTCTCACAAACTATAGTTCCCATACATTTCTTACTACATGATACACTAAATGTTCACACCGAACGTTCAAATGTTCACACCGAACGTTCAAATGTTCACACCGAACGTTCAAATGTTCACACCGAACGTTCAAATGTTCACACCGAACGTTCAAATGTTCACACCGAACGTTCAAATGTTCACACCGAACGTTCAAATGTTCACACCGAACGTTCAAATGTTCACACCGAACGTTCAAATGTTCACACCGAACGTTCAAATGTTCACACCGAACGTTCAAATGTTCACACCGAACGTTCAAATGTTCACACCGAACGTTCAAATGTTCACACCGAACGTTCAAATGTTCACACCGAACGTTCAAATGTTCACACCGAACGTTCAAATGTTCACACCGAACGTTCAAATGTTCACACCGAACGTTCAAATGTTCACACCGAACGTTCAAATGTTCACACCGAACGTTCAAATGTTCACACCGAACGTTCAAATGTTCACACCGAACGTTCAAATGTTCACACCGAACGTTCAAATGTTCACACCGAACGTTCAAATGTTCACACCGAACGTTCAAATGTTCACACCGAACGTTCAAATGTTCACACCGAACGTTCAAATGTTCACATCGAACGTTCAAATGTTCACATCGAACGTTCAAATGTTCACATCGAACGTTCAAATGTTCACATCGAACGTTCAAATGTTTGTAAACTTATTGGACCAAACTTCGATGATCATCTGTCCCTAGACTTAAACTAATTTACACCATGGATAACACACACACAAAAACATGCCCGAGGGAGGACTCGAACCTCCGGCGAGAACGGCTGCCCAGTCCATAACATGACGCCTTAGACCTCGCGGACATTCCGCGCGGCTACACATAATGATTCGTAGTATACGATACTGATACCTGTGAATCTGGTATGTTTGCTAACCAGTCATTTCTTTACGGCATTCTATGTTTTACGATTATCAACTGATCCATTTTAATGAATTCCAACTCAAATTTATTTCGTAAATCATGTTAGACACTACTTAACAAGAAGCAATACTCTTTCGACAGCGTACTTATAAAACGAGTAAAACCTGGGGCATCTAAGTTCAGTTATCTAATTCAAACTATCGTTGAAGGCAAAAATAATTAAGTGCAAATAAAATCTTGACTTCAAATCGCAAGTGACAATTCCTTAAATCAGCGACACCTACACTACACTCCTTATATACAAAAACGTCAGTACACAAAAATTGTCTGCTTTGATTCATGTATATCAGTTAAAAAGTACATGCAAGAACCGTTGCACTTACATACCTAACACAAAAAGGTAACGTTTGAATTACGACGTCGTCGTATTTAATGCGTGATTACATGGAAAGTTTCAAGACCTTAATCGTGTTCGAACGTATCCGAAGAGCGTAAGCTTGCTGACCCATTGCATGACGTTTGAGTGCTCATCAGCACTGCGTGATTGTGAACACTAAACACCGACCTTTAGTCATCGTCGAAACTATTAAGAGTAGCACTTTCGGGTAGTTCCTCAAACTCTGTTCGTCCTTGAACAACAAATGATTCTAAGATAAGTCATGCTTATTTAAACAGCTATCAGTACCCGGAAAGAGTAATCGCACAGTAATGCAAAATATTCCTATTTTATTAAAGGTTATTAGCTATGTTTTCGTTTATCCACAATGTACGGGAAGTATACCTATGCAGTAAGAGCAATAAAAACACTACCCAAGCGGTGACTATCGCACTAGTCGCGCAAAATGACACTCGGTGAGGTGGCCCTTGGGAGCGATAGGGAATGGAAAATGCCATTACTGTCCCTGGCACCAGCCATCATGCCGAGTGCCAACCTAATTTGCGTTAAATAGTACACTAGTACATTACCTCTAGATGAGAGTATCTTATAAAAACCAGACGTTCTCTTGTTCCAGACCTTTTGTACAACAAGAACTTCAACATTTTTTTCCCTACACTAGTAGTTTATTTACGTCCGAATCGTCGTTAGCGGCGCTAATACTTATATATAACAATTAGTTACCGATGAAGCTGCAATATTTGTACAGGGCGAGTTAATCACGACCATCTGCTACGATATACAGAATGTTTGTTTCTTCTAAACACAACGGCATTTGGCAATCGGTTATGTATATGTAATTAACGGAGTCATGTCTGATTTCGTAAGAAATTCTCGTGTGGAATTTTAGAAATATTACGCGGATTCTAGATTAACATGACATTATTCGGAGGTTAAAAATAATAACTAGTTTCTTGGAGAAAAAAAAAAAAAAGAAATAGCATTACACTTCAGTATGACGCAAAAAATACCTCGAGATAAGCGAAAAACTACCTTATGTTAAAACACATGAACCCTTTGTAATGAATCGTAAGTTTTGTACATGAGCGTTAGATTCAATAATATATTTGTGGAGCGGGGAGTATCATTGGTTTTACTGAAACTGTTAAGGCAATAGAAGTTTATGCAAAAATCACTTCCTTAGCGTTGTTAACTTTCGATTAAAGCAAAAATTTCCTTCAACACACGTAATATGAAAAGAAACATTTCAGTGCGCAAAATAACCACTTGGCGGATAACAGATGATACAGACCATCATCTAGCAGCAATTAGTTCAACTGCTGTCAGGCCAAAGACCAATTGAGTCGTTAGGAGGAGAACGACTAGAGGACACCGCCTGGCAAACATGAGAAAGCGCTCTCTCTCTCTCTCTCTCTCTCTCTCTCTCTCTCTCTCTCTCTCTCTCTCTCTCTCTCTGTGTATGTGTGTGTGTGTGTTTCTAGAGCTTATGGGACTTAACTACGGGGTCATCAGTCCCTAAACTTACAAATTACTTACGAACTAATTAAAATTGTGTGCCGAAACCGGGACTCGAATCTGGGACCTTCCCTTTCGCGGGCAAGCGCACTACCGACTGTGCTATCCCGACACGTCTCACGATGCTGCCTCACAACTTTATTTCCACCAGTACCTCGCCTCCTACTTTCCCAACTTCACATAAGCTCTCCTGCGAACCATGCAAGGCTAGCACTTCCGGAAGAAAGGATATGGTGGAGACCTGGCTTAGCCACAGCCTACTGGATGTTTCGAGAATGAAACTTTCACTCTGCAGCGGAGTGTGCGCTGATATGAAACTTCCTGGCAGATTAAAATTGTGTGCCGGAACCGGGACTCGAACCTAGCACCTTTGCCTTGTCAGTATAGCACAGTCGGTAGTGCGCTTGCCCGCGAAAGGCAAAGGTCCCAGGCCCGAGTCCCGGTTCCGGCACACAATTTTAATCTGCCAGGAAGTTTCATATCAGGGCACACTCCGCTGCAGAGTGAAAGTTTCATTCTGGATACTTATGAACTAGCTTATACTAAAGACGACACAGACATAAATGCCCGAGGTGGGATTCGAACGCCCGACGGCGAACGGCCTCGCGCATTGTAGCATAGCGCCTCAATGCGCTAGGCCGCACCGTCGCGGCTGATTCACTTATTCTCCCTTCTCTGCAGATATTATCAGCACGAAAGAACGAGAACAGTTTTGTTGCAGAATAAACGGCGTGTTAAGATAAAATAACCTGACTTGGTAGGATGCGGGCAGTGATCTATATGGTTGAAAAAAAAAATAAATGAATAAATTAAACTCCGAGGCGTAAATTGTTAGCCAGATACTAGTTGATAACTAAGTTCATCGAAATTAATAATCTAGAAAATTGATTTTGAAGGAAATTTGCAATCTTGGCTAATAACTTCCTCCTGTGCTCTTATTTATTTTTTATCACGACATGTTAATTTTCTGCGCCACCGTCTTTGTGGATAGGGACTGGTTGTCTCGGTTTTAACCCAGCCTTCACGTCTCAAAGATGTGAGAAGTCGCCAAAAACGATACATAGTCGTATTCCACGTTAAACAAGTGCCCCTATCCCAGTTTGAAACACGCAAGTCGCCTTAGTGACGATCTATTGAAAGAGTTGCAGCAGATCACTGAGCCACATGAACCGTGTTGGCACTAAAATCATCATCCAAACGTATACAGAGTATAAGGAAGCAAAGCGTCAAAGCCACTGATACCCCAAACCCACACGACCTAGAAGACAAGGCCTCACAACTGGCCGTGCCTACGTCACACCTAAAGGCAGCGAATGTTAGCTGATTGGCCGGCCGCTGCACGGCAGTCGGCGTGCCCCAGCAGCCAGCCAGACGTCGGCAATTGGGATCCGATGACAGAAGATGTCATCTGGGAGATAGCAAATGTACTGATAATGATTTCCACATCATCTCTCCAACAAATAGCGTAGTTACATACTTTCTCAAAATGTTTAAATGTTTGTAAATCTATCGGACCAAACTGCGTGGTCATCAGTCCGTAGCTTACAAACTACTTAAACCTACGTAAACTAACCTAAGGACAACACACACACCCATGCCTCAGGGAGGACTCGAACCTCCACGGTGAGCAACCGCGCGCTCTGCAGCGAGACGCTTTAGACCGCTCGGCTACTCCACCGCGGCAGTTACATAGCTGCATGAGAGCCCTTACGAACTAGAGTGAAGCCAAAATACGTTTAAGTATTTTCGAAAAATGCATAGCACAACCCATAAGATGTCACTACAATACCCCCAGCAACCACTAGCAAGCAGTTTTCCGTACGTGACTCACCGTTGACACACACACATCTCGGACACAGCGATAAACTTTCTCCTAGCCGCCGTTGCGAAACGAATGCACGAGTCTGCATATGGCAAAGTGCGATGTGCCGGAGATGGAGTAGCAGGATAAAACAGGTTCTGGAGAACATGTCACTAGGTCGGCTTGCTACTACATCAATCGGCGTTTTTGCTTTTAATACGTAAGCCAATAATCAAAAACTGGTTACAACTAGTCTGAGGGTTACTACCAAGAATGGTGCAACAAGAGGAGAATGTGAGCTTATTCAATAAGGTGCAAAGAGAAAATAATATCCTAGAGACCTGTCAAATTTAAAAAGTTACGTTAAAAGTCAAGTAAAAATTCCTTTAACCCTTTCCCCTTGCTTCATGGTGGTGCAGCCGTGTTAATCTGTGAACAATATGTATGCTTCACTCAATACGTACCGTACCGTTTGAAAATATGACCGTGAAATTCGTATGGTCTGTCGCCGCAACACCAAAATTTATACAGATGTATGTGCTGATTATTCAACCAGCTGCATCGATCCGAAAGCTACGTAGAAGACAATTACGGAGGTCATTAGCGATCAAGTGGGGACTGGTTTCACGATAGACGACGTAAAAAAGAAAACTAACGGCCTTCGCCCAAGTTATGCAGCGACAAGACGAAACATAACGACACTGTGTTTCATTTACTACATACATTGATTCAGACAAATAATATTTACACGAAATATATTTACCTATAGTTACACAAAATAGAAATATTTCGAATGTTTTTGTTTAGGGCAAAGGTAAGAGTAATAACAAAGTGGAAACAGTCCACAGGCTCGGTAGTACCCGCAATTGTACAGATTCCACCTCCTGAAATTGTTAAGAACCACTTCAGACGCAATCATCGCCAATGCTGAGCCTTCAGATGTCTAGCTACTGCAATTAATGTACACGCTAAAACATGTTCAGATGTTTGTAAATCTAAGGGACTTAACTGCTACGGTTATCAATCACACACACACACACACACACACACACACACACACCTAAGGGAAAACTCGAACGTCCGACGGCGAGCAACCTCGCACTATGCAGCAAGGCGCCTTAGAGCGCTCGGCCACTCCACCGCGGTTGCGTACATCAACCTTAGAGTATAAATATTTATTATTTATACTCTGCATTAGCAACAGCTGAGATTAATAAATATTCGTCACCGCGACGGAGTGACCGAGCGCATTGAGGAGCTATGCTCCGATGAGCGCGGTAGTTCCCGATCGGGGGTTCGAATCCTCCCTCGGGCATGGATGCTTGTGACGTCTTTAGTGTAAGTAGTTTGTACGTTTAGGGACTGATGACCCCGCAGTTAATTCCTTAAGCTTAAAAAACGTATGACTATTTTAAATATTCGTCCGCCACTTTCAATGCACTTTGACGGTTTCTTTGTCAAAAGTTTGATAGTGTATTATCGGCCTTAAAAAGCAGTACGTACTAATCGGTGTGGCAAGGCCGGAGCTTACAGCAGGCTCAATGTTGCAAACATTGTCCGCTAAACTCAACACAGTTACTGTGTAACAGACGGGTAACTAACACAATAGACCCTCAGTACGCACATATTACACCGTGGTGCCACTAAACGGAGACCTTGCTGTGTACTGCACTTTTTCCCAGTAGTGTATAAACCTAGACGTGCTACAACCTTGTAACGACTGACACACATCCGCTGAAGCCTTGCAGTTTCCGCATGTAATTACAGGAGCCGCTCATCCGAATCAGATTAGCAGGTCACTTCGCAATACTCTCACGCTAGAGTACTCTCGCGTTACCTGCAGCTTCGTCACGGTCCCTGCAGAACACAAGTCGCAAGTACACTACGCTTAGCCGCAATGAGACACCTCTTGGATTACCGTTCGTCTCAAACCAAGGAATCTCGACACATGAGAAACTGCAGGCGCTCTATGAACATTTCGGTAGTGCCAAGTTTTGCATAGCTTCTCTTTTGTTTCATTTTGGAACAAGCGGTAAGCATGTCCAGTGGGTTTGTTCGCCATCCCTGTTGTTTACGCGCTGTCTGCGTAACGACTCTGACCCCGCCACTGTGTCAAAGCCTGGCGTGTTTTACAAGCCACTGCGTTAAGCCGGAAAGTGCACAGTGCTGTAAAACCTTGCGCAGATATGGTAGTAAACTGGAATGTTCAACGATTCCAGGTTCGATAGTCACGCAAAGCTGTCTCGGAACCTGTGAACGTGCTTCCCTTGAGAGTGTAGGAATGTCTGAAACCCGAGGCACAAAGTGTACTTCAATAATGCTTGCAAAAAAATAAATGAGCTTACACAGAAGAGGAACTATTCTGTTTAATGCTTCATGTTTCTAGGGATCCAAAATGCCTTATTATACATGATGTTTGAAGAATATTCACCCGCTTTCACATAACTAAACCGGGCGTCCAAAACAGTGGTAGTACTCATCGAAACGATAAAAATAAATACTTTCCTAGATAAACACATGATTATAGGAGGTGATCCAGGTGGAGTTCACTCGTGACGATGTATCCCTATGCCCTTCGCCATAATGAACGACGCACTTTCTGAAGTACACGCGGTTGTCACATGCAGAGATGCCAACTTTTGAGAAAGCCAGTTAGTAATAACTGAGTCGGGTCGGGCAGTGCTGTCAGCGGGAATTGGGGGAGGTGGGGGGGGGGTTACGCATCGACCTCGCTAAATAATACATTACGGAAAATTGCTAAATAAGTGAAGTAGAAATTCAAGAATCTTTTTTTAAACTGAAAACTTCGGTTGCCACTTAACTGCTCCTGTTTGCTGAAAGTACACTGATAACATGCATATTGTTTATCATGCATCTTCTGCACTAACAGAGCAGTTAACAGTTCTGTTTTCATATTAGCTCTAAACTCTGTCTTATTCTTCGTGACCAAACTAAAAAACTCTTTGCATGACTTACTGTGTGGTACCAGAAGAATACCCATCATACGTTTACTCAGTGACGAGTACCTTCTTATTCCTGAAGCATCAGTGAGTTTCGGTATTTCATGCCAAATTCTGTCGACCCACTCATCCTTTTGAAGAGAGAATCCATCAAACCGGTTTGTGACTGAACTCAGTTTTCAGAGATTCTTTTTCTTCTGCTGATAGAATCATAGGAAACTGGTCAATCATATATTCTACGGATGGAAAGGTCTTAAGCTTTTGCTGGGATACATCAACTTCAGCATTTTGAAGAAATGTATCTTCAACCATTTTTTTAGAATATATTAACAAGTTTTTGTATAGAAAAACAAGAGTCGTTACGTGTCACGAAAATGTGAATTTTCCATTGTGCATCCTTTTCAGAAATTCATATAAATAAAAAATTCGAAAAACTCGTAATTTCAGCTATGTCATTCGTAATGTTGTAATTATTGGAGGAAATTAGTAATTTTTACGATTAATTCGTAACGGTTGGTATCTCTGCATATGTTACACCTATCCCCGTTGACTGTGTGACAAGCAAACGCAAAATGTGCAATTTTTAAAACTGTAGATAGTATGCAGCATCGACTATTAGTTAACGATTGAGAAGGTCCGCACATAATAGATTGAATTATACGCTTTATGACTGTAGAATCTCGTCATCAGTAAAGAAGAAGTTTTGATCGATCTATAATAATGCTTTAAATTTTCCTCACTAGCACTAGTAACAGAAAATTGTGCAGAATTTTTCCTGGTGACAAATATTTAGCATTACAACCAATCGCCAACCTATAGCTATAATTAACGTTTCTACAAAACTCTTATGAAATAATGCCAGTGTGTATAACTATACCACGTATAAACAATAACTTTTATTTTTGTAAAAACAAAACATCTTTATGTAGACGAGGGTCACTCCAAAAGAAATGCACACTACTTTAAAAAATGCAGTTTTCATTCTGTTCTCGTTGAGTGGCGCCGTCACAGCATGTCTTCAAGATGGCTGCTACACTTTACGTTAGTCGAAAGCAACGTGCTGTCATTTAATTCCTGTGCTGTGAAAACGAGACAGTGGGAAACATCCAAAAGAGGTTGAAAAAGGTGAATGGAGATTCTGCTGTCGATCGCAGTACAGTTAGTCTGTGCGCAAGCAGGTTACGTGATGAAAGCGTGCAGGGAAATATTGAGGATCGTCCTCGCAGCAGCAGGCCTCGTACTGTAAACACTCCAGACCATATCCAGAGAGTTAACGAATTCGTGACTGCTGAAAGACGCATCACAGTGAACTAATTGGGAAACTGACAGAGTCTCGGGGAACAAGGTTTGAAGATGATGAGTCCCTTGTGCACGCTGCCAAACAGTGGCTCCAACGTGTTGGTCCAGAAGGTTACCGTGCGGGTACACAGGCCTTAGCCTCCAAATAATACAAAGCCTACTCACTAGGAGTAAACTCTTGTCGCCGCTCTCGTTGAAACAGCAGCCGCTAGAGGCGCCACATAATAACCACACACGCGCGAAACTTGACTGATGTGCGTTCTGCTACAGTGCGTTGTAATGCACATTGTGCATCCCAAAATAGTGTGACTTACTGTTTTTACGTGAAATCTACAACTGTTTAAGTGTTTGTGGAAAATGCTATATTGTGTGCCATTTTGTAATCAGGGCTCCCGAAATAAAGCTCCTGGAGTTAGTTTTCACGAATTTCCAAGTAATGAATCCACGAGACAACTATGGATAAAAACAATAAGTAGACAAGGTATGGACATTTCTAAGTGATCAGTGCTGGTATAATTTTATTGTTGCCTAAATATTTCATTTTTATCTCTTATGTAGGTGATACAAAGGATAAGTTAGCCCAATGAGCATTCTGTGGTATGCAGTAACCTCAGACTATAAATCCGGCTGAAGATAAAGAAATTGAATCCTGATGCAGTTCCCAGTGTTTTCGAAATGTATCCGCCAAGCAAACGAATTAAGATAAAAGAACAGAGAAGAGAAATTGAAAGATGTGGGACAAATTTTTGAAACAGAAGATAAAAAGTGTTCAAATGTTTGTGCAGTCTATGGGACTTAACTACGAGGTCATCAGTCCCTAAACTTACAAACTACTTATGAACTACTTACAACTAAGGACGGCACAAATATCCATGCCCGAGGGGGGATTCGAACCCCCCGACCGTAGTGGCCGTGCAGACCGTGACTGGAGCGCCTCAGTCTCCTCGGCCACCGCGGCCGCCAACGGAAGATCGGCAAAATCGCTACAGACAAGGGAAATGGAAGCGAAGAACTCTACCAAGAAAGCCATATTTCACAACCTCATAATAAAGATGTCATAGTACAAACCAAGTTAAAGTGTACAGTCTCCGTCACCAATGATGGCCTTAATAAAAGGAAAAGAGAGGTGGTCTTCGATACCCCAAACCTACATTTGTCATGTTCCTGGCAAGACAAGAAAGTGTGACTAACGAGGCACTGAAATCAGTCATAAAGCCAAAGTACTGTTCACGCTTTTACATATGTTACTGCCTCATATTAGTCGCAACCCCGCATTGCAGTGCGGTAAGGATTCGCATGCAGAGCTACTGAACAGATTAATACTGCAAAAATTTCTGCGCCCTACTTAACTAATTTCACGGAAAACGACAGACGAGGTACGTAGGGAATATTTTGCGAAAAGAAATGAAAATTTAGAAAGGAAGCTCTCTAGGAAAAGCTGCAAAACAATTCCAATCAATTAGGCCTAATAATTAGTGTACATGATAATAAAAAGAAACAATCGATGTTATTGTTAAAGACAGTAACATGAAATTCTATATTTGTTCTCGATATCAGTGAGCAAAATGAACTGTTGTGCTACATAAACATATTTTTAAGCGTTATTTCCTATTCGGTTCCATAAGAATCTACACGGAATGAGGTTGGCTTGTGGCGCCAACAGCGGAATAAGTGTGAACTACAGCGGCGACACTGCTCATCAGAGGTACGCTCCTAGTGAGTAGGCTTTGTGTTATTTGGAGGCTAAGCACAGGCGCTGGTTCCAAGATGGCGTAAGGCAGTTAAGAGGGATGGGGATTACGTGGAGAAATGAAAATATTGTTCCTAAAGTATGTACCAACACACTTCAAAACTTTCAAACATGTAGAATAAAAACTGTTAAAAAAATAGTGTGCATTTCTTTTGGAGTGACCCCGCATATAAAATAGAACGCCTTTGCCTGTGCAGAACATTTTTGTAGTACAGAAGCAGAACATCTCCATAGCTGTAGGTCTATGAGTTGTTTATATCGTATCACAATCTACACATCTTATAAAATAGGCCGTATGTGGGTTGGTGTGTATGTATGTTCCATATTTCCTCCTAACTACTGGTCACATTTCAATCGAACTTGGTACACATGTTCCTTATCAGTCAACATTCGCTGTCTGTGTAAGAACCACCTACGACATATACGTAAGGAGATATGACGTCATAAAGAATAAAACAATGACAGTCGTTAAGAACAGCTGCCTCATACGATAATCTTCTACATTTGCTTCTAAACTAATGGACCGATTTCAACCAAATTTGGTATAAATATTCTTTATGGTCAGGAACCACTTGCTATGGTGGCAAAAACCACCTGTCATACATAGTTGATACGATATCAAGTCATAAACAGTGAAAACCGCCCCATCTTGCGGCGCGTGATAGCGTCATTTTATTATTGTTGTTTTCGATTTTTGAGGGGACTAAACATCTAGGTCATCAGTACCGTGATTTTATCCATCAACTATTTGATAATGAGAGCAATAAACTTTGGACATAATTTCAAATCTTTACGAAACTTTTACAACCCCAACAAATGTCTAAAGGAAAAGTTTATCGCTTACTACTTTTCCGATGTTCATGACGTATATCTACGGCATTTGGCATGACGTAACAAGTCATTACTTCTGCACTGTAACTTTTACTCGGGAGACAATTCACAGAAGTACACATACATACCGCTGAATGTTCCTTCGATATACGTGACAGTTCGACAAACAGTTCATGAGATATGACGTCATAAATAATTTAGTTGATGGAAGGAAAGAAGGAAGGAAGCTTAGGGTTTAACGTCCCGTCGAGAGCATGGTCATTAGAGACGGATCTTACGCTCGGATTTTCGGGGGAGGATGTGGGAGGAAAGCGGCCGTGCCCTTTGAAAGTAACCATCCCGACATTTGCCTGGGGAGATTTGGGGAAATCACGGAAAATCTAAATCTGGATGACCGGAGATAGATTTGAACCACCATCCTACTGAATGCGAGTCCAGTGCCCCAGGGAGGACTCGAACCTCCACGGCGAGCAACCGCGCGCTCCGCAGCGAGACGTTTTAGACCGCTCGGATACTCGACCGCGGCACGGGAATTTCCACGGCTACAAAAAGAGAACGGAGATGTCAATGGCCGAACGGACAGTTGACAACTGTGTGAAAAGCAAATAGTAAAAATACATAGACCGAAGGTGGTTTGAACGTGGATCCCCGCCGCGGTGGAGTAGCCAAGCGGTATAAGGCGTCTCGCTGCCGAGCGCACGGTTGCTCGCCGTCGGAGATTCGAGTCCTCCCTGGGGCATGGGCATGGGCGTGTGTGTTGTCCTTAGGTTAGTTTACTTTAGTTTAAGTAGTTTGTAAGCTACGGACTGATGACCACGCAGTTTGGTCCGATAGATTTACAAACATTTGAACATGGATCCCCAGCATTGCAGTCCATCACCGTCACCACAGAAACACAACGCCACGGCTTTAGCAGTAGGCTCAATGTTGCATACCTAGCACTTCGGCCATTAATTGTTTGTATTTTCCTTTTTTATGTCACGCTGGGCTATCCGCTGCGTCATCTTACCACAAAACCTGAGGGGTGTACGATGGAGTTTCACTTGTAAGAACGAGAATTACTTTTTTTGCCGCATTCTGAGCGTAAATCTTGTCCCTTCCATTCACCTGGCGGTAGCCCGTGGTCACTCAAGTGATAATACGGATGAAATGCTCCAGCGCTCTTCGGAATGCTTGGGGTTTTGTCGCAGATCCCCGTGCTTGTGGTTGAATTTTTTTTATGCCCTGAAGTTGCCGAGTTTCGGCGAGGTAACGGCGCGGCGCGCTTGATATTTTTAGTGCTGGCGACTCGACGTGGAAATTTCATTCGAGTGACCAAGAGGTACGAGATTAAAGAAGCCGTTAGCGTTTTTGTATCGACGCGGCGGTGTTTTTTGTTGCGGCGGATCGGTGCCCCCGCCGGCCGGTGGCGTACGCTTCCTCGTCGACAGTGAAAGTTGAGCCGCCGCCGCCGTGGCTGGCTGGCGAATTGGCCCCAAAGGATCGTGACCCGCTGGCTTTCACAGCGCTGCTCTACTCTTCCGGGTCGCCGGCGCCGATCTGCACTTTGTGGCTGGCTGCTAACGTGCCCACCAGGCAGTGCAATACCTACACGGAAAAATAAAACCAACCTCCCCTCAAGTCACTAAAATCTTGATTTATTAATGCACGGTGCATATCGAGCCCTTTAGGTGCCTCTTGAGAAACTAACATTGTTTAAAGAATTCTGTGCCTGTTAAGATCAAATATGACGGCATACCTCCTCAAATATGCCGTACTATGATGCAAATTCGAAAGTACATTCAGTGATATATGTGGCTAATGTATGCAAAATATGTCGCGAATAGTGTTAACAGTAAAGGCGTAATAAATCGAAACCTCATGCGTGATGTAGTTTTTCATGATCCAAAATTCAAAATCGCCTAACCTTTTGACTGCTAATAGTACACTCGTGCGGTACGGACTTTACATAACAACACAGTCAATGCAATGAACAGACACGTGAAAGACCGGAGGGACAGTTGATAATTTATGAAAAACAAACTGCAAATATACAATTCTGACGGCTGGAGTTGTATACCGGGCGACTGGTTAACTGCAGGGCACGTGGCTTCCCTGTATTCTGCGAATGCATCAGGGAAGAAGCAGGACCTGGACTAGGATATTAACAGGAGCACGGCATTAATGGTACATGACTGATGAGTAACGCTATGATGTGGCAGCGAGGTCATCCAATGTCCTAACAGACGGGAAGGTCACTTTAGCCATATCGCGTGCTTTAATTAGCTACATCGCATGCTTTCAATCTGGGAGTACTGCAAAAATGATGCAGGCAGGATACCAGAAGAGGTCAAAAGCGATGTAGTGAAGGCATATTTGACTATCTGTAATAGTAAACCACTTTAAAGTTCAACCTATATTTGCCGTATTCTGGCGGTGAAACTTTCTCACCTACAGAACTAAAATGGTGTGCTCTGGCAAGAGTCCTCTACAATTTGTCAACGACAGTTTAGAGAGCCGGTATAGTATGACCTGTCTCAGTTCACAAAAGTTTAGGTGTCCTACGACTATGTCATTGCCTCGGTTTGTGATTAATATTACTACTTCATATGATGTGACGACTTCCGCCGGGAAGTCCTACATGTGTCGGAGCCAGAGGGAAATTATGGAGACAACTGTTGACCTAATTTAACTGCTTCCTTCGCCGCAAGTCCACGCATTACGAGAAAGCTTTCGAGGCTCAGTGACGTAGCACCTGTCACAGGAAGGGACGAAATGACTGTCTTCCCGGAAACGACATGCAACTTCTACGACCACAAAGTAACGACTGAATGGTCACACAGCAATCTTGAGCTAAATCATCAGGTACTGTTTATATTAAGAATGTACTACGCTTTAATATAAAGTTCCGGTAATCCCCCCTCCCGTGCGATCCCTAAAAGTGTATCATAGTTGGGAAATTTATTCTGTATTCCACGGGAACGTACCGAAAATAACAAGGTGTATATACTGGTAACAGCAACGCAAAGTTTATACGGCGCTTTCAATAAACGCTTGATGAAGTAGAATGTAAACAAGCCGAAAAGGGGAAGCATACGGAGGGAAGGAGTGCAGTGTTTTCTTTTATGGTAAGATAAAGAAGTTGGCGAATGAGATTTTGTTTTGTCGTGCTGGTAAGGACTATGGATCTAGCACATTTAATGGTTTCCAGGCTGAGTTATTCCAGTGAGATTAACCAGGGGAGGTCGCGGGATGTATCGCACAGATTAGGCTCAAACTGACTAGAAGCATCTCCCCTGAGATGGCCGTAGGGAAAGAGAAAACGCGGTTCGCGAAAAATTTCCTGTTACAGTATAAGACAGTTACAGTAGCGATATTTTTAAATGATAAATTTTCCTTGGTGGGGAAGCACAGCGATGTAGAACTTTTATAATGAAATTACCGCTATGTGGTTACTTATTACGACGCGATCATGATTTCGACCGAGTAGTCATTTTCTAGTGTCGTGTAGCTTAGGCGTAACAGAATTTTTAACTTGTACGTGACACTTGACAATGGGTAAACGGCTGAAATCACGATTGCGTTGTAATAATTAACCAAAAGAGTTAAATGGCGGTCATTTCATTCAAGAAAAGGGGTATTTGTAAAGTTGGCGTAGCGTAGTGTGTAAGATAAAAGACAGCAAATTCTGCGGCCCGATTCCAGCCACTTCAAAATTTTCATTTCGTACAACTACTTGCAATGTTAAACTATAATTTGTTACATTTATATGTGTTTAAACATTTCAGTACTCTTGAATTGCTCCATCTAGATTTATCGTCAATAGAAGATGCAAATTAAACGCATCCAATCGTATAACATTAATCCTGTGCTCCCGTTTCCACTCCAGTAATTCGGTATGCTTGGTATGCATCGAAATTAACGAGAGAATAGGCCTCCATTTTAAAAACTTTGATGATGTTTGCTTACTAGTGAGTCATATTTCGGAAAAGTCTTCTTGCTAAAAAAATATTCTTTCATATAATATGCATCTGTGGACATTGTTCTTTGACGTTTATCACACTATCACTAATAACTTTACTTCTGCAAATAGGCTACTTAATGTCAGAATTTTCGGAAAGATTATTTCCCTTCAAAACTTCGCCACATTATGAAAATTAGCTGTTTAAATACAGTACACCAATTAAAAATTTTAACTAAACAAATATAAATATTAGTACATATAATGAAGTGTTTAAATACAGTTAAATTTCATAATTAAAATTTTCTACACTGGCAAGAATAACACAAAATGAAAAAAAAAAAAAAAGAACCTAACGGTAATCGAACCCGGGCCGCAAAATTACCACTTTACTCACTTACTCAATGCTTTATGCCAATACTGCAAGAATTGTTACTCAAACTAGTTTATTATACATTTTTACTGTAATTGAAATATTTTTCAGTCTTATCTCTTAATCTGTGGCCATTCAGGCGAGATTCTAAAGGAATTTAAAAGGTTCTTCTACATGCTGCTTCTCCCAGTTTGAGCCACATAGATGAGACGCATTCTCGTGTTAGCAAATTATTCAGAGTACATTGGGACATACGGGCGATGGACAAAATACTGCTTCTGACAAAGTTCGGTGAGTAGTTCCCAGTCACGATCTTCACGGCCACTACGGATGGGGGTTCGAATCCCCCCTCGGGCATGGATATTTGTGCCGTCCTTAGTATAAGTTAGTTCCTAAGTAGTTTGTAAGTTTAGGGACTGATGACCCCGTAGTTAAGTCCCATAAGCTTAACAAACTACTACTTTTTTTTTTTAAGTAGTTCCGTAACATTAACGTAGATGAACTATGTCAATATGTCGTTCTGCAACTATGAATACCTTACTGTCCTTCTAAATACTCACCTTCCATAAATTACCGATATGCACCGCTGAGCTCTGCAATGCATGTCCTGGAAACCTGGGACGAAGTCTCCGTTTGGCATGGTGTTGAAAAGCTTCATCACGTTTCGCTGGATGTCAGGAATTTCTTAACGTCTCTTTCCTTTCAAAGCGAATTTGAGTCGAGGGGATAGGAAGAACTCTAGCATATTATGATCCAGCGAGTATGGTGGATCTTCAAGTTGCACCACCCCCTTTATTTTCCAGGAACTGTTTGACGGTATTGGCTGTGTGTGGGCGAGTGTTGTGCAACATCAAAATCCACCATATCCACCGGATACCAATCCTCCAGACTTCTTCCTATTCCATCAACTCAAACTCGCTTTGAAAGGAGAGAGATTTGACGATATCCTGACATCCAAGGAAACGTCAAGAGGCTTTTGAACACCATCACAAAGGGAGCCTTCCTGCAAAGTTTCTGGGACAAGTATCGCAGAACTCAGCGGTGCATAGTTATGGGAGGGGACAATTTCGAAGGACAGTAAGGTAACTGTAGTTCATCTACGTTAATGTTACAGGACTATTCACCGAACTTTATTGCTAGAGGTTGTAATATGCATCCGTAACACATACACAATATGGAGTAAATATCAATTTAAATATAGATTGAGAAACCCTGAGACGGTTTTTCATCTCCAATATGTCCAAGACATTAAAGACAAACGTGAAGTAATGAATTAAAATTTGTGGTGCGGCCGGGAATCGAACCCGGACCTCCATGCTTACCGTTAGACCACCGTACTTCTAACGAATATGACGCCTCGGAATAGTTTAAGCACGATTTCGCTCCATGTCACAAATTTTAATTCTGCTTCTCTGTTCCATAGATAATTGTCACTACTGCCAAGGCTCTCCATGCAGTGGAATAGCACCTCGGCAATGGACATAGTGGAACATTCCTGTTAAGATGATATAAATATCAATATAGATTGAGAAACCTTGAGACGGTTTTTCCATCTCCAATATGTTCAATACATTAAAGACAAACGTGAAGCTCCACAAATTTTAATTCATTGCTTCACGTTTGTCCTTAATGTCTTTGACAATATGGAGTGTTGCGATCCGTGATTCGTATGTGGGGGCTTTCAGGGCTGATGGAAGTCATACACAGATACCAACAAATATATTGCGACACGTAGAGTTAATAACTACGAAGTATGTCCACAAAGTTCCGTTTGGTTATATAAACCAAACGTGAACAGATACAGAAAAAATATTTATTGTATAAAAATCTTCAATTGTTCAACTACTTTTCTACATAACTTCCGAAATTTTGTAGGCACTTGTCATAGCGTGGCACAAGTTTTTGTGTGCCTTCTTCAAAGAAGATTGCCGCCCGTGTATTCAACTATGTGGTAACATGTTCTTTCAGCTCATCATCGTTGAAGTGTTGACCACCAAGGACAGATTTCAGGTGTAAGAGGAGATTAAAGGAGGGATTTTTCCCCCCTTCACGTTAATGCCCGATCTCACTAGGCGAATGTGACCAAACAAATCTTACGGGAATTTCAGTGGGGCGTGTTTGATCATCCTCCGTACAGTCTCGCTCCTAGCGACTTTCTTCTTACACCTAAAACCTGTCCATGGTGGTCAAAACTTCAACGATGATGACGAGCTGAAAGCACAATTTACCACATGGTTGAATACACAGGCGGCAACCTTCTGCCAAGAAGGCATATAAAAAAACTTGTGCCACGCTATGACAAGGGCCTACAAAATTTCGGAAACTATGTAGAAAAGTAGTTTAATAGTTGTATATTTTTGTACAATAAATATTTTTTTCTGTATCTGTACACGTTTGTTTTATGTAAGCAAACGGAACTTACTTTGTGGATATACCTCGTATTACCCTCACTGCGACGCCAAACCCTTTATTTCTTCAGTGTATATGGGCCACGATTTTAACGACAAACACACGTGTTGAAAAACTCATCAGTATCTCCTGCGACTGTCTTGTTGAGCCTCTAATGTATTTCCTCGTAAAGAAACTCGGCAGCTGCTTGGCATTAGGCGCCGCTGAGGACAGTAAAATGTTCTGGGCTGCGATAAGAGCCCGCATAATGATAAAAACGTGGGGGACGGCTTAAAAGGTCGTCTAAGTCACCCAGACGCTATCGGCCGGGTACAACCAACGCTACTGACTAACAGCATCTTATTCGTGTAATTTCAGTCAATTAGCAATTGCAGAAACTACATTATTTCGACAAAACGACAGAACATACCATTTGGAAAGACTGATGATAATTCTGTTCGCGAAGAGCAACTGCCGGCCGCGGCGGCCGAGGGGACTGAGGCGCTCCAGTCACGGTCTGCACGGCCACTACGGTCGGGGGTTCGAATCCCCCCTAGGGCATGGATATTTGTGCCGTCCTTAGGATAAGCTAGTTGATAAGTAGTTTGTAAGTTTAGGGACTGATGACCCCGTAGTTAAGCCCCGTAAACTTTACAAACATTTGAATTTTTTTTAAAGAGCAACTAATTACAGTAGTTCTAATTATGAAGCAACGTAATTGGTTAGCTAGAAGAACTCTTTGGCGTGTGGAGCTATTACACACGAAGGCCGCTCCCAGAGAATTTGGAGCTTCTGCGGTCTCATGTCCTTCCTGTGGCCTTATCAGCTTAACTGAAACTGGAAAACTCTGAAGTATTCGCAATGGGGACATGAATTATAAAATTTCCACTCTGTCTCTTCTATTTTAACACTTTGATTCTACGTATCTATAGCAAGAACGGAACATGATACCGCCACTTACAAAATAGGTGCGGTAAGCTTATTGAAGACCTTTTCTATACAGTCTTACGTACAGTACACTGACCGATATGAGGAAGTTATTGACCGTACAAAGATTTATCGTTCCATATTCGAAGTTTTCTTGGAGCTGTAATTTCTTTCTCACACACCCATACCCGAGGGAGGACTCTAACCTCCGACGGCAAGCAGCGGCGCCTTAGAGCGCTCGGTCACTCCACCACGGCGGAAGAGATGTAAACAAATCGCTGTTCACTGTACTGTGGCGCCAGAAAACGGCTCCATGTTTGGCAGATTACCTAGCTATTTAGAAAAATCAACCTTTTTTTTTAATTCTTATAATCCGTGCCCATAAACAGAATATTTGCAAACCTTCATTCTACTACTTAGACTGAATGTGTACTCCGTCTCATGAGATATCGTAATATCCTGAAATATTGTGGGGGGGAGGGGGGCAGGATTGAATTATGATAACACTACTAGTACATGGTGGTTCAGTGTAGTCACTGCTGTGTGTGATCCATGCAAATAAAGAGAGAAAGAAGGAACCAAAAGAGGTCTCGTGTCGACAGTATCTTTAGAGAGAAAAAAATAATGGCATGGGGAGAGTTTTTCTAAAGGAATCATTCCGGAATTCACCTTATGTGATTTAGGGAAAGCACAGGGAAACTGAAAACTGGGTGGCCGTTCGAGAATTTGAACCATCCTAAACCTTCCAGATTCGCGTCCACTGTCTTCGGGGAATTAAAGAAGCATTTAGTACTCCAGAAGTGTAGCACTGCAGATAAATGTGTGTGGTCTTACCATACTAATTTCATTTAGCCTCTCAATAACTTCTACCGACAAATGGCTGAAATGATAACCTATTCCCTGTTATATGATGCCGCTTTAACGCAGTATGGATACATTTTTATTTTCAGTGAGTCGTGTAAATATTGCCTGAATTTAAAAATACAGAGTGTTACAAAAAGGTACGGCCAAACTTTCAGGAAACATTACTCACGCACAAAGAAAGACGTGTTCGTACGCTTCTCAACAACAGTTTCGGTGACCGATGGATTGGTAAAGGCGGACCAATTCCATGGCCTTCCCGCTCTCCTGACCTCAACCCTCTTGACTTTCATTTATGGGGGCATTTGAAAGCTCTTGTCTACGCAACCCCGGTACCAAATTTAGAGACTCTTCGTGCTCGTATTGTGGACGGCTGTGATACAATACGCCATTCAACTGGGGTGCATCAGCGCATTAGGGATTGCATGCGCTGCATGGAGGGTGGATGCATGTATCCTCGCTGACGGAGGACATTTGGAACATTTCCTGCAACAAAGTGTTTGAAGTCACGCTGGTACGTTCTGTTGCTGTGTGTGTGTTTCCATTCCATGGTTAATGTGATTTGAAGAGAAGTAATAAAACTAGCTCTAACATGGAAATTAAGCGTTTCCGGACATATGTCCACATAAAATATCTTCTTTATTTGTGTGTGAGGAATGTTTCCTGAAAGTTTGGCCGTACCTTTTTGTAACACCCTGTATAAAATGCTGTCATGATCTTTTGTAAGAGGTAAAGGCTCATAACATGAGGGTACCGCTATTATGGGGTACCTAGTTTCTTTTCAATAGGCACTTGATATCTACTTGTTCTACATGCACGACTACGCCATCTTATGGCCGGAATCATTTTGTGAGCCGTAGCTTTTTATTTGTTCAATGCGTTTGTTTGTATCTGCATTCTGAAAATTGTTTTGCAGTGCGGCAAAAATAGTCGTTGGAAGTTTGAGACTTTGACTACATAAGTGCTTTCATTTATTTAGTTTTAATAGAAGTACATGTTCTTTCAGCATGTATTAACTTTTGTGCATCTATATAGCATGTAGCTCTGGAGGAAAGTAAAGATATCGTGGTAGTTGGCGATATGTAAGATATTTGGAGGATCTTAGTCAAAAATTTATTTTTCCACTATGTTCCTGACCATATTTTTTAAATTAAGATTTATTATGTTATATACTATAGATATTTTTCTAATCAGATGGATTTACCAAAGAAAAGTAAGGGTTGGGATAGAGACCAAATGAACGGAGATGTGGAAGCCGTTTTAGTTTCTTCCTTTCACTTGATTTTAAGGTCGGACCGATGGTATGGGGTAAAGCGGTTGACTGGAAACCGAAGGGTCGCGGGTTCGAAACCCTGTCGGACCTCTGAGCTTTAACTCTTCATTCACCTCACAGCGATGTGAGGAGTCGCCAGAAACGACACGTGGTCCGCATTCCACGATAAGCTGCAGGTCCCCTTTCTCCGGTTGGATAACTGGGGAAAAGGCTAGGGACACGCAAGTCGCCGAAGTGGCGCCCAATTGAAAGACTTCCACCACAAAATTATTATTATTATTATTATTTTTTTATTTAAAGCAAAATTATCACTTAAATATATTTTTTATGATTGAGCAACTTAAACAGTACATTATATATTTACGGAAACTGTTAAACTATTTCTAGTAATACTGATTTTATTGTTTTATTACTAGCTAAAGATGCTAAGCAAAGGTGGCCCGCTTAATAGGATCCACCCCACTTTGGGAACGATTTTAAACAATAAACCACAAAAAATATTTTAAATTTAACAAGCTACAAGCCAATTAAAACTTATCATTGAATCCCAAATTTAAATGTGTGAAACTATTGTTTGAAGCTTAATAGAGTTAGTGGCCTGAGACAAAATGACAAAAGTCCCATATTAAGGCACTTCAAAAGTTTGTGCTGACAAATGATACACACGAAATTATTTTGTCCTCAATAACGCCTGAGGTACTGCTTGTCCAATCTGTCGACTTTCCCGCTTCGCGAGTTTCGGCCTTCTGACGCTACAGGTCTCAGCACAGCAGCGTCAACATGGCAGGGGCGCGAAAAACAGCGTGCTGTAATCGGGTTTAGGGCCACAGAAAACGTGCGCCCAATTGAAACCCGTAGAAGAATGCCGTCTGTGATGCTTTGTAGCGGGCTCTGTTGCTGCTACCCTGTTTTCGCGATCAAAATGGCGAAACCAACATTCATCGCTAGTCACATCACCTTCCATCACCTTCACGCTCAAATCCCAAAAAAAGGGGAAAAAATTTACAGAATATCCACTCTCCTCTATTCAGAGGTTCCAACTTTTGAATATGGGAAATGGTAATGCGACCTAATGTGTATGAGCGGAGTGGAGGGTAAGAAGGAGTCCAAAGCGAATAAGTGAATAAGGAATCACCAAAACTGTGAAAACAGTTCCTGTAGTTGCAGTTGCAGACGGATGAGATAGGGGCAGCGTATTACATCATTCTGATGAGCACAATAGGAATGTGAGAGGGGGGAGGGAGGGGGTGAAAGCAAAACTTGATAACCATTTTCTTCCTCGAAACAGAACTTCAGTTTTTTTGATTTCCAGATTAATATTTATTTCGCAGAAGCCCTCAAACAAGGATATCCTTGCGATATATGTTTCTCGCAATGATTTCATAATCACTTTCACGAGGATTCGATTTTCCCTGCAACAAAAGCTTCCTCGTTTTAAGGAAAAAAATTCTATGAAATGAGGTATCATTTGTTGGCGATTTTCTCGTATACTCTATTTTACAAATAAGAAATGTTCACCAAACACTTTGGCACAGCACATCACATGACATCACTGTGAGAAACGATGCAATAAAAAACGAAACTTACATAACTTCAAACGATGTAGGATATATGATGAACGTTGTTTATTATTACACACTTCACGGTTTGCCCTATAGAGGCGCAGCTACGAGTCAAGTGAAATGCCGCATTTTCAATTGCCGCTCTTAAGATTCCACGATGGCGCCCATTTGTGGATTCATCCCGTATGCCGTATTACGCAGTTTTAGAGTTCATAGAAGTTACTGTCAATACTGGCGATTTCCAAAAGAACATGCTAGAAGGTGTTGCTCAATACCAGTTTAATTTTGTCGAACTAGAAAAGAACAGAGTTTTGCCGGCGCAAAACAAATGAGACCTATTTGTTATTTAACCCTGAAAATCGGAACTCCAAGTACTCCAATCGTAAACTCGTAATTTTAATCAATTTTCGTAACAATGACGATTAAATCGTAAATGGTTGGAACCTCTGTCTATTTGCATTCCGGGCACCCGCCGTGCACACAGCTTTCTGTACCTCAGTTCCAGGGTTGTGGCACATTTACCTGAGAGCTGTATGTGTTGCGATTTTCTCTGATACGATACAATTATAAATGCATAAGTTTATACGTTAGTTACCTCATTAAGTTGAAACTGTTGCACAGATTTGGATGAAACTTCACATGCAGATAGTTCATTCCTGGATTAACAGACTGTGTACATTTAAAAGAGTGCAGTTTAAGGATATGTGGATATAAGGTGAGTTAAATCCGTGTGGGTAGCACAGTGGTAGAGTGCCAGACTATGAATCCAAAGGACGCGGGTTCGATCCCTGCCGGGTGCTGGTATTTTTATCTGTCACTTTCCACTTCTTTCCCATGTGGCAATGATGCTGATGTGAAACATATCGACTAGCACAGTGGGTCGGAATCCAAGCAAAAGCGTAGGTTCCCCCTGTAACTGGCTAGGTAAAGCAGTTCGAAGATCGGAGGGAGGCAACGGCATTCCAGCTCCGAATAGGACTATAACCAGTGAAGTGTTCAAACCAATCTTCGGATTGTTGACTGCTTTACTTTTAAGTTAAACCGTAACAAGAAACTACGTCTAAAACTACATATATACAAAGCAGCCATCACGTATCCCTGTTCTATTGTTGCACTTAAGATAATTTGCTCATTATTATTAGTATTATTACTTTCGCGTCTGTATAAGATTACAGGTGCCGGCAATGTGGCTTAATTTATATTTCATTACAACAAATCTGGAAATTCGCATCGCCTGTTCGTTATGCTAACCGCAAAGCTTCACTGTCTCGTACAAAGCATACAAAGCTAGGGGAGAGATGCCTCACACACGTAGGGGTCTACCGTACCGTCAAATCAGTGATAGTGAGAGGGCGCATTTTTCGCATGAGAGAGTGATGTTTAAATCCAGGTAACTACTGCTCCTGTGGGACGAAGAGTATCGTCAGTGCAACGGGTGTGTGCAGAATAGATCAAGGATGGGCGCAGAAACTAAACCACCCCCAGTCCCCACCCCCCTAAGAAGATCGAGATCTGGGTCCTGTTCTATACTCTTAAATGTTTGGAATGACGTGGTTGCATAGAATATTTTTAAACCGGTTACTAGTGGGGATACAACTAACGGCACCTGCAGGAGTCATCTCAGCGAGGAGAAAAAAAGGCCCTCTGATAAAGGACGCTTTGAGCCTGCACCAGAATGCAGAATTAAGCGGCACTGCTTCATATGCTACTGCATTTTGCTTTGCCATATACTGTAATTTTGGTTTGGGTGTCGACATAGCCTCTAAGGCGAAAATGGATTTCAATCTGTCCACAAAATGTTCCGTATCCGATCGTTATCCACTTCCATATGCGCAAAAAGTGTAGCGCGAACGTATGTCTCACTGGCAGGTCAGCAGGATGCTTAAATTTTATACGGATAGCATTCAAATGTTCAAATGTTTGTTAAGCTTATGGGACTTAACTACGGGGTCATCAGTCCCTAAACTTACAAACTACCTATGAACTAGCTGCCACTAAGGACGGCACAAATATCCATGCCCGAGGGGGGATTCGAACCCCCGACCGTAGTGGCCGTGCTGACCGTGACTGGAGCGCCTCAGTCGCCTCGGCCACCGCGGCCGGCACGGATAGCATTGCAGAGTATTGCGTAGAAATTTGCGCGAGGAATCCTCCAATTGGGAAACGTTATACCATGTGATACCTGCTCGTTCATGAAAAACGTCTTCCAAAAGGATAAAACTGAAAATTACTGAACTGCTTCTAGACTTTCAATCTCTAAGACAAGACAATTGGAAACTCAACCAAAAAATATTCCACAAATGCGAAGTTCGTCTTCCTTTTGGCTATATCTGCTATCTTAGCATGTGTCAGCTGCTAGATTCCACAATGGCGCGCCTTTGTGGATTTATCCAGTATGACGTATTACGCAGTTTTCGAGTATGTAGAAGTTCCTCTTGACACTGGCGATTTCCAGAAGGACATGCTGGAAGGTATTGCTCATAACCAGTTTATTTTTGTCGATGACACCACATGGACCAACTCTAAAGGAACGGAGTTTCAACGACGGAAACCAGAGGTTCCAACTTTTGAATATGGGAATTAGTAATGCGACCTAATGTGTACGATAGGGCGGGGGAGGGGGGTTAGAAGGGGTGCAAGGGGAATAACTGAATAAGGAATCATCAAAATTGGGAAAACACTTTCTGTAAGGTTACAGATAAGGGCAGCATATTATTACATCATTCTGTTGCGTACAGTAGGAATGTGTGTGGTTGAGAGGAGCAAAACTTTTTTTTTCTTCCTCAGAACTGAACGTCTTAGAATTTGTGATTTCTGGATTAATGGTTATTTGTGTTGGTTAGACTAATAACCGTCGCTGTTTAGTCCCTTCCAAAAATCGACCGACCGACCGACTGTATTGGTTATACACCAGTATTTACAAGAATTACTCATTAAAAATTGCACACAAACGCAAGATAACGTAAAATCATAACACAGAGTAAGAGTGCAGCTCAAGATATTTTGAGGAGTGTGCAGGTTAAGAAAGTTTTTAAAAATTTGTCAAATTTTAATGTCTCTATTCACATTATCTTCTTCCAGCATATTATTAGGCCTAATTAAATCATTATCCCTATTTTTTGAAACTTTCACGAAAGTTCCAGCACTGCGAGGCAGAGAACCTGAAGTGGCAGCAATCTGTTAAAACTTGAATAGTACAACCTAGTCGCTTTCTTGGCTTCACTCAATTGCTTTTCGGAAAATGTTAACCGATGGCATACTAGTAATGAAGTTGAAGTGCTAAGAGATTTTTTCGGAATTCTGTTTTGTTTTTATGCAAAAGTGGTATCATTACTTTGGGGCACAAGCAGGGATGTCAAAATTACTTTGGACAATCTTGAAAAATGTGTTTGCTCGAAGAATCCTCCAATTGGGAAATGTTATAACGTGTGATATCTTATCTGCTCGTTCTAAAGTACATCTTCCAAAGGATATAACTGAAAATTACTGAACTCTTCTTCTAGTCCTGGGAAAATGAACCAAGAAGTATTCCACTGATGATTAGTTCATCTTCCTTTTGGATGTATCAAGTATCTCAGCATGTAGCTGCTGCTAGATTCGAAAGTGGCGCGCCTTTGTGTATTTATACCGTATGACGCAGTTTTCGAGCTTATAGAAGTTACTCTCAATACTGGTGATTCTTCTCGAGGACATGCTAGCAGGTGTTGCCCATAACCAGTTTATCTTTGTCGATGATATCACACGGACGAACTCTAAAGGAACCAAGCTTCACCGACGGAAAACAAATGACACTGATATGTTTTTAAAACCTGAAAATTGGAATTCGAACCACTGCAATCGTAAAGTCGTAATTTTAAACAATCTTCGTAACAATTACGATTAATTCGTAATGGGTGGAACCTCTGTGAGGGGTTCTGCGCCGTGACCCAATGCCAGGTACTTTGGACCCATGTAAATGCAGTATGGATAGCCATACCACAGGACGTTCTTCGCGCATTATACGCGTCGATGCCATCAAGCACGGAACAAGCTATAACGAGTATAAGAGGGGGAAAAATAGTGGGGCAGTGCAAAGAATTTTGAAGTCGCTCTCTCATTAGAGCGCTGAATGAAGCCACCAATTAAAAAAATCCTCTCGCCTGCGAGACTCGGCAGGATCAATGCGCAGCGCTGAGCGGTTCTGCGGCAATCGTATGCGCCGCGCGCCGAACGCCGAAAGCCGTGCGTTAATTGCCGTGTTCCGGTTACGCAACATCCTGCGTCGCTGCACGCGCTTCGGCGCCTCGTTCTGCGGGGCTCCCTTTCCAGGCATTCGTACCACACACAACTGGTCTCGTAACACACAACACAACACAGAACGTCACATATTGACACTAACGCGCCAGGTCTGATAATGCTACACATGACTGCTACATTAATCGGGCATGAGCCCAGTGACGTAGCCAGGATATTGTCAAGGGGGGGGGGGGCGGTCTGAATGGTTAAAGAGAAATTTACGAAGGCTCCTGTTTTTCACTTTTTCTAAACGTAAACTTAGGCTAACATTTTTTTTTAAATATATTTTATGCACATAGTTTGCGTTTGTAAGAACTTCTTACAAATACTGCAATATTTTATATACAAAATTGGGGAAAACATTTCTTACAAATTGTTTCAATATATGCCAGCAGAACCTTCAGTTGTTATTTCAAATGAAGTCAGATTAACAGAATGCCGGCCGCGGTGGCCGAGGGGACTGAGGCGCTTCAGTCACAGTCTGTACGGCCACTACGGTCGGGGATTCGAATCCCCCTCGGGCATGGATATTTGTGCCGTCCTAGTTCGTAAGTAGTTCATAAGTAGTTTGTAAGTTTAGGGGCTGATGGCCCCGTAGTTAAGTCCCATAAGCTTTACAAACATTTTAACATTTTTCCCCTTTTTTCTTGTTGTGAACTTACTCATAATTGGAAACTTAACACACAAAAGAAATAAATGGCAGCGGCAGAATTTCACTGTAGTGCTTAACAATAATGGAGTAAGGCCAACAATGGTCAGCGGCGAATGGAGAACTGGGCAATAGCCGATGCTGTTATCGATGTATCGATAATTAAAAACTATAGATGGCTTTGTTGACTGTCGATAGTGCGTATCCCTTTTTCGACGTTTGACTGATAACAATATCATTCAGTTTCACTACACGGTAGCTAGGTCGTAACTTATTTCATTTCGTCCCTTCGGAGGTTCGAGTCCACCATCGAGCAGTGTGTGTGTGTGTGTGTGTGTGTGTGTGTGTGTGTGTGTTGTCCTTAGCATAAGTATGAGTAGTATTTATAGGGGGAGGGGGGTCCGAACCCCCAAGAGCCCCTCCCCTTTGGCTACGTCCTTGATGAGCCCGAACTATTGCTTGTTATCTATTGTTTAGTGCAGCGTTTCTCTACCTGTGGGACGCGACCCCCAATGGGGGTCGCGATGTCCTTGCTCGGATGGTCGCCGTCCAGGAGGAATCAGTAATACAAAAATGTATGCCCAAGTGAAATATATTTAATGTTATCATTACGAACTTCCATGTGTAACATTCATTACGAATTGAAGACATCATAGCTTGTTTTATAGTACACTTTTGTTGATGGTGAATAAGCGCAAGGCCTGAAAAACTGTTTTCAAAAACCAATCGATAGGCAAAGGAACTTTATGGAATAATTAATTCTGAAAAATTCGAAACGAAGATCTACTTCTTTAGAAATTGCCCAACAGTGGAATCTTTCTTCTTGTTCTGCATCAAACCAGTCTCAGACCGGTGACTAGTTAGATGCAGCGCCCCACCTACTCTATCCTGAGCAAGCCTCTTCATTTCCTCATAAGAAGGAAAATCGACATCCACTTGAATCTGTTCACTGTATTCCTCTACTATTTTGATGGCTAAGAATGTGTCCGACCAATCGATCCCTTCTTTTAGTCAAGGTACGCCACAAATTCCTTTTATCCCCAATACTGTTCAGTATCTCCTCTAGTTACGCGGTCTACCCATACTTTTAGCTATGCTATGGGAGGTTCAGCTACAGCACGCTGCAGTTGGAACTTCGTTGAATTAATTACATACGACGTTGTTTGAGGCTGAAATGTTGCATCATGTGTCAGTGTAAAATATCAGGATTCATGGACTTTAAGACAAGAAGGTACGTCATTTTATCCGACTCCCTACATTTATTCCCAAATTTAGCACTTCTTAAGAGTTAAGATTAAAATGTTTGTATAGCTTATGGGACTTAACTACGGGGTCATCAGTTCCTAAATTTACAAACTACTTATGAACTAGCTAATACTAAGGACGGCACAAATATCCATGCCCGAGGGGGGATTCGAACACCCGACCGTAGTGGCCGTGCAGACCGTGACTGACGCGCCGCAGTCCCCTCGGCCACAGCGGCCGGGTCAGAGTCAAGTGAGAGACATCTGTAGAGCAATAGTTTTACGTAAATACCGTCCGATTTACGCGAGGCAGTTTAGTTACGTCATAGACAGGAATGTGACGGCTATTTCAGGTAACGGCAAAATGCGCTTATATGTGCCAAATCCCAACGTCTCTCTCATTATCCATGTTATTAACAGTATACGCATGGCACGAATCTTAGTTTACAGTGCACTGAACTCGGCGGGATTAACTAGTGTTGGACTTCAACAGACCATCCTCTATCTCGCAACTGCTTCTTCTCCGACTGTGTCGTGTCCGAAAGAAACACCCGGGAAAAATATGAGGAGAGTAATCCTCCAGAAGATAAAACTTCAGAGAAGATAAAAAACGCGACGCACATTACGCAGCGCAAGATATCAGTCACAACAGGCGCCATTGTCTACTGCGTTATCTCGCGCCATTACAATCCCTCCTCCTCGATACACAATTTACGATAAGGACCAGCTGACGTACACGAACGGCGTACTAGAGCAACTCGGAAACTAAGCTCAAAAAAAAAAAAAAAAAAAAAAAAAAAAAAAAAAAAAAAATCCCACAAGAAGTTACTTTATTGCAGAGACACTCATTACGTACCAGTGAACAGTGAACCTTTTCTAATATTTTTCTACATAATTTCCACGCACATTCAAACACTTGTCACACTCCTTCACAAACTTCAAACTCCTCGTGCATACAACTATGCCGCCTGCAAGTGTACCTACCTAGTGACGGTCTCCGATTGGTGGAAAATGCACTGACAGGGTGAAACGGCGATTATGTCTGAACACTTCATCCAGTTCTGCAACAAGTGAATCGTCCACAAGTGACAAATTTGCAAATCTGTTAGAATACTTCTTAACGGAGACGAGCCTAAATCACGTTTCTCTTTCTCTTTGGTCGTGGTCCCGCACATGCGGGATCAGCTTTGTTAATTCGGATTTGGCGTGTTAATATTTACGAGGTCGCCGGATGACCTTCCTGTCGCCACCCCATGCCCCCGGAAGGAAATGTGTACCCAAATATCTGCGTATAGTGTTGCATGTGTGACAGGGAAAAGTGTTACGAAATGTTTGTGGGTCGTGTATCTGAGGCGGGACTTTAGTAGCAGCACGGTATTCACCCAGGGGGATGTGGAAAAGCCGGCCGCGGTGGCCGAGCGGACTGAGGCGCTCCAGTCACTGTCTGCACGGCCACTACGGTCGGGGGTTCGAATCCCCCCCTCGGGCACGGATATTTGTGCAGTCCTTAGTCTTAGTTAGTTCATAAGTAGTTTGTAAGTTTAGGGACTGATGACCCCGTAGTTAAGTCCCATAAGCTATACAAACATTTGAACACTTGATGTGGAAAACCGCCTAAAAACCCCATCCAGGCTGGCCGACACTCCGACCCCGTTCGTTAATCCGCCGGGCGGATTCGAACCAGGGCCAGTACGCCTCCCCTTCTCGAAAAGCGGTGCGTCAGACCGCACGGCTAACCGAGCGGGTCAGCCTAAATCACGTTTATGAAAATTTATATTTTATTTTCACACGACTAGTTTCGATAAACTTCTTGTCATTTTAAGTGATTAATAATCAAGAACACTATTTGAAAATACGCTATTTTATGCTCGGCTGTTAATGAATTTGCAATTCATCGTCCCGAAATGTACACACTAACGCCTAACAAGACTGTCAAAGATAATGTTCCGATAAGCTTCAGTAATCTCATGATGTACCACTAATGGTGTCATTTGTTTTGCCAACAGAAAACGCATTACTCCACGTAACTCTCACTTTCTGGGAAGCTGACTTTATGTATACATATTTGCCACCTGCACTGTTGAGAGAAATGACCGAATACATCACAGTCTTTCGGGAGCCTACTGAACCAAGTTACAGTATCGATAAGTGGCGAATTTGGTCTGGGGTGGGGAGGGGGGGATGAGCTCATAGGAATTTCGTACCTGAAACTGATACCGATTTCTAAAAAACAAAACAAAAAAGTTGTCAGCGCCAGTCATTAGCGCAAAGAAAGACACCGGAACTAATTTGTCAAATTGCACTCGTAGAAAGGGTGGACAACGAGCGGTTTAACACAGCAATGACGTCAAACCATATGTCACCTTCTGCAATTTACAAATCAAGCAAACGATAAACTTCGCTGTAGCTTATCACAGCTTTCTTGCGTACGTACACGGAAACTACAACAAATTATTGTTAGTGGCGGTAATCTTAACTACCTGAAAATACGACCAGACACTACGAGAACTTTCCGTGTAATTGTATTGAATATTAAGGCAGCACTCATCCACCCTCACTGTTAAAAACTCGTACTGCAACAGTAAAAAGAACACAGTAACGATGGTGAAATGCTGTTTCCTAACTATTTTATATAAATTTATAACGGCAAAGCATGTGGAAATAATCTATTTTCTCAAACAAAAATACATCAACTGTTTTCTAAACTGTAGTCCGAAATTCGAGAGTAACATTCGTAACCGATGCACAGATCATTCTGAGTGTCAGTGGAAGTACAACGGGTGACAGCTTTATCAGCTTTATTTTCAGATTGTTCACAGACGCGTGTAAGAAGTAGAATAAAGATACAAGTGACAACACAGATATGTGACAACATTGTATTGTGCCACACCAGTTCAGACTTGCAATCAATATCTTACACAATGGATATACGTCACATGCTATCATTACAGGCCACTAAGGACAATGCTCCTGAAATCTCAGACAGAAAGAAAACTTTGAACGTTTATTTTGTGTGCTTTTCAGCAACCACAAATTGCGTGAAATGCATGGTAATTAAACCTGTGATGCGTGAATTATTTAAGAAATAAGGGTAAAACTGAAATGTAATTTTTGTAGTAAATTTATCTCAAAATACAAAAGTTATTCAAATATTCCATTACAGAAAGAAAATGCCATTCGAGTGGACAAAGTGAGACTGGGGCTCTTCTATTTTCCTTTTTGAATTGAAACTTTCGAAGCAATATGGACATTTACATTTGTATTTAGTGCAAATTTATTTTTAATCATTTTTCAAAACGGAGTCGTGCTACCGGTTGCCACTTCACGCTTGGCATCTTGACACGCCTATGGTTCACACGGGAAAGTGACATTTGTCTGTTCAGCCGTCGACACATACAGTGCAGGATGGATTTAATGTGTTTGTGAGCTAAAACCCGAAAGCAAATGCACAGAAATGTAACCAGTAACAGCTGTCCACTACAGATGATGTCATGCGCCACAGGATTAAATGATCATCGGAGCTGCGTTTATTGATTTGTATTACTTGCGCTAACCGTTTCAAGCTTTGCTCATTTTCAAGAGGTACGCAGTAGGATGGTAAATATTATTTATTAATTACGTGCTGTTATATATTGTTTGTATATTATAATAACGATTTGTGTCTGGGATGAGGACTTAAATTATTGACAAAGATATTGTTTGCGCATTTCCAAAGCTCAGTAACGTGAAATGAACTCAACAACTTAGTTTTTTTATTGTTACGTGCCAATATGGAACTTCTTTCTAAATATTGGTTGAAATTGTACTACAGAGATCTCGGATATCGAGTCTGACTCAGTACGGAATTGAAATGTCTCCGTATGACAAGTCTATTTACAGTCACAAACAATGTTCTTAAAAGGGCAACCACAGCTTAAATACATATTTATGGAATTTTCTACACAACCACCACAAAAATAAAGATTGAAAATTAAAATTGACTTCGATGATGTCTTAGGTGGAGGCGTGTAAAGAATGAAATCGCAACAGCTGTCAAGATGTGTTTAATCCGACACTACCGGTTTCTCATCAGTAAAGATGCATCTTCAGGTGGATGACATAAGAAAATGATTACATAATAATTGGAACAGCATCCAGCTTTCAGGGTACCTTGTTAACACATTCGCACAACAGGTTGTGGTCGTCTTTAGGTAAATAATATTCCCGCTTTATCCTTTATAAAGAAACCGCTGATGGAAGTCAGGAAGACACACGGCATTTCCAAGACCGGGAAGTGATTCGACGCGGTAACCAACACGTGCAAAGTCAAATTTGACTTTGCACTTTCCCGGTCTTGGAAATGCCGTCTGTCTTCCTGACTCCCATAAGGTAGTTGATAAGTAGTTTGTAAGTTTAGGGACTGATGACCCCGCAGTCAAGTTCCTTAAGCTTTGCAAACATTTGAATATTTCTGCCACTAGCAAACACGAGAATACTTTTCAATCGTTAATCACATATGGAAATTGGATATTTACACGAATACGGCCGTCACATATCCGGAATTGTCTCTCTACAGACGTTTCTTTCCCTTTGAGCATTGTAACTAACACAAAATTCAAGTGTAGCTCACAGGCCAGCAAGGGGCAATCGTATCTGTCCTATAATGTTTAAAGAAGGGCTTTATCTGAAGACACCAATGTAAATGTCAACTGGAATCAACACTGACATCTGATGAACGGCTCAGGTCCGAAACTTGTAACGGTGCACTAAATTGTTTTATATAAGACGTATGGCAGGTTTCAGTATTTACTGCAGTATTGTAACAATGTTTTTAGGATATGATTGAACGATAAACGAACAGAAGACCAAGTGGGTGGAATTTTTTTCCAGCACGATAATGAACTATGATAAGGTTGTAAACCCCTTTGATTGCAATCTCTTAGCTACTGTCATTTCATTTTTAGTAGAGAATATAAGCTACATGTTGGTTGTTTTGCACTGTTGTCAGGTAAAAAAGGGATTATAATTACACTGAATTTCAAATAATGAAAGACCAAATACTATTGAAGTAGTAGTAGTAGTGTCCAAGAGTCTGTTGCGAAGCTTCAACTCCAAGTTGTTGGAACCTTGGGAAAATATTCTTCAGACACGAGATTAGACCTGATCCGCTTGTTGACAGATGGCGTTTATTGACGTAAGGTGCGCAAGAGGCATTTTATCTTATTTACAGTTCCTATTTATACAATCATTCGGAAGAAGGTGTTGCCGCGCCAGTGGCCTGGCGCTCTATGAAGCCTTGCTACGGGGTGCGCGTCTGCGGAGGTTCGAGTCCTCCCTCGGGCATGCCTGTGTATGCTGTCCTTACCATAAGTCAGTGAACCACATGACCAGAAACAAGATGCCAAGTTAAATTTAGTTGTAAATAAGACACGAACACGGCGAAATTTTTAAATAAATTTAAAGAGAACGTGCACATCCACCAGGACTAATTGAGAAACTAATTACAACAAATGTATTCACAACTGGTAATATTAATCGGCATCAGCTGTCCGTTTTAATGGTAACACGTGAAATGTGTGTCGGACCGGAACTCAAACCCAGATTTCCTGCTCTTCGCGTTAAACACCAGGTTGTCCGAGCACGCCTCTCAGACTGGCCCAAACTTCCATATGGCACTCATTGGCTAGTGGCCATAAGTGCTCGTACAGGTCACACCGTAAGGAACAGGAAGAGACGATTACTAAATCGGTCGCAAGTCTCGCTTTCCCCCCATTAATTACGATGTGCAGAATTGGATGGGAAGCGTGCCTGGAGAGCCTAATTAGCTAAGGCGACCGATGTGCCGAAGGGGGAAATCCGAGTTCGAAACCCGGTGTAGAGAAAATCTTTAACTTTGCCATTGGATTTATTTCAATGCCCTAAAACGGTCGAAATGTTTAAATATTTCGAATTCGTAAAATTATGGTCGTTAATGTTAACCAATGGTTTCTGTTCTTTCGGACATGTCCGAAAAGGCCACCATGCCAATAACAGTAAAATATGCTCCCAACAGACAAATGACAATTTCAATGCGGACACATTCATACGCTCGATCCCTTGCGGGAATCCAGCAAGCAAGATTAACTGATGGGTAGTGGGTCCTACCATCGTAGTGTGCTACAAGTTGAGAATTTGGGTTGGAAGGGAAGCGTGCCTGGATAACCTAATTGATTAACGGGACCGCTGCCCCAAGCGGGAAATCCGGGTTCGAATCTCGGTTCAGCACAAATTTTCAACCCGTCATTCAATTTGCTTCAGCCTTATTTTCTTTATCAATCAGGATTACAGAGTTTAACTACTAGGATGCACAATTGTCTTGTGTAGTTCGCGAACGAACTAGTTCGGAAGAGCGCTCCCTTAGGCGAACTACGCAAACAAGTTCGCAGACACCTCGCCTCTTAGTTCGTCCGCTCCTTTTCCCAAGACTGACACGAGAGAGCGCGCTAAATCACGTGATTCCCTCTGTCAGTTCCGTCATTTCGAGCTGAGATGTAGCTCAGCTGTAGTTTCATAGTTCACTACCACAAATTTTCTTTTCTAAGGTATTCAGCAGTGTCTAAATAATATTTACTACGAGTACTCTGTATGCAATGTAGTTGACTTCCATTGTATCACCCATTCGTGTTTATAACTGGTTTATTTGCGTAAGTATTTGATGTCAAATTGCCCAAAAATACGGGCAATAGCACAAGCTTGGCAACACTGATCATTGTATAAAAAAGCTGTCATAAGAAAAGAAAGACCTCTTTTAGTAGCGGTAGCAAAACCCAAAAAGATCGACATACTTCGCGGCCGAGCTGCGAACTAAAAGGAGAGCTAACGGTCTCTAAAATATACGCGAGCGGTCGCGAACTAAAACGTGCGTTACCGGTCGCGAACTATTATGCCAAACGTATCTCGCTTCTTAGTTCGTTGGGTTCTTTTCCGAAGACCGACGGGCAATAGCGAAAGGACGCGCAACAGAATAAAAAAATCACGTGTTTGCCTTCTGCTGATGAGAGCCATTTCGAGGTGAGCGTCTGCCCGCTAGGTTACATACATCAGTGTTACAAAATTTCCGCTTTGAAGTATTCTACACTCTGCAATATCTGAATAATAAATTCCATAATGCCAAGATATAGAGATAACTCTAAACTTAATCGCGAGAAATTATCCACAAACTGTTTCTTTTGGTTTGCGTGATATCTTCAGCAAGCGCATGAAGCAGCTAGGTGGGGGAACTTCCCCTCCACCTGCATGCGCAGATCACGCCGCTCAGCTGTCACTGGGAGCGGACGAACTAAAAGAACTAACGTGAGCGGTCCCGATCGCGAACTAGTATGCGCAAGTCTAATGCGCAAGCTACTACGAATGTTGAGCCCATTCTATTCCAAGGTAGTTCTGACCGTAATGGTCGCACCATTAGTCAACGCTACCATCTGACAATACCCGTCATAGCAAAGGCAATACTTGGCAGTTATGTATACTGCAAGCAAAGTGGCTACCATCATCAATCGACAGATGCAGTGATTCTGGCGCAGTTAACATTTTCCGTCGCACACATGTGTGAGAAGGATGCCCCATTGTACAGCGAGACAATGGCAGGGAATGCCAGAGGAACGGGGGCGGCGTAACAGGTGCTGTGCGTCGCGTCGCGGCGTCGGCGCCGCCTTGCGACGCCAGGTGCGTCCCCCCGCCCTTCCCCTCCCGCCGCTGCTGACTCATGTTTATTTTCTACGGCCAGAGGTCGATGTTGCCAGCGCGGCCGGCAGGTGTTGCCACCACTGGGAAAGCGACTGCGCGGAAGCAGACACAGCCTCGAATACCGCGGCCCGCAGCCAATGGCCTATTCACGCACAGCAGCCAAGCGCTAACCTGTTAGCCATGTCCAGCCAGCACGTGCGCGCCGCCACCTGCAAGATGTCAAAGACCGCCAGCCTGAGTGTGTGTAAGAGAGAGTGCGCTCGTGCTCCATCTCCAGTGTAAAGAACACGTGTTTTGAATAAATCATTTTTAAGCCTCGAGCTGCATGTACGCCTCTTTATTACTCAACCATTTTTACTTGTTACATTTTACTTTCTGTGATACTTGCAACATCTGTTAGTCCCATAATATGAAGCCAAACATTATGTGCCAAGTGCATAAAAGAAAGTTAATGTAGAAGCGTTTCATTTAATCTACGTCATCTACATGACAGTAGATTTTTTTTTATATACACGTGATACGCCGTAATGTTTGGTTTAATGTTATTTTGAGTCGTATTGACGTTTCTTGTGTGAGTAATAAAGAGGCATAATATACGCCTTAAGGCTTAAAATGATTTACTTTTAATAAAAATATAAAAGCTGTACTGCGGCAGAAGGGCCGTGCACACTGAGGCGCACTGCTGCGGTGCGCTCGGCAGATCGCCGTCGGAGGTTCGAGTCCTCCCTCAGGCATGGGTATCTGTTGTTCTTAAAATAAGTTATTTTCTATTGGTATAAGTAGTTTGTAAGCCTAGGGACTAATGAACAACGTAGTTAAGTTCTTTTGATTTACGAATATTTGAACATAAAAGCTGTAGACAGTTCCAAATTAAAAATCTAATAAACAAGTGACTGAATAACGTAGCCGGCCCGGTGGCCAAGCTGTCTGCGGCGCGACAGTCACAGTGTGCACGGCCACTACGGTCGGGGGTTCTAATCCCCCCTCGGGTATGGCTATTTGTGCCGTCCTTAGTATTAGCTAGTTCGTAAGTAGTTTGTAAGTTTAGGAACTGATGACCCCGTAGTTAAGTCCCATAAGCTCTACAAAGTTTTGAACATTTTGAAGAATGTATTTCCAAAGCCACAATGTCCATGAAATACAAAACTTGGGGAAATGACAAAACTTGATAGCAACCATAAGAGTGAGTGCAACTGGCTAAGTTTTGTGTGTAACTATTTTGTAATTGTAAACAACTGTGCAAAAATTAAAAATCTTTGATGTTAACATTCCCAAAAAATACATAACTTGTATTGAAGTTCAGTCACTTTGGAACTAAACATCTCGATGAAAGGGAAGTAAACGATCCATAGAAATACAAGACTAAATGTAAATCAATTATTACTGGTTATTACTATCACTGCATTAATACATGAAACAATAATTGGGGAAATGACATTGAGTATTAAATTACAAAACTTTACAGTAAATATCACCCCACGCTGTGTGTGTGTGTCCTTTGCCAAAGTTAGTTTATATAGTTTGTAAGTCTAGTGACCGACAACTCAGCACTTTGGTCTCTTATGTTCACAAACATTTGAACTTCGTATCATTTGAGCACGGCCATAATGTACTGCAAGTTTTAGAAGACGACTCTTCACATTGCACTCTCTTCTGTTCCGAGTATGCTGCAAAATGTTGAACACGCTATCACTTTTTCACAATACGGGTTGGAATAAAATGCCCCACAGACAATTTTCGTCGTTATCTTCTCTATTTTCTCACATGTCTACACTATTATAGCGTTAGTAATGAAATTATATTCATATCATAGATTTCAACCCATAAAACAACGAATGAAATTTTTCATTGTGAGAAACTTTAAAGGTAGCAGCTTTCAGACGTCCTTCCTCCTGCTTTTTGACCGTTACATCTCAGCAATTTTATTTATTACCATTTTGTAGTGTGTCGGCGCAGTACTTTTTCAATATTATCGAGAAATTCGGACGCTTTTGAGGAAAATAAGATGAAAACAACTAAGTGCAGCGACCAGTACAGATGGGTTATCACGTGACAAGCTAGCTTTCCTTTGGCCGTTTGGAAATAGAACGATGACTGCTTGAAAAATAAGAACTAGGAGATGGGTCACCTTGGAAATAACTGCATTTTTGTACCGCTATTTTTTACAGATATTTACGTCGTTTTGGAGTTAAGACGATAACAGTAACATAAAATGACCTAAATCTAACGCTACGGTATGACTAACACGAAAATAAATGGAGATGCGACATTTTGGAAATACGTTTTCCAATTGCAGCGGAAAGGAAACTTAGAGCCTCCACAATATTAACGTTTTCTCAGAGGCAACGACCAGTATTTCGGTTTATAACAGAAACACTCTTTTGAAATCAAGGATCAAAACTACGTCCACCGACAAAATTGGAGAATATTTTCAGTGCATTAGAGATACGGCTTAGTTACAAAGCAATTACGTAATACACATCTTATCACTACTACCTTTAATATTCACGAAATTACCTTCACAACAATAAAAATAAAACAGTAATATGCAATCAGGAAAACATATGACATCTTCCGGAAGACGGAAAGAAATTCTGTAAACCGTTTATTCTAGCGAGTTTACATATTAAGCCCTAAAGCGTATTTTCTTGCCCAGTCAAATGTTCAAATGTTTGTAAAGTTATAGAACCTAACTGTAGTGGTCATCGCTCCCTAAACTTAAAGTAGTTTGTAACTTATCGTAAGAACAAACACACACCCATGCCCATGGGAGGACCCCAACTTCCGACGGGGAGCAACCGCGTACTCTGCAGCAAGGTGGCTTAGAGCGCTCGGCCATTCCCCCGGGGCCCACTCATGGTATCACCACAGAAACTGACGAAGCAGACGGTGCTCACATTATTTAACTTTGTTTAACGATTACTCGAATATAACTCTTGGCGACTTCCAACAAACTTCACACATAACTGCAACAAACCTTTCTGAAACTGACTCTACTGCCCCCCCCCCTTCTGAAAATGATTAAATGAAAAAAATATATCCCTTACTACATTTTTGCTGTTCATGCGGTCGCACATCAGTATCTGCTTCGCTGAATGCTTCGGCCTTTAAGTGTTCACGTATCTCTGTGTTTGGATTCACATGCCTATACGAGCTTCTTTGGCTCTAAAGTGCAATTGTTAAAACAACCGCTACATACGACTATGAACCCAGCACGAAGTTCCGACTAGGCGATTTCTGATATTTTTTAAAAATTATACCGTGAAATTGTTCGCTCGTTTTAACCTAACTTGCTGGCTATATAATTTCAACACAAGCATCACTAATTGTTGAAATGCAACATGAAGATATAATTACAAACTTATATTCATAATTATTTTACTGCACCTTACTATCACACTAGGGCAGGTGTCGCAGGAACACATACCTGAAACAAAAAGAAAAATGAATGAGTAATGAATTGGGAAGACAGTCTATGAAATTAATAAAACTCTTAATTCGCACACAATTATAAGATAATATTTAATCTTTAGCTAAATTTCACTTTGGTAACATGTTCGACATGTTTCACCATAGTTGAAATTTAAATAATAATAATAATAATAATAATAAACCTAACGGAATCTCACAGTTCTCGGACGCAGAAAATTTTAAATAAGTTATGAACAAAATATTAAAATAATATATCTTGAAACAAAGATGCTGAATGCAGTAAAATATTACATATAAGAACAGGCTTTAATTAATACCACACAATGGTCCATGGACTACGTTGCAGAATGGTGAAAGTAAGGGAATGAATTTTCTGGTATTCCAAAATCACGTGACTAAATACGAGCAACGGAAACAAGTTAGTAAATTGTTAAAGAGCTTTTTTTTTCCCATAACACATTAGATGTGGTATTACTTCAGATTTCATGAACTCCATTTTTTATTTTTTTTTCTTCAGAGTGTGACGTCATAATATGATTCTTTGCAGCCGACCATCACTTAATACTGCGTAACATTATTTTACATACATTCCAATCACGATCTGTAAGCTTCTGCTGCCTTTTATAAACCACCTGGAATTCCACCGCCATCATTATCAATGACAGACACATCGTGCAAGAAGCAGCCTTCAGTATTACTGCTCTGTCATCATTCAAGATGGACTTAGTTCAGTGCGACAGTCTGTATACGAAACTTTTTTCACCTTACGCAGAACTGATATACAGTACTTTTAGGAAACAATCACAACGGCCGGACATATCACTACTCCACTATTCCTAGAATCTGTACGTCGGACTTCTTTTCCTTTTGCCTTCATCACGCATTGACGGAGGGTCACCACTGTTACGGATTTGGCACGTTAATGTAAGAGTTCGTCGGGTGCCCGCCCTGAAGACATCCCATTGCACCCCCAGGAGGAAATTTGTCTGCCAGAAATGACAGTGTGCAGTTTTATACGCGAGAAAGCGCGCGAAAGTTTTCTAAATGTTTATGAGTCGTGTAACTGAGGCGGAACTTGGGTACCAGCCTGATGATGGCACAGAGGAGCAGAAACATGTTTGGTTGTTGTTATTTAAAGGGGACTAAAATGCGAGGTCACCAGTCCCCTAAACATGTTTGGGTGGAGAGTAAAAAGGTGTTTTGCGTATCAGGCTGACGTTATATACAGATTTTTAGTTTCACAAAGATTACCTCGCGTCATTTGACTGTTTAATGAAACGACTTGTTCTCGCGTCACTTCTCCGGTGTCGGTATGTGCACGACAGTGTCCACTATGCAACACTGCTACGCTGAGCAGTGCTGACACACACCACTGGCATTATACGGGTGGCAAGCTACTACAGTAGTTACTCTAAGTGGGTCTATGCAAATGGGATTATTTGTAAATATGGGCTGCGAATGTCGAGTAGGTACATTTGGAGGTGTAGGTAACAGTTAAATGGCATTCAGAGGCAGGGGACAGTGACGCAGCATCCTGTTGCGTGCGACGCGCGCCGCGTCAGAATGCGCGAGGCCCGTGACCCAGGCAGCGGCTGATGATGTGGGGGCATCCGGTGCCCTTGCCGGACAGCCGCACTGCGGCCCGACCGTGCAGCGGCACACACGGGGCCTCTCTAGCAAATGGGCCTCACAAAGCTGGCGACTCATCCTGTCTAATCGCAGGGGGAGACAAGTTATTAAAGTAGTTGACTTCAAGACTCTACAATGTCAATTAACCAAGAATGTTAAGGACGAAAATTGTTCAAAATTCTGTTATTTTGTGTCGGACATAATTAGAAAGATCCCTGCTAAAATAAAAAAAAAAACACGTTGTATGAGTCATTATCTGCCAGTTTTCACCTGTGGATCAGAATGGGAGTAGGATACAATCTATACAAATGCGCTTTCTATTCGGGATGTTTGGCAAGATGAGAAAGAACAGCACGTTACCAGGGGCGCCGACTCCGTGGGTGCTCCGGGACTCGTACACCCCCCAAGAATATTTTTGCGGGTGCTGAGCACCCACATAAAATTAAGGTGGAAAATAAAATTGTATAAATTTTAATAAAACCGGGAAAATCAAAAACTACCTTATGACTCAACGGGCAATGCAAAACGTGACCATAGCAAGAGACGATAATTCATACGTGAAAGAAATGATCAGTTTTGTACGCGGGTCACCAAGCAAGTAGTAATGAGTGTCCGTGTTTTACCCACTATGCAAGCTTTATTCATCCTGAAACAAGTCGGTCCTTTTGACCTTTCAGGTGTACGTATTTATGAACATTCAGTTATATTCTTTCGGGAATTTAGCTTGAAGAATCTGATGCTGATGCTAAAATTAATCGTTTTTTTTTATTTATCTCTGTCTCTTCCCTTGTTTTTAAAATTGTAGATCCAGTAGAAATTTGTAATGCTTTTCTCTCTGGCTTAAAAAAACATTGGACTATATTAATAATGTCAGAGATGTCATGACGTTATCTGGAAGTGATGAAAGTTTCGATTAAGTATACTGCTCTTGCTTGGAACTGACCAAAAAAAATTTGATGTCAGACTTCAAAATTTCAAAATATTTCGGATTGGGTTGTGTGTTTGGGATAGGGGGACTAAACTACTGAGGTTATCAGTCCCCCGGTGGGGAGAGGAAGAAGTGATGATAGGAAAGGAGGGGAGGGGAAAAGGAAATGCAGTCCGGGAAGTAAATAAGGAAGGAAGACTGCATTAGCTCGGGGACCCGTGCTCGCCACGCACGTACTCACGAAAGAACCGTGAGCCCCTGAGGGGCAAAATATTTCAAAGCTTTCTTTAAACCTTGGTGATGGTGTTCTACCAAACGCTTTTGTCAGAAAGAATAGCTTCGCACAAGAAGTGTACCGTGAAAAACTATTTCATTGGTCGTGTACAAGTTTTGGGGTGTTACTTATATCGATAGATCCACTTCGGCCAATTAGATCGCTTTACTGTCGTGTCCTAATGCAGCCATGCTTTCCTTTTCTTCCTCCCCCTTCTTCCTTCTATCTTTAAAAGGCCAAACAACTGCCTATTTATTTTTATCAGGTATTACTCATTCAAAAATGCGTTAACTTGATTTTCAGGAAGGTTGGTTTGGAACATCTGTGAACCGTGATATAGAGCACCCACACTTATTTTCAAAAGTCGGCGCCTCTGCACGTTAGACATCAAGCATAGAAAGTAATAGGCTTATATGGTTTAGGCACATTACAAGAATAGGTCCAGAAAGACTTCCTAGAAGATCCCTAGAATGGAGAGGATCCTAACGGAGACAAATTGGAGGGCCACAAGCAACATGGAGACACTACGTGAAAGATGAGGTGAAAATGAGAGGACTACAGTGGGAGGAAGATTAGCGTTTACGTGCCGCCAAGACCGTTGTCATTAAATACGGGCAGTGGCAGGATGTGCTAAAAGATACACTGTGAGAGACAAGAGAAGGCTGGAAGAGCCTCTTTCAACGACCTCCACAAGCAGAAACGTTTCGAGGAGAAGTGTAGGAGGAAGGCAATTGTTACAATGTTGCCAATGTGGAAGTTGTCACATTGTCGCGTGCAAAAATCATTGAAAAAGCCTCACTTACCGCAGAGAAGTGGTAATAGCAAACCCAAAACTTCTGAATTGCTGACTGACCAAACTGTATTACATAGTTGGGATAGGGCCTAGGAAACCACTATTCTATTTACTATGAGTTGAGAAGGGATGTACGTGTATGATTTAAAACGGTCTGCGTTTATTTTATAATTGTTTGTGTTTTACTTTGATAACTTTTTCGTTCAGACTATCATGTGGCATGATTACAAAGGCACTAGTGGTGGTGATTCTTGTAACTGGTGGTATAATGACGATCCTAACATCCAGCATTCTTAATCAACGGTAGCGTTTTCACTTTCTGATGAGGTTGTTATATACGGTGCTTCAACACTGGGAATCAAAACTTTCCAGAGAAAAAGAGAGAGAGAGAGAGAGAGAGAGAGAGAGAGAGAGAGAGAGAGAGAGAGAGAGAGAGAGAGAGAGAGAGAGAGAGAGTATACTTGGGCAATAGAAAAATCGCGTAGAAAACCTTTTCTTGTGACATAGTGGCGACATAAAAAAATGCAAAAATGCACAAACAGGGTAAGAAAACTTGTTTATTATGCTCAGTACAGCGAATGCCAAGAACGATATCGGGCAACAAGCGCCAAGGAGCTCCAAATCACGATCCCGGATAGAGATGCAGGCCTCAGATCTTTAGATCATCGAAGATGTGATGTTCTGCAAAATACAAAGCGTTTGTGTGACTACACCATATGTTACCATGATGCCTGATTACAAGACGTTCCCCAGATTTAACAGGGGTTTTGGACACCAATAAAAAAATAATAAATAAATAAAAATAAAAAAAGCCCAACATTTCAGCTATACTACGTACAATAAACAATTCCTCATCATTTCGAGTTTCCCCCCTCCCCCTTCTCTGTTTGGTGTCGTTACTACTCTGCTAGGATGCATTGTATCCTTCCTGAAAAAATGTAACCAGTATGATACTCAATGTATTTCCTAAATTCATAGCACAACGAAACGATTTTCCTAGAAATTGACAGGTAAGCAGGCAATATTGCTAAATACGTGATACGAAAATGATTGCGTTTAGGCGCATAAAACAACTTTTAAGTCAGAAACATAGATACCGTATATATGCAAACTGTATCACCATGTCAAAACCAACGGCTGGATTGTAACCGGAATCTTCCGCTCAATAGGCAGTGTATTGCTCATGTGAGGTAGTGGTTTCACGCAACTGCACTATCTTGAAAACAGGAGACCTGGGTTAGAAACCTGGCCTTGGTACAAATTATGACATGGATCACAGTCTACGTAATATGAGGTCTGATCAAAAAATTCCGCAAAATTCGTAATTTCGCGACAATCGGGAGTTGGAGCAAAATATCATTGGCACTCATGCACACTCCTGTGCTGAATGTGTATCTGCCGGAAGTTTCATTACTGTACTTAATGTTGATTGGTGCATAGGATAGAAATTGTGTCTCGCGGTTTGCCAATTTAGAGATGGCAGAGTTAGAGGATAATTGCGCCTGCGTTAAATATTGCGTGAAATTCAAACCTATGCATAGTCACAGCAAATGATGCAGGAAGTTTACGTTGATGAGTGCTTCAACCGTACTCGGTGTTAGGAATGGCTAAAATGGCCAGGACGAAAGATAACCTTTGTTCAGGACGTCCTTCCGTTTACCTCTGACGCACATGTCAGGGACGTTAACGAAATTGCGCGAGCTGATCTAAGACTGTCCGTGAGATTGCAGGAGAATGTAACATTCCAGTTGGAACAAGTCATGAAATCCTTATACAGTGTCTTGGAATCCACCGTGTTGCCGCCAAGTTCGTCCCACGGCTCATGAGTCATGGCCACAAAAAACGTCGCCTCGCAATCTGTGAGAAGCTTTTGGATCGCACGAATCTTTCACGCTCTTTAGACCTGGCTTTTGCAGAGTTTATTATTATTATTATTATTATTATTATTATTATTATTATTATTATTCTAAACTTGACACCACTGTTGTCCAGCAAGAGGTGTACCAATACTGCTTCCGGAAGTAAAAACGGCGTTGAGAGCGGTATATCAATTGTGGAAGAGAGAATTAAAGGTAGAGGAGAGTGGGGTAATGAAAGTCAGGGGGTAATTGTGGCCATCACGATTATTCGTAAAGCCTGTTCCACTACTTCGGTTGACATATTAGTGATTATATACTTTCAAGGTAAGTCCTACTTTCGTATGGCCATGTTTCTTAAGGTCTAAGGAGCTTGTCTACAGCATTGTTTTGCTAATTGTTGAGTAAAGCCAAGCGTTCGGGGTAATCGTGGTCATTGTGATGGATGTAATGGCAGTCTCTGTAAGTCATTACCCTAATAGGGCCTACTATCAATTTTTTCTGGTAATTAGAAAACATATAATGAAGATAGCTAAATGGACAGCAGAAGATTTGAAAACAGCAAAACGATCTGTTCTTATCGACTAGAAAGGCTGCTGAAAAATATAAAATACCTTTTAGCACATAACAAATCTAAATAAAGAATTATCCACGCTTACGAATAAACTGTTACTTTCCTCTTGCAGATGACGATGGTGTAGCTACGCGTGGTATCAAACTAACAAATTTAAGAAAAATTGCTTTTCAATATGCAGAAAAAACCATCTGAATCATACATCTATTAAGGATACAAAAATGCCTGGCTTAGAATGTATGGCCAGCCGCGGTGGCCGAGGTGACTGAGGCGCTCCAGTCACGGTCAGCACGGCCACTACGGTCGGGGGTTCGAATCCCCCCTCGGGCATGGATATTTGTGCCGTCCTAGTTCGTAAGTAGTTCATAAGTAGTTTGTAAGTTTAGGGACTGATGACCCCGTAGTTAATTCCCATAAGCTTAACAAACATTTGATTTTTAGAATGGATGTATGGGTTCATTTAAGAAACAAAATAAATGTTGGGAAACCTGAAGCTACAAGCATCTGAAGAGCTGTTGGAGTCAGCAAAAAAGAAATTCATCATTTTTCTTTTCCTGAATTTGGATGAAGGGACTGAAAAAAAATTAAAAATACGAACTTTTGGAATGTTGATGAGACAAGAACCTCTACTGTGCAAGAACCTGGTCTCATATTAGCAGAGAGGGACAAGAGCGTGTAGGCTCCATAATTTACTCATCATAGGAAGCGAACTTATTATATTAATATAAAGAGAACTGACAAGATCTCAATTTTTATTTATATTAAACTCCATAACAAGTTGGCAAAGGACGTAGGACACCACTTTTATATCTTTTACGAGTTCAGGAGGGACATATGTGTGTGGTGGAAAACAGACTACATTTATTTTATAATTACTTGTATTTTACTCTGATAACTTTTTCGTTTCGACTTAGTTCTTCTTGCCTACTTTTTATAATTTTACAGTAAATTGTACTATGTAGCCTCATATAAATAAAAATTTTAGTTTTTCTGTGAAACACGGTTATTCATTAAATGATTGCCAGATTTCGTGTTGTATATAACTGACAGTCATTCTCCAGAGGCAGGGGGTAATACCTGTCAAAGCTAACATTTTTTTTCTTAAAATGTTTAGTTTTATTTAAATATGTGATAGATGTTAGTTAGGAAAGCTAATAACGGTTAATTACACACTCCAGAGCAGTGTTTCGCAACCTATTTGCATTCAAGACCCTCTTCGAACTAAAAATATTTTGGCGACCCTCATCCCTTCCCCGAAACATGAAACGCAACTACGTGTGTAACATCAAAGGCGAAACTCTAATTTTCTTCAAATAATACAAGTTTATTGAAAGAAAGAAAAACAGTATTGTGCATTATAGGACAAAATTTTAGTCCATATTTCTGAACCGTAAGCATCCTATTACGTTTCGTATTGCAAGTAAATGCAGAAGTGAATTATGCTTGAGTTATAATAATAAAATCGTGAAATACACGAAGCAAGAAGGCGTATGTGAGGTAAAGTTTCTACCCGATCTCGAATCGTCCGCTTCGTAGCAGTTCGGTAACCTTCGGTAGTGTTCGGTAACAAAGCCTGTCGTTGCTTCCTTTCCCTAACGTCAAGTCGAAAAACACTGCTCTGGAGTTTAAAACAACATAAATCCTAATGTTTACATTTTCGCTAAGGTGCCTATCATTAGTCCCGTCTCCCCTACGCGTAGAAAATTTGTATTGACAAAGTTCCAGAATATTTTGAACAGAAAACGTAAATCTGTTTCGGCGTTTTGTAACGTAAAGGCCAGTTTACACGACGGCATTAGGTTTCATAAAACTGCGCTAATGGCCAGTGTGCATGCGCGGCAGGCAGACGTGCAACTCGTTGGCGAAACTAAACAGTTTCGGTAGCTTTCAACTTTGGCGAAACTGATTGCGCGTGTTTTTAGGTTAGGTTATGACCAACACTGAACAAAACACAGCATAAAGGGGGGAAAGGAAGAAATAATTCGGTTTTTGAACATATATGCGACACATAGGTGTTTGTGAGATTTTAAGCAACGGCGTGTTAGTGCTCTTGAAGCAATTATTCGTGAATTAAATATTGATGTGTTGACGATTAGTGAATTGCAAACTACATTCAATTCCAAATACCTACACAAACTAACTATCGCTATTGTGGATTTGGGAACGCGGTACAGGTACTGTACAGACGAATATCTATTTGACAAAAAAAGTAATGCAATTTGTAATTTCAGTTCTAGTAACAATGATTCACGCATAACAGCAACTTGTTTCTTTGTTGCATTACTATGTTTAAAAGGAACGTAAACTGCTCTGGTGACATTCTGAGTTGATTAAAATAGCTTCTAGGGCCCTCGATCACAATTTCTTTCAGCAAGGTCGCTGACCAACCGAGCTGACGTCTTTTTTAATCCAGTCACGAACCCAAACACCTTCCTTATTCTTTTTATGTTTAGTCTTACGCAGACACTTCACACAGAGTAACAATAGCTCCGCCACAACTCTTACAGCTACCAAAACTTTCATTCTACGACGACTACGGCACTTACAAGACAATGAAAGTGAAGTGTGTAGTATTGGCGCCGTGTCTACAGACATACAAGAAACCAGCTGCGCGCAATTCATTTCATGAAACGAGTGTCGCAACCTAGTGTCATCGTGTAGACTAGCCTTAACGTGTGTGGAATGTCGGGCGAAAGCGCGCGAGCAGCAGCCGGTTGGTATGAGGGGAAGGGGAGGGGGAGGGGAGTCGGGGCTGTGATTTGGCGGATGCCGCGGTGTGAGTTGTGCCATCAGCGCCGGCAGGATGTGCCCGCGTGACGTGACGGCCGGCCGCCGCTTCCTGCAGCTGTGCCAGCCACCCACCTCGCCTAGCCTCAGAGCCATTCACTTTCCCAGAACGCGCGCTCTGCCCGACAAGTGTTCTCACACAACGGCGCCCACATACTTTACTCCCGAAAGCTCGAGAATTCCACACCGCCGCCCAAGAAACTACCGTACTGAATTCCACACCAGTTTTGTTGTCGGCCAGAAGAGTTCGTAGCAAACAAGAAGCAGCACGTCATTCGCTAAGTGGAACGGATGTACCCCAGGCAGTAAGGAATTTGGAGGGAGGCTATGGGGTACTAGCAGCGACGTCCGGAATACATGTATGGCTGCCTTCGACTAAAACTAAGTTGTTTCTGCTGAATAGTTCATTGTTGGCATATTCCACTATATACTGGTAACCGTTATAAATCACTAGAGGCTTCCCTTTCGTTGTCGTGGTGAATTCCATCTTTACAACACTCACGAATCAGGAAAGCAACTTCTCAGCGAGATACTAACAGCAGTACTGAACTGCGGTGCCCTATTCTGTGAACTTTTTGGCGTCCCTGTAGACCGCCCGCTACCTGTTCGGCCGGGTCTCATCACAAATGACGCTCTTCACAAGTGTCGCAACCCCACTGCAGCCCCCCCCCCCCCCTCTACCCCAGAGCCCGTTAGAGAGAGATAACTAGTCTATGCTCTGTTGCGCGAGGCCGTTCCCCTTTGAGGCATGGATGTTTGTGTTGTCTTTAGTTGTTTGTTGTCGTTGTGGTCTTCAGTCCGGAGATTGATTTGATGCAGCTCTCCACCCTACTCTATCCTAAGCAGGCCTCTTCATCTCCTCATAAGAACGAAAACCCACATCCATCTGAATCTGCTTACCACATTCGTCTCTCGGTCTCAAAAAATGTTCAAATGTTTGTAGAGCTTATGGGACTTAACTACGGGGTAATCAGTTCTTAAACTTACAAACTACTTATGAACTAGCTAATACTAAGGACGGCACAAATATCCATGCCCCAGGGGGGATTCGAACCCCCGACCGTAGTGGCCGCGCATACTGTGACTGGCGAGCCGCAGACGGCTCTGCCACCGCGGCCGGCTCTCTTGGTCTCCCTCTGCGATTTTTACCCCACACACTTCCCTCCAATGCTAAATTCACGATTCCTTGTTGTCTAAGAATGTGTCCTTTCGTATAAATTAGTTTACAAGTAGTTTGTAAGTTTAGGGACTGATGGCCCCGCAGTTACGTGCCATAAACTTAACAAACATTCGAACATTTGAGAGATCCTGTTATTACAATTTCGAGACTTCTCTCGTTACTATGAGAATGAAGACAACACGGTGACGAAATTTCTGTCACCCTAGCCACCCCCCCTGCCCTCCTCCCGCTAAGACCAATCACTATCCCGAAGGTTGTCATTGCTCCAAAATTTGTAGCAATTCACTAACTGCTCTCATTCGCAAAAGTTAGAAGAAAATGCTCTTATTTGTGAGTAATAATAAAATCGTGTGGCCCAGTAGGCCTGGTGCAAAAGAGGTGCATGGTCCTGATAGGAAGTGTATGCCGTTGCCTTCCTCCGACCTTCGAACTGTCTTACCCAGCCAAATTCTTCCAATCGGGCGCCACTTCAGTTTCTTGCGTGTCGCCAGCCTATCGAAATTATCCAACTGGGGAAAGGGGACCTACAGTTTAACGTGGAATCCGAACCCGTGTCGTTTCAGGCGACTGCTTACAACCTTCAGAAGTGAAAGCTGTGTTACAACGCAAAACATTCCGTGACCTGTCCGTGTTTCAAACCAGCAATCGTCCTGTTTCCAGTCGAGCGTGATGGCTAGGCTTCGTTTTAATCCCACCCTTTTGACAGGTAGGGCGCTGTTACCCCATAGTTGGGGTGAAATAGAACCATTGGTTAAGAAGGAGATGAGAACCAGACATACACGTAAGGAGATTTGTAAGCCTGCTTTTGCAGTTTGTCCTATGAGCCATTCAATTTGTTCAAATGTTTGGGACCAAACTGCCGCGCGGAAGTGGCCGCGTGGTCTAAGGCATCATGCTGCGGACTAGTCGGTTGCTCCCGCGTTCGAATTCTCGCTCGGGCATGGAGTGGGTGTTGTCCTTTATGTAAGTTAGTTTAAGTAGTTTGTAAGTCTAGGGACTGATGATCATAGTAGTTTGGTCCAATAGGTTTACGAACATTTGAACATTTTGAGACCAAACCACAGTCTAACATATACAGTCACGACACTCACTGCTGTAAAAGTTGTTACCAACTGACAGTTGTTGCGACACTAGCGCTCCTAGTGGTGGGCAAGCCGCCAAAGTAGTGACGTTTGTTTGTAATCGCTTTTGTACGTAATTAACGAAATACTTACTATAATGTTTGCGTTACAAGCATTATTAAAATATCGAGAGACAAACATAATACGGAAATTAATATAAAAACAGCCTAATTTAAATGATTAAATGGTATAAAGAACAACTCCGTCTTGAGTAAATACTTAAGAACATATGTATATTTGCAGCGTATTCTGCTGCAAGTAAGTTGCATATAAACATAATGGTATAATAAATTTCTATTACGATCTGTTCTTACTATGACAGCCAGTTTTTGATGTGTATCAATTCGGTACGGAGTCTTAATGATTCTCACATTTTTACACGTCACTCGTCTTTCTTATACGTGCATATTCTTTTGAGTGTAATTACTTTAGCTTAAAAAACCAATGTTTTGATGATTCTTGCCGTTTATTATTCATCTGTGGCAACAATTATGGAATTTGGTTCTTCTTTGTGGAAAAACAGTTTGTTTGCTTTTATCGTTATATTGCCAAGTCTGTGACGTTTTCCCTTCAGCTACAGCAGTGATGGTTCATTTGGTATATTAAATACCGTAATTAATGCAATCTATATACATTTCCTATGTTCCACCTTCACCGATTTTACTGGATTTGTAATGAAGAATACTTAACGTTCCTGCGTAGAAATTGACGTCTCTCTGCTAAGGAGCATGGCTCCTGGTGTTTCCTAGGCATTATTTTTAACAGAAAATGAAATTACTCATTTAAAGCCTGTATGTTACAGGATAATTGTAAATTAACTGTCCTGTAATGTATCGCGTCGTACCTTGTCAGGGATCTTACGAAACCTAAGAAAGACAAATGGGGAGCTATTTTTAAATTATTACCTGTTTATAAGCCACTAAATAAGTTCCCTAATGTAAAAAGTATGCTGAAGTCAATCTAAACGATACTATTCGCACGAATCAACTACCGTATTCAGAAACATAGCTTGCCGACAGCTTGGAGCGCTGTTATCGCAGCGTGTAACAATATTCTGTGATAGTGTCGTGACTGTATATGTTAGACTGTGACCAAACTGCTAATGTCATCGATCCCTAAACTTACAAACTACTTTAACTTATGCTAAGGAGAGAACACACACACATCCATGCCTGAGAGAGGACTCGAACCTCCGACAGGGAGCGGACGTGGACTTCGCAGCAAGGCGCCTTAGAGCGTACGGACACTCCCGCGTGGCGAATGCGATGTTTGTTGCTGACGAAGCATTTGGGCTCTCAGAACATGTACTACGACTGTCTCAGATTCACCTGTACCACATTATGTTTTACGCAACTATTTTGCCTCATCTACAAAATGTATAAAAAGAAAGAAAGACTTGCAAGGATTTCATTGCCGACAGCCGATTTGCCGTCGTCTTGAGAACAAAAACGAAACAAAAGAAAAAAACAACTCAGAGGGATGTCACCCTGAACCTTTAAATATGTAGCACGACCTTTTTTTTGCGAGCTTTGAGCAAGACCGACTATGATAACCGGGAGGAGGAAAGTGCGTGACGTTTATTTATCCAAACGCCGATTGGGACGGATTACTTTCAGTGTCAGCGTACTATGCAAATCAAGTATGAGAAGTTAAGAGGATCAGTCAGTTCTGTCAGAGGTCGTTATGACGAAAAGCTGGCTAGCTGCCAGGGGATAAGCCTAAAATAGAGCTCCAATTCAACAGAGAGGACGGCGTGTGTTTGCACAGAGTAATTAGAGGTGAGTGCACGGTGCACAGCTTCAGGCACGACACGTTACAGGAGCGCACGCACACACGCAGCGGCTCGAAAAGGAGCCCAAGTCTTAAAAGGCTGACCCGGTGTCGACACAAGAGCGCTGACCGAGTTAATGGTTATTGGGAGCCATAAAAGCTGATTGAATTAACCTTTCCGAGCAGGACACCGCGAAACAGTATTCGCTTGTACGGTACGCCGAGCACAAGCGGAGCTGCTACATTCTGCATTGTGACGTCATCCAGAGTTTTGAGGATCAGCAGATTTTGGCACATTTTTGTGTATTTAAAATTTTAGGGGCTATTTACTGCTGCCACTTAAGTAACTTTCGTTAATAGTAAAATCTTCAGTTACACGTCTCAAACAGCTAAGTGTGGCGGCTCATTTGGGGGGCAAGCACGTGACGTTACTTCATGTGAACGGTTTGTATCAGAGTTAGCTAATCACTGATTCTCATTAGAACACGAACAATGGCAACCTTCAGGATATTGATTGGTCTTAGCTGGAGGAGGGCAGGGGGCTAGGGTCACAGAAATTTCGGCACCGTGTTGTCTTCATTCTCACAGAAACACGAACACGAACTTGATAAGCAGGTACAGGAATTTTTGTTTTAGCAGAGCCTTTTGCAAAGAAAAAGGCGTTCGCCGCCATAATGTAAAATAAAAGACGTTCTGTTCGTACATAACAGAAAATAATGGAATATCTTCATAGTAACCAAAATAAAGATGTGCAATTCCCTGAACTGAAAAATATACTAGTAGCATCAAACTAAATATCCATAAAATGCGCAGATGTAAAAGTAAATAAGTATTCACACAGAGATGCGGATGGTTAAAAGGTAAGAAGCAAATCGAAAATTCTGGTGGTTCCCTTGCTACTAGGAAAACTTTATGAGCCAATTACCATACCTTCTGGTTAAACTGAAAATACAAAATCGGTCCTTCACGAATATGGGGACTTTTTCGCAATGTGAGTTGCTCCAATGGAGAATTCAATTAAAACAACCTACGGAAAAAAGGATAAAGCTCCCTCACGAAAGTTAAGGTTATTCGGAGCATTTCAGCTTCCCACGTGAACCTATTTTACATGCCCCTATCTGTTCATTACAAGCCGCTAAGCTGATTAAGTTCAATAACCTTTTGAAGTTATGTTGAAAGTCGCTAAGTACTGTCATTCTCATACGGTGTGTGAATAACGTCTCGTCGCGTTACGTGGCAGTTTCTTGCAACTATATTGTTTATGGCGTATTTCCTGAACCAAATGTCGTATGTGGTTCTTACCCCGAAAGCATTGTTACCTCGCAGTAAGGAAAATATGCACCAAATTTGGTTGAAATCGGTCCAGTGGTTAAGGAGGAAATGTGCAAAACTGTCGTTTGATGCAGCAGTTTTTCACGCATCTCATTGTTTATTACGTCATATCTTGTGATCAATATGTTGTACGTGATCCTAGCACTTACGGCGACCGTCCTCGTGGATTGAAGCCTACGTGTACAAAATTTGATAAACGTCGGAAGAAAACTGTAGATCTGAATACAACACGTACAATCAAATATACGGACACTGCTTTATATATAAAAATGTGGGGGAGGTATAGCACTGTTTACAACTGCATTCTGATTGCAAGTATGACAGGACCATATATCTGAATCTCTTTTCTGTAAAACACACACACACACACACACACACACACACACACACACACACACACACCAGACACAAAACACTTCATTCAGCCAAGATCGCTAAAAATTTATTTTCGTCCCTTAACCGGTTTCGGTGAGCTCAGTCACCATCTTCAGAAACTCCAGTACAATCAGCTGTTCAGTCTCCTCTTTGCTTGGGCCAAGACCACATTTTATTCATTATGACGAACCACCCTGTGATGAAAACCTTTAACAAGATGTTTACGTGTGTTAGAAGTTTATGTTTCTATTTTTACATATGACGCTAAGTGATTGTACTGGACTTTCTGAAGATGGTGACTGACCTCACCGAAACCGGTTAAGGGACGAAAATAAATTTTAGCGATCTTGGCTGAATGAAGTGTTTTATATAAAGTGTTGCTCGCTCTCTAGTGGCGTAAAATGCCTTTTAACTCTAACACACGAGACAGTTTACTCTTAACCCGCGAGATCTCGAGCCTTTAAAAGTTACAGGATCGGTCCTGTGTGTAACATTTTGTTCACAGTCGAGGAACAGTTTCAATCATATCTGTAAACTTAATATCTGTAAATAAGCATTTTTATAAGAGGACACTCTTATCTGACTAATTACAAATGACAAAATACTGATCGTTTTACATTTACTGTGAGCAAAATGCTCATAGCACGAGTGTTCAAAATGTTCAAATGTTTGTATAGTCTATGGGACTTAACTACGGGTTCATCAGTCCCTAAACTTACAAACTACTTATGAACTACTTACGAACTAGGACGGCACAAATATGCATGCCCGAGGGGGGATTCGAACCCCCGACCGTAGTGGCCGTGCAGACCGTGACTGAAGCGCCTCAGTCCCCTCGGCCACCGCGGACGGCTAGCACGAGTGCTGGCGGGTTAAGAACGTACTACATAAACAAGTCACATGCGATAAAAACCTGGAAACCCTCTGATATGCAGCTCTCCTGTCTTATGTTGACTGCAATTATGACAACTTTTTAAGTCGGTGTATAATGTCCTTACGGTGTTAATGGGTCTTGTTTACTGCGAGGGGTGAGCACACAATGAAACATGGAAGATATATATTTTTATGGTGAGGCCGTTCTTTTCGAACCACCCTGTGGTGACACCGCAAGCCCTGCGGTACTGGGGAATGCGAAGGCGCGAGGTGGGGGGAGGAGGGGTGTTGTGGCGAGCGCCTCGGCTCGTTATAGCGAGGAACGCCCGCGGCCTGCTCGCCTCATTAAGGACACACGCGGCCCGGCAAATTACCCACTCCTCAGCTAAGCTAGCACCGCCTTCACACCCTCCACTACCCCCTTCCTTCAGCTCGTTACCTTTCTGCGTATTTATCCGCGAACAGCCAGTAAAAATAGTCTAGCCTAACAGTTTTTTGTTAACTGATCTGTCTGTTTTCTTGCTCTTCTCTTAAGCCGGCAGCACACAGAACGTGTGCCTGAACGTCTGTTAACGTGCAGAGTCTAACGCGTGGCTGAACGCTCGGAGACGGTGCGACTTGTGCATACGAGACGTGTGCATCAACAAGCTACAAGCGACCGCAGCGCGCTTCAGTGACAGTTGGCGGCATCAGGTTCTGGATTCACATTGTTCTCTCTCTCTCTCTCTCTCTCTCTCTCTCTCTCTCTCTCTCTCTCTCTCTCTCTCTCTCTCTCTCTCTGTGTGTGTGTGTGTGTGTGTGTGTGTGTGTGTGTGTGTGTGTGTCGACTGATTGTTAATGATCATCTTATACCTTCCTTTCCAGACACTGTCCATCCCATTTAATTGCTCTTCCAGGTCCTTTGCTGTCTCTGACAGAATTACTATGTCATCGGCAAACTGCAAAATTTTTTTATTTCTTCTCCCTCAACTTTAATTGCCTCTTCAAATTCCTCCCTTACATTCCTTCACAGCTTGCTCAATGTACAGACTGAACAACATTGGAGAAAGGCTACAACCCTGTCTTACTCCCTTCCCAACCACCGCGAACCTTTTCTGCCCTTCTACTCTGATAATTGCTGCCTGTTTTTTTACTAGTTGAATATAACTCTTCGCTCCCTATATTTTACCCCTGCTACTTACATAATTTGAAAGTATATTCCAATCAACATTGTGAAAAGCTTTCTCCAGATCCACAAATGCTCAAAACGTAGATGTCTCTTTCCTTAACCTACCTTCTGAGATGAGTCGTAATGCGAGAATTGACTCGCGTGTACCTACGTTTCTCCTAAAACCAAGATGATGTTCCCCTAGGTCGGATTCCACTTGTTTTTTCATTCGTCTGTAAATAATTCATGTTAATATTTCGCAACCGTGATTTATTAAACTGATAGTTGTATAATTTTCACATTGATCTGAATTTTCATTTTCAGGAATTTGAATCACTATATTCTCCTTGAAGTCTGAGGGTATTTCTCCTGTCTCATACATGTTGCGTACAATTTCATCATGAAATGCCTCCTAACGATAATAGCAGTTCAGACGAAACATCAATTACTCCAGGAGCCTTTTTTCTACTAAACACTTTGTCCTCTGTCAAATTCTTATCGATACAAGATGAAGTAATTAAAATTAGGAACTTACTTGAATTCCTTGGTAGCATCATCAGATGACCACAAAGTTATTCTTTCAGGATAATACGCGTAATAGCGACGCTAAGAAATAAAGTCATTCCGTTACAGCGAAATTCTTATTTCCACTGCTGACAAAACGGTCGACCTCTTAGTTTCACCCATTCTATCGCAAGATGGCAATCGTACTAGACCCGAACCTTTCGCGACGAATCGTCATCTAATATTCCCCTTGGATATGCAAAATCCACTTCCTTTTAAGACCTCTTAACGGCTTCGCACATACATGATTTTTATTTTGTGCACAACTATGGCAAATCTCCTTTCGAATTATGTACACCTCATTGTCCTCCTCGAACGAGAATATTAAAAATCGGTACTTCAATTTTGTATTCGCGTATTTGTGTAATGATGCCCACTGGCAATAAAAGTCGTAAATTTCTGTCTATCTTGTTTGCTAACAGCTCTAGGGTAAAACATGCTGTCTGTTTCGGTCATGTACATATTTATCAAATACGTGAGAAGGAATTAAAATAGCGCGCTTCAAACTGTCTTCTCGTCTCCTGCGAGACCTACCGTCTCGTCGACGGTCGCAGGAAAATTGGATTGAGGTACAAATGTATCACGTGACACATCGAAACCGGAATTTAGCTGCGTATCGTTTAATGGAACCATCGGCGTTCATAGGAAGGAGGGTACAGTATAGGGAGACAACCTGCATTCGAAAAAGTAAAGCCAGCACTTCGTCTAAATAGAGCTGTATATGTTCAGCTCATTTACGCGAAATAGAGATTGATAGAACATCGCTGTCCTGTGTTTGAGTACGAGAATACGAGACGGTATAGTGCCTTGTATTTTCCGTAATTACCGGCGAACATGCACTCTTACCTGGTGCGAGTTAATTCCCTGTTTGAGTTGGAAAATTGTTTGCCGTTTTGTAGAGAATTCTGTCTGCTACCTAGGATTTTTATCTGTCACTTTCCACTTCTTTCACCTCTGGCAGTATTGCACATGTGAAAAATACCGAGTAGCACCGTGGTTCGGAACCCACGTTAAACTGTAGGTCCCCCTATAACTGGCTGTGTAAGTAAGGTCGGAGGAAGGCAACGGCATACCACCTACAAACAGGACCATGCCTAGTAAAGCACTCTGGTGTTCAAACCAATCTTCGGATTGTTGACTGCTTTACATTTTGACCTACCGAGCAGCCAAGGATATATTGTACAAGCACCTGTCAACCATGGAGCAGTGACAGCATCAATTATTTACTTCTTGGTCAGCACCAAAATATATTCCTGTAATTCTATAAGATTCAGCTAATATTATTTGAAAACCGAATCTTTACAGGAACACATTTTTGCGCTAACCATGATGTAAATAATTAACGCTGTTCCTGCTCTATGGTTGACAGGTTCTTGTATGTAACCTTGTCCGACCAGTAAATTCGTTACTCTCCTCCTCTTCCTGCACATGCAACATGAAAACTCGAAGGGGTAATCACAACTCTTAGTTTCCGCGAAAGTCTCTCACACTATTCCTCGCCACAGGCTACGCAGTTTGTCATTTCGTCCTTAGATAGCAAACCGAATTCCCTACAAAACGGCAAACAATTTTCCATCGCACTCAAACAGGTACTTAACTCCTTGGCCTTAATTCACACTAAGTAACATTTCCCAGTAGTACACTAATAACCGAAATAGTATATAACTTTGATACGGTCCAATACTTAAGGTAAGGCTTAACATTTAAAAATGCATTATTGATAGATCTGAAGCATTGAATTAAAATTTGTGGTGCGGCCGGGAATCGAACCCGGACCTCCATGCTTACTAGGCAAACGTCTTAACCGTTAGACTACCACACCACTATTCCGCTGCATGGAGAGCCTTGACAGTAGTGGCAATTATCTTTGGAACAAAGAAGCTGAATTAAAGTTTGTGTTGTGGAGGGAAATCGTACATAGACTATTCCGAGGCGCCTTAATCGTTAGTGGTGTGGTAGTCTAATGGTTAAGACGTCTGCCTAGTAAGCATGGAGGTCCGGGTTCGATTCCCGGCCGCACCACAAATTTTAATTCAATGCTTCAGATCTATCAATAATGTCTTTGACATATTAGAGACGTAAATCCGTCTCAGGGATTCCTTAATTGTATTAATTTAAAAATGCTTTTGTTTCTGATGCACATTGAACTTGGAAAATTCGTCAATCTTATGTTTTTTCAGAATTTCCTTAACGTCTTCCAATGTTTTCTTTGAATCCATTCTTCACGTTTACGGTTAATTAATTAATTAATTAATTAATTAATTAAAGTTCGAGAACAAGTAGGCGCCAAAAGCACCGACCTCGATGGTAAATAAAACCTAACGTTAATTAATTAATTAATTAATTAATTAATTAATTAATTAATTAAAGTTCGAGAACAAGTAGGCGCCAAAAGCACCGACCTCGATGGTAAATAAAACCTACTTCGGCAGGTCACTTCCGGTTGTGGTGAGTCACGTGATACGTTACTAGTACCCTGCTCAATCCGATATTCCTGCCACCGTCGTCGACATGTGCGTCAGCTGGTGCCATGGCAACGGCCCAATGGCACAGATGGTCCAGAGTGCTGCGCGGTATCACGATACGCGGCCAGCGTCTTCCGCCATTACTTACATCCAAACATGACGTCAAACACATCTGGAAATAGGCCGGCTACTCACAAAACAGTGCCATCAAACAGGTCTACGCCCGCCTGTCTTAAAAGCAAAACCCAGCTCGCAGCAATTGAGAGCTTATGGTTCACTCCAACATTCCCATATTGTAGGAAACGCCCACTTGAGCGTAAGACGGTCAGTCATTGTGTTGTTGCGTGCTTTACATTATCACTGTTTGTTCTGTTCCCTTCTACATTAACATTATTTGAACCGATTATCATGGACTCTTCGCTTATTTCTCTCAGTTAAGCTGATTTTACGATCACTGTTCTTGCGGTATATTACCTAGCTACAAGCTGAACGCCATCCTTTGTAGTCTTTGGACAGTCAGCGTTAATGCATTATCAGGCAACTTCATCACGGTATGGTGACAGGTACACGTAGATTCAATAGTTACCTCTCAATATCTACAAACTTAATTGCGTTAATTCTGTACCGACAGTAAGCAGCTCTTTAGTTTCAATACAAATCCGCGATGGATGGTCAAAAATCAGCGACCGATAACAGTTCTCTATTACCTACAGCACTTTTTAAACACATCTGCGGCGCTATAGAAGTATAATGAAATCAACACCCCAAAGTTGATGCTGAAAAACGTTTCCACTCTATCCAATTCTGCCTCGTCGTTACATACCAGCTACACATAAAATATAGAACAATAAAATCGATCCATTAATTAAAGCAAAATGTCATTCTGCAATGAAGGATATGTCCTTCCAATAATGGTTCATTATCTTTATATTCCCCAGCGCATAAACTTTTGTCCCTCTTTCTCTCCCAACTGTGTTGCCATCCTCTCCCTGTTAATCTCCTCCTCACCCCTCTATATCAATTTCTTCTTCTCCTCCATCACCTCTCTAACCTAGAGCCTTGTTTAGTGTAACGTTCAAAATCTTGTATCTGCCGAAATTCTTAATCGAATGCCCAGACAACGTAGTATTTGAACTACCGCGTGTTTGTATGTACACAATTCGTTAACTTATATTAATTCGCATGAGAGATTTTATACCAGAGAAATGTTGTTACAAAAACCGTAAAAACTTTCCACCCTACTATATCCTGTGAAAACCTCTTCCTCTCCTGTTAAGAATAGCAACCCACGTCCATTTGAATTTGCTTACTTCATCCGCCTGCGATCTCGCTGTGCTATTTTTAACCCACGCACTTCTCTCCAATGCTCAATTCACGATTCCTTGATGTCTCAGAACGTGTTCCATCAATCGATTATCCAATCTTTAACATTCGTCTGTAGCACCACATTTCATTACATCCATAATCTTTTCCTCATTGCTTCCGAAAGTTTTTCGGTCATTTGGTACAGGGTTTCAGTTCTTATGTAGATTAAGTGACTTATGGAATGTGAGGCCAAATATTTTCGTTTCTTTGATCTACTGTGTTTCAACTGGTCCATGGCTTGTGATGACCTGTGTTTAAGCTGCATACAGGCCTTCCGGTTTGGTTACTGCGTTGGAATACCTTATTTTAGCATTGTAATTGCGTACAATGCTACACTCCAAACAGGTGTCTTTAGAAAGGACTACCTAATATGTAATTTAATTTTGGATGTCAACAAATTTCGCTTCTTCAGAAATTATTCTTTCACATAAGCATTCTGCATTTTATATCTTCTTTATTTCGCCCATCAGAAATTATTTTGATACCCACATAACAAAACTCATCTATTGCTTTTACTGTCTCCTTACCTAATCTAATTCCTTCAGAATCTCCTGATTTTCTTACACTACGTTACCCTGATTTCGCCCTTGTTAATGTTCATCCTATAACCTCCCTTCAAAACCTCGTCCATTCCGTTCGATTGCTCTTCCAGGTCCTTTGCTGTCTCTGACAAAATTACCAGGTCATCGTCAAAGCGCAGTTTTTATTTCTTCTCCTCAACTTTAATTCTAATGTTCTAATGTTTGTTAAGCTTATGGGACTTAACTACGGGGTCATCAGTCCCTAAACTTACAAACTACTTATGAACTACTTACGAACTAGGACGGCACAAATATCCATGCTCGAGGGGGGATTCGAACCCCCGACCGCAGTGGCCGTGCTGACCGTGACTGGAGCGCCTCAGTCACCTCGGCCACCGCGGCCGGCCAACTTTAATTCGTTCCTAATGTGCACATTAAAGAAATGGGTATATAAAACTTTTTGTATTAAGAGAGCAAGTTGTGTCAAAATTTCAAAGTAATCTCTGAAGAACTTTCGGACATTTACGGTTCTCCACAAACAAACATTTACATCTTAGATATAGATGGTGCTAGTGCTGTTGTCAGAATGTGTATCCAGGCACACTGTTATTGTAGTTTATAAAGTTTTGCGTAAGATTCACCAGTCTCAAGAATGTCTGTGATTACCAATACTTTCTTCGTTTGACAGTGGTCTGAAATTCATCACTGTATATAAGGAATGTGTACTTACCAAAGATTCTAAAAAGTAAAGTACGTTAGGGGGATTATGGAAAATGGCTTCAGTATCCAAATTAGATTCTCGCGGACAGCACTAATAAAAAAAACTTTAAGGATATAAATTCAAGCAATTAGGAAGCAGCCAACGGCGCTTACAACAATGGCGAAATATTTTTCTTGGCGAGTATAATAACTAGACTTGCACATAATTAGTTCGCGATCGGCAGCGCTCAATTTAGTTCGCGGCTCTGCTTGCGAACTAGTTCGTTCTTTTAGTCCGTCCGCTCCCAGTGACGACTGAGCGGCGTGGTCTGCGCATGCAGGTAGAGGGAGAAGTTCCCCCACATAGCTGCTGCATACGCTTGCTGCTTGAGACGCTAACGATATCACGCAAACCAAAGGAAACTGTTTGTGGATAATTTCTCATGTTTAAGTTTAGAGTTCTCTATACCTTGGCATTATGGAATTTAGTAGTCAGATATTGCTGAGTGCAGAATACATCAAAGCAGAAAATTTGTAGCACTGAACTATGTAGCGGGCAGACGCTAACCTCGAAATGGCTCTCATCAGCAGAAGGCAAACACGTGATTTTTAATTCTGTTCGCGAACTATCGCGCATACTTTAGTTCGCGACCGGTAGCTCTCCTTTTCGTTCGCAGCTCGGCCGCTAAGTAGGTCGCTCTTTTTAGTTCGTCCGCTCGTTTTGGCTTTTGCTACCGCTACTAAAACTACAGCTGAGCTGCATCTCAGCTCGAAATGAAGGAAACTCAAATGTTCAAATGTTTGTAAATCTATCGAACCAAACTGCGAGGTCATCAGTCCGTAGCTTACCAATTACTTAAACCTGGGTAAACTAACTTAAGGACACACACACACACACACACACACACACACACAGGCCCCAGGGAGGATTCGAACCTCCACGGCGAGCAACTTCACGCTCCGCAGCGAGATCGCTCGGCTACTCCACCGCGGCTGACGGCAACTGGCATAAGGGAATCACGCGATTCTCCGCGCTCTCGCGTCCGTCAGTCTTCGGAAAAGGAGCGGACGAACTAAGAGGCGAGGGATCTGCGAACTAGTTCGCCTGTGGGAGCGCTCTTCCGAACTAGTTCGTTTGCGAACTACACAAGACTAATAACAACACTTTGCATGGCACCGAGGTCCCACTGGCTAGATAGCGCCAATAATCTAAAGACGATAGCTGTCCCCCGCACGAGTGTGCGCGGGATAGCCTATCAACTGACAGGCGGGCGGAGGCAGCGCAAGAAGAAAGCGACGGCCGGCTGCTATCGACAGACGCGCAATACGCGGAGCACCGTTGGGCTGCGCAGCGTTGGCAGCAGTGCTACCGGCTGCGGTGACGTCATCGAGGGCAAACGGGACCCGCCGCGGCGGCTGGAGGGGATGGCGGTCGAACCAGAGCCAGAGGCAGGCGCCGCGGGCACGCCCCTAGCAACGGTCCCCTGCATTTCCGCAATTCGTTCCGCGCCACGCGCACCTGCTCCCGTGCTCTGATGCTCCACTTAATGACGCTCGCCTAGTTTATCACTCGTAGCATCGCCAGCCTCCTCTCCGCTTATAAACAGAGGGAGAGAATCGAGGTGGGGTGAACAACATGACATTTGGAGAGGGAGGGGAGGCGAGAATAACGAAAAATGATGAAAGGCACAATCTTCTGTTCAGTGTGTAAAGGAACAACGCTTCACGCCTAGCAATCCTTGATAATGGTGGCGATTTTAACGCTCTGCACCTGTAGCGGGAGTGGGTTTGCATGTCGAGATTTCCGCAATCTACAATACTTCCTTTATTTTCCTGGTCATGTCCGTAGTTGCTCTACAATTATGAAGAGTATTTTTGAAACTTCCTGGCAGATTAAAGTTGTGTGCCGGAACCGGGACTCGAACCTGGAACGTTTGCCTTTCGCGGGCAAGCGCTCTACCGACTAAACTATCCCGACACGACTCACGATGGCGCCTCACAACTTTTCTTCCGCCAGTACCTCGCCTCCTACTTTCCAGGGCGCAGGACCGAATCCTCCCAACGGCAGGTAAGCGAACAGGGGACAGGACTGAATCCTCCCGAACTATTCTAGCACAGTGGCACCTCCTGCAGGTACCAGCCCCCACCCCCACAACCAGTGTTCAGCGTTGATTCATACTGTCATCCGGTATGGTGAGTGTTGATTACATAACAAGTGTTGAACTTTGGCATTATAAATCTCGTCTCCATGCGTAAGTTCTCTACTGCTTCTACCATTTCTTCCAAAGTTGCAACATTATTCGTACTGACGAATTTGGTGAGTTTTTTGTTGTTGTTGTTGTCTTATGGAATGTTTACATTGGAAGCTTTTTACCCAGGTACCACTAGCAATAAACAAATTTTTGTGAAAAATACGCGAATACAACTGTTATTCTCCATTGTTGTAATGTTTTCGTTGTACTTGTTTATAACGGCCTCATGCTTCCTTATCTCTCTTCCACGTTTCGGCGTTGATTAATGGATTTTTTCTCGTGTTATCTTTTTCTACTTATTACCTCCAAATTTGAAGATAGTCTCTTTATAATTTTATAATTAAAAGTTTAATATTGCTAGATATTTAATAAATTAAATTAAGCTTCTAATGGGAATCGAACCCCAGTCGCAAAAATAACAGTCTGTTCGCTTACCTACTATGCCCCAGCACAACATTTAAGAGTATTGCTCATAATATATACAATATCCGTGAAAGTCTTTCAGGAGTATTTCCTATTTTCCTATTCCCTATTAAGGAAAGTTTTATTATAAACTACATATGTTCATAACTTGCTTCTACTCACGCTAAGTCAAGCCAGTTCAATGAGACTCATGTGCCGGCTGCGGTGGCCGAGCTGTCTGCGGCGCTTCAGTCACAGTCCGCACGGTCACTACGGTCGGAGGTTCGAAACCCCCTTGGGTAAGGATATTTGTGCTGTCCATAGTATTAGCTAGTTCATAGGTAGTTTGTAAGTTTAGGGTCTGATGACCCCGTAGTTAGGTGCCATAAGCTCTACAAACATTTGAACATTTTGAGACTCATGCCCCCCTTCCGTTGAAAGCAGAATTTCTTCTTCCTTAGGAAAAAAATTAGCCTGCCTTGTCCTCCGTTTATAATTCGACGCTGTATCAAATAAAATTGTATACCAACTGCTGAAAATGTTGCAAAGATTTATCAATTGAGAGTAAAACGTAATCTTTAGATTGTAAGAACCAAAGTGATATTACTGTACGTTTACTCTGACTCTAAAGTTAACTGGGGCTTAATTCTCACTCTTACTTTACTGTACAATGTAGGAACATACACTGGAACATATGCTGGATAGCTCTGCTTGCCTGGAATATTCATAAAGGTCTGGTCACACACTCTGGTCTCGGGCCGCCACCAACTATCTGCTTAAACAGGTTATGGGAGGATTCAGTCCTGTCCTTTTCCACACCCTTGCAGGCTCGGGAGGATTCAGTCCTATTTTTCTGACCGCGGGAGGAATGGATCCTGCGCCCACTTTCCAAGTTGTGAGGCGGCATCGTGATTCGTGTCGGGATAGCTCAGTCGGTAGAGCTCTTGTCCGCGACAGGCAAAGGTCCTAGGTTCGAGTCCCGGTTCCGGCACACAATTTTAATCTGACAGGAAGTTTCATATCAGCGCACAATCCGCTGCAGAGTGAAAGTTTCATTCTGAAGAGTATTTTTGTCTATCTATGCACAACAAGCGAGCACTTCTTTCACGAGACGTGTTTCTTTTCATTGCACATAAAACGCGAATGGTCTGTAATGACAGGTATATGCAATTTATTTTCTTTCCTCCTATCGAAAAACATTTCGTTAGAAAATGTACTGAATGTAAATTTTTAGTAGTTGAAACTTCGACTTTGAGTTTTTCGCCTTACATTATGAAGCGCCGACCTGTTCCATATGTCATGATTTTTTTTTCTTCTTGCATCAATGTTTTCCGTTCTAACTTGCACTTCATTGTAGCTCTATGCCTCTGTTGCGATTGTTAAAAAAACCAATGCAGCACTATGACATGAATTTGCACAATTTTCTATATCTGCTGACTCACCATACAACTTTCAATTTCATAGTCACCCCTACATTTCCCATACATCAAAAATACACAGTAACGTGATTAAAAATAAATATAAAACAAAGTGAAAAATAGGTCAGAATAACTCCCCTGGGAAGACCAAGACTATGACAATTATTAAAAACCTAACACAAAATCTTCAAACGGCAGAATAATAATAATAAATAATAAAATAAACTGACATCAGAAAGAGAAGAATGAAATTTTATGGAGACCTACACAGATTACCTGAAAACAGGTTAACTAAACGTCTACTGGAGTATGTGATATCACTGAAAGCAACAATACCCTGGGTAACTGAAGTTAAGGAGGATTTGAGAAAAGCAAAAATTGACTTAAAAACACATCAGACAGGGATACATTCAGAACAAAAATTGACAAGTGGAAGTTTTCTTCACAGATGGCACCAAAACCATACCGACCAAAGTGGACCGAAGAAAGAAAGAAGGCCTTTGGGGAGAAAATGAAGAAATATTGGGAAAATAAGAAGAACCTTAAGAAATATAGATAAATCACCTGCTTATCGTTCTCCCATGGGGACATTCGCTAATAATAATAAATCGTTAAAGAACTTAAATATATTGGAGAATGGCTCGGATGCAGTGCCTTTCAAAAAAAAAAAAAATTAAATAAATAAATAAAAATAAATAAATAAATAAAGGCCATAAAATTTTAAAAAATCTGATATGGTATGCCAACTCACGAAAACACACAAGAATGTGTGTGTGTGTATGTGTGTGTGTGTGTGTGTGTTTTGTCTACACGTAAGTTAGTTTAATTAGTTTATAATTCTAGCGACGATGTCCTGAGTAGTCTGGTGCCTTAGGTTTACAAACATTTGAACTGTTCAAATGTTTTTAATTCTATGGGACCAAACTACGTTGGTCATCAGTTCCTAGACTTGGAAACTACTGACACTAAGTTAACCTAAGGACAACACACACATCCATGCCCGAGGGAGGATTCGAACCTCCTACGCGGGAGGCCCATTTGAACTGAGATACGAAGGTAGCTAGAAGACATAAGGAAGGGAATGGGGAGACGGATAGAGATGCGATACGAATAGGGGGAGGGGGAAGTGGTTAAAGGGGGAGGTGGAAGTGTTTAAAGGGGGAGGGGGAGACGGCAATAATTCGAGGTGGGGAGCAACGTACGAAAGGTCTAAAAAGATTTTTTTTTTCCTCAAGGACAGTTATACGAGTCGGTAAAACAGTCACAGATTTGTGACTGGCTGGAAGACTTTCCAAGTAATAGAGCGCAGTACGTTGTTGTCGACGGCGAGTGTTTATCAGAGAGGAGTGTATCGTCAGGCGTGCCCCAGGGAAGTGTGATAGGACCGCTGTTATTTTCTATCCATATAAATGATCTAATGGACAGAGTAACTTGTAATTTGCGGCTGTTTGCTTATGGTGCTGTGGTGTATGGATGTCGTATTTAATTGACTGTAATAGGAAAGGAAATGCCTAGTAGTGGTACAGTGTACCCTCCGCCACGCACCTTACGGTGGATTGTGGATTATGTATACAGATGTAGAACGTCTGCTATGTTTTTTGTATGCAGGAAATGGACAAGAACTATTTCAAACACTGACTTTATTTTTTACTAACTTTCATTTCACCGTGCACAGACACAGGAAGGGGAAGTAGGGTACATACATATTTCATTGACGTATATTCTCTGTTAGAATAAGTGCACGCGAATTATTTTATTCACTTTCCGTTTCAGTACATATCAGACTAAGTCACCTCGAATCGTGGCCCTGTTTAGCTACTTGGTGTTAACCCCATCATTACACGCTACAACTGACAGCTTTCTAGCACCAACAGGTTACGACTTGCGTCAGCTATGCGCGAAAGTCGACAGACTAATAAGCATGACATGTAATAATCTCAAACGTTTTTGAGACTACAACAAAAAATATACAACTTCACTCTCTCCCTGCAGGTCTGGCACTGATTTGCACTGTAAAACCACTACCATTTTTCTTAACGGGGCCGTGTTTCGCAATGTAAACGTTAACAGGCGGATCTCCACACTATTCGGTACTGCTACATCTACAAGAGACACTTTAATACAAATCACACCAACTGCTGGGATGGAAACCATGCTGGATATGCCCCCATTACACCTTTGGATCAAGATGGAGGCACCGGCTGGTGCAGACAGACTCAAATCTGGCAACAACTGGAACTCTTTGGGATATCCAGAATCACAAACTAAAATAGTGAGTGAGGTAAATATAGGAAAGGTTGGGGAAATGCCAGCCGACTATATTATAACTCCATACTGCTTCAACAAGCCTTTCAATATGACAATTGTAACAATTGGAAGTAGGGAACAGTGGGAGAAAATAGTTCGACACCGTACGGGGGGTATTGTCTGGTTCACCGACGGGTCAAAATCAGACTAAGGTGTTGGGGCTGGGGTATATGGGGTGCAGCCAAGACTGGAGGGCGTCATCTCTCTAGGAAAACTGGCCTCAGTATTCCAGGCCGAAATCACTGCCATCAGGGCGTGTGTGGAGGAGAATTTGCGTAGGTGCTACGAAGATCGTAGCATCTATATCCTTTCAGACAGCCAGGCAGCACTGAGATCACTGGCAGCTCCTGCAACAAGATCTAAAATTGTTGCAGAATGTCACAGGGTTCTGGTGGAGCTAGGGGAAAGCAATAGAGTAAACCTATTGTGGGTCCCTGGCCACTCGGGGATCAGTGGCAACGAACATGCCGACAGATTACGCAGGATGGGGGCAGATACTCCATTTATTGGACCGGAACCTGTCCTGACAATCACCAAGGCAATGATCAAATTGGAGCTACGTAACTGGCTCAGAAGACAGCACGTAGAATATTGGACCAAAGTCCATCAACAAAAACATGGCAAGGTAATGATGCCAAAGCCATGTTTTAAAAGAAGCTCTGCAATCCTGAGTCTGAACAGGAGAGAGATTAGCATCATGGTTGGATTGCTGACAGGCCATGGGAATTTCAAAAAACACCTACGTACAATGGGAATAACAGAAGAGGACCCTAAATGTAGGATCTGTGATGACGGTGATGAAACTGCATCACATCTAATCTTCGAATACATTGCATTGGAGAATAAAAGGCACAGAATATTTGGGACAACCAGACCCGAAGAAACTGTGTCTGAACGAACTGGTAAAGGGACTCCTTGCACTGTTCAAGGGCATTGGTTGGCTTTACTACATATACAGGGAGCGATACCGCACAATAAACTTAGTTTTGGTGCGGGCAGTGGCGGGTTGGACCAAGACTGTTTTGGCTTCCCTGGAAAAATCAAATCAAATCAAATCAATACAAATCACCATAGTCGCTTTGACTAATAGCATCACTCTGGGAATTTGTCCGACACCTATTTACAACTTAACTTAAGGCCTCCATGGTCCAGTGTGGTAGATTGCCACTCAGGGGGCCCGGGTTCGATTCCCGGTCGGGTTGGAGATCTTCTACACTCGGGGAATGGGCGATGTGTCGTCGTCCTCATTCCATCGTCATCTACGCGCATGTGGCGACCAGGTAGGCCGAACACGATCCCAACCAAAAGTGCCACACGACTATCATCATAATCATCATGATCGCGAAGGATCTCTCAGATACCATATTCCCGGAATAGACAACCCGCGCATCAGCTGAACTGAACATTCTATTTTTAATTTTCATAAAATAAATGTTCCGTTCCTGCTTTTGTATAACTTAAATGTGCTTTTTCCCTAGCTTTGCTTACTTATGCACTGCAACATCTGAGATTAATTAAATCTATCGGTGCAATGTTGACCCTACAGATACAACGCGACCACCAATGTTCCTCCAAGTGACGCGACCATTGCAGTGTGAAACGGTACTTAACAGATTATCCTGACGGCTTAGTCTTGGGTATAAAAAAAAAAATATCCCATCAGCTATGAGCGATCCGACTAAAGCAAATTTGGCACATGAGGGGTCCTAGGTTCCAACGTTACCAACAGCGAAGATTAGTTATGCGCGGCGATCAGACCCTAGTAATTATGCCTCACAACCCTTGTCACAACAGGCTATCTTTGCACTTTAGTGTCTCTAGTGGACGGTAAACAGCTGTTATCTGATAATTGCCTAAGTGGAATGTAACTGACATTGCTGAAACAAAATTGGGTTTACTTTTTTAATCTTTTTTAGAGCACCGGTAAATCCCCAATTACACAAGGAATTTACTTCAGTGTACAAAAACAAATTCAACTGATTACTTTGCAAATAACTATGTGGTAAGTAAGCGAGAAAGTATGGAATGCTTTTGAATTACGTTGAGTTTGTCTGAAGTTCTCATGACACGCTGAATGAGTACAATCAGGGTGATTTGCGCTCAGTTTTAAACAAGAGATAGTCATTGTTCTCAATGTTTAAAACGTATCTACTAAAATATATGTCGTACAATGATATAATTTAGTAGACACCTTCAGCAGTATATGTGGATACTACTGCCTGAGAACTGTGCTTTTAAGAGTCTGTGGTATCACGGCCAATGCTGAAAATTTATAAACATGTAAGATGTAGTAAGCGATTAAATTTCTTTCCTGTCATCATTTTGTGGAGGCTCTTTTAGAGTAGAAGGGCATGAAAGGGTGACAGTGGCTAGGAAGGGAGCAAAGAAAGGTTGTAGCCTTTCCCCAATGTTGTTCAATCTATACATTGAGCAAGCTGTGGAGGAATGTAAGGAGGAATTTGGAGAGGCAATTAAAGTAGGAACTAAAAACCTTGCGGTTTGCTGATGACATAGTAATTCTGTTGGAGACAGCAAAGGTCCTGGAAGAGCAATTCAAATATTCAAATGTTTGTAAAGCTTATGCGACTTAACTGCGGGGGTCATCAGTCCCTGAACTTACAAACTACTTATGAACTAACTTATACTGAAGACAACACAAACATCCATGCCCGAGGGAGGATTCGAACCTCCGACGCGAGAGGCCGCGCGATCCGCAACATGTCGGCCCAGACCGCTCGGCTACTCCCGCGCGGCCGAAGAGCAATTATACGGAATGGATGTCTTTAAAGATGAACATTAACAAGAGTGTAACAAAGGTATTGGAATGTAGTGTCAGAATAACAGGCGATACTTAAGGAATTAGATTAGGTAATGAGGCGATAAAAGTAGTATATGAGTTTTGTTACTTGGATAGCAAGATAACTTCTGATGGCCAAATTAAAGAAGAAATAAAATGCAGAATGGTTACAGGAAGAAAAGCGTTTCTGATGAAGCGAAATTTGTTGACTTCTAATGTAAGTTTAAATGTTAGGAAATCCTTTCTGAAATCGTTTGTCTGGAGTGAAACATGGATGACAAGGAGTTCAGAAGAAAGATCATAGAAGCTTTCGAAGTGCGATGCTGCAGACGAATGATGATGATTAGATGGGTACATCACATAACTAATGAAGTGCTGAAAAGAATTGGGGAGAAAAGGATTTTATGACTTAACAAGGAAAGTAATTGGGTTCTAAGAAACATATCTGCATGAACGTTTGGTTACAGGACCTCTACGTACACCTCAATGTGCTGGTGAGTGTCGTTTTTATGCAAAACTCTGCAATGATGCTCTAGATAGCACTGTAGATGTAATTGCAGACGTCATACGTAATACAGATATCTTAACTATAGCTTACGTAATAATCATCGTACATGTTCTCTAGCGTATTGTCATCAAAATCGTGATGATAGTTGCAACTTTAACCTTCTTCCCGAAAGACTGTTGGTATTCACTGCCACTGCTTCCATCGCCTCTTTCCGCACTTACCGTAGCACTACCGCTTGCAATGAGTTGTTCGTCATTATCATTCCTATTATCATCATCATGTGTTAGTGTTACAACAGTATCTAACGTATGCTCATATTTCTGTGCCATAACAGATACGAGAAAGCATGCAAATGATTCATCTTCAACACTAATATCATCTTCACGAAGACGGGTTCATCGTAATTTCATCTCAACTAATCGCAATACATTAGCAGGATTGATTACCAATCGTCGCCCCATCTGACGCTTCACCACACAAATAACGTCACAAAACGCAACTTCGGAGGCACACTGCACCGCCCCTACTGGCGAACCGACAGGTCAAAGTGCAATGCGACATGGCACACGCAGAGGCCTCTTAACTGACTACTGCAGAGTTTTGCAGATGCGGGAGTATCACTAGTGCAATAAGGGACCTTTACATTATCTCTCATACGATTTTGATGTATATGTGTTTGTTCGAGCCCAAGTACTTTCCTTGTAAGATAGGAATAGGTTGGTGGTACACATTCTGAGACATCAAGGAATCGTCAATTTAGCATTAGAAGGAAGTGTGTAGGGTAAAAATCGTAGGAGAAGACCGAGGGACGAATAGAGTAAGCAGATTCAAAAAGACATAGGTTGCCGTACGTATTCTCAGATGAAGAGGCTTGCAAAGGGCAGGATAGCGTGGAGAGCTGCATCAAACCAGTCTGCGGACTGAAGACCACAACAACAACAAAACCATGATGAATTTCTAGTATGCAGTGTTTTGGAATGAAATAGAATATTTTTACAGAATTAGCGCCGTCTGCATTTCTATTGAGAGTACACGTTATTACAATGTCCATTTCTTGAAAACCGCTCACGAAATCATATCGTAGTTACGCCTATGGTGCTGAACTGAAAAAGCTGTTTTCCAGACGCCACATTTCACAAAAATCAAATGTTTGTATAGCTTATGATACTTAACTACGGGGTAATCAGTCCCTAAAACTTACAAACTACTTACGAACTAGCTAACACTAAGGACGGCACAAATAGCCATGTCCGAGGGGGGATTCGAACCCCCGACCGTAGTGGCCGTGCAGACAGTGAGTGGCGCGCCGCAGTCCCCTCGGCCACTGCGGCCGGCCCATATTTCACAGAACTAAGAAATCCGCCCTAAGCGTTTACGTGTAAAGACGACATCGACGGACGGTTCACGGAACTGTCTTTTCGTGTTCCGGAATGCGCTGCTTGTGCACGCAGCGACTGCGGGAAGTTGAGGACGCCGCCGATGGGTTTGTAAGAGGAATGCCACCGCCACAGGAGCCATCAGCGGGCGGCGCGCCGTGACAATTACCAGGAAGGCTCCAGAGGCGAGGCGAGATAAGTGCTATCGGCCGTCCAGCGGGGAAGACGCGCCGACCGCCGACTGCTTCCCCGTGTCCCCGCGGTAAGCGAGGCGGCGCGATGAGACGGCAGCGTTGCCAGCTCCGGGGCCCGCGTTCGATTGTGCGGCGACCGCCGGAGCCGGTCGGCGTACGAGGAAGTCACTGGGCGCAAAAAACGCCCACCAGACCAGCACCAGTCTCTGCCGGGGCGCGTGCACGCGGCCCAAACAGGCCGGCTGCCGAAGCGCTCCCACAAAAAGCGCGCGCGATAACCGCCTATCAACGCCGCGCTCCGTTTACATTCGGTTCACGTGCTCGGCTTACGCTGTTTGTCCCGCAGGTAGAAGGCCGCGGATGACGTGCGGCTGCAACGTCACGCGGCAACATCAACAGGTTGGAAATACTGCCGAAAGAAGAGCACACCTGGAAACACGGCATGAGGGCAGATGCCACTTGGGGAATAGTAGATGCACTTACAGTAGTTTCAACTAGACTAGTTCGCGATCGGGAGCGCTCAGTTTAGTTCGCGGCAGTAATTCGCTCTTTTAGTTCGTCCGCTTCTAGTGACGGCTGAGCGGCGTGGTCTGCGCGTGCAGGTGGAGGGAGAAGTTCCCCCACCTAGCTGCTTCATACGCTTGCTGCTTGAGCCGCTAACGATATCACGCAAACCAAAAGAAACAGTGTGTGGATAATTTCTGGTGTTTAAGTTAAGAGTTATCACTATCTCTTAGCATTATGGAATTTATTACTCACATATTGCTGAGTGCAGAATACATCAAAGCAGAAAATTTGTAGCACTGAACTACGTAATCCAGCAGGCAGACGCTAACGTCGACATGGCTCTCAGCAGCAGAAGGCAAACACATGATTTTTAATTCTGTTCAAATGTTTGTTAAGCTTATGGGACTTAACCACGGGGTCATCAGTCCCTAAACTTACAAACTACTTATGAACTAGCTAACACTAAGGACGGCACAAATATCTATGCCCGAGGAGGGATTCGAACCCCCGACCGTAGTGGTCGTGCAGACCGTGACTGGAGCGCCTCAGTCACCTCGGCCGGCTTTTAATTCTGTTCGCGAGCTATCGCGCAACTGGTAGCTCTCGTTTTAGTTCCCAGCTCGGCCACGAGGTAAGTTGCTCTTTTTATTTCGTCCGTTCGTCTTGGCTTTTGCTACCGCTACTAAAACTACAGCTGAGCTGCCATCTAAGCTCGAAATGACGGCAACTGGCAGAAGGGAATCACGCGATTCTGCGCGCTTTCGCGTCCTCTCGCTGTTACCCGTCAGCCTTCGGAAAAGGAGCGGACGAACTCAGAAGCGAGGGATCTGCGAACTAGTTCTCGCAGTTCGCCTGTGGGAGCGCTCTTCTGAAGTAGTTCGTTCGCGAACTACACAAGACTAATAATAACACTTTGTATGGCACCGAGGTCCCACTGCCTAGATAGCGTCAATAATCTAAAGACGATAGCTGTCCCCCGCACGAGTGTGCGTGGAATAGCCTATCAACTGACAGGATATCTCTATCTTGGCTTTATGGAATTTATTAGTCAGCTATTGCAGAGTGTAGAATACTTCAAAGCAGATATTTTGTAGCACTGAACTACAGTGGCGTAACTATAGGGGGATGAGGGTTTTGTGTCACCTTGTGTTTTGAACAACCCTTCAAACTTTAGATTCTTGTTTAATTTTTTTTGTAGTCATTGTTGTCATGAAATTATGTTGGCTCTATTTCTCGATGATGAGTATCAATGTTTCCTTTTTGCAATACTATTAATTTACAAATTGAAATATTTATTTACATTGTAACTGCTCCATCAAAGATGATACTTTATTTCTCTGCGTCTAACATCACTTCTGGTTTCCTGTCAAAACAAGTTCTTCGACTAAACTTCAGTAAATGTCTTATGATGGCCTAAGAAGCCGAAAATCGATTCACGTAATACACAAACCGTAACTGTAATCATTATCTTGTGTATCATAAATCCAGTAATTAGTCAGTTCAATATTGATCACTGGCTTCTTTAATCATCAATTAATTTTTACGTGATGAACCTTTCACTCTTCAGGGGAGTGTGCGCTGATACGAAACTTCCTGGCAGATTAAAATTGTTTGCCGGAACCGGGACTCGAATCTGGGACCTTTGCCTTTCGCGGGCAAGCGCACTACCGACTGTGCTATCCCGACACGACTCACGATGCCGACTCATTCTGGAAACATCCCATAGGCTGTGGCTAACCAATGTCTCCACCATATCCTTTCTTCCAGGAGTGCTAGTCTTGCATGGTTCGCAGGAGAGCTTCTGTGACGTTTGGAAAGTAGGAGGCGAGGTACTGGCGGAAGTAAAGCTGTGAGTCGGCATCGTGAGTCGTGTCGGGATAGCACAGTCGGTAGTGCGCTTGCCCGCGAAAGGCAAAGGTCCCAGGTTCGAGTCCCGGTTCCGGCACGTAATTTTAATCTGCCAGGAAGTCTCATATCAGCGCACACTCCGCTGCAGAGTGAAAGTTTCATTCCAAGAACAGTTGTGTTTGTACTCGTGCAGCGGGCACTATCAGTTTAAGTTCCTTCGAACGTTCTACATGGGTGTTTCTATAAATTAAAGAACGTGGTCCTTGCCACAGTTTCAACGCCACTTTAAATTCCTAGCCGCCCACACTCACCGTCCATCATGTACTGTGTATCAAGATTATCACCAACACAAAGCTTTCCGGAAAAGAACCTTCATGCACGCAATTTCAGGCAAGATTGCGCAGCACCAGTGGGTAGGGTGTGTGTGTGTGTGTGTGTGTGTGTGTGTGTGTGTGTGTGTGTGTGTGTGTGTATGGACATGAGGGACCATACAACGAGGTCATCAGTCCCTTTAACTCCGAATTGTACATGCCACAGAACCCAACGAAAAATGTGGGAAAGCTAAAAGACCATTCCAGTAGGGATTAAAATCATCTCACCAACAAGACTAAAACCAACTTAGGGTAGCGAAAGCTACAGTGTTCGCTCCCATAGCTCCGGAAGCTACGACAACCTTCTAAACCACACGTTACTAACGGCACAGTGGTCGACAGATCACAGCTTTAGAGTAGGGTGAAATACAGCGACGTTAAAAAGTAAAAGAGTGGGTGTCGAGAGAGAGAGAGAGAGAGAGAGAGAGAGAGAGAGAGAGAGAGAGAGAGAGAGAGAGAGAGCGCTCTGAACCCTGCAAACAGCCAAGAGTCACAAACCCACTCTCCCCGACCAAGCTTCACTATTTTACGTGTCATCCTTGCGCAGGGGCCATCCTAATCTTCTCTGTATAGTTCCAATTTTAGTATATGTACCGCCGAAGCGAGTACCTAGTGGGTAGGGTCCCGCAAAAGGAGATGCAATGGATGGCCTAGGCATGCCGTGAGATTTTGAATGGTGTCTGCTAAAGAAGCGAGAACGCGGCAGCTGTCGGCAAGAACGAGGCCTAATTGCCCCTAACCAGCGCCGGCCGAGAAACCTCAATTTAGGGTACGTGCCTGGGCTACCAGCAAGCAGGAAGAGGCCGGGCCTCCGGGATTTTCAGCGCGCTACAGCAGGCGCCCCGTTTATTTTAAACGGGCCGACAGTCCGATCAAAAGGGGCCGCCGTATACAAGTGGCTCCGCTGTGAAAATAGTGCAGCTAGCGGGCATAAACGCCACTATATTTATCGCATGCGAGTTGCGAAACAGTAGTCCTCAGGGTGCATATAGGGCACAGCAACGTCAAACTGGTCTTGCAAAAGTCAGGTAAAGTATGAACTGCGACTATAGTACTGGACGGGAAATGGTCACGGCTAGACGGATCGTGTTCTGAACTTTACAGCCACCCGACATTTCAATAACGTGTGTGAAAAGCAGTAGCTGATTTTGTTTTTAAAGATGTTTAACCCTTTAATGTATGACTTTTTATTTGAAGCTATACAAACTACAACGATTAATACGTAGTGAGTATACACTGAGAAAAATATTGAAAAAAAATTCTTGAAATTGTTATGCACTACTAGCAACAAACCGCCCATAGCTGGTCAGCTATATAGTGCTTCCATGATGTACCCGATGCAGTACATCTACATCTACAACCATACTCCGCAAGCCACCCGACGGTGTGTGGCGGAGGGTACCTTGAGTACCACTATCGATTTTCCCTCCTATTCCAGTCACGAATTGTTCGCGGAAAGAAGGATTGTCAGTTTGCCTCTGTGTGGGCTCTAATCTCTCTGATTTTATCCTCACGATCTCTTCGCGAGATATACGTAGGAGGGAGCAATATACTGCTAGACTCCTCAGTAAAGGTAAGTCCTCCAAACTTCGACAAAAGCCCATACCGAGCGACAGAGCGTCTCTCCTGCAGAGTCTTCCAATGGAGTTTAGCGATCATCTCCGTAAAGCTTTGACGATTTCCAAATGATCCTGTAACGAAGCGCGCTGCTCTCCGTTGGATCTTCTCCACTTCCTCTATCAATCCCACCTGGTACGGATCCCACACCGGTGAGCAGTATTCAAGCTGTAGGCAAACAAGTATACTGTAACCTATTTCATTTGTTTTCGGACTGCATTTCCTTAGAATTCTCCCAATGAATCTAAGTCTGGCATCTGCTTTACCGACGATTGATTTTATATGGTCGTTCCATTTTAAATCCCTCCTAATGACTACTCGCAGATACTTTATGGAATTAACTGCTTCCAGTTGCTGACCTGCTATAGTGTAGCTAAAGGATAAAGGATCTTTCTTTCTGTGCATTCGCAGCACATTCACTTGTCTACATTGAGCTTTAATTGCCATTCCCTGCACCATACGTCAATTCGATGCAGATCCTCCTGTATCTCAATACAATTTTCCATTGTACAACCCCTATATATATACTACCGCATCATCCGCAAAAAGCATCAGTGAACTTCTGATGTTATCCGCAAGGTCATTTATATATATCGTGAACAGCAACGGACCCACGACACTCCCCTGTGGCACACCTGACCTAACTCCTACTTCGGAAGACTTCTCTCCATAGAGAAATGGAGTAAATGTCACTATTGTGTCACTGATTTTTTCATAAAGTAACTCTTAATGCAACGGTAGTATGTGATTGACTCTTTTTATATGGCAAAGGGGAAAAACTAAAGTAAACAAACGCACATGTAACGAGTCACTAAATGCAGTTAACTGTCAAAGTGATTCAGTAGTACTCTGAAACTCATAATTGCTGGGACGTGCTTCTTGCATATGTAACACACTATGTATACAAGCAGCTACAAATGAATTTGTAGTAAGATGTTGATCAGTTTGAGACAGAATGGAGATTCACGCGGCCCTCTTGGAAGAATGCGCGCACCACATGAATGGGAGCATGGTCTAAGGCGTCATGCTACGGACTGGGCGGCCGTTCCCACCAGAAGTCCGAGTCCTTCCTCGGCCATGGAGGTGTGCGTTTCTGTGCTGTCCTTAGTGTAAGTTAAAGTGGTTTGTAAGTCTAGGGACTGATGACCATATCAGTTATGTCCAATAGGTTATTGAACATTTGAATTCCAACACCATTGTCCAAACGGCAGATCGAGATCTACAGCTTATTGCGGAATCCGAACCGTTAGTCTTCACTAGCAGACAAATATTCTGTTGGCTAACTGCATTCTGACCCGCGACATTCGGCGAAATGGGTCCTTATGAAGGACCACAATAATTTTAGAGAAATGAGAATTGTAATCATATGCAAAGCAGTGATGAGATAGCAGATGATGTAGCAGATGGAAGGCCTGTTCTTTTTTGTTTATAGCTGTAGATAGGCCATCATTTTAGTGCAACTCACAAAGTATCATCAACTGTCCTAAATTGGTGCTACACGAACAGTGATGAAAAATTTGTAGTAATAGCCGTGGTTTAGTACACCTTTTTTCGTGGCACTACAGAGGCCACAGATGCTGAAGGCTAGGTAGAATTAGCATGTACAAGGGAAGTACGTGACCTCTCCTCTAATGCTCAGAACCGAAAGGAAATTTATTTGGAATATAAATCACTCATCCCAAAAACAGTAAGAACCATTAGCATGCAAAATTGTGCGTCTTGCCGCGAGAGACATGTTAATGAACACCTATTCAGGTGGTACTTCGGTAACTTGAAAGAAAAAGATGCGATAAGAACAAAATTACACGTATTTTTATGTCTTAACTTGTAGCAATATTTCACTCAGCTTCAAATAATTACGCTTTCTGAACAACGAAGTTTTTCTGCTGAGCTGACGGTATTACACAGCTACTCAGTTCTAAACAAGCATATATGGCACATCAATGAAGTAGAAGAGAGGAACGGAGATACGGGTGTAACGTCCCGACTACATCGTGGTCATCAGAGACCGAACACAGGCTCTGATAATTGTCATGGTGGGGGAAGGAAACCGGCGTTGCCCTTTGAAAGGGACGTTCGCGGAATTTGCCTCGTGATTCATAGAAATCACGAAAACCTGCACCAGGATGGCCGGAGGTACGTTTGAATCGCCGCCCTGCCGAATGTGAGTTCAGTGTGTTACCACAACGCCACCTAGCTCGGTTTCAATGAAGTGGACAAAGTACAGCGCAGGGGTAGGCAACTACAAAGCCGTGGCGATCTACTATTTCATACCATTGTAACAGAGTGATCTACTTTTAATTATACAATAATTCCTAATTTTTTTAATGTTAGATATTTCAAAACAACTATATCCCACAATAAACTTTTACATCATTTTATTTGTTCAAAACATAAAAAATTAGCCTATTCCATAATATTTTACAAATATTATTTTCCATTTAACCTGAAACTTGAGTAGCTGCTTACTTAACATTGCCCATGATATTTGTTGTATAACGCATTGCACGTACTCAAATATAAGAGTGAAGGTGTTCTTCAGTCAAACTTGACTGCGTTTATTTTTAATAAAATTCATATTTGAAAAGAAGTAGAACACAGTAAGAAGAAGCAAACAAGGCCTTTATTCTAAGTGCAATATTAACTAATACAGAATATATCTCCTCGTGCGTTAGACCCCTACAGTTTTTGGGTACTGCAATACTTTTGACAAACAATTTTTGATGATATTTCAAATTCTTGGTACGAGAAACGTTTTGAATATCTTAGTCACAAAATACACCGTTCACGCACTATAAAACGCAGAAGTTCTTAGTTTACTGCACCAAAGAAGGTAATATTCTAATTTTCTTGAATGGCACGATGTATGAAACTCCACCTCTTCTCCAAACACGTAGCTACTAGCTACTAGTACAAATTGTATAAGATGAATCAAATAGTGTAGCAACGAATAACGCGCAGGTAGCGGCTGAATGAATCAGTGCTGGAGAACACAGTTATAAAGGTTCAAGGTGGTGTTGATAATAGTTCAACGCGATTGTTGATATGTAAAATCAACTTGTTTGCCGAACATCCACACTTTTTGACTGCTGCGAAAAAAATTATGAATTTTATTCAACAATTTTTTTCTGCGCTGTAAGTACTCGCACGATCTACCAAATAAACATTCGCGATCAACGAGTAGATCGCGATCGACGTGTTGGCGACCCCTGGTACAGCGGAACAGGAAAACGTGCACATTCAGCATTGAAGTAGTCAAATATCGAACGCGATACTAATCCCATCGTTTTCAAACGATAACGATTTGTGAATGTAATAAACTGACTTTTCCCCAAGCATATTTTAATAGCAACTTTTAACCTTGTGCAGGAATCTGTGTACCACAGAGTAAAATGAAGAGCCAAAGGAATAGGTAGACTCAAGAGCAGGGGTGGGCAATTGTTTTGGCTCGGGGGCCACATTATAGAGGGCCACACTTTATAAACCTTTCACTTAGCAATTCTGTATGTGATTAGAAATAAAGAAAACTTGCGTTTTCATATATATGTGCAGTATTCCCAAAATTATGAAAATGCAAGTTTTCTTTATTTCTAATCACATATCACACAAAGTGTTGCAATTTCGGGTATACCAGTTAAGGCGTTAAAATGGATTGATTAGTTAGGTTTGCACTTCATAAAAGGTATCATAAAAATCATTAGATCTAAATGTTAGAGTCAGAAGTAAAGGGGTATAAGTATACTACTTATAATTTTGATAAGACTAAAGTCAAAAGTTCACAAGGTTTCGGAACTGGTGCTTTCTGGAAACACGGGTACCTAAGCACAGTGAGAGTCCACTTCTATCCCTCTGCCTCAATAATTACACACGCTTTATCATGATATAGTTTTAGTAATCTCATTTTCATGGAAATGTTACTTATACCTCATCTGTCGGTAGTACGCACTACCAAGTAGCGCAGACGATCGCAGATTTTTTTAGTCGCGCGGGGAAGGAAAATTTGTTTTTCCCTTGATTTTTGTAAATGTTTTGGCGGACCACACAAATCCTCTCCGCGGGCCACATGTGGCCTGCGGGCCGCTATTTGCCCACCCCTGCTCAAGAGGATGGTGCTGCGGTCGGCACCGTCTACATGAGACAACAGGTGTCTGGTGCAGGCGTTAGATGGGTTACTGCTGCTACAATGGCAGGCTATCACGATTTAAGTGAGGTTGAGCGTGGTGTTAATGTCGTCCCACGAGAGGTGGGACACAGCATCTCCGAGGTAGGATTTTCCCCTACGAGAATTTCACGAGTGCATCGTAAATTTCGGGAGACTCCTATAAAACATCAAATCTCCGACTTTGCTGCGACCGGAAAAAGATCCTGCAAGAACGGGACCAACGACGACTGATAGAAGTGCAGCCCTTTCGCAAATTGCTGCGGATTTCATTGCTGGGTCATCAACAAGTGTCAGCGTGCGAACCATTCCACAAAACAACATCGATAGGGGCTTTCGGAGCGGCAGGTCTACTCCTATAGCCTTGCTGACTGCACGACAGAAAGCTTTACGCCTCGCCTGGGCCAGACACCCTCGTATTCTTCCGGACTTATGGACAACCCTGCAGTATGCACGGTGACAGTTGCCTCCAGAACTGATTCACACATTGGTCGAGTCTATGACACGTCGTGTTGCATCACATCTGCGTGCTCGCAGGGGCCCTACAAGACATTAGGAAAATGTATCAGTTTCTTTGGTTCTTCAGCATATGATCGTTTTTCACACTGTGAACCATCCATCTAATGTAGAACTTAAATTTTCTGAAGAGGTGCATGTCAAGAGGTTGGCAATATACTGGGCTATTCAAGAAGAAAGAACAGGTTTCAAAGATTTCTATCTTCCAAACTACAAAATATAGAACCATAATTCCAATGTTCCTGGAAGACAACAGCGTAAAGTTTGTACATGAAACAGATTTCCTGAAGACTTACGTCTGCTGTGCCATATCTCTTTAAATTTATGGCTCTTTCCTGTTCATGGAGAATACAATCAAAAAATGGTTCAAAACTGGTTATTTCCTCAACATAAAAAGGATTCAGATGGCTGCATTTTCATCGAAGATAGTTCTCTGCCTCATTTCTGTACCAACACCCAACGTTGCCTGCATGACACCATTCCAGGGTGTTGGATTGCATGAGGAGCAGCAGAAGATTAACTTCATCAATCATGGCCTGCCACGTTTGCAGACCTCACACCTTGTGACTTATTTGCTGGGTTATGTAAGAGACAGTGATTCTAATCCAAATGTTGCGTGTCACCTTTCAAAGTCTGCTACATCAAATTGCTGAGGCTGTGAATTTGATAACGAGAAATCAGTTTCTTTATGCGCGGCAGGAAATCAGCAACTGTTTCAATATTTGCCATGTAACACATGGCGTACATAGTGAATATATAAAAGTTTGACCTTTTCTTTTTCCGGGAACGTTGGAATTGTTTGTCTATCATTCATAGCAATATATTTTTGAAATATGTTCATTTTGGTTAGCCCCTGTATTTTGTTTTATGTGCTTTTGGTCCTATTAAATCCATATTTTGTCTGTTCGGGTTATCAAGTCATTTAAGACACTGCCACTAGTGTTGAATACAAAAGTCTGTTCTTTTATATCCTTTCCAATGCATAAAAATTATGGGCATCAAATTATATTGCAGAAGAAAGTAAGTATGAAATATTCGACTTCCGAGGGCTGTCGGCTTTCTTTTGATTTCGTGAGCTGCAAATTTGTCCATGAAACTAATTTTGGCCTTCCATACAATCAGCATCCAGAGAAGAATATAGGCATTTTCTCTGACCAAATGCTGCTCCTGGTAACAGAACTTTCTGGGAGATGCTGGGTGTATATAACAAAAATTTGAGTATGTGAGAGGTACATATTATGAAATGTATGTATGAATCCGACATCATCTGAAGTAGTGGATCGATTTGAAGGAAACTTTCGGCTAATAACATTTCCTCGAACTTCACCAGTGTTACGCGGATAAAATACCCAGGTTTTCTTGAGCGCTACTCGGCAATTGTCAGGTACTCCGTCAATGAAATTGGGTACCCTTCAGCCGTGCCATCAGCAACATGAGTGAATCTCACTCTCAAACACCGCTGAGTATAGATGTTCGTTAGGTAGTCACTCTCTTTGTGATGCTACCTGAACGGCATTCGGGGCGGAAATGAGGCCATGGCAACATTGTGACCTTTCAGTCATGGACAAAGCCGCACTAAAGGCTTCTCCTTCGGACTTAAACGGAGGGAAGACGAGGGGTAGGAGAAGCGACCTACCCCTCTCAGCCTGTACTTCGCTAATCCACAGAACAGTTGGCTCCAGCCACAAGCTATTCACGAATTTCGGAAAGCCCGACCCGTTATTTCCAGCCCTGACAAGAGCACCTTCTCCCTGATACCGGAAACCGGCACTGCCGTCCACGAGAATTAGCCGAAGGACGCGCCGAGGGGTAACATTTACAAGGTGTAAAAATTCATTGCCTAAACTAACAATGATGGAGATTATATATTTCGTGAAACAACCATGTGTCAGACACACACATTCAGCGAGTACGGAGCTTGCTTAAGTCATAGGCGTAAATAATTGATCAGATAGAATTCGTTTCGTCTAACGTTGTTACGCCAAATTTGAGTTACATACTATGTTGTGATGTCATGGTCTTCGACACTGAGTAAACAACAGGTAGCACTAGTGCCTACGCGACAGTTACAGTATCTATCTGGAGAGCTACGCACGACGAGGCATGCGCTGTGTTCACGAGGTCGATCTCACTATGTAAAGACTTCTTTCTCTGGTAAGGTAAAGCAGTCATCAATCCGAAGATTGGTTTGAACACCACAGTGCTTTACTAGGCATGGAGGTGGTATGCCGTTGCCTTCCTTCGAACTTCGAACTGACAGTTATAGGGGGACCTACAGTAACGTGGGTTCCGAACCACGGTGCTACTCGGTATTTTTCACATGAGCAATACTGCCAGAGGTGAAAGAAGTGGAAAGTGAAAGATAAAAATCCTAGGACCTGGCGGGGATCGAACCCGCGACCTTTGGATTTGTAGTCTGACACACTACCACTGTGCAACCGAGGCGTACCTGGAGCTACATGAATCCCGACGCATCTTCAACCCAGGTTGCTTCGGAGGCGGTATTTGTTTTAAGAATTCTTGCAGCAACCACACAAATGCTGAACAAACCATGCATTTTCCAGCGAACATGGAACTCACTGATACGTCATTAACGGCTCACTTTGACATTTATTGTTATGTAATAGTAATCACAACAATAAAACAATCAAAAATTTTACAGCTATTGTTCCCAATCACACACAAAACATCCTGCATACTCTGTACTTCAAACGTATGCATTTCCGAAGCATACTTGCTTTTTTTGTTTTCTCTAAAGTGTTAGAATAATCTAAAGGTCATAGGTTACATCACATCACCGGTCAACCGTAGCATTTTATCGGTCACTTGGCACTTCTTTCAGTTTCGCCACGTTGGTTGATGTGAAAAATTCGGAGTTGCACCATGGTTCGGAATCCACGTTAAACTATTATTGGGTGCGAAAGTCAGTCAGAAGGTTAGAAGGCAGCGGCGTGTTACCGCCAGGTCAAACCGATCTTAGTATTGTTCACTGCTTTACCTTATCTTTTACCATCCTTGTTAGTTTCGGGACTGATATTTACACCCTGTACACATGGACCGCCATCCATTCCTCCTTTCCGATACGCTTGAATATCATCACTTCTGCGCAGCACCGGCCGTTTCTTCATAGATAAATTTTAACAGGCAACCAGTTTCGATATTTCAACGACGTTATCCCCAGACTTCACCAAGCACGTCTATTTCAAATAACTTATAGCAGGATCTATTTGACACTGAGCTCCATTAAAACCTTCTGAACAATACTCATATATACATGGAACTAAAGCGTAGTACGGACACTTTCGGAAGTTTTAAATGGAGCCCGGTGTTAACGAGGGCCTACGAATAAGTATTTTGAGATGGTAAGCAAACCGCTCTGTGGGAACTGAGGATAACAGTGTAATATCGATAATTTTTACGCCATCGTACAACTGTTTGTCAAAGTATTCAGACAAATCAAGTACCAGTTATCACTTGTATAAAATTTGTAAAACCGACATGTTTCTGGACTACATTATCCTATTCTGAAGTACAGAAAACAAGGAATCAGATATTAAAATATGGCGACGACCCACGAGCCGAATATGGAAAACAAATCTAACAGAACTATAAAAGGAGTTTGCCATGAACCAATGTCGGTAATAAAAGACGCAATTTGGAGAAAATTGAGATCTTTTGTACTTTCCGGGAGGATATATATATTGAATTTCACTGGATGAACAGACGCATAATTTTTCACAGGTCACGGCCGTACTATCGTACGTCACCGTTGACAGTTCGATGTGTACGGATAATTTTTGTTAAGTGAAAGGTGGATACTTGAGAACCGATACACAGCATGCACTGCATGTGATTGGCAGCGTAAACAAACTGCGGCCATTTGAACGTAGTTCGTGTGAGAGGAAGTGTCACAGAGCAATGGAGCAACGTGTAAACAAGTTAGGCTACAAATTGGGAAGGACTGCAACGCTGCAACGGAGACATGGAATGTTGGTGCAGCTGTACGGAATGGAAGTCGCGAACCGAAATTGTGTTTACGAATGGTTTCAGCGCTTCCGTGAATGAAAGTAAACTGAGGATGAGCTACATTCTGGTCGGCCACCTACAAGCTGGACCCCAGAAGAGACCGAGAAAGTGCGTCTAACGTTGGCACAACATCGGCGACGGACTGTCAGACCGACTACGGAGAAGGACACGGTGCACACCATCGACCGCGATTTTTTGGGTAAGCGGAAAATCTGCCCCCGATTGTAAGCCGCACATGCTCACAGGCGAGCAAAAAGCAAAACGGAAGGAAACTTCTGGTGAGTTCATATCCATGTGTGACCAGGATCCATTACTTCCTAACACTATCGTCACAGGAGGTGAGACCTGGTGCGACAAGTTTGATCCGGAATCAAAACGACAATCGATGTCATGGTGTTCACCGTCTTCCACGCGAGCAAAAAAGAGCCGCCTGCAAAAGTCGAAGGTCGTAACACTGTCGATCGCCTTCTTCTACAGTAACGCCGTCATCCACAAGGAATTTATTCCTGCAGAACAAACCGTCATTGCTGCACTTCACCAGTCCGTTTTGAATCGATTTTTACAGCGTAACCGGCGGGTTCGGCTAGATTGTAGGGGAGATTGCGGTAGCCCCGGTAGGTATACTTCCAGCTTTTATTTTCATCTTGAAACTGCCTGGCGTTGCGCTTTGCTCGGCCATACGGTAAACTAACTCCTCGAGCAACGCCATTACTGTGCTATCTGTTGTGCAGCTGTTACCTTGAAAGATTTTTATGTTTTCTAGCAACTGTAAGAACCGTTTTTATTAGGATTTCTTTACTACATGATTTACATGAGTACTAGTGTTCCATTCTGTTTAATTTTCTGTATTATGCAAGTAGCTTAGATAGTTATTTAAGGACGATTATCCCAAACTGTGCAATACGGGTAGCTCCAGTAGGTAGCAATGGGGTAATGGCAGTGGCCTACCGGCGCTGCCCCACATTTAGTTAAATGCTTTGCCTATTGCAATGATCCCTGTTGGAGATGTCAGGTACAAGGTATAGAACCACGAATCGAGAGACTTGGTCTGAAGAAGCACTTAAAATGCATTGAATTGTATTGTGGAGGGTAATTCTATCAGTGCAGCTAGCAGAGTATTCAATTTCCCCATTTGGCACTTTACAAGAACGCAGAAAGAAAGACAACGTTTGTAAATCTCACTTTGGGCGTAATTCAACATTCACAACAACAAGTGAAGCACTTGCTAATAGAATAAAGTTATCAGACTTTTTTATGGTTTTTCTGTGCAGGAAGTGCGAAGAGTAGCCCTTGAATTTGCTGAAAAAAAACCACCCATAGCTCACAGGTTTTCTCAAAATGTGCGTTTGGAGGGAAAACACTAGTTTGAAGGCTACAATCCTATAATCAGCTGTAGAAAACCAGACTTTACTAGTGTAACAGAATTACTGGTTTTAACCGTGACGATGTGGAAAAATAGTTCCAGTCTTTAATCACCTTCAAAAATGTCAATTTTATGTTCCCTTGAAACAACTAATTTTTTTTTGTGGCTTTAGGGCGCACAACTTCTATGGTCATTAGCGCCCAGACAAGTACAAAGATTCGCTATTAACTCAAAAAAAATTGGTGACTGTCAGAACATCAACAAGAGGCTAAAAACGAAAGATAAAAGACAATTAAAAGGGTTAAATATCCTTCGATAAGTTGGCCAAGTTGATAAAACGCAAAACTCGAGCAGCTGCTCGTGTTTCATCAACTAACTACTAAAATGTGTTTTACCCATGTAAAATATGTGGAGCCAAGTCTACTGGCGTTACACCCATGGCTCGGGGAATGCCGCCGGTACATGTAGGTGGTCTGATTTAAGATAATAGCTTGAGTTTAAGAGTGTGAACTTCTGCATGAGGTTTCCCTTAGCAGTATTGCTCAACCTATCGCCATTCCCCCATACTCCCCTACAGGACCGGACGTGCCTTCATTCGTATCTTATAATAAGGCCCAATATCAGATATTTGTAGAAAAGGGAGAAGTACTTTTAACAATCTAGACTGTAGGTGTCATCGCTGCTTGTTCACTCGCAACAATTTAAGCTGTAACTCTTATGTTTCTGCCTAACAACATCCTTTGACATAAAGACATGTTTGTAAAAAAGGCAGAGGTAGAGAGAGAGAGAGAGAGAGAGAGAGAGAGAGAGAGAGAGAGAGAGAGAGAGAGAGAGAGTGAGTGTGTAGAGTACTTTTGTCCATCAGAATAGACATCTACAGTGTAGCTTGTCGAAAGTACTTTGTAATTTCCAACGAATATGTGATATTAGGCTGCATTTCACAATACACCTGAGGGGAGAGACGCAGTACCACTCGAAAACTGTTCTATAAGTAAAGGCTCGTCAGGACTAGAAAATGGGCGCTGCTGCATGACAGTGTTCCTGCACACCATGTGCGCCACTTCCTGGCACATAAGATGGTAACTGTTCTTGTACACCCTCCGTAATCCACTGATCTGGCTCCTGCGGACTTCCTGATTCCCCGCTTGAATGAGGCCATGAAAGGTACACACGTTTTGCGGACGTGTATGCCAGCAAAGATCGTGTGACAACCGTTCTGCAATCGATTCCACAGGAGGACTTTGCTGATAAAAACATTCAAATGTTTGTAGAACTTATGGGACTTAACTACGGGGTCATCAGTCCCTAAGCTTACAAACTACTTATGAACTAGCTAATCCTAAGGACGGCACAAATATCCATGCCCGAGGGGGGGGGGGATTCGAACCTCCGACCGTAGCGGCCGTGCAGACCATGACTGAAGCGCCTCAGTCCCCTCGGCCACCGCGGCCAGCCTTTGCTGATAATTTTCAGGAGCTGTACGAACGTTGTCAAAAGTGCGTTGAACTGGGTGCTGACTATTTTGAAGGGCAATAAAAGTACATTTGTTGGTATCTTTTGTTTTGCTTGTTGTCTGATAAAATTTACTAAACTTTTTAGACATACCACGATTGTAATGTCGAAACTGACCGCATAGAAGAAATAGCTGTTGGAGTTTATTTCTACGGTAATTGAACGAGGAGAAGACCGAAAAGCCATACCTGTAGGACACAGCGTCTAGTGAGACTGTTTGGTGTATTTAGGTCGGAGTGCGACACGCAGGGGTAGTGGCGGTGGCGGCGGCCGGTCTTATTTATAATGGGAGTTCCAGGGCGGCAGCGGCAGGTTGGAGTCCGGCAGCTATAAATAGCGGGGCTGCCTGCCCAGCACACCGCGGCTCCAGACGCCACACCAGCCCCACCCACGATTTACGGCGGCTGGCCGCGGCGGGACCTGCGCACTGCCACTGCCAACCTCTGTCTGGACACGCCACAAGCCACGCCAGCGCCGTACGTCGTGAGTAGTAGTTGTGGTCTTCAGTCCGGGGACTGGTTTGATGCAGCTCTCCACAATACCCTATCCTGAGCAAGCCTCTTCATCTCCACATAAGAACGGCAAGCCATCTGAATCCGGTTACTGTATCCATCTCTTGGTCTTCCTCTGCGGTTTTTGCCCCACACACTTCCCTCCAACGCTAAATTCACAATTCCTTGATGTCTAAGAATGTGTCCTACCAATCTATCCCTTCTTTTAGTCAAGGTATGCCAGAAATTTCCTTTCTCCCCAATTCTGTTCAGTACCTCCTCATTAGTTACGCAATCCACCCATCTAATCTTCAGCATTCTTCGGTAGCACCATATTTCAAAAGCATCAATCCTCTTCCTGTCCGCACTGTTTATCGACCATGTCTCACTCCCATACAAGGTAACACTCCATACAAATGCCTTCAGAAAGGACTTCCTTAGGCTTAAATCGACATTCGATGTTAACAAATTTCTCTTTTTCAAGAATGCTTTTCTACCCATTGCCATTCTGCATTTTATATCCTCTGTACAGCGACCATAATTTGTTATTTTACTGCCCAAGTAACAAAAGTCATCTACCTCCTTTATTCTATCGTTACCTAATCTAATTCCTCCAGCATCACCTGATTTTCTTAGACTGCACTCCATTACCCTAGTTTTGCTCTTGTTAATGTTCATCTTATATGCGCCTTTCACCACACTGTCCATTCCGTTCAATTGCTCTTCCAGGTCCTTTGCTGTATCTGACAATTACTATGTCGTCGGCAAAACGCAATGTTTTGAATTCTTACCCCTGAACTTTAATTCCTTCTCCAAATTTCTCCTTGCTTTCCTTTATAGCTTGCTCAATGTACAAATTGAATAACATTGGAGAAAGACTACAACCCTGTCTTAATCCCTTTACTCTCTGGTTTTTGTATCCCAACATTAAGGCGCCGCTTTTATACAACGCCTTTGTTTCTAAAGCAAGTACACTTTTTTACCGTCATTCTGTGAAAACCAAACCCTTGTGCCATCCTCTCATGTAACGTGAAAACGCACGTGGATGAGCAACTGTTGACATCACAGCGTGGAAATCCAGGTTCCACTACCCTGCGAAGCGTGATAATTATGAAGCATCTGGCATGTTGGTGGAATACGACCTTGGGAAAGATCAGTTTGGATTTAGGAGAAATGTAGTAACACGCGAGGCAATACTCACATGACTTCTTAGAAGACAGGTTAAGAAAAGAGACACCTACGTTTTTAGCATTTGTGGATCTGGCGAAAGCTTTTGACAATGTTGACAGGAAAATACTTTTTCAGATTCTAAAGGTAGCAGGAGTACAATATAAGGAGCGGAGAGTTATATTCAACCTATACAAAAACCTGACAGCAATTATTAGAGTCGAAGGGCAGAAAAGGGTCGCAGAGGTTGGGAAGGGAGTAAGACAGGGTTGTAGCCTTTCCCCAATGTTGTTCAATCTATACATTGAGCAAGCTGAGAAGGAATTCAAGGAGAAGTTTGGAGAGGTAATTATGATTAGGGAGAGGGAATAAAAACCTTGCGGTATGCTGATGACATAGAAATTCCTTCAGAGACAACAAAGGACCTGGAAATCCAATTAAATGGAACGGACAGTGTCTTGAAAGGACGGTATAAGATGATCATTAACAAGAGTAAAACAAGGGTAATGCAATGTAGTGTCAGAAAATCAGTCGATGCTGAAGGAATTAAATTAGGTAAGCAGACAAAAGTATTAGATGCGTTTTGTTGCGTCTACACATTGAATTACTTCAATGCCTCAGTGCAGCTGAACACAATCATTTCCCTCTTTCCCTATTCCTAATAGTATCAAAAATTGCCAGGTTAGCACAGGATGTTAATTTAACCCCAGCATTAGTAAAACAAATGCGAAATAACACACCACAGGTAAAATTAAAATAATTCTCTAAAGTATTTTGACTTTCGTGGGGCGATGTACTGTCAGTGTTGACATCCATAACAGAAAAATCGTTAAGATTCTCAATTCTTGGGATGGAAAAAGATCTCCATACAAAATGAAGTCTGTATATAACCTTCTGTCCAAGAATCAATGCTCGCTGTTATCCGGTTGTTAGAAATATGCGTTTCGCCGCTTGCTAACACTATTCGCATTAGAATCTTCCCTCGGATACTTAGAGCGTCCAGGCACCGCGTCATGTGTGATCGTGCGTACACCGTTGCGATCGGAGCGGTTCTCGAAAGACAGTACAGTTACTAGTTCGCACCTGTCCACGCGCGCAGTGGTTCAGAGAATGTTCGGGCGACACTCCACATTACATTTTCCCATGAGCGACTCATGAGCAATTAATTACAGACGCATCTTAAGAACGCTCTACGTTGATTGACTAGAAAGGGTAATTCGACTGTTTTGTATTAAATATCAGGACGTGGCACTTTTTGCAACTGTCTTAAGAGTCGCCTAATGACATACACAAGAAAGACACGAGTTGAAATAGTCCCAACTTTGATACCAACGACAACCGCCCTGCAACAATTCATCTGCTATCAATGCAAGTGAATAAACTGCGAAATGTGTGTCAAGAGCTGCTTCCGGAACAATCTGTTCGGATGGCAGCTGCTAGACAAAACGGCCGTGCACAGTAATAACTTTAACCATTTTACGCCATATTTACAAGTATTCTATCTCCGCATCAAGCTGGTTCCATTCTACTTAAAAGAGAAAACCACCAATTTGTACAACCTGTTGTTTTTGTTGTTAAGCCGCAAGCTACTTTTCTACAACCAAAAATTCGATATTTTCATTGACTTCCATTCACTATGGACGTTAACATTCCGGCGCGTATCTGACGTTTTGATCCAAGTGGACTCCGGCATTCATACACTACGAGGGTTGCCCAAAAACTAATCTAGTAAAACATTTTCTATTTCAATTATTTATTCACATAAACAGAATTTTACACATGATAAAAATCATGTTTCATCTAACACCCAATTTTTCATGTAATCTTTATGCCGTTGTATGGCCTTTCTACAGCGCGAAACAAGGGAGTGTATGTCCTGTCGGTACAAATACTTGTCCCGGACACGGACCATTTCTTCTCTCTGTGAATCATCTACTTGTCGTCCTTAAGAAGTATTCCACGAATGGCATTCTGTAATGGCTCACGTAAGTGGAAGTGGAATGAAAACATGAGCTCGCTGCAACATGTCACAAGTGAGAACCGCTGCAAATCTTTTGAGCTCCACAGAACCGGCTTCTGATGTTACTCTCTGTACCCAACGACCGACATTGCACACCTATCAACAACAGATGCTCCATTGGCGTTCGTGACTATTCCCCACAGTTTGTCCCTGCGGTGAGAAATTCAATGACGGCACGTTGCTTGTACTAACGTAAAACATTTACAGACGCCATTTTGAAATGGTCCTAGAGCTACGCTATCTGATGAAATAGCCAGAAAATAGAGCGCGTACTCACTAAACTTCAATTAATTCTTACTAACATTTCAGATACGCAAAACTGTTTTCGGGTGAAAAAAGTTAATAAAGAAATAAAAAATTGGATCTATTACTTCTTGGGCATTCAAACAACTTACTGGTATGCTGCCGGGTGACGTCATCGACCGCCGCCTATATTTCGGCAGAACACCTTGCCATTCTCAAGGCACATCTGCACTCATCGAAGCAATGTGCAAGCGAAGCCCGTTGTCACCTACTGAGGCCAATTTGTTTATGGAAGATTTCGAGGAATGTGCTTAAGAGTCAGCGACCTTGAAACCAGCAAGTTCTTTTTTGTCTTTTTTTTTCTTCAGATATGTAGACAATACTTTGTCGTTTATCCTCATGGCAGTGAGAATTTAAACGTTTTTTTGGAAAACCTAAATTCAATCCACCCGAATATACCGTTCACTATGGAGTTGGAAAAGAATGGCTACCTTCCCTTCCTTGATGTGACTGTCCGAAGGAAAGTTGATGGTACGTTGGGACATGCCGTTTATAGGAAGCCTACCCACCATGATTTGTATCTGCGAGCTGATAGTTGTCACCATCCAACTCAGCGTGAAGGAATACTTCGTACCTTGGTTCACAGGACCCATGTCATTTCAAACGCTGATAGTTTGTCAGCTGAGATGTTCAATCTCGAGGTCAACTTTTGTCAGAACGGTTACAGTGAGAGTCAGATAAAACGTGCATTGCACTATCAGCCTACTATGCAACGAAGTGTCACCTAAATCTATGGCCTTTTCGCCTTACGCAAGAAGCATTTCCAACAGGATTGGTCTATTTTGTGGAAATATGATGTGAGATGTGTTTTTGACCACCTTCTAAGATAAAGGCCCTGTTGGGGTCCGTAAAAGGTAATATTGGTTTGCGCAAGGCTGGTGTGTATTGTATTCCTTGTAGATGAGGCATTGTGGCATGTCATATATTGGTCAGTCAGGACTGTGGAAGACAGGTGTATTGAACACTGTCTCACACGATAATAACAGCCAAACAAAACCCCTGTTGCAGAACACTGTCTCGGCACCGGTCATTCTATTAAATACAACGACACAGATTCCGGCATGTACTTCCACCTTTTGGGATAGTGTTATTAAGGAAGCTGTTGAAATTGGACTAGCAAGTCACCTTTTAGACAGAGATGGTGGTTTTTGTTTAAATCCTGCTTGAAATCCGGCATTATCTCTCGTCAAGAAACAGAGTGATAGAATTAATGTTGCCTCACCTGTTGATTAATAGTCACTATCGATATTCTTGATGTTTGGTCACTGGCTGTGTTGTCTCTGTAGTGTCTTGTACTGTGCGTGTTATCTTCCTTGTTTACTCTTTCCAAACCGAGGTATTAAATTCGCTTGCACATTGCTTCCTTAAATGCAGTTGTACCTTGAGAATGGCGGGGTGTCCTACTGTCGAAATATCGGCGGTGGTCGACGTCGTCAGCTGGCAGCATGCCCGTAATGAACGTTCATTACGTCGGGAAAAGCATTTATTGCCTGATCTAGATGTTAACAACGATACAATCTTAGTCGGAAAGATCCAGAATGAACATTATTTGTCAAACAATTGCATAACGGATCACGCTGCGTACAGTTTCACGCAAAAACAATTTAAACAATGATAAACTGGAAAAGCCAAAAAAGATTCATTGTTTAATCCAAGCCCCTGTTTACTTTCCACAAACTGGAGGCAGACTGCTTCATCTCCCTGGGCACGACATCTCTGGCCAGTACACCGCTCTTCTCAGACCTCCTCTATGACAGGGCCGCGTCCTCGGGCCGCTAAGCAGTTGGTTAGCACGACACCTCGCTGCTGGAACGCCGCTTTCTAATAACGGTCTGCCGCGGCGGGACAAAGACCACGCTGTCCCAGGCACTTTTTAGCTTTCCTCCACAATGCACAGCCTCGGTTTCAATGCGCTCTGCACAGAGAACTCTTTCCAGCTTTCTGAACAAAGAGGGGCTTACCGAAGGAAGTGTCTTCTTATCTAAGCTCCCTCATTCTTGTTCCTCGGAGACCAATCCAGCTTAAAAAAAGTTATCCACTGAAGTAGCTGTGTATTAACATATTAATATTTCTTGAAAAACAATCTTTATTACATGCAATGACGGAAGAAGACCAGGATATCTTATTTAAGCGACGATTTACCGACTTTCAATTACCTTCGTTACGTGAATGTGCGTTAACATAAGAAAGCAAATTTACAATAAATCTGAAGCGTTTGGAAAGCATAACTATAGTGGCTCGTATTATTCGACGACGTGAAGGTCATACGAATGCATACAGCAGTCCAGAACACGATTTCAATTCTTATATTTTTCAGAAAACTCGGGAAACGATTAACCCGCGAGGACTGGCGCGTGAGCATTTTGCTCACAGCAAGTTCATACAATCGCCATTTAAACAATTTTAAATAGTCAAATACGTGAGTTTTCCTATAAATGCAACTAGAAATACTTACTTAAACAAATAAGTATATTACACAATGTTCTTTGACTATCACTAAAATGCTGTACACGCTACAGATCGCGTAACTTGGGGAGTTCTCGCGGGTTAACGCTGGGGAAAAGTTTACAGTAACCCCAGATGAAACAAACTGTGTTGTTACCCACATGAAAAATGTTTGTTAAGCTTAAGGTACTTAACTAGGGGGTCATAAGTCCATAAACTTACAAACTACTTATGAACTACTTTATACTAAAGACGACACAAACATCCATGCCGGAGAACCAAATTCAAATGTTCAAATGTTTGTAGAACTTATGGGACTTAACTACGGGGTCATCAGGCCCTAAGCTTACAAACTACTTATGAACTAGCTAAGACTAAGGACGGCACAAATATCCATGCCCGAGGGGGAATTCGAAACCCGACCGTACTGGCCGTGCAGACCGTGACTAGCGCGCCTCAGTCCCCTCGGCCACCGCGGCCGGCGCCGGAGAACCCCCAACCGTAGTGGCCGTGCAGACCGTGACTAGCGCGCCGCAGACCGCTCGGCCAACCGCGGCCGGCGGATTAGGAGAAGAATGTTGGGGTTGAAGATTCGTAAGTAGCCCACGCCGCAGCGATAAGCGCCGTTGTTGTAATGATTCCCATACCAGATCCTGTATCATTTCCGTGACGCTGTCTCCTCTGAACCGTGACAATACAAAACGAGCTGCCCTTCTTTTAACTCTTTTGATGTCCTCCATCAAACCCACCTGATTAGGATCCCACACTGGGCAGAAGTAGTTAGGCAGCTTTACTGATTCTATCAAATTCATACCTTGACGAGTAACGAACGTTTCGACAGCTACAAACGTTAACACTTTATTAATGAAGTTGATGATTTGTTTTGTTTATTTACGAAGTAAAAATATTTCGGGATCGAGGACGACAGCTCCTCGGAAAGTCACGCGTGGAACGCGCGCCGGGCCGAGATAATGACCAGTGGGTCGGAAAGTAAACAGAGGGCGGAAGTATGCGGGCAGCGGCGTGAGGAAAGCGCTCGGCGGCTGTCGCAAGCGGCCAGATAACAGCCGGTCACAACAGCCGTCCATTGAGCGCGCGCGCTGAAAGGCTAGGGGCCACGCCCACAGCGCCGGTGACGTCACGCACCAGGCTGCTGGTAGCCAGTACCGTTCCAACGCGAGCGCGCCTCCACCAACAGGTGCATTCGAGTCAACACGTATTTCTCCTCGTATCACACGAAAACCGCCAAACGTCTGCCACTTATCGACATAATCTCGCTGGAGCTTGTAACATCTCTGAGTATCGATTTCCGTATCGGGTACGCGATGATCGCTGGAGCGCGCTCTGGCGGCACTTTAACGCCACGAGCGCACTTGTAAATCGACGGAGTAATACTCAGTCTCATTCGGCGGACTCCCTCAGACCTGTCAACATCTCTCTTTCTTCCTCTCACTGCATAGGCAGTGAACTTGGTACTTACTGACATGTATACTGAATGTATATCTTCCGTAATATATTCATCATATTTAAAATCAAACCTATTACCTTTCCACCTTCGAAGACGAAGTCCGAAACCTTTTATAGTCCTATCACCGACTTTCCGCTTCCTATCCTGCATCCGTATTTCGAACCTGCAATTTTTCCGATCAGTCCGCAGGGGGAAGTGACTAAGAAAATACAACAAAAATACTAGCTGAGGATAAGGGATAGTATAAGCTTTAAACAATTTTCACGACTACGCATGATATCACTAGCGCTGCGAAGGGTTCGGTAGGAAACTTCCTGGCGGATTAAATTTGTGTACGGGAACCGGGATTAGAACCTGGGACCTTTGCTTTTCCCGGTCAAGCGCTCTACCGACTGAGCCATCACGGCACGCTTCACAGTCCCTCCATGAAAGCTTTACCTCCGTCAGTACCGACCCTTTAACTTTAAAAAAATCAGGAAAGTTCTCCTGCGAACCTTGCAGGACTTGCACTCCTCGAAGAAAGGTCAGTTGAGTTCTTGCCCACGAAAGGCAAAGGTCCCATGTCTTGAATCCCTGTTCCGGCACAGAATTTTAATCCCCATGAGTACGAAAAGAAATCCGTTAAACTTAGCTTACAAGATAAATCAATCAAAAGTGAGGCCGCAAACTCCAGTAAATACCTACGAATAACTATTACTTCAGACTTAAACTGGAAAGAACACGTAGAGGTCATGGGAAAGGCGAACCAGAGACCGCGTTTTATTGGCATAACCCCTAAAAGATGCAACAGAACTACAAAAGAAACTGCATACACTACGCTTGTCCGTCCATTTTTGGAGTGTTGCTGCCCAGTGTGGGATCCTTATCGGGAGCGTTTAATGGAGGACATCGAAAGAGTCCAAAGAAGGGCAGCTCGTTTCGTATTGTCACGATACAGGGGAGACAGCGTTACGGAAATGATACAGGATCTGGGATGGGAACCATTACTACAACGGCGCTTATCGCTGCGGCGTGAGCTACTTTCGAAACTTCAATCGCCAACATTCATCTCCGAATGCGAAAATATATTGTTGACTCCCACTTACATAGGTAGAAATGGTCATCAGAATAAAATACGAGAAATAAGAGCTCGAATGGAGAGATTTAGGTGCTCTTCCCGCGCTCTGTTCGAGAATGGAATGGGAGATAAATAGTATAAAGGTGGTTCGATGAACCCTCTGCCAGGCACTTAAATGTGATTTGTACGAAAGGAAAAGGTCCCATGTTTGAATCCCAGTTCCGGCACAAACTTTTAATCCGCTAGGAAAGTTCACATCAGCGCACACTTCACTGCAGAGCACGACTAACCTAGCTTCTTTAGGAGTCTCTGCCTTGACTACAAAATCGCTGATGCTCTAGCGGACTGGCGCTTCGTTTCAGAATTTAAAGACGGCATCCATGTCTCATCCACTGTTACAATCGATGAAAAAATAAAAATAAATAAAAATATTAAAAAAAATTCCATTCCTGCTGTCATTACACATCAGCATTGAATGACAACATACCACTTGGATACGTCAGCATACGCGGCTCAAGCCCAGTGCAACCTTTTTGCATTTGGAGGTCCTTAAGCAGGTTTGTGCATACAGATCCAACAGAAATGCTAACTTTCAAGGTGATGTTTTTCACAATCATCTAGCGATCCCACAAAACCATTTTCTCCACTCGCTCGATCATGCCGTCAGACCGACTTTTGCGAGGCCGAAATTGTCTTCGTGTGTTGTCACACGGCCTTCTCTTAACCGTCATACGCACGAACGATAACAGTCCGCTACAGTTCTATGTCCCGTACATCGTTACATCTCTATCACCCATTCACAACGAATGCGCGCGTATTTTAAAACATTTTTTTATCAGTATCCAGTCCGGTTATAATTTAGAAACATGTATTAATAACCAGCTTTAGCCCGCGTTGATGTCCTTGCACACGTGTCAAAGGCCATCGAAAATATAATAATTTAGCAACTTTGTTCTTAACTTTTGATGAGGATCTTTAGGACAAAAGAGAAGTTTCCAATTTTACGGTTTAAGTAAAACCGTGCTTAGAAAGACAGTAAATGCTGTCCTTTTTTATCGGGATTAAAATAGAGATAATATTAAATTCGAAAAGAAACACTGTTTGTTACATGGTGACTAAGCCGCCGACTGAAGAAGCTAGACGTTAAACAATGTGTAAATTATGAAGGATTCAAATTTCATCGAAATCGATTCGGCGGTTTGGAGACTTTGGCCTCTTGCTAAACCATTGTAGTCATTATGTTGCATCGTATCACGTACAATAAATCCGAAAGAACAGACACCAATAATAATTGTAAAATATGCCACAAAGAGGCAATTGACAATTTCAATGTGGACGCATTCAGACGCTCGATGGAATCCAGTATAGGTCGCGAGCAAGAGGAACCATGGGCAGCCGGCGCAGGAGGCTAGATGTTGAGAATTTGGGTAGGAACGGAAGCGTGCCTGGATAGCCTAATTGGTTAAGGCGACCGCTTGTACGAAGCAGGAAATCCGGGTTTAAAATCCCAGTGCAGAACAAATTTTCAACTTCGCCATTGAATTTATTTGAACGCCCTGAAACGGTCGAAATTTCGAATTCATAGAATAAATAGCTATAACAAGCACCTCTGAAGCTACGAATGAAACGTTGATACTCAACTCTTCCGCATTTTCAGTTATATGCTTATAATCAACATTTTGAATTACACCTTTTCTAAAGTAGCCTATATGGTCTTCTTCAGAGTTAAAGTCATCTCCATACCCAATTTCATCAAAATCGGTTAACCGGTTTAGTCAAAAGGCACACAGAGCTTATTTCGCTTTCATGATAATATTCGTATAGACAGACTAGCTGAAAACCTGACGTTGCCCGGGTATTTATGCCCTTATTCCAGCCTTGAGTTGGTACTTCCTTTATCCCTTCTCTCTGTCCCTCTCCCCTTTCCTAAAAAAAATATGTTACATTTACGGGAGAATACTCGACAAAAACACCGTCATTTCAAAGACAAATCCTGGCAGTTCCCTCAGCCAATCAGAATGGTGGTTTCATCAACCCATGAGATCGCAATACGCAAATCAGCTGGAAATTAACTTCTCATGTTTACAAAATATTCGTGTGTCCGTAAATCATTAAAAGCAGGAAAGAAATTGTTACGAAGTGGTTCCTTTTATCTCTAAAAAACCCTACGTTTCTCGAGGATACTATTAATATTTCGTGTTTGTGTATTTATGTTGTACTGCATAATTTATTACACCCGTGAAAATGAATGAGTTGGAGAGGCTCACAAAGGATGAAGCCACCTGCGACGCTGCAGCCAATCAGGTCGTCCAGGTAGGTAGACGTTCGCCTTGAACATCAACATCGCCATCATGAAGACTTCTGCGGTATTTGTACACACGTTTCACTTGCATCTACAGCGAAATTAGCTCTGTAGTTTCGTTTTCAAACAGCTCAGTGGTTATGACGTTTTATCTGATTATTTATGTGCCGTTCAGTGATATATTGTAGCTTCTTTCAGTGGTATAGCAAGCGATAAACTTTTTTCCTTTCATCATTTTGCTGGGGTTGTTAGTGAGAAAAACTTTCCTAAAGGTTTGAAATAATGTTTAAAGATTTTTGCAAGTCGCTAAATGCTCTTCTTCTCTCAATTAGTGGACTGATAAAGTCACACTATCACGTGCGACAAGATTCTTTGTTTATGACGTCATATCCCCTGAACTATCGGTCCCATCGCAGACTCGTTTCTTAGCTGACTTCTACCTATAAATTACATTTCTGCCAAATTTCAACTTCATAGGTGAGGTAGTTTTAGAGATTTCGTTTATAGTCAGTGAATGAGTGTCATTTCACTTTTATATAAGATAGAGATTATTGATTACATCTTACTGTTACACAAGGGCAGCCGTCCCAGGAACACATACCTGAAACAAAAGAACAAAAATTAATCAGTAATGAGTTGGGAAGGAAGTCTATGAAATTAATAAATATTATATCTTCATCCACACACAACTACATAATATTTCACATCGTGTTCCATTTCTCTTTGATAAATGTTCGACATGCTTGACCATAGTTTAACTTTATTACACAAAATAACCTCACACAGCTATAGCTGTAAGTCTGCTAACATTGTACGAGATGTCTTCAAAACATGCCAGAACATTCGCAATTTGGTGCCAATGAAGTGTTGCAAAGTAATTTCGCTGTCATCCCTGCATACGTCTCTACTGAATGTGTAACTGCCGGAAGTTTCATTATTTTAAGTCAGGTTGTTGTTGTTCAATGCTGTAGTAAGTACAACGTTGTGTCGCATAGTTTGCGAATTTCCAGATGGCACAAATACAGGAGCAACGCGTCTGCATTAAATTTTGCGTGAAAAATCAGGAAAACTCTTACAAGAGACACACTAAATGACGCTGAAAGCCTACGGTGAACAGTGCTTCGGCCGTAGTCAGTGATACGAATGGCCCACGTGGTTTAACAATGGCCAGACGGAAGTTGGTTCAGAACGACCATAGTCAGCGAAATTGTGCGTGGCTATCGAATATTGACTGTCAGAGAGATTTGTGAAGAATGTAATATTTCACTTGGTTCAAGTCTTGTAATCCTTACAGCATCACAATGCCTTGTATGCCATCGAGTTCGTCCCACAGCTCATGAGTCAAGACCTGCAAGAAAATCGCCCTGCATTCTGTTAAGAGGTTTTGCGTCGTGCAAATGAGAATGAGATGTTCCGTAACAGTCTCGTAACTAGTGGTGAGACGTGGGTCTACGGTTATGAAATTGAAACCAAGATTCAGTCTTCACGATGGGTCGAGAAAGCTTCTCTAAAACAAGCTCGTCAGGTCGGGTGAAATGTCAAAGCAATGCTGATAGTTTTCTTTCACACTGAAGGTTAGCTTATCATCAATTCATGCCACAGTGATATACGAATTATTGACGGTTGTATCGGGACGTGTTCCCACGCCTGCGACAAAGTGCGAGGTGGAGAGACAATTCACGACTTTTGCATCACGATGACGCACTTTTACATTCATCCCTGATGTGGGCGTGACTAGGTCACTGCGGTGCCTTGTGTCCGTACTCTCCAGAACTGGCGCATGTGGACTTTATTTCCACAGTTGTAAACCCCCGATGAAATGAGGAAAATTTGCAATAAATTGGAGAGAGAAAACAAAATTCGCAAACAGTGCTTCGTGCGATCTATCAAGAGGCGTACCAAGACTTCTTCCGGAAGTGACAACGGGTTTGGGAGCCGTGTATCAATTGTAGAGGAGGCTGTTTCAAAGGAGACCATGATCAATAAGTAAGTAGTAAGTAGAAAAAAATTTGTGGACAACGTGCCGAAATTTTTGGAACACACCTCGTATTCTAATTTCTTCGTGCCACAGCCAGTATCAAACGTTTTAATGGCACTCTGGAACCTACGCGGATCTGGGGGGGGGGGGGGAAGAGGGGGGAGGAGGGGGAGGGCGAAGGGTAGTTCGCGCCCCCCCCCCTCCCCCAGCAGCTTTTCTTCGAATGCGAAGCTAGCGTGCTATCACTGGACTGAGTCTTCAAAATCACACACTACCCGTGTACACTTGTTCATCAATTGTTCCTCACTGACAATTTGATCGGAGCCGTCATTTTGACGGATGTTACTGAGCTAGGGTTAAGACTGTTGCAAGAAACAACGCCAGCATTTATTACTTCCTTTGACATTTTGGGTCGACTGGTAGCTACTTTATACGCTCCTGTATATGACACGGGGCGACCAACATTTAAAAGCGACCAAAACGCCAGCGACCAGCGTCGAAAGTAGCCCAGCCTTCAACTTTGGACGCTCGCGTTTCGAAGCAGCACCTTTGTTCGCTGTCCCCGTTTACACGGAGCGAATTCAGCAGCTGCGTCCAAATACGACAGCGACTAGCGACCAAATACGCTCCGTGTAATATACCCTTAAGCCTTTCCATATGAGACGTGCAACACGCACAAGGAAATCTTCGTCAGCTGCAGCGCCCCTTGCGATAGACCGTCGAACTACAAAGAAGCGTTCAAACGTTACGCATTTGTTGAGTCGTCTGCTTCACGCGTCTACTTCGTTTATTGTCAACTTACAGCAAATGAATCGCCGCGTTAACTTCACTTTTCGGAACTGTATGATATATTGTGATGATTAAAACATTTGATATTATGACTGCCACTGTGAAACTGTAATTGTTTTCGAGCAGTTCATGCGTAACTACGTCGCTCATATGTGTAAACGTCCTCATTATAAAAAGCTATTACATACTTCCACCCCATGCGGTTTGAGGCGCCTAGGTATATGATGAACAAGCTCAGCTGTCTATACATAGACTTTTCACTTTGATTAAGCGTCAAATAATGCTCACCAAAAACAAATATTTCATCTGTTAACTACAGGATGTTTCTGAAAAAATATCAAATATTTTAGAAGATGGTAATAAAGACGATTTGCAGTTAAAATTTCATATAATGTAAGTTCAAATGTTTGTATAGCTACTACGTTAACTACGGGGTCATCAGTCCCTAAACTTCCAAACTAATTATGAACTAGCTAACACTAAGGACGACACAAATATCAATGCCCGAGAGGGGATTCGAAGCCCGATCGTAGTGGCCATGCAGACCGTGACTGATGCGCCGCAGCCCCCTCGGCCACCGCGGCCGGCTATAACGTAAGTCCAATTTTTAATGGGTACAGCTCTTGGTATGTACAACAAACTGATGTGGATAGTTTGACTGATTCTTTCGTCGGTTCTTGGTAGATCACCGTATTGACTTATTTAAATACCCGGTTTTCGACGTAGTTTAAAGTCTGAATATGTCCTAGCAAGCACTACATGGAAATGAACATGTAGAGCATACAGAAAATTCTACTGTTAACTAAGTGTGATGTTGTACTACCAAGAACCGATGGATAAATCACTGAAAATTTCTTGATTTACATTTGCTCTACGTTTGTTTGGATTTCATATTAACAGCTACATCTCTGTATTCAATAAAAATTGTACACTGATTGTATTAAATTTTTCATGCAATTCCTCTATAGTATCACCGCCTAAAATACTTACGTCTGAATCGAAAAACTACGTTCCTCTGAGCAGGAGGCAAGTACACATTCTCAAACAAATTGCCGACTTGGCTTTGTTTGACGGCTGGGTTTCCCATTCGGTCGTCTGTGCATGCGCGAAGCTCTTCCATACGCGTGAGTATAGGATCCATCCTGTTCCGTCTACTAGCGATCGTATGCGTGCATCTTGTGCAAGTGGACTCGTCTACACTGTACGCTTACGGCGTGACCGGTGCATCATGGGTAATCCCGTAAGCTCTCACTTCCCGTGTAGAAAGGGCTTTCTTTAACTGAGCGGGTCATCTGGCAGCAAGAAGTACGCCTGAAAAATGTAACAAAAATTTGCGTTGCCAAACGGCAACACTGTGCAGTGTACGGTTAAGAATAGCTGGGCGATTTACATCTATGTTGTTACATTTTGAGTGGTTCCATTGAGTCCGCGTTATTTGTTCCAGTCTGAGGCGCCCCGCGGTCGTCCCCCAGAGCCTGCTGAAGCAGACGGCCCGCGGCACATCTCGATGCGCCAGCTGCGCCACTAATGTGGCAGGGAAACTGTCGACGATGTGCCGTGTCGGCACTACAAATGAGGCGGGCCGCAGCGCGCGCCAGAAAACACACACACACCCTCTCCTCTGCCCCCACCACTCACAAAACGACTGCCGGGCTGCCGAGCGACCGAGCGGAACCATCTCCGTAAAAGCTGCTACACTCGTCTCCTCAGCTGGTCGTGGCTCAAGCGCTCTGCTACACTGTGTCACTTGCATTACCTCCGCATCGGCCAAATCTTCACCCTGGAGCACGGGTGGGAAATAATGGGCCATATGGAAAACAATCTCCCGACATACCGAGGTTTCTTTCCCCGCACGAGCAGAAATTTCGACTACGATGGACGGCATACGCAAACATAGTGCAGACTCTATTATTTTCGCAGACAGAGTTTCTACATCTGCATCTACATGGGATACTCTGCAAATCACATTTAAGTGCCTGGTAGAGGGTTCATCGAACCACCGTGATACTATTTATCTCCCATTCCATTCTCGAATAACGCGTGGGATGAAAGAACACCTGAATCTCTCAGTTCGAGCTCTGATTTCTCGTATTTTATACTGATGATCATTTCTACCTACGTAAGTGTGATCAACAATATATTTTCGCATTCGGAGGAGAATTTTGGCGATTGGAGTTTCGTAAGTAGCCCACGCCGCAGCGATAAGCGCCGTAGTTATAATGATTCCCATTACAGATCCTGTATCATTTCCGTAACGCTGTCTCCCCTGTATCGTGACAATACGAAACGAGCTGCCCTTCTTTGGACTCTTTCGATGTACTCTGTCAAACCTACCTGATAAGGAACCTACACTGGGCAACAATACTCCAAAGGAGCACAGACAAGGGTAGTGTATGCAGTTTCTTTTGTAGTTCTGTTGCATCTTTTAAGGGTTCTGCCAATAAAAACGCAGTCTCTGGTTCTCCTTTCCCACTACATTATCTACCTGTTCTTTCCAATTTAAGTCTGAAGTAATAGTAATTCCTAGGTATTTTGTGTAGTTTACGGCCTTCACTTTTGACTGATTTATCTTGTAAACAAAGTTTACAAGATACATTTTTTATTTAGAGTCAATTGCCAATTTTTACACCATAGTGATATTAAGATGATTCTGCAGTTGGTTTTATCTTCAAATGATTTTACTATACGGTAAATGTCGGCGTCATCTGCAAACAACCTAAGAGGGCTACTTTGATTTTCCCCTAAATCGTTTATGTAAATAAGGAACAGCAGGGGACCAATAACACTACCGTGTGGAACACCCGTTATCACCTCTGTTTTAGTTGATGCCTTACCATCGATTACTAATAACTGTGTCCTCTCTGATGATGACATGTGACGTGTGGCATTTATGACCGTTAGACCCCAACTGGGGTCGTGTTCAGCCTGCCTGGTGCAAGTCTCTTTATCTGACGCCACTTCGGCGACTTGCATGTCAATGATGACAGGAGGTGTTCGTTTTTTGAAGTTGTCTCCGTCACGTTCTATGGCCATATGCCAACATTGTTTGAGAGCTTGTATTTCCTGCTGGTAAAAGCTCTTGTCCTGTAGGCGTGCCCATGTTTTCAGTGCACGACGGACACCCTCGTCATCTTCAAAGTGTGTTACCCGTAGAGAATCTTTATGCAGCCCAAAGAGATGGAAGTACGAGGCTGCCAGATCTGTGCGTCAGTGGTTGATGAGGCAATTATGTCCAATCCTACTTGGCGATGTGTTCTCAGATTTGTAAGTGGGCGTGCACTTCCAATGCTGACCGACAATTATAGAGCCAATTGTGGAGTTGCGATGTGGCGGTCGGCACGAATAATGGCATCCGCACGATTCAGCATGTCTGGAGTAGTGGTTGTGACAGGCCGTGCCGAGTGTGGCTGATCATGGAGCTCTGTTTCTGCATTAACTGAGGCTGTAACATTCTGTATACATCGGCCGAGTGTAGAGCTATTACCTGCAGCACCGCATGCACTGCAGGCAACCGTTTATGGATGTTCATCGTGGTTTCATTTTCTGCACACAAGAATCCAATAACAGCACGCGACTTGTGAGTCATACTTAGCTGTAGAATATTACAGCTCTGCAATCTGCCGGAACAATATAAAAATGATTTTAAAATTGATTTAGGTAGCTGGAATAATTTCTTAGTTGTTTAAAGTAGATTATTTCAATTTCACGACATGTTTCGGACTTAGCGCATCATTTTGGTGACCGATAAATATTCATTGTGCATTGAGTCATATAAATTTATCATTTCAAAATCAAAGCTTATGGGACTTAACTGCGGGATCATCAGTCCCTAAACTTACAAACTACTTATGAACTAACTTATACTATGGACAGCACAAACATCCACGCCCGAGGAGGATTTGTCATTTAAAATTTCTGTTATGTAGTGCCATATAAGAGATTATCCCACCAAAGTAAAAACATTTTTATATTTTGATAATAACGGTTCGATACCTCTACAAGACTTTCAATCTAAAATAATATGCCAGAACGCTCCGAAACTTCATGGGTGCACAGAACCAACACCAACTGTTAAGCACCGACAAAGATGTTATCTGTATATATCAGTGGCTTTTTTTATCTTTAATAAAATGTGATGCATTACTTACTGTACGACCCTCCTACATCCTTTCGAACCTGCCTACTGCATTCGTCCCTCACCTTCCCTCTGTAATTTTCATCCTGCACACTACCCTCCGATACCCTAATTGACGACTCCTTGATGTCTTAGAATGTTTCCCACGAATCGATGTTTCCTTTTAACACGAAATGCCAAAAATTTATTTTCTACCCAATAATTTCATTAGGTGAGGCTCGGTAGCACAGTGGCAGTGTCAGGCTGTGCATCCTAAGGTGGCGGGTTCAATCCCCGCCAGGTCCTAGGTTTTTTACCTGTCACTTAAGACTTTTTACCTCAGGCAATGTTGCTGATGTGACAAATATCGAGTAGCACCGTGGTTCGGAACGCACGTTAAACGAGGTAACTGTCCCCGAATTGATGTAGCTGATCGCCGCCATTTGCAGGGATGAATCCTAGTACTGGGGTTGTGATTTGAAGTTTATGAGACGCAACAAGAGCAACATAAAGCACAAAATAAACGCATGTTTGTTTAAAAAAATTACTGATTATTGCACTCTGTTTTAAAAGTATTCTTAAATGAATGAAGTTTCCTAATTTTCGAAATAACGTCTGCATAGACACACGAAATTTAAGAATGTAAGGCTCTTTTCTGATAAGGTGGAGCGACTTTTCATTGAGATATTTGCATAAGATGATGTCATGAAACTTGTAAAGTAGCAGAGTGCGATTATTTTTGAATTCACGTAATTTTCTGTCAGGTCCTGTTTACCTTCGGCCGACTATTCTGTACGTTTTTGCACGCTTATTTTTGTATGGCACATTTTTGTCTATATTCCTTTCCATATTGTATAGAATTTACTTTCAACTTCCTCGAATTTGGGTATGAATAATTGTAATAACTCCTAACATTTTAAATACGCGTTTCATTCGCACATTACTTTTTAACAGAGATAGTACTTCTCAAAGTGGTTGAGTATGCAGCATTCGATCAAGTGATGAACATTTACGAAGTACAATCACCAGATGTTAAGTGTCTAAAAACAATTATTCGACCTACTTCTACATCATACTTGTATGTGATAAATACCTCTTATACGCCTAGTTATTCATTCTGCTAAAATTAGTATTTCTAGTCATTTATATGCAAATAAAGGTACTTGACATGCACCAAAGTACGTTTCTCAGTTTTAGAGAATCATTTGTAAGAGGAAACCTAAACAAAAAGAAACGCTCCTGATTTCTTATTTCTCCATGAAAATACGATATACAAGTCATGGCTGATCTGCGCAATGTAACATTGTTTCCGTCTTCATCTTTGTTTTCGTTCTCGCTGTTACAATTAAAAGCAGCACACGAACGAACCATATTTATGCACGATTGCCTTGCAAATGGTGGCTTCTGTCACGTTCAATGTGGGGACGCGACACTAGCGCCAGCGAGCGGTCTAGTTTTTATTTAGTAAGTCTATGCGTTAAACCGCAGGTCCCCCTATAACTGGCTGGGTAAGTCAGTTCGTAGGTCGGGGGAAGGCAACGGCATACCACCTCCAAACGGGACCATGCCTAATAAAGCACTGTGGTGTTCAAACCAATCTTCGGATTGCTTTACCTTTAATTACATTCTAGTAGTAATCGACATGCTCTAGTTTACGGGCTGAGCGAATGTCCTTCCTGCCGCATGATTTTCTCATACACCCTCCCCCACCCCTTACCAACGTTTTGCTCCAGTTAATGTTCATCTGATGTCATTGCATGTAAATTTAATTATTTTAATGAGTCTCTCTCTCTCTCTCTCTCTCTCACACACACACACACACACACACACACACACACACACACACACACAAACGGGGGGGGGGCGTGGGGGGGGGGAGGGAGAGAGAGAGAGAGAGAGAGAGAGAGAGTGAGAGAGAGAGAGTGAGAGAGAGAGAGAGAGAGAGAGAGAGAGAGAGAGAGAGAGGGGGGGGGGTGGGGGGGAGAGGGGGGAGAAGAGAACCGAGTTGTGCCTCGCCGTTGGAAACAGCTGTGAATGACGGTTTAGAAGCGTGGGGACGAGCAGAGAGGTAGCGCAGTCCCCAGCAGGAGGCTGTGAGGGTGCTTTCAAAGGGGAGAGGGTGCATAACGGAGAGGCAGGGTGGAGAGCAGAGTGTTGGCGGTCACTAACGAGCGGACACACAGCCGCTGGCGCAGTAACGCGATCGCCAGCGCAGGTGCCGGACAAGTGCACCGGCTGCCCGCTTCCGTTCCTTCTTTGTTTCCCCCTCCGGCACCGTTACACTTGGCGTGGATCTGGTCACGCAGGTCGACGGCCGGTCCTCTGCAAGGCACACCTGACACCCGCTCTAACCAAGTCGCCCGCTGATGTGCTGCCACCGATTAAGTACATTATCCTGAGAACTTCAGTCAGTATTATCGATGATTTGATTTTCTCAGGGAAGCCAAAACAGTCATGGTCCAACCCGCCACTGCCCGCACCGAAACTAAGTTTATTGTGCGGTAATTATCGATGATTCTAGTGGCGGCGCGTCCTGTGTCTTTACTGGTTCAGTGAACCACCGGAAAAAAGGTAAAATCATCATCATCATCAGAGACTGACTATTCCTTTCAGCGTTCAGTCTGGAGCATAGTACCTCTAATAAAATTCCTCCATGATCCCTGTTCAATGCGAACATTGATGCCTCGTGTATTGTTATGTCTTTACTTCAAAATTATTCTTCACCGAATCTAAGTACTGTCTTAGGTAAAACCAAAACAAAGACAGTATTCTATATTTCTCGTATCACCTCAATTTATCTGCAGTTGCTTAAGTGTATTTTTTTTTTTTTTTTTTTTTTTTTTTTTTTTTTTTTTTACACGAGAAACTTTTTAAGTCATGCAGATAGTACGCAAACGTGCCATAACGATGCACAGGCACGGCTGAGGTTTAGATTCTCTTGTGAACCTCCGGAGTCATCGCTAGTAACGTGTGCGCTTTGCGCTGATGAAGGCACAATCTCCTTATGCTGCTCGGATTCTGACGGAAATACACGAATTGCTCCTAACACAAGACAATTTAGTTTGTTCCCGCTCCTGAACTTGCGAAAGGAACATTTCGCGCGCCTTTTTGGCGCATTGAAGATTTGTCAAAAACACATCTCTGGTAGAATTCTAAATGTCAACTAAAGACGCATCACCTGTAAAAGCGCCCAGAAATTCGAACACTACTACTACTACTACTACTAATAATAATAATAATAATAATAATAATGTCGATGTGGTCGAAGATATGTCGTTGCAGACTAAGGAAGAGGGTTCCATTTCCACTGCGAGCGATATTATATACATACACAAGAAACACACAGAGGGTACCCCTCCCCCCAACTTTTTCACCCAAAATATCTTTGGTACTACAACATATACTGAAATCGACTTTCACGGTCATGAACGTATGGCAGTGGCTTATGCAATTAAATACTATGAGATAGTGATTCTGTAAGATTGTTTTGGTTCTACACTATTAAATGGATATCCCACATTGTTCCTTAAGCAATAGTATGAAAAATCACAAAAGAATGGCGTTGGTTGCATCGCAATGCGTCAAGTACATCCAGAGAAAGTGCTAAGCGAAGTTGAGGTCTGAAATACATGACACTTGCAACTAGCGCGTCACGAGACTCGACCAAGACATATATATATTATATACTTGTTAGACTGTCTCACTGTACTTACTTTCATAAGCTTTTACCGTACGTGCATAACGCTGAAAGTCGTTTTTCAATATATATTTTAGTTCAGAAATATTTTCGGTGAATAAGTTGAATGGGACACCTGTATATATTTATTAACTCATCTTCGCGTATATGAAAGATTCTGGGCCCAGTACTGACTTTTGTATTGTTGCTTGCCACAAATGATGGCACGTTTTCTTATAAATATGTTGCGATTTCGAGAGTCAATGACATTTATATTGTTGGTTGTCGGAAATACGTAGTTATTTCAGAAACGGGGTGGTGACACCAACCTTTACGCATGCGTAAATTTAGCTGCGAGAGCTGGTTACAGTGTCTCGTGACCCGAAGTTGGCATCTCTCTTCATTGCCGCCCCCCCCCCCCTCCCACACCAGGGGACTCGCGGTTCTTTCCTGAGTACGTGGGTGGCGAGCACGGGCCCCGATATATTGCAATCTTTCTTCCTTCTTTCCTACCCGGACGCATTTCCTTTCCCCCTCCCCTCCTTTCCCATCCTCACTCCTTCCCTCCCCACCGGGGGACCGATGACCTTAGCAGTTGGTGCCCCTATTCCAAACAACCAACCGCCCTCTCTCTATTGAAACAGTTATTTTCTTACAATCGCTAAACAATGTACACAGCTTATCATCGCAGTTTGTCTCCAGGTTCATATTAATTTTTTTCTTGGTGTTTATTTTAAAAGAAGAATGAACAGCGTTCAGTGTCTTTTAGAAACAAATTGCAAAATTCACAGAAAGTAGTGAACACTTATTTTACGAATCAGGCGCCACTGCTTATAAGAAAGACTGTATAAGTGCAATGAACGTTAAGGAGTAGAATATGTTTATCGATATGGGGTTGCTTTTCGTTTTAATCTAATCCAAAGTCTCAGATGAGTGAACGATTCTTGAAACAAGCTAAGGAATGTCAAGTTTATAACTCTTCACGTGTGAGTTTTTCATGGTAAAATACACACTTTTTCCCAAACAAAAAATGTTAATTAGTGATTCTGTAATTTACAGACTAACTTCGTTTAATGAACGCCCCTTACATAGATCCTAATGAGAAGCAAACGAACAGTGGTCGGAATCGAGTGAAGGTCGGATTAATTGGCTGCCACAGTAATGGCTTCGCAGAAAGCGTAGCCATCCGTATCGTTCTCACAGTCGTAATGCTGTTGTTCCAGTGGAGCCAGCTTTGGATTGTTTGACTCTCGGTCTGCAGCTCAGAGAATAGCTGCACGCTTCGCGAGCAGCAGGCACGTCACAGAACCGGTTGGAATCCTGCGATTGGCAATATCGGAGACCCCCCACACGCTTCAGTCCAGGTAATGACTTAGTATTATCAGCGTTAGGCTGAACAGCACTTTTTTCAAAGTAGAAAAGACAGTTTGTGTAAATAATGTCTGTGGTAGACAACATTCCAAGGTTACAGTAACCACACAGAGAGCAATGTGGACCATTTGGTTTGGATGTAGCACAGTTAAATTCACCTTGTTCTCCTTAGAGATTAAATAACCATTGTGTACTGGTAGGAACTGAGTCCCTTAACCCTGTGCGTAACAATGGTTTCTGCCTGAAACCACTATTTCATTAATTTCTGAAGGGCCAGTGGCTTTCGCATGAAATCACCGATGTTACTGCAATGCAGAGGCGTTTAGTGACTACTGGCAAATCTCCAGAAAAACAATTGGTCAAAGGGTAGTGGTGTAATTGATTCAGAAACTGTTGAACAAAAACCAGAAGATTACGTTTACCTCCATAATCATTGTGTGTATGCTTGTCAGACAGGAAAATGAGACCAAAAGGTCTTGCCCTAAGATTGGAAGCCTGAGAAACATCTTCAGCCTGGAGACTATAACTACAGATGCACAGAAGGAGGCATGACTGCATTGATATGGAAGAGCAGGAAGGCAATTTTATTACTGTTTCATTTTCACAATGTTCAAATGTTTGTTAAGCTTAAGGGACTTAACTGCGGGGTCATCAGTCCGTGAACTTCAAGAGAAATATGGGAGATTTAGTCGCAAGACAGTTGCATCGCATTTTCTTGGAGCCACAGAGTGGAGACGTATTTAAATAAATTTGCATACTCAGTTTATTGTTACGTTATCATTGACGGTATCATATTTTGGCAAAACTCCAGACACTAGGAAATAGTTTTTATCCTGTTGAAGAAAGCATGTAATAATTCTCATTTTTCGTGTAAATTCAAGGACAGAATGCCGAGACGTATTGAAAGAACTACATATCCTACTGCTTCCCAGTATGTTTATTGTTTACAGAGGTATTTTGTGAGTAAAACAAAGAACAAAAAAATGAGGACTGGGGTGACAAATGTGAAGGCCCGGGGAAAAAACGAATTTGTGGCACCTTTTGACTTCATTCATATAATGGTACACTTAGTTCTATGATATTGTACCTAAGAATCTTTGAAAAAATAAATAAATACAATAAAAATAAAACAAAACAGAGTGGCGGCCTCTCGTCTATAAGGACCTATTCCTACAGCATCCTTAAGCCTCTCGCTTGATCCCTGCAAAATTCCAATACAAGGAATTAAAAGAACCGAGTTGGAGAGTCTCTCTCTCTCTCTCTCTCTCTCTCTCTCTCTCTCTCTCTCTCTCTCTCTCTCTCTCTCTCTCTCTCTCTCTCTCTCTGTCCATGACATTGCGTGGTTATGGTATAACGCCCCAAATTTGAGACTGGATAGGGGATTTCCTGTCAGAGAGGACACAGTTTGTAGTAATCGTTGGTAAGTCATCGACTCAATCAGGTGATATCGGGCGTTCCACAGGGTAGTGTCATTGATCCTCTGCTGTTCTTTATGTACATAAAAGATTTGGGAGAAAATCTAAGTAGGTCTCTTAGGTTGTTTGCAGTTGACGCCGTCATTTACCGTCTAGTAAAATCATCTGAAGATCGAATCCAACTGCAGAACGATCTGAATAAGATATCACTATGCTGTAAAAATTGGCAATTGGCTCTAAATAATGAGAAGTGTATAAACGTCCACATGAGCACGAAAAGAAATCCGTTAAACTTTGATAAGATAACTCAATCAAACGTGAAGGCCGAAAAATCTACAAAATATCTAGGAATTTCTATTACTTCAGACTTAAACTGGAGAGAACACGTAGATAATGTCGTGGGAAATGCGAACCAGAGACTGCGTTTTATTGGCAGAACCCTTAAAACATGCAACAGAACTAAAGAGATTGCATACACTACTCTTGTCCATCCTTTCATGGGGTACTGCTGCCCAGTCTGGGATCCTTATCAGGTGGGTTTGACGGAGGACATCGAAAGAGTCCAAAGAAGGGCAACTAGTTTCGTATTGCCACGATACAGTGGAGACAGCGTTACGGAAATGATACAGGATCTCGGATGGGAATTACAACAACGGCGCTTATCGCTGTGGCGTGGGCTACTTGCGAAACTCCAATCGCCAAAATTTTCCTCTGAATGCGGAAATATATTGTTGACTCCCACGTACATAGGTAAAAATGATCATCAGAATCAAATACAAGAAATCGGGGCTCGAACAGAGAGTTCAGATGTTCCTTCTTTTCGCGCGTTATTCTAGAGTGGAATGGGGGATGAATAGTATAACGGTGATTCGGTGAACCGTCTGCAAGGCAGTTAAATGTGATTTGCAGAGTATCCCATGTAGATGTAGATGAACGTCTTTCCTTAGAAGCAGAAACACACAACTCTTCCTCCGACATTTCTGTCGCTCAGAAAGATCGATAATACTTCACGAGATATCTAACAAAATTACGAGTGAGATAAACAGGGGTACACGAAGTGACCCTCAGGGATTAAGGAAGAAGAAGAAAAAAAGTTGCTGCTACAATATGGGGGAACCCGAACAACACGAGACAGTTGGAGGTTAGGGGTGGGGATATGGGGGAACTAGCACTATTATTATGTCCGGGGACTATATCTGTCGATGATGTGGGTGGCTTTCTGCGTGGTTAAGTGAGGCGGCGGGTGGTCAGACGGGACGAGCTGGCTGGGAGCGGCCAGGGCCACCCCGGCGCGGCGGGCGGCAGCTCAAGGTCGCGGCTGGGGCGAGACGGCGCCGAGGCGACGCCCGCACAAGGATCACGCCCACCACAGCACAGCACAGGCGATCGATAGCGGGCACGCCGGCCACACAAAGCCGCCTCCCCACCAACGCCTCTGCTCCGCTCGTCAGCGGCAGCGCACTCACCCCAAAACTACCCACAACTGATGGCCACACTTCCCAAATATCGCTACCACTCCCAACATTTTTTAACTGTTTACATTGTGTTGTGATTGTGGTCCTCAGTCCAAGGAGTGGTTCGATGCAGCTGTCCACGATACCATATCATGTACAAGTCTCTCCATATGTCAATAACAACGGCAACCTACATCCTCTTGAACCTGCTAAGTATACTCGTCTCTTCAAAGCCCTTTCCGATATTTACCCCACACACTTCATTCCAATGCTAAATTAATGATTCCTTCATGTCTCACAATGTATCCCAAATTCTGTTGAGCACCTCATCAGTTACTTGATCTCCCATCTAATTTTGATCATTCGTCTGTAGCACCACATTTCAAAAGCTTCTATCATCATTTTGTCTGAACTCCTTATTGTCCATGTTTCACTCCCATACAAAGCTACACTCCAGACAAATGCTTTCCGAAAGGAGTTCCTAACATTTGAATTAATATTGGATGTCGACAAATTTCGCTTTATTTCTTCCCATAGTCTTTCTTCATTTTATATCTTCTCCGCTTCAGACATTTTGTTAGCCAAATAACAAAATATTACTTTTATTGTTCTTTACTTACACTAATTCCTTCAGAATCAACGTATTTTCTTACACTACACGCCATTACTTTGTTTTCCTCTTGTTAATGTTCATCTTTTAACTTCTTTGTAAAATAATACCTATTCCGTTCAATTGCTCTTCCCGGTCTTTTGCTATTTCCGACAAAATTACAAGGTCTTAGTCAAACTCGTGACGTTTCTTTTTCTCAGTCCTGAACTTTGTTCTTACTCCAGATTTCTCCTTGCTTTCCTTCACATATAGTTCAATCTACAGTGAGAAAGGCTGCATTCTCAACCAATTTATCCCTTTCATGGCCTTCGACTTGTATAACTTGTATAATATCTGGTTTTTATGCAAGTTGTAAATAACTTTGCACACTCTATATTTCACCACTACCACCTTCAGAATTTAAATTAGCGCATTCCAGGCAACATTGTTAAAAGCTTACTCCAAATCTACGGAAGCTATAAACATAGGTTTGCCTTTCCTTAAACTATCTCGTAAGGTTAATCGCAACGCGAGTACTGCCTCACGTGTTCTTGCATTTCTCTTAATCGTTTTTAGTGACACTTTTCGAGGATATACCTCGTCATCAAAGTGCATATGCATTCGAAAACATTCAATAAAACTGTACGTAAATACTATCTTGGCACTCCAGTGTTCATCTCCGTTCACTTCGAGTTGCTGACTTCCTACGATATCCAAAACGTACATCTATTTATATGGTTCTTATAGATTTGTCAGCCATTTTTCACCGACAACAATTTACACAATATATCACAAACAAGTTAAGAGGAGGAAAGCAAGGAGTAATTTGCAAAGGAATTAATCTTCAGGCGAAAGAAATAAAAACTTTGCTGTTTGCCGATTAGGACGTGGAAGAGCAACTGAACGGAATGGACATTGTCTAGATTGGAGGGTATAAGATGAACATTAATACGAGCAGAAACAAGTAAACAAGTACAATTAAATCAGGTGGTGTTGAGGGAAATTCATTAGTATACGAGACAAAGGTAGTAGTTGAGTTTTGTTACTTCGGCAGTAAAGTAACGTAAGATGTAGTACAGAAGATATAAAAAGCAGAACAGCTATGGGAAGAAAAGAAATTTCGTAACATCTAATATCGATTTAAGCGTTAGAAAATATTTTCTGAAGACATCTTTCTAGAGTCTAGCCTTGTAAGAGAGTGAAACGTGGATGATAAGCATTTCGGACTAGATGATAGAAGAAAGCTTAATATTAGATGGATAGATGGATACATCGCTAACTACGAGGTAGTAAACAACTTCTGGCCCAACTTCACTACAAGGGATCGACTGATGTGGGACAGTCTGAGATATCAAATGTTCAAATGTTTGTATAGCTTATGGGACTTTAACTACGGGGTCATCAGTCCCTAAACTTACAAACTACTTATGAACTACTTACGAACTAGGACGGCACAAATATCCATGCCCGAGGGGGGATTCGAACCCCCGACCGTAGTGGCCGTGCCAACCGTGACTGGTGCGCCTCAGTCCCCTCGGCCACCGCGGCCGGCTCTGAGATATTATGTAACAGCCAACTTAGTATTAGAGGGTAGTAAGGAATAAAGATCGGGCAGCAAAGGCCCCGAAATGAGTACAGTGAGCAGGTTTTAATTGATGTTGATTGAATTTGTTATTCTGAGACGAAGAAGCTTGCAAAGAACAGGGCAGCGTGGAGAGCTGCATCATACCAGGGAGGGAGGGATGGAGCGAGTGATGAGGTGGGGGGGGGGGGGGAGATAGGGCCTCATTGTTCCACCCTCAGACTTCTCGCTACACTTCTACCAGGAATTACGTTTTTTCTCTATTTACGCCAGCAGTGTTGAGTAAAGTTACAAATGAAATGCCGATTAGTTCGATCTGATAAAAGTTGAAAATGAAATTCCTCCAGACAAGAGAAATAATAAATATTTGCCGGTTGAATTCCAATAGATTAGTAGTCAATATATAATGAGTACTTCCAGATGAATTTCTACTGTGCTGAATTTGAGTTCAGCTATTTGAACGCAAGTTGCGGAAGAGTTTCCACGTTATTTATAGAAATATACATGGTGGTGACTAATGTATTTTCTTCTCATAGTTAACACAACTAAAAAGTTTCCACCCGTCCTCAAAAATGAAGCAAAATCCCAAGGATACACGCGTACCGTAAGGGATCAATCGCAGAGTGTTTTGAAGAGGCCGAGACTTCCGAGCTGAAGACGTCGGCGCCGGCGAGCTAACGGATATGTAGCCTCAATTGAAGCAGCCCGGCCACAAGTACGGACAATGGGCGCGTCTGCAGTGACCGAGTCCACACCGGAAAGTATCAATTTAAGCTCCGCCCGCCGCCGTCTTGGGCTTTCTGCTGCACCAGAGTAAACAAACGCACCGCCACCGCCACAAAAAGCTCGCTCACAGTTGAGTCAGCTGCTACAAGACGTTTGTTTATTGTTTTGGCGAGAGCCAAAAATGGCAAAGACATCGCAGTTGGAAGGCCAGTTTTGTTATACATTTTCATGAGAATAGAGTTTTCTAATCAGTCTCCATACAAAAAAGTAAAATGTTCCCAACATTTTAATCATGGGCTCTCAATGGAAATGCTTCATAACTCAAACGGAACTGAAGTAGCTCCGGACGCCAGTCTGTCAATCGTCAGCAGATATTGCGTCTGGATCTATTATTAAATTTACTTTCTTCAAGAGTATTTCATCGTAATGTCGCTGTGTTTTCGGATGGCTGCAAATATGTAGAAATAATTAGATGCCGCCGCGGTGGAGTCGCCGAGCGATCTAAAGCGTCTCGCTGCGGAGCGCGCGGTTGCTCGCCGTGGAGGTTCGAGTCCTCCCTGGGGCGTTTGTGTGTGTGTGTGTGTGTGTGTGTGTGTGTGTGTGTGTGTGTGTGTGTGTGTTGTCCTTAGGTTAGTTTACCTAGGTTTAAGTAGTTTGTAAGCTACGGACTGATGACAACGCAGTTTGGTCCGACACAATTACAAACATTTGAACATTTGATAATTAGATGCCGCAGCGGATTAGCCGTGCGCACTGAGGCGCCATGCTGCGGTGCGCGCGGCCGATAGCCGCCGGGGGTTCGAGTCCTCCTTCGTACATGGGTGTTTGTGTTGTCCTTAGGTTAGTTTAAATAGTTTGTAAGCTAGGGACTTAAAATCAAGCAATTGAGTCCCATAAATTTACAAACAATTTTTTTTTAAATAATAAGATGAAGGAGCCCTAACGAAAAAATATAACTGTAGCCGATTTTATTGCAAATTGCGCAAGATTGTCATTACGTTACAAGAAAATTCGCTGCAAATCCGAGAATATCGAAACGTTGATATTTAGAGATGGGTTGCAATACATCGAAAGCTGTTACTTAACATTATTTTAAGTACATATTACCGTCCTGAAGAGCCTTTTTTTTATCTATCGGATTCGAACCTCCGACGGCGAGCAACCGCGCGCTCCGCAGCGAGGCGCGTTAGACCGCTCGGCTACTCCACCAAGGTTCGCTTAATCTAATCAGTGTCATAAAGGAGGGTTAATTTTCGTTTCTAAGACAGTGTGTCCATTAGAAATCAATCAATGATTAGGAATTACGACAAAGTTTCATGAACTGTACGTAACTCAAACAGGAGTTACAAAAAGTGATTTAACGAAAGAAAAGCCTAGCATAATGAGGAAAGATTGAAGATAGCCGCATCATTTTCATTTATATGTCGTTAGTCATTGAATAAACACCGCTTTATGATGAGGATTGGATCTTACAACGGGCCTGAATCTTCGAAACACTGCATTTTAGCGGAATAGTTTCAGGTTACCTCTGAGTGATATGCTTGAATATTTGCACAATTACCGATGTCTCCAGTGGCACTCATGTGGCTGAAACTCAGCGTGGTCTGTAACACGTGCACCATCTTCTCTTGCCAGCACGATCTCCGGACCTTTCTCCAATCACGCACCTGTTGGACAGATGAGTCGACAACCTACACGTGCGATTCGTTAACACACAATTCTGGCAGAACTAAGTGAACAGGTCATGCAGGCGTGGAATAACGTATCCCAAGCCCGTATTCTAAATCTGTATTATCGAATGAATGCCAGAATCAGTGCCTGCACTGCCACCCGCGAAGGGTACACCAGTAACTAATATGGGTGTTTCAGCAGCGTTCGAAACATGGTACTATAGTGCCGCTTGACCTATTGATTTGTAAATGTAATCATTTCCTATACTCCATATGCACTGTTTCAACAATAAACCTTGGGTGAATTGGAGAACTGTAAGAGGCTGAAAGTATTTTTTATTTCAGTAAAAAATGTTCATCACGGTATCCCGTTAATCTCATTTCTCAATATGTGCTGGTGGGGGCTGGAGCAGTCATTCAATTTTTGAAACTAACCAACCGTTCTAGTCGCTGGCCTACACGTGCTATGTACAGAGGATCCAACTTTTGATTATGGCAAATAGTAATGCGACGTAATATGTATGAGCAGGGGGGAGTTGGAAGGGGTCCAAGGGGAATGAGTGAATAAGGAATCATCAGAATTGTGAAAAAACAGTTTCTGAAAGGTTGCAGGCGATATTACTGTATCATTCTGATGTGTACAACAGGAATGTATGTGTGGTTGGGAGGGTGGCGAGAGCAAAACTTAATCGCTAATTATTTTCTTCCTCAGAACGGAACATCTTAGAGTTTGTGATATGCAGATTAATATTAATTTATATAGGCTACATACCTATATCTAAAAGAATCTACTCATTAAAAATTGCACAGAAACACAAGATAACGTAAAATCATAACTTGAGTAAGTGTGCAGGTTAAGATATTTCGGTGAGTGTGTGAGTTAAAAGTTTTTTTTTCTTTTTAATGGTAAGTTTTGATGTCTCCAATTACATTTTCTTCCAGCATGTTACTAGGCTTAATGGAAACATTCTCGCTATTTTTTTGAAAAACTGGGAGTGGGGGGACCTGAAGTGACAGTGGAGCTCTTAAAACTTCAATAGTACAACCTAGTCGCTTTCTTGGAGTCAGTCAAATGCTTATCGGTGTTAACAGATGACAAACTTTTTTTTTTTTTTTTTTTTTTAAGAAATCATTTTAATTTTTTCCACTAATAATGAATTAAAGGCTGACGTGTAAGAGTTTTTCGGAACTCTGTTTTATTTTTAGGCACAATGCTAAAAACATTTTCACTGGCTGCATTACTTTGGGGCACCAACAATGTTGTTATAATCACTTTGGACAATCCTGCAAACTGCGTTTTGCCCGAGGAATTCTCCTATTGGGAACTTTTTATACCGTATCATATATACTCGTTCATGAAGTACATCTTCCAACAGATAAAGCTGAAAATTACTGGACTCCTCTTCAAGTCCTTAAATCTCAGTAGAATATAAGACACTTGGAAACTGAGCCAAGAAGTAATCCACAGATGTGAAGTTCTTGACTTTGTTTTGGATATATCAGCGATCTCAGCATGTGCTGCTGCTAGATCCTACAATAGCGCCCCTTTGTGGATTCATCCAGTATGCCGTATCACGTAGTTGTTTTTTTTTTTTTTTTTTTTTTTTTTTTTTTATATGTAGAAGTTACTCTCAGTACTGGTGATTTTCTCAAGGACATGCTAGAAGGTGTTGTTCATAACGTGTTAATTTTTGTCGATGACATCAGACGAACGAACTCTAAAGGAACCGAGTTTCCCCGACGGAAAATAATGACACCGATTTATTATTCAAACCTAAAAAATCGGAATTCTAAGCACTCAAATCGTACACTCGTAATTTTAAACTATTTTCGTAACAATTACGATTAAATTGTAATGGTTGGAACCTCTGTATGTAGCCCGCGCGCTCACTCTAGTGATAGGACGGTGTGTTTTTAACTCCCCATCAGATGCTGAAGACAACTGTCACTGGCAGCTGGAGGCGGCATCGAGTGCAGGTGCGCGCTCAGCACTTGCTGGCTGTCGGACTGAGTCAGTGGCGACACGTTTCGCAGAACAGCCGGACTTGACGCCTTGCTGAGGAAGGATCTCATTACACGTGCTGAAACGCAGCTGTTCTGCCTGCTAAGAGATGACCCAGCGCATTCTGTCAATCAGCAGCTGCCAAGCCGTGACTCACCGCCTACTATTTCAGACAGCTGCCTGCCATCTGAGAAAGGCGGCCTTGGAAGATTTCCCCCCCCTTGTTTCATTGCAGTTGCGCGCCATTCTTCAACAAAGGTGCAGAGTTGACACAAAAACATGGTACCTTGCCGCGGTGGAGTAGCCGAGCGGTCTACGGCGTCTCGCTGCGGAGCGAGCGGTTGTTCGCCGTCGGAGATTCGAGTCCTCCCTAGGGCATGGGTATATGTGTTCGTCCTTAGATTAGTTTACCTTACTTTAAGTAGTTTGTAAGATAATGACCTCGCAGTTTGGTCCGATAGATTTACAAGCATTTGAACAAGTCGTTGACGCAGTAGACATTTATATGAATTTTAAGGTGCTTTTCTAAATTCGATTTTACCTTCTGGAGTTTTTACATCGTGGCCTTGATCCAACTATGCAGGCAGTTGTGACCAGAGTTTCCACTCCATTTTTTCTTTCTTTTCAAATGTTCAAATGTTTGTAAGTCTTATGGGACTTAACTACGGGGTCATCAGTCCCTAAACTTACAAACTACTTATGAAATACAGTTTAGTTTTAATAACTATAATCTAAGGTATGTATCGTATAATTTATTTTTTACTGCACTGATCTCTTAATTGACAAATGTTTTTCTATTCATGACAGTTACATATAATTTGTATACGATTTGTTAATTTTATTTATTTTTATCATCACATCTGTTACAACGTAGGATATCATAAAACTGACTCAATTTAATATTTTATGGAACACTGTTCCTAAGGAAAATAGCAGCGATCTGTAAACATCTTTAATACAATAATTGAAGCAGTGAAGATAGCACATTTTGCAAATGTCGTTCTCAAAAAATTGAAGGTGGTAAATGAAAGTGAAATAATATTAATAGAAATGGACACTGAAATAAAGTTTAACATTGCAAAACACCCAAAATCATAATGAAACAAATTAACCTTCCAATAGGCTCGTCTTCTAGTCAACCAATGAGGTTCACGCGTAATTTGCAGACACGTCTTAATAGTAACATCAAACTTATATTAAAAGAGAAGGCTAATACAAAGAGGGGGACTTTCGACCTCTCCCACTTTACGAGGAAAGGATACGAACCTTGTCGCCACATATATGACACATACGCGCGCCTGTTAACAAAACTTTTACAAAGTTCGGTATAAAGAAGATAAATTTAAATACTACCAAAAACATTTTTCGTCTAACTTCGAAAAAACGTTCAAATGTTTGTTAAGATTAAGGGACTTAACTGCGGAGTCTTCAGTCCCTAAACTTGCAAAATACTTGTGAACTACCTTATCCTAAAGACAGCACAAACATCCATGGCGGAGGGAGGATTCGAACCCCCGACGGGGAATGCCCTGCACATCGGAGCATAGCGCCTCAATGCGCCCGGCCCTCCACCGCGGCCCAACTTCAGATAAACAAAAATGATGTATGAAAAAGTATAAGACGACAGAAAATATCTACACAAAAGATACATTAGAATAAAGAATTACGAAATAAATAAAAATTGGATTAGACTGTATGCTGTGGCACAGCGTTTAGCATGATTCAGAGGAAAGTTCCTCCATCAACTGTTTATTTTCCCTCTAAACCTTGCAATTTCCCTCAAAAGAGCAATTTTTCACCAAAGTTGGAAACGTTGGTTGTGAGACGATCAGCATTTTCACGCTGTATAGCAGAACCGCAGTGCGACTTTATATTTAGCATAGACAGTGTCGTTGCGCACTCTTAAGGGCTCACTGTGCTTAAAAAAATTATGAAAAGTAAGTCGATGGCGTGTGTGTGTGTATTTTTAGACGCGGTGAGGATTACGTCGGCAACGCCGCCACGCGCGTGTCCGCGAAGTGCAGTTCCGGGGAACGGACACACTTCCTGCCACCGCGTTCGGCTGCGCTTAGGAGCAGCGCACACCTCGAAACGCGCTGGTTGCTGCCGACTCGTCTGCTGTTTGTCTCTCGTGTCGATTGTGACCGAAGCGACAGACTAGACGATAAGGTCAAGGAAAGTAGGCTAACGATGTCATTAGGAGCAGGCGTTAGCGTAGTTACCCAGTTGCGGCCCTGATCACAGTACTTCGGTGCGAGCGCACTTGCGAGCCGCTTACGTAAAACCTACGGCTAGAACAATGAGGCGGCCGCATTCATTATGTATGGGAGCAGTCGGGGCTCTGGCAGTCGTTGACACCGCTGTCGTAACTGCGTGTCTGCCGGCGTTTCCGATGCGGGCCACTTGCGTGTCCTTGTCCCCAGTCCTACACTCATAGCTTATCACTACTGCAAAGAAAATTCTACGTTGTGTGTACTGGAAGAGTTCAAATGTTTGTAGAGCTTATGGGACTTAACTACAAGGTCATCAGTCCCTAAACTTACAAACTACTTAACTAGCTAATACTAAGAACGGCACAAATATTCATGCCCGAAGGAAGGAAGCTTGGAGTTTAACGTCCCGTCGACAGCGTGCCCATGCCCGAGGGGGGATTCGAACCCCCGACCTTAGTGGCCGTGCAGACCGTGACTGGAGAGCCGCAGTCCGCTCGGCCACCGCGGCCGGCTACTGGAAGAGACCTAATGCTGCATAGTGTGATATTCCTGGCCTGTGGCCACTTCATATTTCTGGCCGCTGGCCGTTTCTTTGCTAACATCGTACGTGTCTTAAACGCGGAAGAACGACAGAAGTGCAGCGTAAGTTGAAATGTGGGGTGGGGAGCAGTAGCATATGGCGCAGTAGGTGCTGGTTCCCGTGGGAAAGCCCGCCTATGTTACTGGTGCTCTCGTCGCATTGGCTGCTGCATTTCACGTCACGTGATTTCTTTTGAAATTACTTTTGTTTATAATAAACTAAATATTAATTATTCAGAGCTGAGAATTTGTAATAAATATCTCTAAAGGACAGGCTAGGTTTTGACAGTTTAAAAAGTTTAATGTGCCTTCTCTTATTGTAACAAGAGAAGAGCGATTTTGTAGAAGGCGCGCGACGGCCCTGTTTTGGCGCGAAATAGAGCGTCAGGTGCCCTCTCGCAACGCGCCGCAGTTTCATTCTCGAGCTGACCACTATACGCGCGGGACCGCGCCGGTCATGAGTAAAGATGGTGATAACAGTCGAGGTGTCAACATGAGCTATGGGCAGCATAGGCCGTGTCATATTAACAATAGTTGCTCATATTTTATTATTTAATTAATAAATGGCATCCCTGAAAATTAAAAATCTCGCGAGTCGCTTATTATGCTTTCATCATACAGAACTTATTTTAGCCTCACTTGTATGCTGTAGAAGAACCACCGACCTGTGTGCTGTCTTCTGCACTGGGGACACAACTATAGAAGACAACAGGTTAGTCAGAACTCTATGCTTTCCATAAAGACTTGGACAGCAAATACGGCACCTCGTGCGTACTGTAGGGCGGTACAAACGCACACTGCTACGCAACAGCATCCGCAAGGATGTGGAGGTTTTAGGGGACTTGTGGGAGGAAGCAGTACTAACTTCTCCGTCCGCAAATAAAACCCTAGGAAGCTTGTAATAGTCACCAATTTGGGATTCACTTTCATAAACGGATCCAAAGGGGGGGGGGGGGAGGGCGAAGGTTCGTTGCCTCCCCCCCCCCCAGCGGTACTTTTAAGAACGGGAAGCTAGCATGCTATCACTGCACTGAGTCTTCAAAACTTGGGATGGGACCGTGTAATTCCATCTATTTCGGGAATACCATCACATATTTTGGATTTTTATTATTGAGTTGTTTTGTGTGTGTGTCCCTCCAGTTCATCAGTAAAACACTTCCGGGCTGAGTTGCCGTGGTCGATCTATAAAACTTCCTCTCCCTTCCTTTATAGATCGACCACGGCAACTCAGCCCGGAAGTGTTTACTGATGAAGACGCCGGCCGTGAAAGCCTTCATGGGATTCCTCCAGTTCATTGACATTTGTAGATAGAGGTCCTGCTACTCAGTGCCTCTAAATAAGGTTCCTCCAGTTTTTAAAATTGTTCGGGCTTCTTTTCCTTATAAATTAAGATCAGAAGAGAGAGATACCTAAACTCCAACTTTCTCATTAATAAAATTGAGAAGACTGATCCATTATAAATGAACACCAATAACATGGGTTTATTTTACCCTTATACAATAGTTAATCAATTTCAAGTATTTGATTTACGTAATTACAATCAGATAAACATTACAGACTGGACCTTATTCTGCTCAGGTCAACTCAAAAAAACGTATCTATTTATAAAACAAAACACTATCAATCACAGTTCCTTTTTCTTTGCAGTCTCTTCTCTGAGTATTCACAGAGTCTATATAGTGTACAGTATTTTGCACCTCCACATTCCATGCCCTTACTGAAGCTTCTTGTCTGGGCCTTCACCTGTGGAATAAAAAAGCCCAGGACAGTAACAGTCCCAAAAGACCTCCCTAAATACACAAAAAAACTACTTAATTTGGGCATCTTGTATAACCACAGAGAGCATGTAGTGTTTGATACATTACAAGCCGTGAGACTTTGTTGATTGGGCATAGGGTAAAAAGGTGTGGTCGTTACTAGAGTCTTTCTACTGAGCCAGAGTTTAGCTGACGATGAAAAATTCTTTCACCCTCCCGCCTCCAGCAGGCCGTCCTGATCCGGCGCCGCGGTGGGGTAGCCGAGCGGTCTAAAGCGTCTCGCTGCGGTTCCTCGCCGTGGAGGTTAGAGTCCTCCCTGGGGCATGGGTGTCTCTGTGTTGTCCTTAGATTAGTTTAGTTTAAGTAGTTTGTAAGCTACGGACAGATGACCACGCAGTTTGGTCAGATAGATTTACAAACATTTGAACATTTGAATCCGCCCCTGTTTACTTTGATTCCCTAACAACAGTATGAACTTATTTCGCGACGAATTTATATGTCGTCGTTTGTATCAGAAGTAGCAAAAATCAAATGTTGGTGTAATTTTATGGCCGCGGTGAAGTGGCCGAGCGAATTCAGGCGCTATACTCCGATGCGCGAGACCGTTCCCCGTCAGGGGTTCGGATCATCCCTCGGGCATGGATGTTTGTGTTGTATTTAGTATTAGTTAGTCCATAAGTATTTTCTAGGTTTAGGGACTGATGACCGCGCAGTTAAGTTCCATAAGCTTAACAATCATTCATTCGTTAATATTGAGAAGCCTCTAAGTATTCTTTCCCCTGCCAACTGGTAAGCGTATTTCCAAAATGACGCAACTCATTTATTTTCGAGTTAGCCATGCCATAGCGTTCGTTATAGGCTATTCTATGTTACTGTAATGTGAAGCTCCAAAACGCCGTAAATATCTGTAAATAGCGGTAGAAAACGGCAGCTTTTCCTAGGTGACTCATCTCTTAGTTCGTATTTCCAAGCAGTCGTAGTACTATTTCCAAACGGCCAAAGGAAAGCTAGCTTGTCACCTGATAACCCAGCTGTACTTGTTGCTGCGTTTCGTTGGGCTTAGCTGTTTTCGTATTATTTCTTCAAGAACGTCCGAATTTCCCGATAATATTGAATAAGTACCGCGTCGACACGCTAGAGGAAGGCAAAGCGAACCATCGGAGTGGCAATAAATAAATGAAAAATGCTGAGATATTAGAGTGACAGTCGAAAAGCAGGATGAAGGACGTCTGAAAGCTGCTACCTTTAATGTTTCTCACCATGAAAATTTGCATTCGTTTTATGGGTTGAAATCTAAGGTATAACAATATAATTTCATTATTATCGCTATAATAGATCTACAAATTTTTGAAGAGTAGAAGAAAAGATAAATAACGACCAAAGTGTGCAGTGTTTCATTCAAACCTGTAATGGTGAAAAGCGAAAGTATGTTCAACATTTTGAAGCATACTCAGAAAAGAAGAGAGTAAAATGTAAGGGTCGTCCTGTAAAACTTGCAGTACGTGATGGCCGTGATGAAATGATAAAAAATTGAAATGTTTGTAAACATAAGAGACTAATGTGATGAGTCATCAGTCGCCAGAATTATAATCTACGTAGTGAAATACTTAGACTAACGACACACACACACACACACACACACACACACACACACACACACACACAAAAAAAAAAGCACGCACGCCCCCCAATTTTGGTCATCTTGTCTAGCTAAGGAAAGCATGTAGTGCTGGAGACACTACAAGCTGTGATGTTGGTCCTCACTTTCTGATCTAAAACTCCTCGTAACTGTTCAGTTATGATGAGCGGCGATATATTCAAACACAGTTATCCAACCAATGAGGGTAATCATAGTAACAAGCATTCAAATGTTTGTAAAAGCCGGCCGAGGAGACTGAGGCGCTCCAGTGACGGTCTGCACGGCCACTACGGTCGGGGGTTCGAATCCCCACTCGGGCATGGATATTTGTGCAGTCCTTCGTCTTAGTCAGGTCATAAGTAGTTTGTAAGTTTAGGGACTGATGACCCCGTAGTTAAGTCCCATAAGCTATACAAACATTTGAACAGTTTGACCTCCTGTAGACTAACAGGACTGGTAGGAGCCAAAACATAAGGGTGTCTACATAAAACAAAAATATTGCCAATTTAAAAGAAGAACAAAGGGAAAAAGAAATGTCACCTTAGGACAGCTCCCCCTGGGGAGTAAATGTCGATCGAGAAAATGTCGTTCCACTATATACCAATAACAAGACCTGCTCTGGGAAGGGAAATTTATCAATCCCTACCCAGTACAGGTCACACCAAATATTTCAAAAGTATGTAGACACAAAACAAATGAGTGTATCTATATTGCATCATTTAGTTGACGGTAACTTTTTGGTAACCATGTGTGGCAAAGCGATAAACTTCACCAACTGCAATCTATTATTGGTATCTGACTGTGGGTGAGCGATATACAAAAACAGTCGGGTATAATTAACGAATTTATTCATCTAACTACTACAATAAAAATACATGGCACGATAATTAACATATTTACATTAAGTAAAAGAAAGGGGTAGCACGCCTGCGATTCCTCTCTGCGCCTGTGAATTTGAAAGCATAGGGAGTGGGGGCGGAAAGAGGACCGTTACGAGTACGGCGTTCACCCAATTCCTATATCCGTGACTACATGAGGTGGTTCGTACAGGGATTTGCTCATGGTCGAAAAGCGGAAGCTTGCTAGCCGCGCCAAGCTGGACTCACCTGCTGCTCTGCTCTGCACTGCTCGGGGCCGACTGTTCGTCGCGACGAATCGCCGGCACTGCAGAACCCCTTTCTACTATTTGGACACGGGCTTGGAAGGGGAGCTAGGTTGCCGAAACTCCCTGTTTAGCGCTTGAAACTCCTAAGGCCAGGCCAAGCGTGCAGGATACACAGGCGTACAAATAAAACTAAGGACACAATTTTGATCGCTTTGGTGGGCGTCATTTTCACTTTTTACTAATCTTTTCACTAATCACTGCACCGTACATCAGTCAGTGAGTTGCAGTGCGGAGTGGCGGCCGCCACACATGCACCAATGCAGCCGTCAAAAAGTTTGCTAACAGTGTCCGGTAGTTTTCAAAAGACCTTGACTTACGGTGGGCATGCCACAGGTACGACATCAACACCATCTGTCAGTCGAAATTAGTGAATGGGAGCAGCCGTGGTGAAACGCTTGCTGCGGTAGCAGTTGGCCACGCGCCGCAGTGGAACTAATAAAGCCGCCAAAAGACGGACTCTGGACGACAGCTTGTTAGCGTGGCTGCTGCGCGTCCCCCCCTGGGCGTGATGCTCGTTACCGTGGCCCACAGAAGCCAGGGTCCGCGCCGGCACTGGTAGTGTTTCTCCAGGGGCTTCCAAGTAAACGCCGCCCCTCCAGACCGCAACCGCAGATACTCCGATGCGACTCCTCCGATGGCCGGCCACGCCCTGCGGTGTGAGCTTCCGGTGTTCTGTTCTGCCCGCAAAAAACGGGACACGTGTCCGTCTTGTAGTATTACACAGCCACCTCCTACTTATAGGCATGCTGGTGTTAGTTGTGAACTTCCCATTCACATCATACACTCCTGGCCATTAAAACTGCAACACCACGAAGATGACGAGCTACAGACGCGAAATTTAAACGACAGGAAGAATATGCTGTAATATGCAAATGATTAGCTTTTCAGATCATTCACACAAGGTTGGCACCGGAGCGACACCTACAACGTGCTGACATGAGGAAAGATTCCAACCGATTTCTCATGCACGAACAGCAGTTGACCAGCGTTGCCTAATGAAACGTTGTTGTGATGCTTCGTGGAGAATTGCGTTCATCTAGTTTCTGACTATGGTAAAGGTCGGATTGTAGCCAATCGCGATTGCGGTTTATCGTATCGCGACATTGCTGCTCGCGTTGGTCGCAATCCAATGACTGTTAGCAGAATATGGAATTGGTGGATTCAGGAGGACAATACGGAACGCCGTGCTGGATCCCAATGACCTATCACTAGCAGTCGAGATGACAGGCATCTTATCCGCATGGCTGTAACGGATCGTGCAGCCACGTCTCGATTCTCGAGTCAACAGATGGGGATGATTGCAAGACAATAACCATCTGCACGAACAGTTCGACGACGTTTGCAGCAGCATGAGCTATAATGTCTGAGACCATGGCTGCGGCTACCCTTGACGCTGCATCACAGACAAGAGCGCCTGCGATGGTGTATGCAACGACGAACTTGGGTGCACGAATGGTAAAACGTCATTTTTTTTTCAGATGAATCCAGGTTCGTCATGGGCATCTGTACCTGTACACGCCAACCAAGCTCTGTTTGAATCAATTCCCAGGCGTTTCAAGGCCGTTATTACGGCCAGAGTTGGTTGTTCTGGGTACTGATTTCTCAGGCTCTATGCAACCAAATTGCGTGAAAATGTAGTATAGTATAATATATTTGTCCAATGAATCCCCGTTTATCATCTGCATTTCTTCTTGATGTAGCAATTTTAATGGGCAGTAGTGTAATATGTGTTCCATGTGAAAATGTTCTCGTCCCGTTTAGTAGCAGGTACCTTCCAGCACGGACGTATTTTGATGTTTACTAACTTCGCGATACTTAGACAGGTACTCAAGGTTATCATCGCGTATCATCCGAATAACTCGTTAGTCTATATGTTAGTTCTCGATAGACTAAGTTCATAGATGGTTACCGGTAATCACAAAAAATATTTGTAAACCTAGTGGGCCAAACTGGAATGGTAATCAGTCCCTCGACTTGCGTGCCAATGATGATGAGATAATGATGATGACAACACAAAACACCCAGTCCCCTGCCGGAAATCGAACCCGGGCCTCCTGCGTGGTAGTCTGCGACGCTACCGCTGAGCACACACACACACACACACACACACACACACACACACACACACACACACGAAGAGACAAATCGAACATCGGCAGGAGCGGTCGCCCAGACCGTAGCACGATGCCTTAGATCGCGGATACTCCCGCGCGGCAAGGTTGTTATTCATATTTAGCGGTTTTGACTGTTGACAGAACTGATATTTCCTGTACGAAATTACCTATAGAAATGTATAATTTTCGTTCGACAGTAACGCAAAGTATTATCCTATTCCTATGTCTATATAATTCTCCTCTCACACATTTCTTCAATAAGCATTATGGCCAACTGGTTGTAAGAGGCAAGTTAAAGAAGTGTTCTAGACCAAGACTCAGGTATTCGCCTTTCACGGGATATGAGGTACAGGAAGCAGGAGTCGAAACTTAAGAGTTTGTCGAAGACAAGGTCATTAGATACGCAGCGGTAGCTCAGCAATAGTGAACGAAATCATGTGAATGTCTATCATCGTACAGGTATTTGGAATGCGATCCTGTACACTGTGGGGCCAGTACATTGGTGCCCTCAGCACAGCAGTACAGTTCAGCTCATTCAACAAGCCGTAGTTTCAGTTAGTTCCGAGCATCTCGCCGTTTTTGTGCTAGACATACAGAATCTCAGTGTGTTCTAGTAAACTGTATGGACGATTTCGGGAAGTATTAAATAACTTGGCGTACGAGATGTATTCAAAACACGATACAAAAATTATTCATTCCAATATTGAAATTGTCCCCTTCAAAGCAATCTCCCTGTGATATAAAACACTTGTGCCAATGCTTCTTCCAATCCTCGAATCACTTCTCATAAGCTCTTTTTGTTACAGCCTTTACTACTTCCAGCGATGCAATTTTTATTTCTTCAGTCGTTGCAAATCTTCGTCCCGTCTAGAGCTCTTTAGTTTTCTGAACAAAAAAAGTCGCAGGGAGTCGAAATCTGGTGAATATGACAGCTAAAAGATATGATTCTCGTGTTTATTTGTCGAAAAAACCACAAGCAACGATGAATGACAAGGCGCATTGTCGTGATTTTTTCCACAATTCCGGACGTTTTTTGGGTATTGTTTCTCACAAACGGCGCATAACGTCAAGGTAATAATCCTTACTGACCATACGACCTTGAGGCAAAAAATCATTAAGCACTATGCCACGGTTAAAAAGAATGAACAGTGAACATTTCATCGAACGTGGCGGGCTTTTTTTATCTTAGCCCTTCGGGATGCTTCCACTGGGACGACTGGGCTTTGGGTTCGACGTCATAACCGTAAACTCATGTTTCGTTGCCAGTTACGGCTCTTTTGACCCAATCAGGATCATCAATAACGTCATTCAAGAGTGATGCTCACGCGACGGTTCTTTTGTTCAAAATTGAGAAGTTTTTGATCGAACTTCACTGACAAACGTGTCACGCCAGAAACATACGTAAAATTGCATGACACGAGTCGACCGATATGCTAACATCCTGAGCAACTTCTCGTGCGGTAATTCGAAGATTTTCCACAACAATTTTCTTTACAGCTTCGACGTTGTCATCTGTTCCTTATGTGCTGGGGCGTTCAGAGCGAGATCCGTCAATGGTATATTCTCGACCATCTTGGAAGAGATTATACCACTTTTAAATTATTATTATTTTACCTAGAGCAGACAACCTATGCCATTGTCAACATTTAAAATATTTGATGCTAAATCTTTGCTCCATTTTTATATTAGAAAATCGCCAAGCACACTAAAACACGTCTAACCTTTCTGTCAAACACGAAATATGCTGTACACTTGTGAAACTGTGAACGTATGTTCGAGATATGTGTACCACCATACAAAAGAAAGATAATAGAATGTAGGTTGTTCACACACTTCGAAAATTCACCTTACTTTTTGAAAAGCCCTATTCATGGGTACTAGCGACGTACAATTCGCCAAGTTAACTAAACATCTTGTGACCTAATTAGGATGTGCCTGAAGTTCAAACGTTCCCGTTCTCTAAGAGTTAAAAGCTTCAAAAAAATTTTAACCCTCTTAAGCACGCAGTACATATAAAAAAATAAAATGTTTGTACAGCTTACCGAACTTAACTACGGGGTCATCAGTCCCTAAACTTACAAACTACTTATGAACTAGCTAACACTAAGGACGACACAAATATCCATGCACGAGGTGGGGATTCGAACCCCCGACCGTAGTGGCCATGCAGACCGTGACTGGCGCGCCGCAGTTCCCTCGACCACCGCGGCCGACACGCAGTACAAATTTTCGGGTTTGAGGTCCGCCTGATATGCAAAACCCTTTTTTATTATATGCCCAAACTAGTTTCAGCTCCTCTGTGCCATCATCAGTGGCTTTTTTTTCCTCAATATATTTAGTACTGTGAAAACAAAATACATTAATTTTACTATTGTACATTGCCTCAAAAGTGGTTAGTCTTATTTTGGTTTTTACCTTATTTTACATTCTGTGGTCATGTGGGACCCTTTCTACATCGTTATGTATTGGTAGCGTTGTCATCTGCAACCAAAATTATCTCTTGAGTCTTTTGATGACAATGTAAAAAGGGTCCCACATGACAACAGAATGTAAAATAAGGTAAAAACCAAAAGAAGACTGACGACTTTTTAGGCCTAAATTTACGCAATGTACAATAGTAAAATCAATGTATTTTGTTTTCATAGCACTAAATAAATTGAAAAAAACCTAATGATGTTGGCACAGAGGTGCTGAAATTAGTTTGGGCATATAATAAATCAGTATTTTGCATATCAAGCGGATCTCAAACCCGAAAATTTTTACTGCAAACACGGCAAGAACAAGAGCTGCAAATCAAGAAAATGATGAATACGCAGTACATACGTTATGGTTACAGGAAACTTTTTGCTTACGTGTAAGACTCGTATCGTACCTTAAGACAAAATTTACAGAGGTTGTGTAGACTGCTGCGAAGTAACTTAGTACTGCCACCACAGTAATGTTGTAACTACACGAGGCGCGCGGTCTAAGAAGAAAGACAAAGTCAGTGAACCCGGAGCCAGCCACAGCATCCTCGCGTTCGCCGTGCAGCGTGACGTACGCCGGCGGTACACGACGTGTCCGAATAACGGCGTCTCCCTCGGTAGACCGGTTAACAGCAGAGCCCAGACTCCGTTCCGTGTACGCAACGCGCAGCCGCTACCTCGCAGCCGCCTAGCGTTTATCCCGTCTAGTACACGACTTGCCCTTTCAAGCACCTAACATAAAAATTTTATTTTACTGAGACATATGTAGTCTCAACATTTCTAAGAAGAAGACCACATAGGGTGTCGGATTTTAGATTTTTTTTTTTTTTTTATTATTATTTATGGTACATGAAGTTCAGAACTAAAATAACAAACAGCCAGTCATTCGATCCAACTCTCAAATCGTCTCGAGAAAATCGACTGTCAAGTTTTGCAAGTACACGTAAGTACAAATAATTAAATCGTCTACGCCATATGTCGGTGTAGCTCAGGTGGTAGCGTTCTAGCCTTCCTATTCAAGGCCTGTGGTTTGAGTCGTGCCGTGACAATTTTTTTCGTTCTTTAGTAATACTTAATTAAAAATTACTAAATATTTCCGGGCTATTATTCCGTGGTCTAGTGGATTTATTATGGAAAGCCAACGTTTCGTCCCCGACCTCGGAGGACATTATCAAGGGGGATCGTGGCACTTTTGAATGTCCGATGCACACCCTGGCTCGCTACTGACTGAAGCCAAACTCCGTTTACGAGGGCTCGTGCGCCGATGTGTGACGGACGGAGGCAATCGGCAACGACGAATTGCGCACGCATGTCAGAAACATCTGACGTCACACCTCTGCGCGCGAGCCCTAGTAAACGGAGTTTGGCTTCAGTCAGTAGCGAGCCAGGGTCTGCATCGGACATTCAAAAATGCCACGATCCCCCTTGAAAATGTCCTCCGCAGTCGGGGACGGAACGTTGGCTTTCCATAATAAATCCACTAGACCACGGCAAAATAGCCCGGAAATTTTTTAGTAGTTTTGACCATTCCGGCCATGAAAGTTTACATTCTACAATTAGTAACACATACACAATTTTAATATCTAAAAGCATTTTTTACGAAAAATGCACATGTTTTTGTTTATTCGTAATTTTCTATGTTTTATAAAAGCTTGCTAATAATTATGGTTTCATTAAAAAAACGCAAGTTAAATTTTTGCAGAATTGGCTTCACTATTAGTAGACGACGCTAGTCTTTATTTAGTTTGTGAAGAGCAACGACGCTGTTTGTGGAAAGTCATCTCCATAGCTACTAGTGACTTTCCAATCAGCTAACATACTCAGTCATTTTACGTGACGACAAAATGTTCAGTTCCTCTACACACATGTAAACCAAAACTGGCAACACGTGCAATTACAGATCCCAAAATGTTTGATATAACTGAATTCGAAAACAACGAAAAAAATATCACAGCGGGATTTGAACCGGCGACCCGAGGGCTGAGAGACTAGAGCGGTACCACCCGAGCTTCACCGACATATGCTGCAATTGATCTAATTATTAGTACTTAATTAAGTCGATTTTCCCGGGGATTTTTTGAGAGTTGCGTCAAATGGCTTTGGCTGATTGTTATTTACGTTCTGAACTTCACATACCATAAATATCAAAAAATTCTAAAATACGACACCCATGTGGTCTCGTTGTAAGACAGCTTATTGATAACACGGAGAGGCAGTGAAATAAAATTAGAGCCTGCGTTTCCTGTTTACTATTTTATTTTTGAAATTAATTGGAAAGTTAACAACTTATACGTACAAAAATTCTTACGTGAACTAATCTAATCTCTCATTGTGTTGAGTTTTGCACATAGCTTGTGTATATCCAACACAAAAACACTTCCTTCAAAAGCACTGGCTAACACCACTCAATGAAAATAATAATAATGAAGTAAAAAAATCTTCAGAAATGCACGGTTTCTTCTGTTTCCCCCATTGTGTTGCTTCGGATCTTCCAAACAAATTTTTGGAGTAGTATAATAAAATGAAGACTGAATAAAGTTTTCTTCGTGTCCTCCAGCATCTACTCTTCCATCTTTGACACATTCTGTAGTTCAGAATTCAATCTTTTAAATTTATTTAGATATTGGTCCTATTAAAAAATAATAATAAAATACAAATAAAAATTGAAAATTTTTCTTATATTTAGGTCATCTTTCCGTCATGTGGTGCTGTGTCAATGAATTTACATATCTAGGTAGCAATATCACTTCAGATGCTAAATCTGAACGAGGCAATCAAAGTAGAATATGTCAAGCAAAAATTTCCTTCAATAAGAAATGTAAACTCCTCAATCCAACAACATGAACATCCTTTTGAGGAAGAAGTTGGTGAAGACTTTTGTATGGCGTGTAATGCTGTATGGAAGTGAATATTGGACCATGGGAAAACCAGAACATCGAAAGATAGACGGGTTCGAAATGTGGTAACACCGTAGAATGTTGAAGATAAGCTGGGTTGATAAAGTAACAAACGAACAGGTTTTGCAAAGCATTGGTGAGGGGTTATCTCTGAGAAGAACTTTTCGACAAAGGCGCAATATATGGATCGGCCATGTCTTGAGACATGAAGGATTGCTAAAAATTCATCTTGAAGGGAATGCTAGAGGGAGTGAACTGTAGAAGTCCCAGGCTGGAGTATGTGAGACAAGTGATTAACGAGATTAAGTGTAATAGCTATAGCGACATTAAATGGCAGACAGAACACTATGGAGAAATGCTGCAAACCAATCTACGGGTTGATAACCAAAGAAGAAGGTGCTGTGTAGACAAGTGGTGAGAGCCGTACTTAAGTTATTCCGTGCATAAATGACAAGATGGCTGAATGGGTAAAGCAACGGCCAGGTAAGCAGGAGACCCGGGTTATAAAAATTTTAATTCAATTGCCAATGTTTTTCACAATATCCCAAGTATTATTTTGTTATTTCCCTTCCCTGTCGAGGTACCGGTAACCTAAAGGAGCGGCCACACGACGTTTTTTCACACGACGTTTTCTTCACGTGCAATCATACGCATGCTGTAACACAACAGCGCAGCTATGGATGCTTATCTTCACGTGGGTAATTTTCTAAGGCGCTTTTCGGGTTTGGTGGGAATCTCTTGTGGATATTTAGCAGACGGCATGCAGCTGGCATAGCTATGTAGAGTACTGAGGTTATGCTGGAACGCGATTTATGTGAAATATCTTGATTGCAAATGAAGGAACGTTGAAAATAATAAATGAAATGCTGCTTATATGGAATTATGTGGATAAAAATTTTATATGCCGCCTTAAACAACAATTATTGTATTAACCCCAACTCATTTCATCTCGCAATTTCCTTTCCTTTGGGATTATAGGAGTGATGACTGCATCTCAGCCCACAGTATCGACATCTAACATCTTTACGGCCAACGTGTAGTTTGTGGCTACTGTACGACAGTTCGCTGTGAACAGCAGCCCTGATAGTAAGACGTTTCTACCAGCACTGGGGCCCACTTTACACCAATTTTAAAAAGTCGTATCGTAGCTTTGATAATGATACGTTTATTTCGTGACGATACCATTATGTCTCCATTGTATTAAGACATGTAACGAAAAGGAGAGGTATGTTTTCTTTGTACTTTACACTCATTGCCTCGGTGTAGTGGCCGAGCGATCTAAGGCGCCTTGCTGAGGAGTGCGCGGTTACCCGCCGTCGGAGTTTCGAGTCCTCCGACAGGCGCGTAAAGTACAATAAAACATACCTCTCATTTTCGTTGCGCGCGCGCGCGTGTGTGTGTGTGTGTGTGTGTGTGTGTGTGTGTGTGTGTGTGTGTGTGTGTAGTCCCATAGCTTTATTAAGTTTGAACATTTGGTTAACACTAATTTCTATATATTCATGACTAGCGATTTTCTGTATTGTATTTTCGGTGTTTTAAGATGTAGACTGTCCATAAGTGCATCTGTTTTCGTTCATTTTCTGCTACAGATCTGAAGTTGGTCATCACTTACCGAAACCGGTGGAAAAATGACGAAATGTTGTGATCACTGACGCAAATAAAGAATAAAAAGCTTTAAGGGAGGTCTTATCTACTGCGTTTCTCATATTTCGCTTTTCTCTTCTGCTCTTGGTTCCGACAACAAAATACGGACTCAATTTCTCTATTATTTCAGATTCAGATCACAGAAATCTCATAATTGCCAATTTACTTATCAGTTCAAATGTTTGTTAAGCTTATGGGGCTTAACTGCGGCGTCATCAGTCCCTAAACTTACAAACTACTTATGAACTTACTTATACTGAAGACAACACAAACATCCGTGCCCGAGGGAGGATTCGAACCCCCGACCGAGCGAGGTGGCGCAATGGTAACACACTGGACTCGCATTCGGAAGGATGGTGGTTCAAATCCACCTCCGGCCATCCAGATTTAGGTTTTCCGTGATTTCCTTAAATCACTCCAGGCAAATGCCGGGATGGTTCATTTCCAAGGGGACGACCGATTTCCTTCCCCATCCTTCCCCAAAAATCCGAGCGGAAGCTCCGTCTCTAACGACCACGCTGTCGACGGGACGTAAAACCCTAAGCTTCCTTCTTTTTCGAACCCCCGACGGGGAACGGCCTTATTATCAGTTTATTAGATAATTTGAATGTGTTACATAACAAACTTCCGGGCAGATTGAAACTGTTTGCCAGGTCGGGATTCGAACCCAAGACCTCTGCCTTTCATATCAGCGTACTCTCCGTTGCAGAGTGAAAATTTCATGCTACGTAGCTCTTCTACACAAGAGGACAAAGATGACAATGTGAACACATCCGAATAAAAATCCAAGTTCAGATATTACTAGGGAAAACTAAATAAAATGACGGAAGGTTATCATCAGTTCTCGCTAGGCTGCAGAAAGAAGTTCAATGGCGGGAAAAGGCAGTCCAAAAGCGAAGCCCGGCGATACGGTCAAAGAGGAACACGAAGTCGTGAGCTGTTCCGCCGTGACTACAATTTAGTTGCGTCCGCCGGCACCGCTGTAGTAGAGGCACTGAATCACCCAATTCCACGACCAAGTGATACTTCGTCATCTGGCATCCTTTCAGCGACTCGTACGGAGAAAGTGGTACCATTGGTTGGTAATGGACGGTGTGTCACGTCGACAAATTGTGACATCACAGGCCATTTCTCAACGCATTGTTCTCGCTTCCTACATCAACGCACTAGTTCCAAGCACAACACACCACCATTTGTAAAACCTTCAGCGCAGAGCTGACTGGCAGAAATTCCTATAAAATATGTGCTTACAAAATTATTGGTTGGTTGTATTTTTTTTAGACATTCAACACTGATTGTCGATGGAGAATACATGTCTTTCGTAACTCGTACTGCTTTTTTGTCGCCGAAATATGACCGTGTCAAACACCAGAAAACGTTATAAGTACCGAGTCTCACATTTGTCAGGAGAATCAAATAATTTCTCTTTTGTACATAACTTATTTTTATCAGAAACTGCAAATGTGACACCTACGGAATTATACTCCTCAATTTTTTTACCACAAAAAAGAGAAATTACAAAATACTCTGTACATCGAAGTATACAGTGAGCGAGAATGTGCACAGTTACATTGTTTTAAGAAATATAGGATTCTGAATATCTGTAGATCGAAATACACACAACGCAAGGGAGGGTTCAGTTATCTTTCCAAGGAAATGACTAATTTTACGTGTCAATAAAAAAGTTTATTTTATTTTATTTTTATTGCCTTTAAAACTGACACACGGTGTTTTGTGTTAATACAATTACATAAATGAGTTGTGATGTTTTAACGAGTACAACTGTAATCAACCAAAACCATTTTAACAGAAGTTTATCATAACATGAGGGCGATATTACACGAAATAGCCAATCTCTCTCTCTCTCTCTCTCTCTCTCTCTCTCTCTCTCTCTCTCTCTCTCTCTCTCTCTCTCATTTAACTGAGATAACATATTCAGCAGGTTATACTGGCATCATGGGATCAAAATCTCAGCATATAGAAAACAAAACTGTTCTTCGCAAACACTATCAGTAGTATGACAATGAAAATTACATGTTTCCGACAGCTTGCCATATACGTTTATGGCTAGACATGTCATGCCCCACTGGTGTAGTGCCAAGATGTGCGAAACATATTTTCATTTAGACTTGCCAACGAGAGTTTTCTACGTGCTGACTGTAGTACACGAAGACAGATCCGAAGACGGCAGTATAGCTTGCTGAAACCTGTAATATATACGATCTTGGCTGTTTTGTGTAAAAAACATATTTCAGTATTATTAACGATAATAACGTAATCATTTTAGGAAAGAATTCTTCTAGAAATAAGTTCCGTTTGTTATGCAATTTTTTTTTCCTGTTTTGTAACTTATAAACATGGTTGGTCTTTCAGATGAAGCATGGCATGCGCTTTCCTCGTTTGAATACAGTGATATTCTCCCATTCCTTCGCTTCAGAATAACAATTTTCAATATATATATGTGAAATATATGAGTACGAGAGACAGTACTTCCCACCCTAAATGGTGGAGGTTGCTGCTACACCGTGGAAACTTAGTCAACGAGCCCAGTTACGTTTATTCTCCCCGGAATAAAATGCTTTAGGTTAGAGGGTGGCCTCTGCGATTTGTTAGTCTAATGGAATTTCCGACAGTATTAACACGCTTGATGAGAATGACACAGGCATGCAATCTTACATTCATCATCTTAATGTTAACAGGAAAAGGATAGCCACCTAAGGCAAGGTATCTGCTGCGCTGTTCTGATTTCAGAAGATCTGAAGTAACCTGTGGTTTCGTGAAGTCAAATTACAAAGCCCTCGTAACTTTGGGCCGTGTCAGCTGCGTAAACTGTGTAGTGCATCTGAGCGATGGCGCTTCTGAATGAAGCATACGCTGAATTATGAATGAATATGTAAATTAACGAGGGAGAGGGTTCAACTGGTGCCGCCACAAAGTTTACTCCTCACTTAGGCTCAGCCGTCCGTGACACCCTCATCGGACGCGCAGATAACCATCACTATTGTTTCATGTCTGACTTCGCGTGACACTGCGCAGAGGATTGGACAATTGTGTCGGGCATTCACCAAGATTTATGTATAGTACAAGAATAATTTTTAGCGAGCTGGTGTGGGTCTTCGACATAATGGACACTGATTCCACATGGATCTTTTTCTTATTTTATCTTCCTCTTTACTTCTGCCATGGCAGAGCTTGTCCGTCCTTTTTTGGAGTATTGCAGCCCAGTGTGGGATCCTTATCAGGTGGGTTTGACGGAGGACATCGAAAGAGTCCAAAGACGGGCAGCTCGTTTCGTATTGTCACGATACAGGGGAGACAGCGTTACGGAAATGATACAGGATCTGGGATGGGAATCATTACAACAACGGCGCTTATCGCTGCGGCGTGGGCTACTTACTAAACTCCAATCGCCAACTTTCTCCTCCGAATGCGAAAATATATTGTTGACTCCTACCTACATAAGTAGAAATGATCATCAGAAAAAAATACGAGAAATCAGAGCTCGAACGGAGAGATTCAGGTGTTCTTTCTTCCCGCGTGCTATTCGAGTGTGGAATGGGAGATAAATAGTATAATGAACACTCTACCAGGCACTTAAATGTGATTTGCAGAGTATCCCATGTAGACGTAGATGACAAATTGGAGAACGTTGTCTTCGAGTCGTTATGTACTGATAAAATGTGCTCTTTCGTAGATACAGGGTGAATCACATAACACTCGCAACGCAAATATTGTGAAACGGAAAGTGCGATTGATGTGCTGTTTTCACAGAATGGATTGGTAGTCGAGAACTCTTATTTTTATCCAATAAACAGATTGTAAAAATACATATAAAGTATTCTTTATGCAAACACTATTTTTTAATGTAACAATGGTTGTGTGTCATGCACTGGAATTTTTGATACCAGTTGTGTACAAAGAATTTTGATGACACTTTTATCACGTTTAGTTTGGCAGCTGCAACCATTCAAAGTTTTGGGGGCGGAGGCTACGACTGCGTAGCTGACTGGCTGGTGGTCATCAGACAGTGGGCCGTGCCCCTGGGTCTAGCCACTCGGCCAGTGAGCTACGCTATCACAGCCTCCGCCCCCGAAACTTTGAACGGTTGTAGCTGCCAACTAAACGAATAAAAGTGTCATTAAAAATTCTTTGTACACAGCTGGTTTCAAAAATTCCAGTGTTTGACAGAAACAACCATTGTTACGTTTAAAAAAACGGAATGTTTGCATAAAAAAACACTAAGTAATATTATTCTCTATTTGTTGGCTAAAAATACGATCCCCAGCTACCAATTCATTCTGTGAAAACCGCACATCAATCGCACTTTCTGTTTCCGCAAAAATTTGCTGTGCAAGTGTTAGGTGATTCACCCTGTATAACAGAGAGCCCCCCCTCCCAATGTATGGATCTGCCACCCATGATTAGGGTTGGTCACGTATGCTGTAGAGATAAAGTGGACGAAAAGGCAGACTATGGACCACGTCCTTAATGGAGTATCCGAAGCGGGGTTTTCCTGGTGGAACGCAACAAGTAAATTTTGCATTTACTGCAACAATCACTTAGTTAAACATTAGGACATGGATAACTAAGCAATCGGGGATACTCCAGGAATTCTCTCATTTCTTCTATAACGTCACGTTTTCGTAACATCTTGCACATCATACGACAATTAAATTATTCGTAATTTTTCAGTATTTTTGACAATATGCCCCTTTGTAACATACCGTACCTATATCTCATTTCATCTGTCTTTCTTACTAATGTTTCGAGCTTTTCTATATATATGCCATACCTTTTTCACGAAATCTTGGTACAGGGCGCATTGCCTCGCTGCCATATCGTAGTTGTGCAATGTGGAAAGGTTATAAACGTAGATTGTTACAAGAAGGCAAGACTAAGTGGCTGTGGGACAAAGTCTTCTGAAAAGCATATGTCCACGGTATAAATGATTTTATTTTAATGTGCCTTCTTCGAGTACAAAAATTTCAGGGCCGTATTCAAATCAAATGTTCAAATGTTTGAATAGCTTATGGAACTTAACTACGGGGTCATCAGTCCCTAAACTTACAAACTACTTATCAACTAGCTTATCCTAAGGACGACACAAATATCCATGCCCGAGGGGGGATTCGAACCCCCGACCGTAGTGGCCGTGCAGACCGTGACTGGAGCGCCTCAGTCCCCTCGGCCACCGCGGCCGGCTATGGAATTAACTGCTTCCAGTTGTTGACCTGCTATAGTGTAGCTAAATGATAAAGGATCTTTCTTTCGATGTCTTCGCAGCACATTACACTTGTCTACATTGAGATTTCATTGCCATTCACTGCACCATGCGTCAATTCGATACAAATTCTCCTGCATTTCAATAGAATTTTCCATTGTTACAACCTCTCTATATACTACAGCATCATCCGCAAAAAGCCTCAGTGAACTTCCGATGTTATCCGCAAGGTCATTTATATATATCTCGTGAACAGCAACGGACCCACGAGATTCCCCTGTGGCACACCTGACATCATTCTTACTTCGGAAGACTTCTCAACATTGAGAATGACATGCTGCTTTCTGTTATCTATGAACTCCTCAATCCAATCACACAATTGGTCTGATAGACCATATGCTCTTACTTTGTTCATTATGTGGGGAACTGTATGAAACGCCTTGCGGAAGTCGGGCATGCCTCACGCTACAAAACCGGCAACTAACGCCGCGCTATTGGCGCTCCTCATATGTGTACGGCCCAATGTAAACACTATGTTTCATTGGGGCATTCTTTAACTATAAAAGCAGAAGAGGACTGTCACATGCTGGTCCCATTTACTGGACGCAGACTTCTACGACACATCCACACAAAAGTTAATCCCACGATATGGCAGGTGTCTGGATCCTATGTCGGAAAATAGCTCAAAAATTGCCGTGCTTGCTCCGAAAAAAGTTTTTCGGGTAACTACATTTTTTTTCTTTAATAGCTCAAACAATGCTGTGCCGGTTGCAAAAAAGGTTATCATTTAACTTTCCCCACAATTAAAAGTTAAATGTGGGACCTGCGCTTCGCAATATCTTGAAAGTAAAACTAATAGTAGCTAAAGGACATTCTCAAGGGGAATCGTGGCACTTTCGGATGTCCGATTCACACCCTGGCTCGCTACTGACTGAAGCCAAACTCCGTTTACGAGGGCTCGCGCGCAGTGGTGTGACGTCAGATGTTTTTGACATGTGCGCGCAATACGTCGTTGCCGATTGCCTCCGTCCGTTAATGTCGTCCCATGGTGGAAGACTGTTACATTTGTTCTTCAAAGCCGGAATCCAGATATCATTTAGTTTCACGCCCTCCTACATCCTATTGAAATTATTGGAGTGTTTTACAATTTCTATAGCCTCTCTATACAGTCTTTCGTGGTATCCATTTGTGGCTGCTAAAACCTGAGTCTTATCAAATTGAATAAGGTGGTCCCCTGGTTGAAAAACATGTTCAGCAACAGCTGATCTGTCAATCTCTCCCCTTCTACAGTCCCCCTTCCTTTTATTAAGGACGTCACCGACCGCATCGGTAAAATTTTGACGAAACGGAATGTTGCCGTTATTTATAAACCTGCTCGGAAGATACAGGATCACCTGAAATCGGCAAACGATGCTCGCAACCCGCTGGAAAAAGCAGGAATCTATAGGATTCCGTGTAGCTGTGGAGACGTATACGTGGGTACCACAAAAAGCGACTAGATGAGCACAAGGCGAACTGTAGAAGGAGAGAGAGTGACAGATCAGCTGTTGCTGAACATGTTTTTCAACCCGGGGACCACCTTATTCAATTTGATAAGGCTCAAGTTTTAGCAGCCACAAATGGATAGGACGAAAGACTATAGAGAGGCAATAGAAATTGTAAAACACCCCAATAATTTCAATAGGATAGAGGAGGGCGTGAAACTAAATGATATCTGGATTCCGGTTTTGAAGAAGAAATGTAACAGTCTTCCACCGTGGGACGACATTAACGGACGGCGGCAATCGGCAACGACGAATTGCGCGCGTATGTCAAAAATATCTGACGTCACACCACTGCGCGCGAGTGCTCTTAAACGGAGTTTGGCTTGAGTCAGTAGCCAGTCAGGGTGTGCATCGGACATCGAAAAATGCCACGATCCCTCTTGATAATGTCCTCCGCAGTCGGGGACGAAACGTTGGGTTTTAATAATAAATCTACTAGACCACGGCATAATAGCCCGGAAATTTTTAGTATTTTTGACCATTCCGGCCATGAAAGTTTGCATTTTACAGTAATGAATAGCTGCAGTCCAACTCATTGTGCGAACGATCTCTCGTCTGGGTTCTTAGGCAGTGATGCAGATCGGAGGTAGAGTCCGGTAACGAGAAGTGTTCGGCGCAGCGGCGTGACATCATAGCGCGGAGAGTTAACAAGGGTGATGACGTAGGCGGGTCCGGCAGCCGCCCACGCGCCCGCCAGCCGGCTCCGCTGGAAGTAGGCTCCACCGCCGCCGCTCTCTCGGCCCGGCGCGTCGGCCGCACACGCCCAGGAATAAAACGGGCCCGCTGACGCCCAAATGCCCACGGCCAAGTATCGGTCGGCGTCGGCGCCGCCGTCAGGTCCACTGGTCGGGTCGGGCCTGCCTCACGCTACAAAGCCGCCAACTAACGCCGCGCTTTTGCCATTCCTCATATCTTTCAAAAAAAATGTTCAAATGTTTGTTAAGCTTATGGGACTTAACTACGATGTCATCAGTCCCTAAACTTACAAACTACTTATGAACTACTTACGAACTAGGACGGCACAAATATCCATAGCTGCCAACCTTTAGAATTGGCTGTCAGCAATGATGCGCAAGACCAAAGAGGACGTGGGGTTACGGCCGTGTCCCAACAATATTTTAAAAATTTATGCCTGACACTGTATTCATAAATATCTGCCACGAACCGTATAAAAACCAATCTGTATCAAAAGACTGAGGTTAGGTAGAAGAACCTAAAACATTTGTGTAAATAGTGGCTTAGAAATATTTCTGTAAGTTTCAAATAACTGTCTTACGGAAAGTTCACAGTTGCCGAAGGAACAGAAAAGGGTGAAATTCCTTGCATTTTTTTTAAATATAAAATCCATAGCAGCCAAGGATACACAATATGGTTTTGGATTTCAAACGACGAATAAACCCACTGAACAGAAGTGTCACAAATGGCTCATCACTCATATTTAATTCTAGCTGCACACGACTGCTATGAAAACAGGTACACGCGAGAAAAACTAGTAAAAGCTTTTCTCTTCGGAAACGAACTGGCTAACTTCCGCCACCCGGTAAAACACGTGGGCTGTTAAGCTTGAACCAAAGACATTATGCTCATTATAGACCATAGAATTTATATAGATCTTGGGTGTGTGAGCGTGCATTTGGTAGGTGTGTAGGAGATTATAGGCGGGATTTGATCCAGATTTGTTCCAACGGAAATACTATCTTTAACATTTCCTACAGCTTTGCTACGTACTCAGGAATGAAATAAATTATTTATATAAAACTTTTATCGGCTATTACCGAAATGTAGATAGTACCTACTCCGATATTCTTAAAACACATCAGATCGTAAAATGTCTAGTTTCCGTAATTTTTGAAGAACTTCCCGTAACTCCGTAAATATGACGATAAATTCGTAACAATTACGGACAATCCGTAATAGTTGTCAGCTATGAATATCCATGCCCGAGGGGGGATTCGAACCCCCGACCGTAGTGGCCGTGCAGACCGTGACTGGAGCGCCTCAGTCCCCTCGGCCACCGCGGCCGGCCTCATATCTTTACGGCCCAATGTAAACGCTAAGTTTCATTGGGGCATACAAGGAAGTTGGAATAAAGGGAGACGCCATTATCTATTCCGAGCACATACGTCAGTTGAAGCTTGTCCGCCATCTTTGTCAGTTTTGGAATGCTATTTCTCCGTTAAAACTATGCGTTAAGTCAAATAGTGAGTGAGGTAAATATAGGAAAGGTTGGGGAAATGCCAGCCGACTATATTATAACCCCATACTGCTTCAACAAGTCTTTCAATATAACAATTGGAAGTAGGGAGCAGTGGGAGAAAATAGTTCGACACCGTACGGGGGATATTGTCTGGTTCACTGACGGGTCAAAGTCCGACCAAGGTGTTTGGGCCGGTGTATACGGGGTGCAGCCAAGACTGGAGGGCGTCATCTCTCTAGGCAAACTGGCCTCAGTATTCCAGGCCGAAATCACTGCCATCAGGGCATGTGTGGAGGAGAATTTGCGTAGGTGCTACAAAGATCGTAGCATCTATATCTATTCAAACAGCCAGGCAGCCCTGAGATCACTGGCAGCTCCTGAAACAAGGTCTAAAATTGCTGCAGAATGTCACAGGGTTCTGGTGGAGCTAGGGGAAAGCAATAGAGTAAACCTATTGTGGGTCCCTGGCCAATCGGGGATCAGTGACAACGAACATGCCGACAGATTAGCCAGGATGGGGGTAGAGACTCCATTTATTGGACCGGAACCTGTCCTAACAATCACCAAGGCAATGATCAAATTGGAGCTACGTAACTGGCTCAGAAGACAGCACGTAGAATATTGGACCAAAGTCTATCAACAAAAACATGGCAAGGTAGTGATGCCAAAGCCATGTTTTAAAAGAAGCTCTGCATTCCTGGGTCTGAACAGGAGAGAGATTAGACTCATGGTTGGATTGCTGACAGGCCATGGCAATTTCAAAAATCACCTACATACAATGGGAATAACAGAAGAGGACCCTAAATGTAGGATCTGTGGTAACGGTGATGAAACTACATCACATCTAATCTTCGAATGCATTGCATTGGAGAATAAAAGGCACAGAATATTTGGGAGAACCAGACCCGAAGAACTGGTAAAGGGACTCCTTGCACTGTTCAAGGGCATTGATTGGCTTTACTAGATATACAGGGAGCGATACCGCACAATAAACTTAGTTTCGGTGCGGGCAGTGGCGGGTTGGACCAAGACTGTTTTGGCTTCCCTGGAAAAATCAAATCAAATCAATGCCGAAAGTCGACCCTCTTAATGTTAATGCATTGAACTGACAGTCACTGCAAAGTATGTACTTTTCATACAATATACTTTCTTGAATGAATAGTATTAAATACTCATCGTAATATGAAACTTCCTGGCACATTAAAATTGTGTGCCGGAACCGGGACTCGAACCTGGGACCTTTGCCTTTCGCGGGCAAGCGCACTACCGACTGAGCTATCCCGACACGACTCACGATGCCGCCTCACAACTTTACTTCCGCCAGTACCTCGCCTCCTACTTTCAAAACTTCACAGAAGCTCTCCTGTGAAAAATGCAAGACTAGCACTCCTGGAAGAAAGGATATGCTGGAGACATGGCTTAGCCATAGCTTAAGGGATGAAAGTAGGAGGCGCGGTACTGGCGGAAGTAAAGTTGTGATGCGGCATCGTGAGTCGTGTCGGGATAGCTCAGTCGGTAGTGCGCTTGCCCGCGAAAGGCAAAGGTCCCAGGTTCGAGTCCCGGTCCCGGCACACAATTTTAATCTGCCAGGAAGTTTCATATTAGCGCACACTCCGCTGCAGAGAGAAAAGTTTCATTCATCATAATATATTTGAAAAATTATTTTTAATGACTTTTAACACGTTGCACATCACCGTAAAAACGTCTGACGTTTTATTCCTGTTTTAAGTAACGTAAAACATTAGCTCCACAATACCGACACTTCTCCAAAACTTAGCAATATGGCGGAGGTAGCCTTCAATTTTTCAGCGTAAGGGCGTCTCCCTGTATTCTAAACATTACTGAAAATTTTCTGTATTCTAACCTCCTTGGGGGCATCACAATCAACCGTTCCCTTCGTTGGACAACGCAGCTATACGAAGTCTGTTGGAAATAAAAAGGAAAAGAGAAATCGGGAACAATCGTAATTTCGCGTCAGTGGGTTGTTACAGCGAAATGCTGTTGGCATCCCTGCGCACGACGCCGGTGAATGTCTCACCATGTTACAGGATCATAGTCAAATACACTCCTGGCCATTAAAATTGCTACACCGCCCAAAACCTTAATTCGCGCGGTAATCCCGTTAAATTATTTTTCTTTTTTTTTTTCTTTTTTTTTTTTTTTTTTTCTTTTTTCCGCTTACATTTATATATTTGTGTCGTTTATTTCATGCTGTTATCGACGCCACATTACATTCGCACTGAAATATGAATGTCGGTTATCGAAATGACGTTGTGCCTGACGTCATGGGTGGTATCGGAATATCCAGAATTGCCTCCGAAAGGCACGGCTGATTTCCTTCCTCATCCCTGACAACTACCTCATTGTTTGCTCCGTCTCTAATGACCACGGTGTCTGAGGGACGTTAAACTCTTAACTCACTTCCTCCTCTTACACTCTGCCTTTACAGACATACTTATTACAGCGCGGTGTGTGATGAATTGTAAGCTAGGTTTAAATATATTACTTACGTGGAAGTGTTACATCCAGTTCTCGCATGTACCTTATTTCCAGTGATCCATTACTTTTACGTTGTGTGCGCGTCGACCTGCTCTGCTATCCGTACCCGAGTCCACGCGTATTCCACATTATCGGCGCATACACAACAGTTCCGAGGCCAACTGCTCGTGCGCCACACGCGACCGTGTTTCTGTACGTACGTTGCTAAGAAACCGCTCGGTGTGAGCCAACTGTTGCCGGATCTTCCGGTGATCACAAAAGGACGACGCTCAGGCTCAGTTTATCTCAGAGCGGCCGTCAAGTGCGTACGCACCTTAGCCTTTTCCGAATTTCAAGCACCCAGCACCCACTCGTATTCCAAAGCTGCCATGATTTTCTGTAACTGGGTTGAGCTTCAGTGGCTTTGTCACGGCACTAGCTGCAAGCTTGCTAAAAGTGATAGGGGAAACAGTATGACGTCTGAAGTGTTGGGAGATTGTGTGACTAGTTCCTGCTGCCTGCAGTGACTCGAGGGAACGACCAGGCAACTGTTTACTTAGAACAGTTTCGTTTTCATCAGGTTAAAATGGACTTTAAAAAACTAAACAACTATGTGCTTTCCCATTTTGAAACAGGTTCTCGTAATGTCGCTAGGTGTGTGATAATAGGAACAGTGATAGGCAGTACTAGGAATCCAAACTCGGAAAACTTCCTTCAAACACTTAATAAATTTTGCGAAGTAACGTTAATTAGTCACTGAGTTATACCATATTAATTTTTACTACAATGAACACTAATCTAATAATAATATACTGCCCTAAATAATGCATTTTCTCATTACTTTCAACTACTGATTTCACCAGTGATAATCCTCTTCACCACTATTACGTACATTTCACCCTCTTTAAATAATTTTAGTTTTTTATACATATCTATTACTGCCTAGGGTAACCTAGGACAAAAACAGTCTGAAGAAATGTTATTTATTATATAAATCAACACCATCGGTTGTGGAAGTAATATATTTCAGATACTTTGGTTCTTATATTATTTATAAAAGTAATTTTAATACGTCTTTTATTATAGCATCCGTTAGAGTTTATGATATTGCTTCAAAGCTGATTCTTGGATCATTTGTACTTGTTGTTCTTTATACTTTTTATATGACATATGTGGAGCATGATGTTATGTATACAACACTGATTGGTAACTTTATTTGTATAGAGCCTGAAGATGGTATTATTGTAATACCGAAACCGGTCGTTCAATAAAACAATATAAACTTCACGGCTGGTGGTGAATACATTATTTGGAATTAAAACAAACCAGCCACAATACAGATTCCAATATAATATGGAGGAACTACATCAATTATATTATTAATGATGTGATCCTGAAAGTATAATTGCTTTAGAAGCAATTTGGCCTAGGGAAAATCAAAGGCGTATAGTTTCTAGTAATATTTATTCACAGATGGACGGGAGGAGAGCACGTGTTCAAAATGTTCAAATGTTTGTTAAGCTTAAGGGACTTAACTACGGGGTCATCAGTCCCTAAGCTTACAAACTACTTATGAACTACCTACAACTAAGGACGGCACAAGTATCCATGCCCGAGGGGGGATTCGAACCCCCGACCGTAGAGGCCGTGCAGACCGTGACTGAAGCGCCTCAGTCACCACGGCCACCGCGGCCGGCTGAGAGCACGTGTGGCGAAGTGGTTAAGGCGACCGCTGGCCCGAAACGGGAGACCCGGGTTCGATTCCCGGTCCGGCTCACATTTTCACTTGTCGCCATTGCTTAATATCAGTGCCCAAATGCGGCCACTGTCAATCCATTCTTTCCTATCCTCCTGCCTTCCCTTCCTTTAACAATTATTTGCAAATATTTACTCAGTTTAAAGCCTGATTTCAGAAATCAGGAGGATGATAAACGGGGAAATGATTACGAAAGGCGATAGTAGGGGCCCCTTACTCTATAGTGGTGTTGATACCTGAGATGTGGATGCCACGGTAAAACGTTTGGGCGACCGTCTTGTTCCAGGTGTAACGAAAGCTATCGTCGAGACGGCGGGAGGCGACCGGTCACCGGTAATGCCCGACCGAAGCTCGTTTTACCAGCGAGGGAGGCGGGGGGGGGGGGGGGGGGAGAACCCGTTGTGGTGAGTCAGACCGCCCCGTCGATACGCCGTTTGAAGTCGCGCCGCGTAGGCGTCTGGTTCTGCGCGCCCTCGGCTAATACGGAGACCGCACCGCGCCGCACTGCAGGCTCACGCCGACAGCCTCCAGCTGCACAAAGAGCTGGCGAAATACAATCAGCCTGACACTCTGGGGTCTAGTTCCCGCGGTAGTGTCTGACACCGGCAACTGTCAGGACCACTCCTGTTCCTCATACAGGCAAAAGATCCAGTCGGATAAGGTGGGATGCAGTCTGAGCCTATGTGACGATGGCTCTATTCTGAACATCTACATTCTCGTCATAAAATCTCTGCTGTTTACACTTGAATGCCTACCATATTACACGTCAAACTGCCCATGTAAGAAAACTAATTTACCACCTTCGTGTTCTCGTTACCTAATCTAATTGCTTCAGCATCGCCTGATTTAATTCGACTACGTTTCGATATCCTTGTCCTGCTCTTGTTAAGATTCAAACATGTTCAAATGTTTGTATAGTCTATGGGACTTAACTACGGGGTCATCAGTCCCTAAACTTACAAACTACTTATGAACTACTTACGAACTAGGACGGCACAAATATCCATGCCCGAGAGGGGATTCAAACCCCGACCGTAGTGGCCGTGCAGACCGTGACTGGAGCGCCTCAGTCACCTCGGCCACCGCGGCCGGCTGTTAAGCTTCATCTTATACTCTCCTTTCAAGAGACGGTCCATTTTTATCATTTACACGATGAAATTACCTTTCATGTCGCGGATATTTTTATAATTAGAAGAATTATTGGGTCTAAAAATGCGAAACACGACACTGAGAATCCACCAGAATTAGGCCAGGCAATTTTGTGTGTTCTCACCTAACAAAACGAATAATCAGCTTAAGAGGAATTCACTTGTGAGCTTCGAAAAACGATTCTAGAAATGGTGTGCAAGCACACAGTTGCAAATTAAAAATCTTGTAACGGCTGGAGAAGATGGTGGAAAAAGGAACAGGACAACCAGTGTGTTCATCACGTAATGTGATAGTGGGCAGTTTATTCCCGCTATTTCCACATTTCATGAAACAGTGATGAAGTGTAGAAATATTTTCTTCGTAGCAGAGAAGCTTCGTGGAAATGTAAGAAAACTGAAAGCGGTGCATTTTGACACGTGAATAGCATTATTACTGATAACTAAACGTGGGTTATTTTCTACTCTCCTTCGACCAACCAAGAACATAGTCAAGGACGACGATCCTATATCTAAGAGAGTTCTCAATCGTAGGAATACAACCTACCGTATAAAATATAAATATATTAAAAAGCGTGGCTACAAAGAGAAATGAGAGTTGTTAACACTAAGTAGGCCTATACGGGTCACACTCTCGACAAGGGTATATTTCAACATATGTGCCAAGATTACTTGAGAGGTTCTTCTTGGAAACTAGTCTCTTCCTATAAAAAGGAAAATATGTTCTAACTTAGCCCCTCCCCCCCCCCCCAACACAAACGTCACTGAAAATGACGAAATAGTTTCCCTAGCTAAGAAAAGGCTGGATAATCAGACGTGGTATTTTTAGCAAAAATAGGTTCATCATTCCTTTATAATGTTTTATGAAATAGCTAAACGCTAATTCGAATTCCGCTCTTCCCTCCTGTGAGCCAGTCTTCGTACGTCCATACAAATCGATATGTTCAAGCTGTTTTCACACACGTCATCGAAAGTCTCTCTTAGTGCAATAAAACGGTAGAGGTGGTGGTAAATTTTATTGGCTGTATATTTCAACGGGAAACGATATACCAATAAAGGACAAGCATGAGGCATGAAACAGTCGTTGTGTAGTAAATAACTCTCTGCAGAGGATAAGCAACCGTATAGGTCAATATCGGCGCTAGCGAAGCTCGCTATGGGTAAGAGGATTTTGAGCGCATCTCACAAGTTTGGAGACTGCGCACTGGTAAGGACCAGAAAGTCTAAGCTGCTCTGCTATTACGCACACGTACCCTCGAGAACAAACTTTCTGGTTAGTCTGAAAGCTCCTTCCCTGGCTCAATACTCGCCTTCTACTGCCGGCATTCAATTTTCCTCCCATCCATCAAACTGTCTTCTCTTTTTATAGTCCGCATCTGACGTCTGTGTGTCGTAGAATACACAACTAGCAAGCCCAAAGACGCAATCTGTGTACCTAACCAGCCTGCTTCTAGAGTAAACCACAGTGTTACGTGGAATGTTTTCACAGTTTATCTGACGATGTGGGTATCAGACCGGTATACACATAATCGGAACTGGAAACCCGCCTAAAAGAAACATTTACGGTGGTGTAATCGCCAGCCCTTATCGTTAATCTAGGAGGTGGAGTCGATTCAGGGAAGGATCGTCTTCCGCATCCAAGTAAGGGCCACTTTAACGGGCTTTGTTATTCAGTCACGTACAAAAAGTCATAAAAAAATGAAGTGTTCGGGTGACAGTGAACTTTATAATGGATATTCGCTTATGAAGATTTATGGTAAATTTTGCACCCTGTTGAGAAGTTTAAGACTAGGAAGACAGTCAACAAAACGTTTCAATTAATCTATTTACTGGCTACAGAAAATATAAGCAAGCAAATACACTGAGTAATATTTAGGAAGCCATACATGGTTATAACCTTTTCTGCAGATATTCTTGTGTTTTCTTTGTAAGTACCCAATAATGTCAACATATTTTTTCGTTCAATAGTGCCGACTTCTTCACTGTAGAAAGAAATGTTAATCATTATTTTTTAACTATGCACCTTACTTAAGGTATTGTAGATTCGCTAAGGATTTTTTTCTCCAATAAGTGTCCTCGCAGCAAAGAGACGAAATATCTGACAACAAACATTTATTTGGGAATTACAATACGTAGGTGGAGAAAAAGTTTGCACTATGAATAAGACCGTGAGTAAAAGTTACTTAGGTGGATGAAAGTTATTAAGATAAAACGTTTTAACATTAGAGAAGTTGGCCCTACTGAACGGGAATAGTTATTTAGGATGATATTTGACATTCATTAATCAAATAAGTCCTGAAGGATAAAGCGCTACGTGCTACCTTATAATCTGGCGTTTGGGTGAGCAAAAAGGTAAAGCAGTCAACAATCCGAAGATTGGTTTGAACACCACAGTTCTTTACTAGGCATGGTCCTGTTTGGAGGTGGTATGCCGTTGCCTTCCTCCGACCTTCGAACTGACTTACCCAGCCAATTATAGGGGGACCTACAGTTTAACGTGGGTTCCGAACCACGGTGCTACTCGGTATTTTTCACATGAGCAATACTGCCAGAGGTGAAAGAAGTGGAAAGTGACAAAAATCCTAGGACCTGGCGGGGATCGAACCCGCGACCTTTGGATTTGTAGTCTGGCACTCTACCACTGTGCAACCGAGGCGCACTTTGGGTGTGCAAATAACTGATATTTTGTAATGCATACTTTCAGTTCATTCAGTTATAAGCATTGTGGACAATTCAAAAATGTTTTCACATGTTTGTCAAGGTTAAGGGTCATCAGTCCCTAAACTCACAAACTACTTATGAACTAGATTATACTGAAGACGACACAAACAGCCATGCCCGAGGGGGGGATTCAAACCTCCTACGGGGAACGGCCTCGCGCATCGCATCACAGCGCCTCAATGCGCTCGGCCGCTCCGTCGCGGCTGTGGATGATTCTCAATTTGTCAAGAAAGTAGCTTATCGATTTACCTCTGCTTAGTAATAAACTGTATTATCATCATTGCTGATTCCGCGGTGATGTTCCAGTACTCCATAGGTTTCTAAAAAAGTTCGGTCCATTGTAACTATAATTTCACAACAAACGTCACTCGAAACACACGCAGTTCTGGGGCCTACATGAAAATAAGAATGACGATTGGAGACAACAGAGTATAAGAATAATAACAAGTTGCGATCAAATATCTCCACTTTCCACAGGTAGCGGATTAAAAGCTTGGACACAGCAAGGTTAGAATAAAGGGAGGTGGCATTATCTATGCACAGCACACACGTCAGTTGAAGCCTGTCCGCCATCTTGGTCAGTGCTGGATTGCTATTTCTCCGTTAAAACTATGCATTAAGTCGACCCTCTTACTGTTAAACGCACTGGACTGACAGTCACTGCGAACTATGTACTTTCAAACAATATACTTTCTTGAATAAACAGTAATAAATACTCAGAATATTATATTTGAAAACTTAATTTTTAAAGGCTAATATGCACTCATCTAACACGTTGTACATCAAGGGAAAACCGTAGAACGGTTTATTTCTGTTTTAAGCGACAAATAACATTAGCTCTACAATACGAAAACTTCTCCAAAACTTACCAACATGGCGGAGGCGAGCTTCACTTTTTCAGCCTAAGGTCGTCTCCCTGTATTCTAACCTCCTTGGGACACACAGTATGCGGTCTTTCAGGATCCGGCGATACGTTTGTACATTGGAACGTCGTACAAGAGGCGGGCAGTTGCAGCGACACGATTTCAACCGCAGGGACAGGCGATCGTTTGTACAGGATCACGGAAGTATCGCGCCGTAGCGGCCGTCTGCATTTGCGCGTTTTGAAGATTTACAAGGTGCGAGACGAAACGGAGCTGCTAATAGAATAGTGAGAAAGTACTTGTAAACGTCGTTATGTGCGGGCTGGGCCGAGGTTGCGTTTGGCATCAACATTTGATGTGAGAGGAAAGTGGTGATCCGAATCGAGTGCGGCGGTTGGAGGCGTGGGCCACGGGCCCGTGAGAACGGCCGAGACAAAGGAGCGCGATTAGGCGTGCCGGCCGCTCAGGTGGAGAGCAGCGCGGAAAGCGAGCCCGCGGTTCAAGGGCGCCGCGCCGCGCGGCAGATATTCAAAATGCAGGCAAACTGGTTCCCGGCCGCTACACGCCGAGATGGCCCGGGCCGCCAACGGCCGATCCGGGGCCTCAAGAAAACACGGCAGCCTGAAGCGAGCGTTCTGGGCGCGGGTGCTTTTATGTCGCAGTTGCGTGACGAGCGAAAAAATATCAAGGGCGAACAAGAGAGAGGGAGAGAGAAAGAGAGAGAGGGAGAGAGAAAGAGAGAGAGGGAGAGAGAAAGAGAGAGAGGGGGGAAGAGGAGAGAGAGGGGGGAAGAGGAGCGAGAGAGGGATAGGGGGGAAGAGGAGCGAGAGAGGGATGGGGGGAAGAGGAGCGAGAGAGGGATAGGGGGGAAGAGGAGCGAGAGAGGGATAGGGGGGAAGAGGAGCGAGAGAGGGATAGGGGGGAAGAGAGAGAGAGAGAGAGAGAGAGAGAGAGAGAGAGAGAGAGAGAGAGAGAGAGAGAGAGAGAGAGAGAGAGAGAGAGAGGAAATATAACAGCGAAAAGAGAGAAGAAAGAAGGAAAAGATGGGAAGAGGAGAGGTTAAGGCCAAGACAAGAGAAGGTAAGGTAAGGCCAAGACAAGAGAAGGTAAGGTAAGGCCAAGACAAGAGAAGGTAAGGTAAGGCCAAGACAAGAGAAGGTAAGGTAAGGCCAAGACAAGAGAAGGTAAGGTAAGGCCAAGACAAGAGAAGACAAGAGAAGGTAAGGTAACCCCAAGACCAGGGAAGGAAAGGTAACACCAAGACCAGGGAAGGAAAGGTAACCCCAAGACCAGGGAAGGAAAGGTAACCCCAAGACCAGGGAAGGAAAGGTAACCCCAAGACCAGGGAAAGAAAGGTAAGGTTAGGTAACGCCAAGACAAGGGAAGGTAAGTCAAGAGTAGTTAAAGCTGAGACTGGAGAAGATAAGAAATGCATTATGCTAACAAGGGGAGTGCCACAGGGTTGATAAATGAAATTAGGGGTGGGGTGGAGCGGCGTGTGTTTGAAACACTACCCCAAAGTGTTAGGATTTCCCAGCCACACCGCCAGATGGCAAGCCATTCACAAGACAACAGCTACGAAACTTTCGGTTATATGCTCGTACGTCCGTACCGAATGGCGCGATAGCCGAGGTACTAACTGGCAATTGCACCAAGTTGAAGAGCGTGATTTTTTAATTATTCCTTTTTGTTTTTATTTTTATTTGTTTAACTCATCAATACGATAATTGACTATAATAATACTTTTATATGAAATATTGTTAACAATTTGTGCTTCGAATTTCCAAAGTACTTATTTCCTTTTCTTTATTAAGAAATAAGTACACAACCACGCAAACAGGTGTTTCAGCATATTGAACGTTTGCGCCCCACTTATTTCGTTCAGATAATCGTTTGTTGTAGTATATACTGACAAAAAAAATGTTCAAATGTTTGTATACTCTATGGGACTTAACTACGGGGTCATCAGTCCCTAAACTTACAAACTACTTATGAACTACTTACGAACTAGGACGGCACAAATATCCATGCCCGAGGGGGGATTCGAACCCCCGACCGTTGTGGCCGTGCAGACCGTGACTGAAGCGCCTTAGTCCCCTCGGCCACCACGGCCGGCTATATACTGACATATTTCGATTCTATATTATACATTCTGGATACAATACGAACAAACATTTGAAGGAAATAATTTGCACGGAAATGTTAAAACAACACAAGTTTTCAATTTGAAAGTGGTTGTATAGTCATTTTTCAATTAAAAAAAAAGCAAATAAATACTTTGAAAATACGAAGCACGAATTGTTAACAATATTTCATAAGCAGAATTATAGTCAATTAACGTTTTGATAAGTTAAATAAATAAGCATCTGAAAAAACGGAATAACGAAAAAAAAAACCTCGAGATAAGGATTCGAACACGGAACCTCCAGCTTGCTACACTTTCCAGTTACAATCTCGTCCTCCGCGCCTTACGATTCAGACCGACCGTACGGGTATATAACATAAGACCGAAAGTCTCGGAGTGTTTTTCTCGTGAATGGCTAGCCATCTGGCCGTATGGTTCGTGCTTTCTAACACTATAGGGCAGAACTGCCAACACACGCCGCCCCACCCCGAACTTTATTTGCCAAACCTGGCACACCCCTCGTAAGCGAAACGATACCGTATCTGATACTTAAATATTACCGTAGCCGCAGATTTACAGCAGCTATCTAAAATATATCTATATGTCTCTAAGACTGATTGACCTAGTTGATTTTTTGTGAACGCTGTAAATTTTGCGAACTTTCTACTTACACGGCGTTGTATAATGCATAATTTTATATACTTGTATGTAATGAATGGAGTTATCTAATGGTAGAGAACAGTATAAAAAACGATGCTCAAGCTGAAACGGGATGCTGCATGAGTATCAGATGAATATTGATTTGAAGAGCAGTTGGACGGAATGGACAGTGTGCTGAAAGGTGTATATAAGATTAACATTAACAAGAGCAAAACTAGGGTAATGGAGTGCAGGCTAAGAAAATTAGGTGATGCTGAAGGAATTGGATTAGGTAACGAAGCAATAAAGGAGGTAGATGAGTTTTGTTACTTTGACAGTAAAATAACAAATGGTGGTCGCAGTACAGAGGATATAAAATGCAGAGTGGCAATGGGAAGAAAAGGGTTCTTGAAAAAGAAAAATTTGTTAACATCGAATATTAATTTAGCCTAAGGAAGTCCTTTCTGAAGGCATTTGTGTGGCGTATTGCCTTGTATGGGAGTGAAACATGGACGATAAACAGTGCGGACAAAAAGAGGATAGAGGCTTTTGAAATGTGGTGCTACAAAAGAATGCTGAAGATTAGGTGGGTGGATCGCATAACTAATGAGGTGGTACTGAACAGAATAGGGGAGAAAAGGAATTTCTGGCATAGCTTCACTAAAAGAAGGGATTGAGTGATAGGACACATTCTTAGAAATCAAGGAATCGTAAATTTAGAATTGGAGGGAAGTGTGTGGGGTAAAAATCGCAGAGGAAGACCAAGAGATGGATACAGTAAGCAGATTCAGACAGATGTAGGTTTAATATTCTTATGTGGAGTTCTTCTTATGTGCTCAGGATAGGGTATTGTGGAGAGCTGCATCAAACCAGTCTCCGGACTGAAGACCAAAACAATAGCAACAACAATCCTAACTAGATAGTGTATAAGATATTTCATACTTGTAGAGGTTCAGGTGGTGCAAATTAGAAGCAATTCTGGTGATGACTTCACAAGCACTAATTGTCACCAGCAATATTACCTATTTAGATTAGCAAGCTTAATTTACAGAAATATAAGCATGCTTCTTGTATAATAATATACGGAAGTTTATGACAGAAATAACAGATAATCGCATACACACTTTCACGCAATAAACAATATGTTCCAGAGGGGTGCTTTCATCCAGACATGTAACAACTACTGATTAACCTTTTCATTACTGACACAGTCTGATCAGGGACAAACATTTAGCGCAATCACATTCGTTATTTTGCTTCCCGCACTGTCTGAATGAAATCTGTAATGTTGACACGTTTACAAAAAAGCAACCAAGTATTCCGTTTCCTCGTAATTCAACAGCTCTGGCATTTACGCACCCACTGAATCCCATATATAATGCGAAAGATAAACTGAGCCCTCTGACCCCACGTATCTTTACGATTCGTCAGACGATGGCAATATAGATTCGGAGGGGAGAGGTTAATTTCGCGGAGAGGTCGTTTACGCTCCAGAAGCGGTCGTAATCGCGTTTCTTGCGGTGCTCAGTCGGTGGCGGCCTATCTGAATAGAGCCAGCCTCACACGCCTACGTGTGGAACCGGAGCCATGTCACGAAGCAGAAGGAACAAGAAGTACGTGCGACGTTGCCGCTGCTTTGTCGCAATACGTATTGGGTACCAGCTGCAATCTACACGCGCTACGGCCCAGCCACGCTATTCTCTTAAGCGAGCAGCTGTCTGCAACATTAGCCTAGCCAAACTACGGGCTCTCACGAACCACTGACAATTCTGCCCTGCTGACAAGGTTCCAACATCGCGTGCCTCTTCGCAGCGAGGATTATATTCTGCGGCGGTCAATCCTCCGCTTTTTATTTTTAGCGCACCGGCCATTGTTAGGTTCAGTACACGCTGCTCGATGGACAAATTACTGCGCTTCTTTCTGACGCCAGTGGAGGCATGTAAACAGACTTTCACCTTGGGCGACGCGCCAGATACTGCAATAAGCTCTGGTACCACCGTCACGTGCTATACGCGTGGTGCGTTCCTGAATCACGTATACCCTTGCACCACAACAGCTACGTCACAACAAGCGAGTCTGCTGTTAGAGTACTTGAATACTGTCGTAATACGAGACAATTGGCAACGGTCTGGTAACTTTCATCTATAGTGTAATGTCTTGAGTCACTAGTGTTCTCTTAAAGAGAAGATAAACAGACATCGAGATAAAATACACAAAACGATCTCAATAACTACAATCTGAACCACCTTCAACCTGATATATTGTTATCCAACTAATTGGATGTACGCGGCTCACGTACTTCGATTAGCGGGATTTCACCGATATTCTACAGTGTGTATGTGGCGTATAAAAACAGAGTTGCAGTTAACAGGCCGAAGTTAAAAGCGTTTCCCTGGCAAGGCAAAGTTCCGGTATTCAGCCCCGTTTCGCCACGTAGATATGCATCACAAATGAAAGCAGCGCTCACATAGTTACGGAACGAAATATTCTTCACACGAAACTTATTTTTCGGAAGGCATCAGACGTCTTGTACTGCAAACACCTTCGCATCAGATTATGGGGCGACCCAACGAAGAAGCTCGATACTGTGCAGATATCAACAGGCGAACCTGATAACAGACTGAAGTTAGTAACATGTTCATCACACGACGTATGCACGGAGCTATCGAAGTAGTTCGTAATTTTTGACATCTTTAAAGACAGTTTCCTTGTTGATAATCTGTCAAGAGATGACGCATCTGCTCATATACCAATTTCACAGGTATTAAATGCCTTAAAGGTATTTCGCTCTTCGTATTAACAAAACTATAAAACTTCAGATGACTGCGGACTTAAACATTCATAGTGTAAGCTCTGGCAGTAAGTAGGAAACTCTTCATCAGAAGCTTCTGGATACTAAAATCCAGTCTTTTACTACAAAGACGACTTTCATGCCATTGTCTCGTTCTCAGCAAGAAGAGTAAAAGATGTGGACACTAAGAAGAGTAACAAATGTGGAGATTGTCACCCAAAAGCTGAAAATGCAGGCAGATGTAGACAAAACTTTTTAATTAACAGATCAAGTGTTCATCTTTATGGTATCGTACTGACTACAATCCTCTTCATGATCTTCAACAATGGTTGGCTCTCTGCTTAATCGAGGATGCGAGTTCACCCATAGGTTCTTCATTAATGTTTTTTTTTTCGGATTTCTTACTTTTGTCCATCAATGCATAATCAGTTTAATGCATGAAATCCCAATTTATAGTTCAACGTACTGTAATGCAAAGAAAAGTTCGGACACGCCAGTCAACAGAGATATACGAAAGAAAGATATCATGATGTCCTAGCTTGATAAGGATCTGCTTAACACTATACAGGGTGTACGACAAATGTGTTCAAAAAATGTTCAAATGTTTGTAAAGCCTATGGGACTCAACTACGGGGTCATCAGTCCCTAAACTTACAAACTACTTATGAACTACTTACGAACTAGGACGGCACAAATATCCATGCCCGAGGGGGGATTCGAACCCCCGACCTTAGTGGCCGTGCAGACCGTGACTGAAGCGCCTCAGTCCCCTCGGCCACCGCGGCCGGCGACAAATGTGTAAACGCACACAATACGAAGTACCCTATAGTAACGGCTAAACTCTCAGTAAAATGGGCTCTACAACGCATACCTTACCTGAAGAGCTACGACCACTTGTTCAGTAGAAAAGGAGAAGTATTTAGCAGAAGCGAAGATGAGTAAGTACTCTTAGATGTTAACGTGCGAACTTCAGAGAATCTGTTTATTGGACATGTTTTCTTTATTTTGGTCTACACTTGCAAGTCTAAAAATATGGAAAGCAAAGAGCTTGCAGTAGGAGAGACTGGTTTGGAAGTATCGAAGGTGAAGTACTTCAACTCGTAAGTATGAAGTTTAGAGGGTATGATTGGAGTTTGTCATTAATCACGATACCTGCTGCGTAGGTACCAGTGAAAGCAGTACTTAACGTGACGTGGTTAAGGAAAATTTGCGTCATTTCATTAAACTGGCGAAGAATTGGCGCAATACACTGGCGGCATCATTGCTAAATCACTAGACGGCAAATAATGAAACTGCCATGATGAACTACGGCAGTTTTCATGTATAACAGAAACAAAAATTAATAATAATAAGGGAAAGTGAATTAATTCGTGACTCAATCGCACAAAAATAAACTAAGATGGCCCCAGCGTAAGGGACAAGAGAATCTTCTCAGGAAAGCACAGTTCAATGTGATATCTGAAGTACATTGCCACTGTTTTGTTCTACACACGTAATGCACTATGGCCAAATAATGTAAGGTGAACAATGGGAAAAAATTAGCATCCGTGCAGCCGTAAAAGCTACACTTTTTTATACGCCCAAGCTTTACTACTTCAGCCAAATGTAGTAAGTCCCGACATCTGAAAAAGGTTGGAAATGGCCGGCCGCGGTGGCCGAGGGGACTGAGGCGCTCCAGTCACGGACTGCACAGCCACTACGGTCGGAGGTTCGAATCCCCTCTCGGGCATGGATATTTGTGCCATCCTTAGGTTTAGCTAGTTCATAAGTTGTTTGTAAGTTTAGGGACTGATGACCCCGTAGTTAAGTCCCATAAACTACACAAACATTTGAACATTTTGAAACAAGGTTGGAAATTATACAACCCGCTCTTCTTACAAAGTAGAATAAGAAGCACGAAAAAAATCGAATAATCAGCAGTCTATTGAAAAAGAAGAAAAACATTGCAACAGACTGCTGATTATTTGATTCATTCACCACTGTTGCATATGTTGGGTGACAACTACCTCTTAAAAATTCAATTCGTAAACTAGTGGAGAAATAGCACTTTAGTTTGATAGGAACTCCTTCAGATTCTCTCCTCCGCCTTTCGTTCTCTGTTGCAGATTTGTGTGGGCGCATAAAATTGGGATAGTGCTGTAGGAGGTGCAATGTCAAATACATCATCAAGGGTTACCAACAGTTACAGATCAGACAAAATGATTTAATCCTAGGTGCATTTTTAGCCCACCACAACCCAGGGCCGTAGTCAGAATTTTGTTCTGAAGGACCAACAGACAATAAAAACTGTAAATTACGACATATTTTGGTTCGGACGTAGGTTGACTACGGCCCTGGTACAAACGTCATCAAGGACGTTACCGGCGAATGAATGAAGCTGCAGTGCTGATGCGTAGATGAACAGAGCCCTACTATCGCCTTGATGTTCTACGACCGATGAACGGAGCATACAAAAATTATGGCAAAACTGATACAAAACCTTTTCACAGATGTTAGACGTCAACAACAGACAATCTTTAATAGCGCACCTGCCTAGAGAGAATCACAAATTTTCAAGTTTCATCATTGAAGTAATTGAGTTCCTTCTAGTATCTGATGTCTAATTTCTTTACGTCTTGATTGGTAGTGTCTCCAAGGATCAAAATGGGCCGCGGTGGAGTAGCCGAGCGGTCTAAAGCGCCTCGCTGCGGAGCGCGCGGTTGCACGCCGTCGGAGGTTCGAGTCCTCCCTAGGGCGCGCGCGCGAGTGTGTGTGTGTGTGTGTGTGTGTGTGTGTGTGTGTTTTTTTTTTTTTTTTTTTTTTTTTTTTTTTTTTTTTTTTTTTTTTTGTTCTTGGGTTAGTTTACCTTAGTTTAAGTAGTTTGTACGCTACGGACTGATGACCACGCAGTTTGGTCAGATATATTTACAAACATTTGAACATTTTGATCAAAATGGTACCTGTACTTTCACACACGTGTGGAAGAAAAAAAATTACGAAATATAAAATAACCAGCTCACTTTTTTCCATTTAAAATGCATCTACTTTTCCAGATTAACTACACTTAGTAAGATGATCCAATAACATTATCTCAACACACTCGCACAGGAGAACGAGATGTATACTGTTTTTACTAATTACGTTACATTTTGAAGATAATTAACAGTCATAGTCATTACATTACATGTAGTTAATTTACTTCTTGTGCTCGCATTAGAATCAGAATACGATTTATTACACTGAAATTCTGGGATAACGAAGTAAACCTTTTGAGAACTGTTACACGATAAACAAAATTAGTGTCCAACAGTAAGGTAAAATGATCAACAATCTCAAGATTGGTTTGAACACCATAGTGTCTAACTACGCATGGTCCATTTGGTGGTGGTATGCCGTTGCCTTCCTCAGACCTCCGAGCCAACTTACTCAGCCAGTTACAGGGGGGTACCTACAACTTAACGTGGATTCCGTACCAAGGCGCTACCCGCCATTTTTCACATCAGCTTGATTGCCAGAGGTGAAAGACTTTCACTTGCAGAAACACCGAAGGCTTCGCCGAGCACATCATCTTCCTCTGCGGACGATACACACACGTCACGACACACACAGCAGCTTGACTTTACAAGAGACGAAACACTGTATAACATTATAAAAAAAGAGGTATCTAACGCGACATATGATCAATACAAAAGGACAAGGCACGCCCAGGAGGCGTGCCCATGTGTCCGAGTCGACACGCGTAGTCGGGAACAGACGAGGAAGAAGACGATGACACTTGCACAAATGAAGGAAGTGACACCGATGAGATTCACCATTGAGAGGAAAACAATATCCCAATATCATCCCGAAGCAGACGTACTTTAATATGGAAACCAACACCTGAGACATAAGAAAGAATTAACAATATAGCGATAAGACACTAATATCACTAAAACCTTGGAACTGTGCCAGGTGATCGGTGGCTTGAGAGGTACTCAACGCCTGGCACAGTAGAATGTAACTAGCCACCAGGAAAGAAAAACCCTTTATTTGTAAATATTTTTCTTTTCCATCACATTGTTTTATCTCAATTACAATTAACCGCAATTTCGGAATCCACTGAATTTTGACATGTTCATCAAATCATGTAAAGTAATCATTTTATGTTTTCCATTAAAACTAACTTATCGTAATACTACGTATGATTGTTATTTTAATAGGAGCAACAAATGTAAGCAATATATATATATATATTAATTTCTTTCTTATTGCCATATAATTCAAACGCTTAAAATATGCAACTTATATGAACTAAATGTATAACATGTAAAACTACAAATTTACATCCTGATTTATATTACAAGGTAGCAGGACTTTGAATGAGAAATAAATGAATGACTGAAATGAAAGAGGTGAGAAGTGAAAAGTGACAGATAAAAATCCTAGGACTTCGCGGGGATCGAACACGCGATTTGGATTCATTGTCACTCTGAGTAGGGAAACTGGCCTCAGTATTCCAGGCCGAAATCACTGCCATCAGGGCGTGTGTGGAGGAGAATTTGCGTAGGTGCTACATAGACCATAGCATCTACATCTATTCAGACAGCGAGGCAGCCCTGACATCACTGGCAGCTCGTGCAACAAGGTCTAAAATTGTTGCAGAATGTCACAGGGTTCTGGTGGAGCTAGGGGAAAGCAATAGGGTAAACCTATTGTGGGTCCCTGGCCACTCGGGGATCAGTGGCAACGAACATGCCGACAGATTAGCCAGGATGGGGACAGAGACTCCATTTATTGGACCGGAACCTGTCCTGACAATCACCAAGGCAATGATCAAATTGGAGCTACGTAACTGGCTCAAAAGACAGCACGTAGAATATGGACCAAAGTCTATCATGGCAAGGTAATGATGCCACAGCCATGTTTTAAAATAAGCTCTACAATCCTGGCCCTGAACAGGAGAGAGATTAGACTCATGGTTGGATTGCTGACAGGCCATTGGAATTTCAAAATACACCTACATACAATGGGAATAACAGAAGAGGACCCTAAATGTAGGATCTGATGATGGTGATGAAACTGCATCACATCTAATCATCGAATGCATTGCATTGCAGAGTAAGAGGCACAGAACATTTGGAACAACCAGACCGAAGAAAATGTGTCTAATAAAGAACTGGTAAAGGGACTCCTTGCACTGTTCAAGGGCATTGGTTGGCTTTACTAGATATACAGGGAGCGATGCTGCACAATAAACTTAGTTTCGGTGTGGGCAGTGGCGGGTTGGACCAAGACTGTTTTGGCTTCCCTAAGAAAATCAAATAAAATCAAGAGTTTTATTCTTTTTTTTAATTATAGGTGGACTTTATGGTCACCGTCGGTTGCAACACTGGCTGGAATTCCCCAGCGCAGGGAATTTCGTTGGCGCGGCTCGTTTCCGCAGTTGGCCGACGAAACGGGTCAGAGCGTCCGGCATGGGCGTCAGACGGGGTATTTATAGAGTGACGGCGCGGCGGCAGGGAAACTGGCCTGGATTGTGGCGGCGGCCGCGGGGCGCGCGCGTGGCGGCATCGACCGGCCGTTGCCATGGCGACGCGCGCCGGGGGCGCCACGCCGCCGCCGGCAGCAGCACAGCACACCCACGAGTCGAGTCGATACCGGCAGCGTTCGATCCGCCGCGCAGGGCCTCTTCCCGCCGAACGATACACTCCCGCCGAGAACACCTCCGAGCACGCGCGCTTTCGGTGGACGACGAGCCCGCGCTGCGTCGCTAGCCATTCAAGTAGTCCAGTGCTTTCCAAACTGTCGATCGGTTTACCTTTTATCAGGTGCGTCGCCGGACAATTTTCAAGTATAAAATCATCTTAAGGACTGAAATAATATGTAATTGTATTGTATACATATTTTCTTTTCATCTCACAGAGAGAACTAACAATGAAGGTCTTAAAATTATAATCGTTACGGATTATGTTTTTACATCAAAGATTGAACCCTTTCATTCCCATTGTTGTTCCTTGACAACAACGTATCAAAAGCTGATTTTTATACTACACTTTTTGTATCAGTCAAAGTCGCATTTTTGTTAAATAATAATGATAATTTCGTGTGGCTCATTGGATTGGTTGCAAGTCTTTACTGGACGCCACTTCGGCGACTTGCGTGTCCATAGCCTACCCCAGTTATCCAACCGCAGATAGGGGACCTACAGCTTAACGTGGAATCCGAACCACGTGTCGTTTCTGGCGAGTCCTCAGATCGTTGAGAGGTGAAGGATGGATTAAAGCGCAGACTGAAAAAATCCGAGGTCCGACCGGGTTTCGAACCAGCGACCCTTCGGTTTCCAGTCGAGCACTTTACCCCAAGACCACCGGGCCGATGAACAAAATGCTTCTAGTACGACATTTTGCTGTTTGGAACGGCGTCTGAGCCACTTCTGAGGCAATAATCTATCCGTCTTGGAGGTTGTGTGTTACGTTGCCGTCTGTACGTGGGTATGAATGTGAGTGTGGTTCGTGTTAGTTTGTTTCGGAAGTGAATTGCCTTGTCTTTAGTGCTATGGCGAAGAATATGCTAGCATTATTTATGTGTCAGTGTTAACTACCAACAAAATATCAAAATAATAGAATTCCTTGATACACACGTCTGTGTTGTGCATGAAATATCCGGCCGCAATGGCCGAGCGGTCTGCGGCGCGTCAGTCAGTCTGTACGGCCGCTACGGTCGGGGGTTCGAATCCCCCCCTTCGGGAATGTATGTGTGTCGTATTTAGTATAAGGTAGTTCGTAAGTATTATGTAAGTTTAGGGTCTGATAAACCTGCAGTTAAGTCCCTTAAGGTTAAACATTTGAACATTTTTTGTGCATAAAATATATGACATAAAAAACAATAGTTCCATCAAAAATTTTAAAAGGGAAAATATAGAACGTGTTTGTTATATAATATCCAACTCCAAATAAAGTTTTCAAATTGCAAAATATATTTAAAAAATGTTTACTATGCTTATACACAATGTTTGCCTTTTGACAAACCTCTGAACTTTGAAGGAAATTCATTGTTTGTGTATCTAGTAGGGGAGGCGTCAACTAAGTCCTTGATTAAAAATTACGGACATATTGCAACACGGTGTAACTTTGGGCGTGGCGGTGTAACTTCAGGGCAGCAATAAATTTTCACCTTTCAAAACTGTCAACAGTGCTATTTATTTTGAACTGGCACTTACGAAGTGATGACATTATGAACCGGTTCAAAAAGAATAGCACTGTTGAGAACTTTGAAAGCTGAAAACTTCTCGTTGTCCCAAATTTATACCACCAGTCCCAAACGTTATAGGGTATCTTTATCTGACAGGTGGAGTTAGTGTATAAAGTTGCCTACAGCAGTACTTCTTATTCTCCTTTTCCCTACTATTGAGATTTACAAGAGAACAGGGACTTTCAGATTATAATTGTACACAAACAAACACTTTTTAAATTACGATTACACTGTTTATTTGCAAGCATTATAAAAATATTTGGCTGTGTATAATTTTAAATTTGCTGTTCCTTTGTAAATGCAAATGGCAGGAAAAAATGTATGTAACAAAAAGAAACAATACTACCCTGAAGCGGACGAATTGCAAAATACAGGTGTGACATAGTTAGGGCTATGGACAATTTTTTATTTACTTATTTATTGTCTTTTGGTTTCAAGACCACACTGCCATCCATAATTTATACATACAATTTCCAACTGTCAATATGGACTATTATACATGTACAATTTTGCATGCAATGCAATTTTCGGTTTCAGTTCCGCCCACTTGGAGTGGTCACTTTGAAATTCAGTATGGTCTCATGTTGCAGGCCTCTTCCTCTTCCCCCTCGTTGCTGAAGCTTCATTTCTACGTGGCTGATTATAGGCTCTGCTACTTCCTTGAGAAATTATGACCATTATGCAGGCTGACGTCCAGCGCCTATGTAACCCGCAGCAGTGTTTAGTGTCTTATGTACCCTGTCTGCCTTTTAGAGACAACCTAGTACTATATGATAAAAGTCTTTTTCTTCTCCTCCTCCTCCTCCTCCTCCTCCTCCTCCTCCCCCCCCCCTACCGCGCCAAGTACAGAGTGGGTTGTTGATCAGTCCCAGGCAATTTGTGTGTTTAAGAAGTCAATAATTTCATTCATGCAATATATATATTAACTAAAAAGTAGATGTTTGTGCAAAACCGTCAGTCTCCGAAAGATTCTGATCAGTTGCTTTGAAATTTTAGCACAAAGCTGCATTTCAATCCAGGAAGGTTTTTAATATCTATTTGTTTAATATACACTATAACCTATGTACGTAACGTTTATCGATTATTTCTAAAAAAACACTTCCCCATTATAAAATCTATATAAACACATTTACGAAACATTAATTCGATATCTAAAACATGCGCCCATTCCATTGCTTTGTCAAAAGTTCTGAGCTTTCGGTTAATAACTTTCGAAGGTAAATTGTTTTGAACATATCACTGAGGACGGGGGAAGGATGAGGGGGAGACGGGCAGCGAGAGAGGGGAGGGGGAAGTAGCTGAAGTGTGGCTGCGCGAAGTGGTTGCGTGGTTTGAGGAGAGATAAGAAATGTTTTTAATTAATTTGCGGCGCGTATTGGTTTCTCTCAGACAGTGACTGTTACGGTATTTTCGCAAGACAATGTCCTTTTGTACTGATCAGTCTTTTTCCCTTGTAATGGTGCAATGTTTATCAAGATGGGTTGTGTGATAAGAAGAAAAACAAGTGACACGTTTATCTATGTTCTTGCAATTATTACAATCCACGTTTTAAAAAGAGAGTATGTTATAATCGAGATGTTGTAACGTTCATCAATTTCTATTAAAAATTAGTGAAATCAAGCTTCTTGTGTCAGTGTCAGTTTGGTGTCAGAAAATCCAACTTGGCAGCTTGCAATGTGTCTCAAAAAAAAGTATTATCTATAGGCCTAAGATTTTCTCAGCAGTATTTCAGCTCCACCATGTTCGTCAGTTTTTATTACATTAATAAAATTAAGTTATATGATGGGCTGATCAGTTCATTCACAAAAAAGTCTCAATTATGTAACAGTCACTAATTGTCAGGGCTAACTCAATTCCGGGAGACTGATAAGGGCGTGGCGCGTGCGCGCGCGCGTGTGTGTGTGTGTGTGTGTGTGTGTGTGTGTGTGTGTGTGTGTGTGTGTGTGTGTGCGCGCGCGCGCGCGCGCGCGCGCGCGCGCGCTTTCAATCAGGAGTACACACCTACAACAGCTGAAACGAATTTTGACTATTTTGCAGGACAATTTATTGTGGAGCTGTACCAGGAATTTATTTCTATTGTATCAGTACACCATAAAATAATGTTCATTCACACACGCAGTCAGATGCAACAACACACTAAAAGAAATTTTCATTCTACAACAACCGCAATCAGATGTATTGGACAAGTTTCAACATTTGAACATTTTCACAAATATGTGCTTCGTATTTTACTGCTAGTGGCAGTAAAATGAAATTTCTTGAAAGTGAGTATTTCATATATCCACATATTCCAGCCATTACGATTTGTTACGAAAATTGTTTAAAAGTACGACTTTACAATTGTAGTCTTTTCCATCGGCAAAACTCAGTTCCTTTCGAGTTGGTTCCTGTGATGACATCGACAAAAATAAACTGGTTGTGAGTAATACTTCCTGGTATCTTCTTGTGGAAATCGTCAGTATTGTCGGTGACTTCTACGAACTCGAAAACTGCGTAATACGGCATACGGGATGAATCCTCAAAGGCGCGCATTTGTGGAATCTAGCAGCAGCCGCCAATAAAAGTTCGGCACGTCACTTGTGGCTTTCTTATCCTGCACACTCGCCGATATGTCTTAACCTGCACTGTTATAGTAAGTTATGATTTTCCGATGTGTTTTTTTTTAATGAGATAGTAATCTCTGGAAATCATAAAATGTAAGATGTTGGGATCTGAGGAAGAAAATTGTTAGTTTTTCTTTCTCACCCCCCCCCCTCCACACAGCCACACTCCTAATTTACACATGAGAATTATGGGAGTAATAAGCTGTCTCATCGTATCTGCAACCTTACAAACCTGTGTCGTGTATTTTGTACCTTAATTAATAAGGATAATTTCATTACTAACATTTTTGGCCAACTTTTTTGGTCCAATATATTACTTTTGATTGTGTCTAAATAGTCTAAGGAATATGAATAAATTGATCGTATTTAAGCCATAATTTCATCTATGACCAAATGAAGAATTGATACCAGCAAATTAACTACGTACCACGTTTCGTATTACTATAAATATTGCCAATCCCTACGAAAAGTATTCCTAATCCTTTGAAATTATTATTATTATGTCGCACAGATATAAACCCAAGTTCGCATAAATATTTTCCGCAGTTTAGTCACAGATTTACTGACTGTATCCCCAAATTAATTATCTCTACCCTACCACATCGATGTACGGAACATGTGGTACATCAACAACAAATAATACAATTCCTTGAGACAACATTGTCTCGTTATACCAAAGGTATTAAACGTAAGGAGAGGCATTGAATTAAAATTTAGGCTGTGGCCTGGATTCGAACCCGGCACCTCCTACTTACTAGGTAGGTGCTTTAGACCACTCAGCTAACACAGCGTTGCAGCCAAGCATTTCACAGGGAACATGAGGCAGAATTAAAGTATATGGTGTGGAGGGAGACGTGCTTTAAGAGAGTCCGTGTAGCTGCTTTGGCTACAACGCTGTGTTAGCTGAGTGGTCTAAAGCACCTACCTAGTAAATAGGTCTCGGGTTCAAATCCTGACCACAGCATAACTTTTAATTCTATGCCACTCCTTACGTTTAATGTAGCACAACAATTTTGATTCCTTATTCACTTATTCCCCTTGGACCTCTTTCCAACCCCCTACAGTCTCACTCGTACATAATAGGTCGCATTACTATTTCCCTTATTCAGAAGTTGGAACCTCCGTAATACCATTGCGGTGATGACAGCAGAAGGCATCCACAACACACCAGGACCAGACACCTTCTGGCACAATGCTTTGCAGGAAATGAATATTGAAGGGACTGTTTGAACAGCGCATATAACAGCCAGACGCAATGGCACGCCGGCGGATGTGCAGCCTGGCAACAGCAACAAGACGGCGGCCGTATTGACAGTGTGACGCACCTGTGACGTCACAAGTCGGGTTCTGGAAATAACGCTGTGGAGGGCCTGCGCAGCTGGACGGCTGCCCGCGCTGGACCATGCATAAGCCGACGCCACACATCTCGGACTTGGCTCCTGCACTGACATGCACGTCCGGAAAGAGCAACACCGCCCACTGTGTGTTTTCCCTTCCTTCTGTTGACACAAATAAATCTCGCCCCGGTCTCATCCAGTCCAGAATAGCCCATAAAATACTTGCCCGTGCACAGTAACTGCGCAATCGATCATACGCTACCAGCAATACCGCTTCCCAGCGACGCGCAATTTTCGTTGGTCGTTTTTGCTGTTGTCGCGACTGGAATGTTTCCATATGGAGAGGCATTGAATTAAAATTTATGCTGTGTCCGGGAATCGAACCCGGGACCTCCTATTTACTAGGTAGATGCTTTAGACCACTCAGCTAATACAGCGTTGTAGCCAAAGCAACTACAAGGACTGTCTTAAAGCACTTCTCCCTCCACACCACATACTTTAATTCTGCCTCATGTTCCCTGTTAAATGCGTATCAAATTGCCACGGCTCTTCTACATTGGAATAGCACCCCAGCAAAGAACGCTAATAGGAACTATCCCGCCTTGTTCCTCAGGCCGAGGTGATATATATATATATATATCTTTGCTGGGGTGCTATTCCAATGTAAGAGAGCCCTGGCAATTTGATACGCATTTCACAGGGAACATGAGGCAGAATTAAAGTATGTGATGTGGAGGGAGACGTGCTTTAAGACAGTCCGTGTAGTTGCTTTGGCTGCAACGTTGTATTATCTGAGTGGTCCCGGGTTCGAATCCCGGTCGCAGCATAAATTTTAATTCAATGCCTCTCCTTATACCTTTGGTATAACGAGACAATGTTGTCTCATGGAATTCTATTATTTTGAATGTTTCCTTTAATAGAAATAATTCGCAACATAGACCAAGTAGTGGGTTGGGTAGAACAAAGGACAACATGGCCAGATGGAACTACATCGGGGATGAATCAACACACTACGAATGTGGATCCGAACAAACCCCCAAGCCCCTGTACAGCTGTCCTCAGTGCCCAGTAAGCTGCACGCTGGAGGACATATCGCAGGCCAAGGACAATGCCGTCGAGCTTGCTAATTTTTGGTCTGATTATATTGAGTGGTTTTGTAATTTGTTTATATGTAATCTCTCTCGTTTTGTGTCATACTTGTACTCTTGTCTTTGACCTTTGTATGCAGCGCTTTTGACACGAATAAATAAATAAATTCGCAACATACGACAATGCCGTTCAGAAAAATTTCCAACGAAATTTTATAATCATAATTTTAAAACTGTTTTGTCGTAGAAAATATGCTTGAGAAATATCAGAACTAGCTTTCTTCTAAAATGAGCGTTATTTATGTACTTACTTAATTGTAATATAAAAAAGGTAAAGCAGTCAACAATCTCAAGATTGGTTTGAACACCATAGTGTCTAACTACGCATGGTCCTGTTTGGAGGTGGTATGCCGTGGCCTTCCTCCGACCTTCGAACTGACTTACCCAGCCAATTATAGGGGGACCTACAGTTTAACGTGGGTTCCGAACCACGGTGCTACTCGGTATTTTCCACATGAGCAATACTGCCAGAGGTGAAAGAAGTGGAAAGTGACAGATAAAAATCCTAGGGACCTGGCGGGGATCGAACCCGCGACCTTTGGATTTGTAGTCTGGCACTCTACCACTGTGCAACCGAGGCGCACAATTGTAATATATAATTTGTTTATTTAATATTGGGCAGTACGTGTACATCAAGCCTCTGCAAATCACACAGAAGAGCGTGGCAGAAGATTCGTGGGACTGCTTTTATGACATTTCTTTACAGTTCCATTCTCTAATAGCTCGCAGGAAAATGAACGCTTAAATCTTTCTGTTTTCGATCTGATTTTTCTTGTTTTATTATGATAATGATGTCTACCTATACCCGCTCGGTTAGCCGTACGGTCTAACGCACCGCCGGGGAGGGGGGGGGCGTACCGGCCCCGGTTCGAATCCGCCCAGCGGATTAACAAAGTGGGTCGGAGTGCCGGCCAGCTTGGATGTGGTTTTTAGGCGGTTTTCCACATCCCTCTAGGTGAATACCGGGCTGGTCCCAAAGTCCCGCCTCAATTACACGATTCGCAAACATTTTGTAGCACTTTACACTTTCCCACATATAACACTATACGCAGACATTTGGGGAACACGTTTCCTCCCGGGGGGCATGGGATGGCGGCAGGAAGGGCATCCGACCACCACGTCAATATTAACATGCCAAATCCGCATAACCAAAGCCGACCCTGCATATGCGGGAATAGGGCTAAAGAGATAGACAGATCATGTATTCCTATGTAAGTGTGTGCTAACAAAATGTTAAAATTCCGGAGAGAAAGTTGATAGAAGATATTCCGCAAATAGATGTCGTCGCAACGAATAACGCCATGTTATAATTATTTCCACCCTAACTCGTGGGTCATTTTCGTGACACTCTCATCCCTATATCGCGATAATACAAAACGAGCTGCCCTACTCTGAAATTTCTCTAAATCGTTTGTCACTCCCACTTGGGGATCCCACAATACGCAGCAATGCTACAAAACAGGACGCACGAGTGTGGTGTAGACAGTTTCCTTAGTAGTAGTGTTGCATCTTCTAACTGTTCTGCCAATGAAACTAAGTCTTTGGTTCGCTTTCTCTACAATATAAGTACAACAATGTTTGAACTGTTTTTCGACAGTCACCAAAAGCATTGCGACATTCTCTTATCGTGGATTTAAGTGTTTTTATTCTTCTGCCGTAGATGTCTGCCGACTGTGGATTGAACCGGCGTGTGACAGTCGTATTCAGCTTTTCGTTGTCAAAACGTTGACCGCAACGTTGAAACAACCCCGCGAAGTGCTACGTGCCATTCAGAACAAAACCCGTGGAATGCATACTACATGGTTTGATCTGCTGCATGACAATATTCGTTCCCCCACACGGCTCGGCGCACATCAACTGTTTTGCAGAAGACGACTGTCACACGTTCGTTCCATTCACCCGCGACAAACTTCTACGACAAAGCAATGATTCCACGATATCATAAGTGTCAATTCTTTAGTAACTACAAACAAAATAGTTTCTATCTCTTAATTTGCTATGAAACGACACCTAGTATGCTCACTTAAAATATGTTGAGAATTACCTTTTTTGAATCAATTTTGAGACATATTAATGTGAAAATATTCTCCGTTGTCTGACTGACCGTCTTCGGGTACTGAGGAGGTAACGCAACAAAGTGGTTCAAATGTTTGTAATCCTATGCGACCCAACTACTGTGGTCATCGGTCCCTTGACTTACAAACTACTTCAACTTACGCTAAGGGCAACACACACACACACACACACACACACACACACACACACACACACACACACACACAAGTCCGAGGGAGGACTCGGACCTCCGACAGGAGTTGCCCTCAGTTCCTGGAATGATGCTTATAACTGCGCGGCCAACAAGCAGATGTTTTATCAAAAGTATTACTTAGGATCAAAGTCTTAATTATGGATAGGTGAGATACATGATTAGAACACATTTGTTCCTAACCTAGCGATAAACCTTCACATTACTATATCTCTGCTCCAACTTCAGTTTAAATGTGTGGCGTTAAGACATCGGTAAGTTGGAGGAAGGAAGCTTAAGGTTTAACGTCCCGTTGACTGCTTGGTCATTAGAGACGGAGCTAAGGCTCGGAGTTTTGGGGAAGGAAAAATGAGCGTCATCAACAGCAGAAGTGATTTAGAAAACCATGAATGGCTGGAAGGAAACCAACGTATACACGAGATAAGCCAGATCCATTCAGAGTGAACTGTGGGACAGTTTTCTGGCGGGTGGCGCTGACTTAAGAGCCTCATGCGTCGCGTTCTTGCTCTGGTGATGACACGTCGCCAGAAATTCCTGTCTCGTGACCTGTGAGACTGCCAGACCAGAACATTGAGATATGTCACGTTTGTTGTCATGCCTACGTTATCAGTACGTTCCGTGCGCTGAGGAACAGTAGTAGTAGTAGTAGTAGTAGTAGTAGCAGCGGCACCGGCTGTATTCAGCCCGAATGCTAGTGTGATGCAGCTCTCCGTGTTAACTCCACTACAAGAAAATTCCTTCAAGTATATGAATCTACTGCACTTATTTATTGTAGTCAGCCGGCCGCAGTGGCCGAGCGGTCTGCGGCGCGCGAGTCACAGTCTGCACGGCCGCTACGGTCGGGGGTTCGAACACCCCCCCCCCCTCGGGCATAGATAAATGTTCAAATGTCTGTAAATCTATCGGACCAAACTGCGTGGTCATCAGTCCGTAGCTTACAAACTACTTAAACCTAGGTAAACTAACCTAAGGACACACACACACACACACACACACACACACACACACACACACCCCAGGGAGGACTAACTTCCACGGCGAGCTCCGCATCGAGACGCTTTAGACCGCTCGGCTACTCCACCGCGGCGATAGAATTAGAAATGAATTTGTTAGAGGAGTTGTGAAAGTGGGACCCACGGGGAAGAAGTTACAAGAGCGTAGACTAAGGTGGTATGGACACTTGCAAACAAAAGAAAAAGAATGAAATAAATCGCAATTTGCGATGTTGTGGCTTTACTGTAAGAGGTTTAGATGGAATACCAAACTGTTGCGAATGAAAATTTGTGCCCGGCCGAGATTCGAACCCAGGATCTCCCGCTTACTAGGCAGACGCGTTGACCACTCCGCCACCGAGGACACAGTGACCAGCCCGACTGCAGAGGACTCTTTGCTGCACGTCTCCCGCCACACACAAATCTCCATTCGCCACGCTGTCTCTTTCCTATACCACAGCCTATTTATTCTATAATGCTCGCAGCCACAATACTGTATTCCCGCATCAGGGAGAACAGACCATGAGGTATTGAGACAATTAATTGCCGTCAGGAGCCCAGCCTCGGCTTGTATACAATTACATATATATTTTTGACGAATTACAGCGTTGAAATGAATGAAATAAATCGCAATTCGTGATGTTATGACTTCACTGTATGAGGTTTAGGTGGAATACCAAACTGTGGCGAATGAAAATTTGTGCCCGCCCGGGATTCGAATCCGAGATCTCCCTCTTACTAGGCAGACGCGTTGACCACTCCGCCACCGAGGACACAGTGACCAGCCCCACTGCAGAGGACTCTTCCCTGCACGCCTGTAATTCGTCAAAAATACATATATATATAATTGTATACAAGCCGAGGCTGGGCTCCTGACGACAATTAATTGTGTCTCGATACGTCATGGTCTGTTCTCCCTGGTGCGGGAATACAGTATTGTGGCTGCGAGCATTATAGAGTAAATAGGCTGTGGTATAGGAAAGAGACAGCGTGGCGAATGGAGATTTGTGTGTGGCGGGAGACGTGCAGGGAAGAGTCCTCTGCAGTGGGGCTGGTCACTGTGTCCTCGGTGGCGGAGTGGTCAACGCGTCTGCCTAGTAAGCAGGAGATCCCGGGTTCGAATTCCGGCCGGGCACAAATTTTTATTCGCCGCAGTTTGGTATTCCATCTAAACCTCATAGAGTGAAGCCATAACATCGCAAACTGCGATTTATTTCATTCACTTGAACGCTGTAATTCGTCAAATATATATATATAAGCAGAGTTGGAGATATAAAGACTGAAGGAGTAGAAGGAGAGAAAGACCGAAGATGAGTTGGAAGGATAAGATAGCGGGGGAGCTAAGGGAGAAAGGGTGGAAGAAGGAAGAAGCAGTGAATAGAGTATTACGGAGGAGAAGGATCCAGAAGAGCAACGCCGACCCTACTTGACGTGGGACAAGGCTACGATGATGAAGAAGAAGAAGAAGACTGACTGTAGTGTTTGTCCAGCCGGGTACTTGTATTTTGTGGAATGTGTTATGGGACGGCAGCCGTGGTGAAGCTGGCGGGCTGGGCGCAGCCTGGGTCAAGCGGCGCTGGCAAGCGGCTCTTCCCGTGACATCAGCGGCCGCTTCCGCGTGGCCGCTGGCACGGGGCCGAGCAACAGCTGCCGCCTGCCGCACACCGCACGCGCGCACGTCCACTATCAACACCAGGCGCAGGCGCAGACGCCGCCACAGCTGACCAGCGCCGCCTGCACCACTACATCACACCACCAGCTGCGCCAACACTCTGCTGGACAGCTAAGTTTGGAAAGGCAAGGCACTGGACCACAGTCTGGCATACAGTCCCACAGATTTTTGTTATACGCCACGACAGCAGCGCCCCAAGCGGCTGGCGAGGTACATCTAGGAATTAGTCTTGTGTAGTTCGCGAACGAACTAGTTCGGAAGAGCGCTCCCACAGGCGAACTACGCGAACTAGTTCGCTGATCCCTCGCCTCTCAGGTCGTCCGCTCCTTTTCCGAAGACTGACGGGGAACAGCCGAGAGGACGCGAGAGCGCGCAGAATCGCGTGATTCCCTTCTGCCAGTTACCTTCATTTAGAGCTGAGATGCAGCTCAGCTGTGGTTTCATAGTTTGCCGCCTCAAGAAATCTATTTTAAAAATAAAGTACTAGGAGTACTCTGTATGCAAAGTAGTTGAATACCATTGTATCACCCATTCGTGTAAATTACTGGTTTATTTGCCGAAGTATTTGATGTCAAATTGCCCAAAAATACGGGTAATAGCACAAGCTTTGGCAACACTGATTCATTATATAAAAAAGATGTCATTAAAAAAAGAGCTCTTTTAGTAGCGGTAGCAAAAGCCAACAAGAGCCGACGAACTAGGAGCACCGGATGATTATGCCAAACGAATCTCGCTTCACAGTTCGTTGGATTCTTTTCCGAAGACCGACGGGCAATAGCGAGAGAGCGCCCAGCAGAATTAAAAATCACGTGTTTGCCTTCTGCTGATTAGAGCCATTTCGAGGTGAGCGTCTGCCTGCTAGATTAAATAGCTCAGTGTTGCAAAATTTATGTTTTTAAGTATTCTGCACTCTGCAATATCTGACTAATAAATTTCATAATGCCAAGATATAGAGAACTCTTAACTTAAACGCGAGAAATTATCAACAAACTGTTTCTTTTGGTTTGCGTGATATCTTCAGCAAGCGCATGAAGCAGCTAGGTGGGGGATATTTCCCCCTCCACCTGCACGCGCAGACCACGCCGCTCAGTTGTCACTGGGAGCGGCCGAACTAAAAGAGCGAACTAGTTCGCGGCTCTGCCGCGAACTAAACTGAGCGCTCCCGTTCGCGAACTATTATGCGCAAGTCTACTCTGAATACGATACGGGATGAGTGTGAATAGTGCCGTTTAAATTGATTTTTACATACTTTTTAAGACAGGGATGGTACGTACTCCATAAAAATTGTAAGTAACTAGAAAATAAGTCCACATTTGTCTCAATTACGCTTTCCTAACAATCATTGGAAGGTATGAAATCGTACTTTGCAAGACAGTTAACATTATATTGAAATTTACGACTTTTTATTCAATAATTTCATTTTCTATTAAGAACAAAAAAGGCTAATGAACAACAGCAAACCCGACCTTTGCAGAAAGACGTCGGGTTTCTTCTCAGAAACGTCAAGGTTTCTTCACTACAATTCCACTTAAATCAGTAAGTGTTGAACATAAACTTAACATGGAATGCAATACGTACATTATTTATTGTACCAGATCAGCCACTACTACTGTAGCTGAAGAAAAATCCTCACAAACGTGACAATAAAACATCGAGGGACAAAAAACCACACACATTTAAACAACAAAGCAGAATCCAATCACAATACAAAGTATATACGTTTATAAGAAAGACGAGTTAAGTGGAAAAATGTTCGAATCAGACTCCACATCGGATTTTTACACGCCAAAGAATGAACACACCGCAACAGGAATTAATGTTTCTCGTCTGCTTATATTCTCTTACTTTCAGCGGAGTGGGCTGCAAAATATACGCATATTCGGAAGTATTTCGTCTTGGATAAATTGGTGTTTATATCACCGAATCAAGGAAATCCGGCTGTTTTCACAGTTATTTCACGATGATTTACGTCTTTCGAAATTTTACTAATGCTTGGAACGTAAAAATTACAGAAACTATCTGGTTAATTACATAGAAAAGTAATTATGAACAAACATTGTTACGGCGCCTTGCTCCCCACTAGAAGCGCTAGTGTCGTTGCAACTGTCAGTTGGTTACAACTTTTGCAGTAGTGAGTGTCGCGACTGTGTATGTTAGACTATGATAGGACTCTGCAAGTTATCAAACCAACAGATTTCTGCAGATACGTGGACGATAGGTTGGTAATATGGCCTTACGGAAGGGATGAGCTACACCAATTTCTTAATCATTTAAATTTCATTCACGCTAGTACCAAATTTACTAAGGAAATAGAAAAGGATGGCTGCCTTCCATTCTTGCATGCCCTTGTTCGTCGTAAAACTGACGGAATATTAGGACATGCAGTATATCGCAAACGTAAGCACTCAAATCTGTATTTAGATGCCAGCAGCTGTCACCACCCTTCATAAACAATAGGGGCTCTTGCAACATTGCTGCACAGTGCACACTGTATATTGATGAGATGATAAGAACTTGCCAAAAGAGCACACACACGTCAACAACATCTTTAAAGCGAATGAATATTCCAAATAAATTCGCAGAGCATCCAATATGTGACCTGGAAGAAGAAAAGACCTCGCGTTCAAATGATTATCATGGCTGCTATCGCAACAAAATCGCCACATAATAGCGCCCGACTTTGTTCAACGCTGCTGCATAGTAATGCGATAACGAACATACTGGTGGAAATTGAAAGATGTAATCGGATTCCAAACTGGTGGCCGGACGTAGAACACCAAAAATAAATGTTGTATAACATACGGTTAATGTTTGGACGATCGTAAAACTATCTCCTTTACTCAGTTTGTGAAAAGTAGCAGTCAGCAGGCGTCTAGAAAGAAAAGATTTATAGTTATTAGTAATATGCACATGAAAGAGATCGGAAACAGTAAGACGGTGATGATCGTGCGGCATTTGTGGCCGTTAGACTCCAATTAGGGTCAAGTTCAGCCTGCCCGGTGCAAGTCTTTTTAGCTGACGTCGTAAGGTAAGTAAAAGGTAAAGCTGTCAACAATCCGAAGATTGGTTTGAACACCACAGTGCTTTACTAGGCATGGTCCTGTTTTGAGGTGGTATGCCGTTGCCTTCCTCCGACCTTCGAACTGACTTACCCAGCCAGTTATAGGGGGACCTGCAGTTTAACGTGGGTTCAGAACCACGGTGCTACTCGGTATTTTTTCACATGAGCAATACTGCTAGAGGTGAAAGAAGTGAAAAGTGACATAAAAATCCTAGGCCTTAGCGGGGATCGAACCCGGGACCTTTGGCTATGTAGTCTGGCACTACCACTGTGCAACCTAGGCGCACTTAGCTGACGTCACTTCGGCGAATTGCGTATCAATGACGAGAACAACACCCAATCCCCGAGTGGAGGAAACTCTAATCCGACCGAAAATCTAAACCGGGCCCCGTGTGCCGATACCCACCACGATGTCCACTAGACTATGGAGACCGACAGGGAACAGTAATTTACCTATAACACCAATAACAATTTGTGAAGCAACTGCGGCTTTACCACAATAGTGCGATTTCAAGGAAAATGTCATTGCTTAAGAAATTTGTGAATGTTGGCTTGCAAGTATGAAATGAATCACTAGCATGTTACATAAGGTTTCTCCACGGTGCGTCTCCAAACTATAGTATATATCGTGTTGATAGCAATAGACTATGACGCTGATTTCTTTTTAGCGCTGGAGTAGGATATGCTGAATAATAGGAGCCTGCGGTAGGACTTAACCTGCGTTCCACATGTTGTAACTAGCTTTCCTCGATGTTCAGCAGTATTCAATTTGACATAAAATGTCAAATCAAGTCCAGCTAGTCTACTGCCAGAGTGTCAGATTTTCACGAAATTGCAATGCATTATCCAACTCCTACTTCTCAATTTTAAATTGCAGTCCCACTATTTCCTGTTTCTGATGATACAACAAAACTGTATCCTTACATACTCTCGTCTCCCATAAAGAACTTACTGCCTTACTTAGTCACGGAACTACATAGCCATAACGCGTTGAGTGGGTTCATGAAGTTACCAGCAGCGTCTAGTTCACGGTATAGACGCTTACATCACCCTCTGCACTTATTCGCGCGGTCCCAACACTTAAAGGTCACGAGTGATTCGGCACGTTTCTTTCCGCCCAATGCCTCATTGTCTCGCTTCTTGCACTCTCGACGTCTGTGATCTTAATTCTGTTACTGCTGTCTGTTGACTTACGATATTTCACAATTTTCCTACTGCTGGACGTACACTGCAGTGCTGTATTTATTTTTAAATTTATTCAAATGTTTGTAAATCTATCGGACCAAACTGCGTGGTCGTCAGTCCGTAGCTTACAAACTACTTAAACCTAGGTAAACTAACCTACGGACATAGGGAGGCCTCGAACCTCCGACTGCAAGCAACCGCGCGTTCCGCAGCGAGACGCCTTAGACCGGTCGGCCACTCCACCGCGGCAAATTTAATGTTCAATTCATCCTGACATCCAGTTACTTCTCCATAAGCGCATCTCGTTCCACATCATCTTTGTCAACATATTGTATTGCACCCTGCCATCTCAATATTCTGTTATTTTACACGCTTAAAATTCGGGTTGCATTGCTGTAACCCTTTCAGACCTGATTTTTTTTTCTGAAAATATTCAAATGTTTAAATGTTTGTAGAACTTATGGAACTTAATTACGGGGTCATCAGTCCCTAAACTTACAAACCACTTATGAACTAGCTAAGACTAAAGACGGCACAAATATCCATGCCCGAGGGGGGATTCGAACCCCCGACCGTAATGGCCGTGCGGACCGTGACTGGAGCGCCTCAGTCCCCTCTGCCACCGCGGCCGGCGATTCCCCCCCCCCCCCTTCTTCTGAAGGAAGGATTTCTTTTTTTGCTGCATTCCTCTTAAGTTACTTTTTAATGATTTTAGAAGCAACATTTACGCTGTTGTATGCATCTATTTACATACTACAAAAAAGCAAGGCTTCTTTTTATGGACTAACAGTTAATTTTGTAGCACTAACTTTTGTACTAAATAAACTAACTGATCATTCAATAGTTGACATGCAAAATAATTATAACTACTTTTCGGTTGTACAGTGGAATACAAGTAACCCACAACTTGCGTAGTCTTTGGCGTTCACTACCTGCTGCGCAGTGCAACACAGACTACTTGGTATTTTTATAGCGATCTTCCGCAGTTGACAGTAAGTGTGCACGATGAATAGGTTTAACATTTTTTGTCATATACATGATGATTCAATTGGGAAAAAAAATTTCTGATCTATCTTAGACACTGTAAAAGTTATGTACACAATTGTAGCCAGAGGGTCTGAAAGGGTTAAACTACCTTGATGTATGTAGGCCGGTTTCGCACTTTCTTAGACTTCAGTCTCCTTACAGCCGGATACAGGTTCTCTCTTCCGATCTGAAGGTGTGTATACATTGAACGCGTTATTTATGAAGTGACTGCTGTCTCAGCTCCTCCCTCCGCTGTACCCACATATAAAGGAGGGGGGGGGGGGGGGGTGAAAGCAGTGAATGTTCTCCAGCACAGCTTCAACATTCGACTTGGTCTCAGCATCAGCTGAACTATTTTTACTTTGTGATCATGGAACTTCAAGAAAAATGAATGTACCTCAGTATAAAAAGCACCAAGAGACAGTGTAGGTCTTGAAGAATTATGAACAGTAAACAGGAAAACTAAATAAGATGGCCACAGTGAGGTTAGAAGCACACTAGTTGAATGTATCCCAGCTGCGTCACTTAATTACATACCTTACCTCTCACAATAACTGCAGGGATTGGCAACCATAGGGAATCAGAGCATTTAACTGTAAGAAGTACAATTAAATTTAGTATTTTTTAACTATCCTCCTCTATACTCTTCTCAGATTATTTACATCTTTGGTTTCATATCTCTAAAGATGTGATTAAAATAAAAAAAAGGAAGTGGCAAACATGAAACGCGATAACAGGAGCTTCTAATAAACAGCAAAATGACCAAGTGCAACAGTAACTTAGTGAAATAGTTAACTTAGTCACTTCTGTATAATTTCTAAAGGCCGTCAGTTACAAAATGCACGGTTCAGAATGAACACAAAGAACTGATAATTGAATAGCACTGTTGAATGTTAGTATTCCTTTCACACATTCTCCGACAGGTTGATTTACGTAACTCTTAGGAGTGTACGCGGCAACTTGTTTTTCTTTAGAGCTGCGTAAGCAGTTAAAGGAACGTATTAGCATGTCACCTATATAACAACAACGTTGCCTGAATACAAAATGTCTCGCGTTTCAGCGCATGCATCTGGTTCGTAAAGACTTTTTTCTCATTAAAAAAAATTGTGTTTGTGTATCAGGTAAAAGGCGTACCCAAGAAACACGAGATAAGTTCCTGCAACAACTTATCTGTGTTTTGTCCTTGGCGCAGGTGCAGTGAAAAGTAGTTACTCCCTAGAAAATCTGAACTCTGTTCTGTTTACCTGATACCAATAGGTTGAAAATGTCGAGCTAGCGTTATATGTAACACGTTCAACTATACTAGTAGAAGACAAGATCTTATAGCGAACAAGGAGACCACACGGCAATTTATTTATTTGCGTTATAGCTACTTGAGCGTTTAGCTACCTGTAATAAAGGCGAAAAATTCTGACGGTCACCGTGGTAAACAGTAGCGTTGTGGACTGGCAGTTAAGAAACTGTATGATCAACGGTTCGAATCCTTCTGTTACATTTTAAGCCAATTGGAAAGGTAGTCGCCATCTTTGAGAACGTCAGGTGGTACTGGACGTCTTATATTAATCATTGCCAGTCTCGATTTTTCATTAATTTCTGGGCCACGCATTTCGGAAAGTAATTCCCACTACGAATAGCATTTCTCGTTAACTACTGCAACCTAAATGTAATGTTTACAATCGTCGAACTGCTGCATTATTTGATGTTACTATAATGTCAATCGTTTGTATTTGCCGACATATCTTCCCTATAAATACAGGCGAATTTCTTTAAAATCTTTAATTACCTTTATTCTGCCTGCTGTTCAAATGATGTTTCATGCTTTGAAGTACATTACGTATTTATCGAGCTCGCCACAATTTGACGTTTCCTTGGTACTCTCCTTACAGCTTTTGGTTTCTGTAAGTCCTCAGGAAACGGAAATATTGCTGGAGTGTCATTTGCCAGTTGCCGCTTTCGATCGGTGGTAGCATACATGAACTTTTCTTCAAAATGACAAGAGCATATGTAACTATACTTTGTAGGCTGATACTTATCACGCCTCATACTGGCTACCCATTGGGTTAGCGACTCCGTGATTTTCATCGGAAATCTGTATAAAGAATAGTTTAATTACAGTTCATATACCTAGGCTATTTACTCAATGGTAAATACCCTTTTGTACACTATATAAACAACTGTCATTACATTAAAACACACCAAATACATCCGTCCTCTGCTTAGCTTTTTGATGGTCCTGAAGTAAACATAATTTTGAAACTTGGTTTAAGTGTAATGAATGTTTATAGACAAATACACGCTGACACACAACGACCTATATAATTACATCTCTCTTTATGTATGCTATTGCAACAGTTTTATCACTGCGGTTGCTGCAGTTGTACGCCAAACACACAATGCGCATGATTTATCATTAATAATAGCGCTTACACGTTAGTTTAGATTACAAACAGAAGCGTCTGCTCACTCTACTGCTTCAAACTGACGTTCTCAGATATGGCATCCAATGTTGCTTAGTGCTGCCACCCAGCGCGCTGTATCTTGCCTATAGCCTCTCTATGTTGTTTATACACCTTTTTTGGTGACGGCAAGTATAAGTGGAGCTGGCTGGAGTAGCACGAGAGAAATGGAAACCAAGGCCACCAACGTGGCGGCGGCGACGTCTCTCAGGGGCGTATTGTGGCGGACTTAGCAGCGCACCTAGGTGCCACTCCTCGCCTCATTAGCAGCACTGCGATAACCATTCGCGTCTTCCTGCCGTCGCTTCCTTCTCTCGTTTTCCTGCACACGTTTCTCGCCACACCTTCAACACCAACTGCTTCGTATCCAGCCATATTACATTTTAACAGCTCAAATTAGACTCACAGGAAATAAAAATATGTTGCTATATTCTCATCCCGAAGTTCAAACTCACCGTACTAATTCACAAAATAACCAAAACTCATTTTAGCTGTGTTTTCATCGTTAATCCCAAAAATCTTAATAATGACTCATACATAATTGCTCAAATGTTAGCAACATATTCTGTAGACGTTTATCTAGAATTGCCTTTTTTTCGTCTTTGAAAATCCTTATATGTTACCAATATACACCCGAAAAACCACTACGTATGAAAAGTGCCAATTACTGAGACACTGCGTTTCAGGCGCTATGATAGTTAGAACTCTATTTCAAGAAATTTACTGGTCGGAAAATTTTCAATTTTTTTTTTATTTTTTATTTTCCACATCTTGCGATTAGATATCTTAGCTCGACGAAGAGTTAATCTCAATGGCGTATATAACTAGGGGACGCGAGGGGACTTTACGCCGCCCCCCCCCAAAGAAAAACAACAAAATAAGTAATAATAATAATAATGAAAATAAAGAACACGATAAGTACGGTATCTCAATTATTTTAATGAATGATGTCTGAAGACATCGCCGTGATGGACAGTCACACTTCGCCGTTTTTAAGAGTTCCATTTTTTATGATTTAATGTCAACAATAAAAACTTTTAATCTCATTTAAGTAAAAGGGACTTCAACGCAAATTATTCTCTGAATATGAACAGCAAAACAAACAAAATATGATGGGGTGTCTACTTAAAATTACTTATCTTAACCCAGATGATCATGACGTCCTTCCAGAAGAATGGTGTTTCGTGTCTTCTTCTTCTTTTAAAGTAGATTGTTGCCTTTTGGCACAATCACTTTCTCCAACATCTAACGGTATTAAGAATGTCGGTCATTGACATTCAGATACTAATAATTGTTTTAGCACGTCATTCTATGTTAATCACTTTGAAGATAGGGATTTCAGAAGCAACGTACAAGTTAACTCTTGATTTTGGGTGTGTAAATACTTACACATCAATTTTATTTTTATTATTCAGAAACATATGGAAGGCTTTACATTTAAAATGTCATATCTAACATGTAATATTTGTGTCTTTATTTTTACTTCGTTTCAGAAGGACAGCCTATTATGGCGACATTAAGGGTGCAATTCGTGTAAAATCAATGTTGCAACATTTGAACGATCTATTCCAGATGTAATAACTATCTTAAACCAGAACTAAACAAAAAAATCAGTATCATCTGGGTTAATCAACCCCCTCCCCCTCACAAAAAAAAGAAAAAATGCTATATTCGCAGCTGGTTGAACTCATTTTCATTATTCGTTAAAGTTACTGTGCAGCTTCAGATTAAGAGAAGTATTGCAACATATTGTAAAAGATTTCCCCAGAGGTAAAACATACTGCCAAGACTTGGCGTAAGATGGAATTTAGCTAAAGTATAGCAACTTTTTAATTTAAAAGGATATATCGAAATTTTGTTTAAATTTTCTAGCACAGTAACAGCGTATTCAATTATATTCTCGATGCCGGGGTGTGCCCACTTCTCTTCAAGCGGACTTTCCGCACATTAAGAAACACTAGAATAATAGTGCTTTTTTAAAAACAAATTCTGTGAATAAATTTGATCTTGGAAATCGTATTTCATACCTTCTCTGATAAAGGACTGAGTATATTTTTGTCATTCAAAATATCCTCAGTATGTCACGAAACATATAATGATACTGTAAAAATTTTACCGATGTACAGAATTTTTCACACACGCAGCACATCAGCTGTAGCAAGGAAACAGGAATTAGCTGAAAAATGTTCCTGTCGGAGCACAAAAAAAGGCAAATGTTCCCGTTCAAAAGAGTGGCGAACCAACTGCCTCATTCTGTATTCCTCGCCAAAAATTGGAGCATTCAAACACATCGCACTTCCATTTGCTGAAACTGAATAGCAGATAGTAAGGGGTGGGGGTGGATGGGGGGGAGAGAAGAGAGATCGCCTGTAGGAGAGAGAGAGAGAGAGAGAGAGAGAGAGAGAGAGAGAGAGAGAGAGAGAGAGAGAGAGAGAGAGAGAGTAGCAGCAGCAGTGAAAAAGTTGAATAGATGGAGATAGTAGCATGAGGCGAAGAGGGGTGCGGAGCAAAAGAAAGGTGACAGTGGAAATTAGGGAGAGACGAGTGGATTCCATCCATAAGCTATTCACCAAACAGTCGAAATATGCCAAGAATTCTGACCATGCCGTATTCATCTGTGTTAAAGTTTCACATCTTAGAGGTGCCAAGCCCGACCAATCCACCAGCAAGGTGACTGAAGAGACAGGCACCTGTTTGTGAGAAAGTGACTGTGTGGCGATGTGACAGAAAAAGGTACACTGAACGGTAGCAGAGAGATAGTGAAAGTGGTAGAAGTAGCAAGAAAGATGCAGGGAAAAGGATGAAGACGTGACCGTGGAAGAGGCACGAGAAAGTGCCAGTATGAGAAAAATGACATTGGGAGATATATAGACAGTGCCAGTGAAAGACAGATGCTATCTATAAACACACACACACACACACACACACACACACACACACACACACACACAAGACCGAGGGAGAGCTCGAACCGCCGCACAGTAGGGATATTTGTGTCAAATTCCTGGCTAAAATTATTTTTGATAGTTTTGAACATTTAAAGCATCCCGATTCACTTTTAATTTAAGTGTAACTGTCCGTAAACTACTTCACTGTCCAACTTACTTAGAGAGGCGCCTGGGACGACTCGGTATGCATTTGTTTTAGTTTGTGTTCCTGTCTTTTTCAGTTCGCACCACACTACTTTCCACAATTTCATGTATTAAGTCTCGAAAATTGCAACGTTGACTCTTGAACTACCCATAATTTGCTGTATAGATTTTGGTGGAGATGTGTTGACAGGAATGCTTCTTTTAAGGTATCCAAATGCCTTGTCACGTACAAGACTGTTTCAGAGAATGTTGGTTAACCATAATTCACACATTAATTTTTTAAAGTAATGTTCTCTTCATACTAACATACTGAAACAGAAACATAAGTGACCTGAAAAACAGTAGTAAATAACTTGTCTATTGAACTATCGGACACACTGGGTCAAAAACAAAACAAGTCTCCTTTCAGCTGAAACGGTTTGCTCTTTTGTTGACTTTGCAAACCAGTGCGATCTAGGTGTCACTGCGCGAACCCGGAAATCCAAATAATTTACATGACAGGGATTAACTCCAGCGCAGTGGCAGAGACGATCCAAAATCAGGCTTAACTGAATGTGTTTAAATTAGTACATATGAATAAAAGTTGCGTCGTCTGTCAGAGAAAGCCGTTCTTTAAACGAGGCAAGTAGTTGCTAGATATTTGTCAGGGTCTTGAAAATTTTAATCATCGACCCATTAGTTAAAGGTAAAAGTAAAGCAGTCAACAATCGGAAGATAGTTTCGAACACCACAATGCTTTACTAGGCATGCTCCTGTTCGAAGATGATATGCCGTTGCAAGCTACGGAGCGCGCCGACTCTTACCGTCGGAGGTTCGAGTCCTCATGGATGTATTTGTTGTCCTTAACAAGATAAAAATGTTCTAATGTTTGTAAAGCTTATGGGACTTAACTGCGGGGTCATAAGTCCCTAAACGTACAAACTACTTATGAACTACCTTATACTAAAAACAACACGAACATCCATGCTCTTGGGGGGATTCGAACCCACGACGGGGAACAGCCTCGCGCATCGTAGCGTAGCGCCTCAATGCGCTCGGCCGATCCGCCGCGGCAGCATAAGTTAGTTAAGTAGTTTGTAAGTGTAGGACATTATGACCGGAGTAGTTACAAACATTTGAACATTATTTTGCCGTTACCTTCCTGCTAACTTGGAGCTAAATTACCCAGCCAGTTACAGGTGGGCCCACAGTTTAACGTTGGTTGTGAACCACGGTGCTATTCGACATTCTTGACACGAGCAACATTGCTAGAGATTAAAGAAGTGAAAAGTGACAGATAAAAATCCTTGGACCTAGTGGGGAACGAACCCGCGATCTTTAGATTCATAGTCTGGTATTCCAGCACAGCGCTAACGAGACAGGTACAGTGTCCGCAAATTCCCTTCCGCAGCGGCGAGCTCCGCGCGTCTCGCCTTGCGGGAAGTTTAAGGATGGCAGCACATTCATGTCTTTCTGTAAGCTAGCGGCCGGGTTAGTGACTAATTAAATCACGCACAGCGTTGCGGTGTGGACACCTCGACGTAGGAAAACGCAATCTAAATTGTCGTCTCACGTGCTTCGTCAAGTTTTCTCCTGCCCGGAAAAAATCTCCCACTAAAAATGCTCTCTGTCTACAACAGTAAGCATTTTCACAACACTGCGTATACAAGAACCAGACATAAGACAAGTAACAGCTGTAGCGCACACGCAACACGACCCCCACCCTGCTACCATTGCAGGTCCACGGAACACACGTGCTGGTGCGCTTTGTCTGTGCTGCCAACCTGAGGGTGCGTTTATGCTGCCACCTCGCAGCTGTCAGCTCGCTGCTCGCCGGCAGCCTTGTTGCATTTACGCTGCAGGCACCTCGCTGCTCGCCGAGTGTATTTTCCTGCAGCTGTTACATTACAGCCGCGTACACAACAGTAGTAGCGTTAAGCGTCAAACATGTTCTCCACATCGTCTGACGACAGTCACAGCGAATTGTTCGCTGCAAAAATGTTATTAGAAGGGAGAAGGAAGAGGAGGTATGGAGTGCATACTTTGAATAATAAACGTCCTTAACTACAGATAATTTCACAAGTACTACCATCAGCTCGAAAACTATCCAGACTGCTTATTCAAACATAATAATCATCTGCTTCAGATCACTCATTATTGCCTGTACTGAAACTACCTCTAACAAATAATATTGTGCACGATGGGCACTAGAGCTCCACGCGCGCAACAGTCAAACCGCCACTCTGCTAGAGTGACCTTGAAGCAACCAATCACAGTGCAAGTTTCAGGCCGGGCGGCGATGGTCGTAGCGCGAAACACAAACCTGTTTGATATCATAGCCTGGCGAGGATCGCAGCGACCAGCGAGCTGCGATGGTGCATTCTAAATGGGCTGGTAAAACTGTGGCTTTGTTTCATCATCGCCGTGCCATGTCGGCGAGCAGCGAGGTGGCAGCATAAACGCACCCTTACACGCCCCGCAACGCGAGTCTCGCGAAGATCGCCACTGCGGAGAGGCTTTGCGGACACACTACATTATACAGTGCAATTTCTACAATTATTGAGCAAACTTCAGTTTCCTCTTTGTTGTTATGGTCTTCAGTGCGGAGACTGGTTTGATGCTGCTCTCCACCCTACTCTATCCTGAGCAAGCCTTTTCATCTCCTCATAAGAACGGCAACCCACATCCATTTGAATCTGCTTACTATACGCGTCTCTTGGTCTCCCTCTGCGATTTTTACCGCACACACTTCCCTCCAATGCTAAATTTACGATTCCCCGATGTCTAAGAATGTGTCCTACCAAGCGATCCCTTCTTTTGGTCAGGGTATGCCAAAAATTCCTTTTCTCGCCAAGTGTGCTCAGTCTCTCTTCATTAGTTATGCGATCTACCCACCTAATCTTCAGCATCCTTCTGTAGCACCACATTTCAAAAGCCTCTATTCTCTTCCTGTCCGCACTGCTTATCGTCCATGTTTCACTCCCGTACAAGGCAACACTCCACACAAATGCCTTCAGAAAAGACTTCCTTACCCTTAAATTAATATTCGATGTTAGCAAATTTCTCTTTTTCAAAAATACTTTTCTTCCCATTGCCATTCTGCATTTTATATCCTCTGTACTGCGACCATCGCATGTTATTTTACTACCCAAGAAACAAAACTCATCTACCACCTTCATTGTCTCATTACCTAATCTAATTCCTTCAGCATCACCTGACTTTCTAAGACCGCATTCCATTATTTTTGTTTTGCTCTTGTTAATGTTCATTTTATACGCTCTCTTCAACACACTGTTCATTCCATTCAACTGCTCTTCAAGGTCCTTTGCTGTCGCTGACAGAATTACAATGTCATCAGCAAAACGCAATGTTTTTATTTCATCCCCCTGAACTTTCATCCCTATTCCAAATTTTTCCTTGCTTTCCTTCACCGCCTGCTCGATGTACAAATTGAATAACATCGGAGAAAGGCTACAACCCTGTCTTACTCCCTTCCCAACTGATGCTTCCCTTCCATGCCCTTCGAGTCTAATAACTGCAGTCTGGCTTTTGTACAAGTTGTAAATAACTCTCCTTTCCCTATATTTTACTCCTGCTGACTTCAGAATTTGAAAGTGTGTATTCCAGTCAACATTGTCAAATGCTTTCTCCAAATCTACAAAAGCTAAAAGTGTAGGTTTGCCTTTTCTTAATCTATCTTCCAAGATAAGACGTAAAGTGAGTATTGCCTCCCGGGTTCCTATGTTCCTCCTGAATCCAAACTGATCTTCCCCGAGGTCAGCTTCTACCAGCTTTTCCATTCTCCTGTAGATAATTCGTGTTAAAATTTTGCAACCATGACTTATCAAACTGATGGTTCTTTAATTTTCACACCTGATTTCTTTGGAATGGGGATTATTAAATTTTTCTTAAAGTCTGAGGGTATTTCGCCTGTCTCATAAATCCTACACACCAGTTCAAATAGCCTTGTCGTGGCTGGCTCTCCCAGAGACTTTAGTAGCTCTGAGGGTATGTCATCTACTTCTTGGGGCCTTGTTCCGACCTAGGTCTTTCAGGGCTCTGTCAAATTCATCTCTCAGTATAGTATCTCATATTTCATGTTGATCTACTTCCCTTCTACAACATCGTCTCTAAGTTCACTTCCTTTGTAGAGCTGCTCTATGTACGCTTTCCACCTTTCAGCTTTCCCTTCTTTGCTGAGAACTGGTTTCCCATCTGAGTTCCCCTTAGTACCCAGGATTTCGGGGGAGATACTCCAGTGCGCGCCGACGGCAGCTGGTATTGAACCAGCAGTGGCTCAAAAAACAAAATTGAAATGGACTTCTAGGTCGTTGGATGCGGCGAGTGGTGGGCCACGGCGGTGGATCCCGGCGAGAGCGCCCTCGTGGAGGCTGCGGAGTCAGCCTGAGTCAGAGCCGCCCTGCTGACGGCGCCCTCCTCGCCGCTCGAGCACCCTCGCCCCACCCACCACTCACCGTGCTCACAACAGGTCGGCCACCGCTTCCCGCAGCTACTTCACCTTCCGCCCCAGCCTCCACACCAGACCAGAAACCAAGTTCCCGTCTCCGTGGCGGAGTAAGCGCGTCGCAGCCAATACATATAATTTCGTGTGGCTCACTGGCCTGGTGCGCCGCGGAGGAGTAGCCGAGCGGTCCAAAGCACCTCGCTGCGGCGCGCGCGGTTGCTCGCCGTCGGAGGTTCGAGTCCTCCCCGGGGCATGGATGTGTGTGTGTGTGTGTGTGTGTGTGTGTGTGTGTGTGTGTGTGTGTGTTGTCCTTAGGTTAGTTAGTTTAAATAGTTTGTAAGCTACGGACTGATGACCACGCAGTTTAGTCCCATAAATGTACAAACATTCGAACTTTGGAATTGGCCTAGTGCAAGTCTTTGAATCGGACGCCACTTCCCCGGCGCGTCCATAGCCTACCTACCCCGGTTATCCAAGGTAACGTCGAAACCTAACTACGTGTCGTTTCTGGTGACTCCTCATATCGTTGAGACCGTAAGGATGGGTTACAACGTTTCCAATCGAGCACTTTACACTTTAGCTCGGAGACCACCGGCCCGATTGCAAACGAGTTCGCGTCATTAGGCTGACAGGACCGTAGGTTTTTTTTTTCCTCCCCCCCCCTCCCCTGTGTTGTGGGAGAGTCTGATAATAAAAATTGTAAATTACGATTACATTCAAACTTGTAAAGCATTTCAACATATTTTCTGTGATGGAGATTTGTCCTCTTCATTCCTCCATCGGCTAAGGCCCATGTCGAGAACAGTTCCTAACAGCGACCGTTTCCACTCTGCCGCGCGGGGATGGTCGCGTAGCTTGAGGCGCTATGTCACGCATTGCGTCTGTCGTTCGAGTCCTCCCTCGAGAATTTTGTGTGTGTGTGTGTGTGTGTGTGTGTGTGTGTGTGTGTGTGTGTGTGTTTGTGTGTGTGTGTAGACCTTAGCATATGACAGATTAAATAGTGTGTAAATCTAGGGACCGATGATCTCAGCAGTTTTCTCCCATAGTTACAAGAACTTCGTTTGCCCTCTGTTACGATCACGTGCGTCAACTTTGCCGCCAGAATGATCCGTTATATTATAGACTGGCTTTCGAGAAAGAACTCTGTAAATGATATAGATATTTTGAAACGGCAACATTGCCTATCGACGAGGACAAAAATGCAAATGTTAAAGACAAACAGTTTTAAGCCGGCCGCGGTGGCCGAGGTGACTGAGGCGCTCCAGTCACGGTCAGCACGGCCACTACGGTCGGGGGTTCGAATCCCCCCTCGGGCATGGATATTTGTGCCGTCCTAGTTCGTAAGTAGTTCATAAGTAGTTTGTAAGTTTAGGGACTGATGACCCCGTAGTTAAGTCCCATAAGCTTAACAAACATTAAAAAAAAAACAGTTTTAAGAACGCCTACCACGCCAGTGTTAACTGTAAGCGTCTGAACTTGTCTGAGCACAGATAATTTGCAGCAAGGAATAAAACTAGCATGTAATGAAATGAAAATGCTTCTGCTTTAAGCAGTCATTGAAGAAACGCCGCATATGTAGGGAAAATGGTGCAGCTCAATAATTGTTCAAATGTTTGTTAAGCTTAAGGGACTTAACTGCGGGGTCATCAGTCCCTAAACTTACAAACTACTGATGAACTACCTTATACTAAAGACGACAACAACATCCATGCCCTAGGGGGTATTCGAGCCCCCGGCCGTAGCGGCCATGCAGACTGACTGGCGCGCCGCAGACTGCTCGGCTACATTAATTGAAGAAAGAAACACACAAACTGAATAATCAATATGGGACAGGGATAAAATGTGGAACCTTACGAAGGGAGTCTTAGTTATTAGCGTCTATGGTAGTAGCAGTAGCATCTAACCTGACCCCTCTAACAGGTGGTAGTTCTGCTTGTGCTGCGGGGAAAAAAGTAAAGAATTATATTGAGAATGTTGGCGATTGGAGTTTCAGAAGTAGCCCATGCAGCAGCGATAAGCGCTGTTGTTGTAATGATTTGGACTCTTTCGATGTCCTCCGTCAAACCCACCTGATAAGGCTCCCACACTAGGCTGCAATACTCCAAAAATGGACGGACAAGCGTAGTGTACGCAGTTTCTTTTGTAGTTCTGTTGCATGTTTTAAGGGTTCTGCCAATAAAACGCAGTCTCTGGTTCGCCTTTCGCACGATGTTAACTACGTGTTCTTTCCAAGTCTGAAGTAATAGTAATTCCTAGGTATTTTGTGGAGTTTACAGCCTTCACTTTTGACTGCTTTATCTTGTAAACAAAGTTTAACCGATTTCTTTTCGTACTCTTGTGGACGACAATAATGAAGTAAAACAAAAAACCTGTTCGCTCAATGCGACTAAAATTTTGTAGAATATTACACAATTATAAGTGCGCGAATATTTAAATACCGCTATAGACCTACGCCCACTACTTCCCAGAGCAGGAGTGTATCAGATACCTTGCTGCCAAGTATACATAGGGACTACGAAAAGAGCATTAACGTCCTACCAAAAGATCAAATAATTACTACGCTACGAGATATACTTCGATAGCTTCTCTTTATAAAAGAAAATGATTATGCTGTACAAGAGGAAGGTGTGTGGTTACGTCACTCACAGGGCTGGCAGCTTGAGAGAAAGCCGTACGGAACCACAGACAAATATATACAGACGGGAAACCTCCGTTAGGGCCCGGTCCTACGCTCCGGGGTGCGGGGAGGGAGGGTTTTTAGCAGTTCCGTAAGATGTCCCATGATGGCGCTGAGGTCAGAAGCAGCCGCTAGAGCAGGCGGCAGGTAGCGGCTGCCCCCACCACCACCTCCCCTCAAACGCCGGCAAGCCGGACACAGCCGTGGCCTCGTGGCAGGCGGCACGAGCTCTCCCCTCACCCTCCCCTCCACGCTACCCTCTGACGTGCGAGAGGCACCCTAAGCCAGCGATCCGCCTGACACCTGCTAGCATCTTACGGAACTACGAGGGGAGCGTAGGACAGTGGTTTAGAGGGGGCTGCGTCTCTGTATATGTTACTCTGTGACGGAACGTTCCCTGTAGCGAACCGACGAAGAAAGGCCAGCGGTTTACGGGGCAGTAAAAGGGCCCTCACCCTGATGGACAGTATCGAGAGACGGTACCTGTCTCGCGACGTATCTATTATGGATGGTTTTCTGCTTTGTGACGCCGTGTCTGTGGCACAAGCTACAGTAACAAAAAAGGCAACTTTGACCACTCGACAGGGGAAACACTTTCCAACTCCCCTCGTATATTAGTACAGTAGCTGCTCCCCGCGGTGTTACCCGCGGTTCAATAGTCAGACATTAAAGTGCCAAGAAAGGGCATAAATAAGTACATGACTGTTTGCGACATTGTTAGCACGGAATATATAATTGTCTTGCAACGGATGGAGAGCCAAAATCTATTGCAATACGTCCCTGTAAACGAAGTTTCGAGACTTCTTGTTCTCCGCGTATACGTATAGATTTCTAGCTCTCGATACACGGGAGCAGCCTACGTAGAGCTGTCCGTGCGAGAAACATGGGGTGGCGACATGAATACCTGCCACTTTTAATGTTTGTCCTTGACTCTTGTTTATAGTTATAATCGAGAAGGTCACTTTCAATGGGAACTGTAACCGGTTAACCTGGAATGGCAGGTTTGTTGGGATGATGGGAATTCGTGGTATTAATACATTCTCTCCCTTGGCTCCACCGGTGATGGTGGTGGCCTGCACGATATGCCTTCTCAGGTCCGTGATGCGTAACCTGGTGCCATTGCATAAATAAAATAGGCACACCCGCCTTCAGATCCAACTTGTGGGATGGCACCCCTGACAGTAAGTAACTACAATAACAACAATACAGTATTCGAAAACAAATGCCAAGTGAAGGAACAAAATAAACAGCAAACCTAACGGAGAAAAGTAACGAAATAAAAAAGAAATCGAACGGAGAAACGAACTGTTGAGATGCTACAAATGCAAAGAAAACCAACAAAAGAAACAACAAATGTAACGAATAAAGAAACTATCCTGACCCTATAAATACGAACTAAATGAATGAAAGAACCAATAAATATAATAGGGAAACAAACCAACGAAATCACCAGAGTAAGATTGAATCAGTGAAATCTAACCAACAAAGTCACGTCAATGAACTATAAACGCCAACATTCAGATTTCTTGTGTATGTAATTATATATCAGTTAAGCCGTTTTGGTAGTATCCCACAATCTTTGTATATTCGAAAGTAAAAAAGATAACAATAACAAAGAAAAAATTTCACTATAGCAGGACACGAACCATTGCCCAAAATAATGAAAGTTTATGTCATAACTCGTTAACCCTCGCGGCTAAACATGACACACACTACATAGCACCTCTGCTGTTGTATTAGGAGCTTCTTAGAACCGTTACGTATTTCTATGGATGTATTTCAAACAAATAAGTTGTAATAAACATTTTGAAAAGTAGTTTACGTCCTAATCAAAGACATAATAAATCTCTATATGAAATTTCATCTAAATCAGTGCTGCAGTTTTATCGTGATGCGGTAACAAACATACAAACTTTCGCATTTATAATATGTATATAGGAATCTGCGAAAAGATTAGCATTTGAACAAGGTTCTCCCGCGGTTACAAAGTGAACATCGACATCGCGGCGAAACACCATCCACCGGCAAAATGAGCATGTGCCTCTCGTTGCTGTTATAAAACGGAGATAATGGACCAGTGTAACTTGAGCAGAAGTCAAGAATGCACTGCAGACCTATGCAAAAACCGTGACGTCAAATCCTCCATCCAGGAAACTGTTACTCGTAAGAGACGAAGTGTTTCGGCAGTGCAAAGGTTGTCTGCAGAATGGTTCATGGAACATCGCAGAAGACCACGAGAAAGACAACGTTCGATTGTTTGTAAACCTAAAGAACCAAACGCTGAGATGATCGGCACCCAGACTTAAAAACTACTTTCACTCGCGCTAACGACACACACACACACACACACACACACACACACACACACACACACACACACACACACATAATTATATGCGCGTGTATTAAATATTTCAGTACTCACCGATTGTCAACAGCGTGCTCCCTATGGTGGTATGAGGTTCTATCGGGCGCTGAAACGAGAAAAATAGGAATACATTGAGCCTCATTAAAAAAATAACAGACAAGAATGTACAGGAACATTGTTACATATAATAAACGTATAAGCAGAGTTAATTGCTCTTATTAAAAGTTAGTCGGCTGAGTTCTGTACAATTTTCGTTATCCAGTTCAGTGACCTCAAATGTACATATAGTATTAAGCATTACGAAAATTTCGAACTATTTTTTCCTGGCAGTTTTTAAATGATCTTTATTTCTTTGATGCTTTAGTGTGGAGAGAGAGAGAGAGAGAGAGAGAGAGAGAGAGAGAGAGAGAGAGAGAGAGAGAGAGAGACAGAGACAGAGACAGAGACAGAGAGAGACCTTCAACACACTTTCAATGAAATGGTTGAATTTCAATAAGCTGAGAAGGTTGGCAACACGACAAACTACAGTGGACACGGTATGGCAGCAGAGAACAGTGGAACCAGAAAAATGCGAAGTTTTTCAGAAATCAGTGGAACCTTTCGACCTGGGTGCCGGAAAGAGACTGATATGGATTAGCAAGTGCCTTAAGTACACCATTTTATAGCAAACAACGAACTGTTTTAAATCAGAAACGAAATGTTTTGTACATATGTGAGAAACCTAACCTTTATGTGTAAACAGAAACATGTAAATATTTCTGGACACCCATTGATGATGCCTTGTGACAAAGGCAAAACGCGTATGGGTGAATTATAAAAATAAAATCACTTGCAGTAGCAAACGGCGTTTTCTTTAAAAACATTAAATTGAAATACATAGTATTCAGTTGCTGCTCAATTGGCCACTAAAAGCAACGTATCAAGAGTAATATCATTGCCTGCATAAGATTTAATACGACGCGTGGCAAAGACTATCTTAAAGCAGACTTGGCACCATTTCACTGATCATGAATTGTCACATGTATGTATATGTTTTCGCGGAGGAAAAGAAAATTAATCCCAGCAATTCTCCGTGTGGTGCAATCTGGGTTCCTTGCATTAAACAACGACGCCGTTCGCTGATGACTATGACAGTTGGACAGCGAGAGGTGGAGGGGGGAGAGCGGGAGGGGGAGGAGGAGGAGGAGATGAACAGAGAGGGGGTAGGCCACGGACAGCGAGAAGGAGAGCAGCGGTGATGGACAGAGGAAGTTAGTGGCATGGGCCTAACGGGAGCTAGAAATATGCAAATACTCTGACAACGTCAGGTTTTATGCTAGTAGAAGTAAGGCACTTGTTGAGGAAAGCAATGCAATGTTCACAGTGTGATTCTGCAGTGGAACAAACGGGGCATCATTTACCGCTGCTATCTCGCACCGCATGCGTCAACAGTAGCTGCGCGACCTGTAACTCGTGATAAAGTGCGATAAGGCGCTTATTCAGTGACGAACTATGCAAATAGTGTCACACACAGTTTGCAGTGTGACTAACATTCGGAACGTGTGAATTTTGTTGTCCTTTTTGCGTAACCACTAAGTTACTCTCTTCCTCGAAATGATATTTAGCGATCAATCGAAATAAATGCAGTTTGCCGTAGCTCGGTTCAGTAGGTCACTGATGTTAAATAGGTTTCTACTACGTCTGACTTGAAATGGGTTCTGAATGCAGCAGGTTACCAGCGCTAAGAAAACGGTTACGGCAGAAACCAGAGTGGGTTAAGTCACGTTGATTTCTCCAACAACGGTACAGATGATCCACACCCATGGCTTAAAACGTGGGCCGTATGCTACTGATGACACTTTATCCCGCTCAATTTTTCCGCTATGAAGAAACATACAGTCAGCCATAACGCTAATACTAAAGCAGTGTCTCCCAACGTTTCTGAACATGCAACCCCGTTTCCAACTAAAAATATTATACCGACCCCCAACCCATAACACAACTACCTGTGTATTTTCAAAGGCAAGGAAATTAATTTCTTTCTGTTCATACAAGTTGCAAGAAAAAAAATTTTAAAAACAGCAATATTGTACGTTATAGGATAAATTTTAGTCTATCTTTCTGAATGGAACACATCCTATTATTACGTGAATTCCGACAGAAAAGTGTATGTTATATAACGATGTTTCGCATTGCAGGTAAAACTCAGAAGCTAATTATGATCTTTGAGCAAGAACACACTGTATAGTCAATTTGTAAACAAACGAATTTCTCAAAATTGTATGTGGTAAATTAAGTGTCGCCTGGTACCTTAAAATAGTTTTCAGGTCTTTCGTTTATTCATTGTTATCCCGGTGCATTTATTATAAAAAAATCTGGCAGATTAAAATTGTGTGAGGGAACCGGGACTCGAACCTGGAACCTTTGCCTTTCGCTAGCAAGCGCTCTACCGACTGAGCTATGCCGTCACGACTAACGATTCCCGCCTCACAGCTTTACTTCCGCCAGTACCTCGCCTCCTAGGTAGAGCGCTTGCCCGAGAAAGGCAAAGGTCCCAGGTTCGAGTCCCGGTTCCGGCATACAATTTTAATCTGCCAGGAAGTTTCTTCTCAGCGCACACTCCGCTGCAGAGTGAAACTTTCATTCTGGAATCTTTGTCCTATTCAATTCAGAACTGATGATCAACAAGGAATCGCATAATTTGAATCTAAAATACATTTCAGGTCTTTTACGCACATGCTTTTGCGTTGCGGAACCCTAGTATTCAGGCATGCGCCTGGCTGGTTGTTTTATGGTGCAAGTACTGAACTTCCTCATGTGACGGAGACCCCCGAGAAAGACTTGGCCAACACCCCCCCCCCCCCCCCACACACACACTCCGGCAAGGTTCGCGACCCACAGGTTGGAAAATACTGTACTATGGTATGTCACATATCGGAAAATGTAGTATGGTAGGGAGCAAAGTATTTTAGGAATCTGCTATTATACAAGAACAGTAACCGAAAGCACAAAGACTTATTTCATGAGGATGATTATACCAGGAATTTTAATACTGATATTCCGAGACGTTCAATGTAGTTGTTACACGTCAGGATTTAGATTTGAAGTGTTTGTCTCGGCTAGTCAAACAACATGGACTCTTGAAAATGTGTGTCGGCGCCAGGCTTCGAACCCAGTACCTCCTGCTCGCTAGGCAGTTGTTCTCAGTTCCCGCGTGACCCCAGGCACGTGGACCTAACACATCTACACGGATTGACCAGGCAGGTGCCCAACCCAACCCAAGCCTTCATAACGTGCCCTCCTACTTGGACTTGGTTACTCGATGGCAGCTGGTTCTATGTTCCCGCCACGCGCCCGGATCTACACTGAAGTATCCATCATTCCTCGACATGGAGACTTTACAAGCAGCTCATACTAAATAATTCCAACTTAAATACTACGGTAAGAACAGTTGCAGCACCACTAAGCTACATCTCTTGTTTCGGGGTGTTCAAATAAAAAGGTACGAAACGCCTTAACAACAAACCCGGTTCAAATTTTAATATGCCGCTTTGGGATAACTTGGTGCGACATCTAGGAACGCAAAGTACACATCATCACATCTCCCTCAAAATTCAATGATGTGCTCTCCGTCTTTCTCAACGTCCGAGGTCCGATAGTCGTCGACTTCCTGGAGGACGGAAAACCATTAACAGTGACGTGTACTGAGAGACTCTCCGTAGCCTACGCAAGTCCATGTAGAGCAAACGGCCTGGGCAGCTCACGGAGGGAGTGATTCTACTCCATGACAACGCGCGTCCACACGTCTGCAGGGTCACACAAAGTGTACTGGCCAAGTTCAAGTGGGAGCAGCTTGAGCATCCGCCCTACAGCTCTGACGTGTCGCCCTGTGACTTCCATCTGTCTGGTCCGCGAAAAAAAAACAAATCTCACGTGGAAACACTTCAACTCTGACGACAACCGAAAGACACTCTAGACAACTGGCTCTTCTCACAGCCACAGGAATTCTGGGAACAGTGAATCCTTCGGCTCGTTATACAGTAGGATAGTTGTGCTCAGGTCTCTTGTGATTACTTTTGCATAAAGACTTCAATTACATCCACAGTTTCGTTTCGTACCTTTTCATTTCAACAACCTTCGTACATCAGACATTGTTCCACGTTATCTCGGATGACTGTGGTATGATGCAGTTTACAAACGAAAATTTCTCCTGCGACTAAAATTTAACTACAACTTATAAATATAAAAACTAGGCCAAATTGTGATAATAATAATTTCGTGTGGCTCATTGGCCTGGTGCAAGTCTTTCAATTGGACGGCACTTCGGCGACTTGCGTGTCCCTAGCCTACCCCAGTCATCCAACCGGGGAAAAGGGACCTATAGCTTAACATCGAATCTGAACCACGCGTCGTTTCTGGCGACTCCTCACATCGTTGAGAGGTGAAGGATGGGTTAAAACGCAAACTGAAAATATCCGAGGACCGACTGGGTTTCGAACACGCGACCCTTCCGTTTCCAGTCGAGCGCTTTACCCAAATACCACCGAACCCGACACCAAATTGTGATGAAACATTATTTAGCTCATACTTCATAATACTTCCATTAGTTTCTTCACCCCTGAAACTTTTCCCTTATCAACGGCAGCAAAGTGTTTCAGTTACACGCTTTTCACACAGTATTGGCTACTGTCAAAATCTGAATCAATTTAACCAATGTATAATTGCATTGAAAGCTACTATACGTATGTTTAGAAAGTGATTAAAAATAATGTAATTTAGTTTACTGAAAACTCAGTCACATTCGTTTTGACTTTAACTGACAAAAGCAGTTCTTTCCTCGATGTCGCACTATGTATTTGGCCATGTCAATGAGCTAATGGTTAATCTGTGAGTATTATCACAGAGGTCTGGAGTTTGATTCCCGATAGACTTTTTAAGATGCGAAACGAAAATAAAGATTGCGAAGAGCCTGGGAAAATTACCTCGCTAACACAAGTTGACTGAAGCACGGCGAATCAGTGGCGGAAAGACCCACATACATCCCAACCACGGGAAAGAATTCCGTGACTATGTCTGTACGACCACGGACAAAGCATACAGGATTTAAATAAAGTGGCAAAGTAGTCCACTCGTGGGTAGCCCGTAACAGTTTCATGTTACATGTAGTCAGAAAACGGTAAGTGCTGCACAAAACAACAGGACGCAAAGTTTAACTTTGTAAACATCAAAGCACCTGTGATGCACAGGAGAACTGTATCCAAATTTCATATTTGTATACTGCAGAGGTAAATAATTTTATTAAAACATCACAGAAAATGTGTAGTGCGTCAACAAACTCTCTCTCTCTCTCTCTCTCTCTCTCTCTCTCTCTCTCTCTCTCTCTCTCTCTCTCTCTCTCACACACACACACACACACACACACACACACACACACACACACAATCAGCGCAGTACTACAGCGCGTTCTTCACTACATAGTCTTACTGATACGTTAATCGCATCCATGGAATCATTCTCAGCGGACAACGTGTTTTCGAGAAACATAAAACACCTACAATTTTAGCTTTTATTACACGCTGTCTCGTATTTATCCCGAACTCTATCACAAATACACTTAGTAAAGGAAGGGCGGGGGGGGGGAGGGAAAGACGACAATGTATGTTCAAATGTTTGTTAAGCTTATGGGACTTAACTACGGGGTTATCAGTCCCTAAACTTACAAACTACTTATCAACTACCTTATACTAAGGACGGCACAAATATCCAAGCCCGAGGGGGGATTCGAACCCCCGACCGTAGTGGCCGTGTAGGCCGTGACTGGAGCGCCTCCACTACGGTCGGGGGTTCGAATCCCCCCTCGGACATGGATATTTGTGCCGTCCTAGTTCGTAAGCAGTTCATAAGTAGTTTGTAAGTTTAGTGACTGATGACCCCGTAGTCAAGTCCCATAAGCTTAACAAACATTTGAACATTTTCAACTGGAGCGCCTCAGTCTCCTCGGCCACCGCGCCCGGCGACAATGTTTGCTGTGCTACTTCTACTGTGTTGCTTGCCGTGTAGTTATCTCAGCGGCACGCTGTCACAGGAAGGCATTATGTAACACCTTTGTAACTTCGATAAACAAGTGTCGCCCCGATGCCAACAAGCCTCGCTAGGAACACGACGGCTGAGCGGCTGACAATACGAAGAACTGATTCCCTTAACCGAGGCGCAGTGCTCTCACGAATCGAGCAACGCGATAACAGCTCAGAGCTGGCGGTGACTCACTGCTGCGGCCTTCACTCGCCCGCTGAAGCCTCTCTCTCCGGAACCGTTACTGATTCACGCCAGCAACCTGCACGTATTCTGGAACTGGCGGGACGAGGCTTACAGGCACCAGAAAATTCACTCCCGGCGGCATACGGCTCAGCGCTGTCGGGCGCGCGGGGAGGTATTTTCAACAGCGCCTAGTCGGACGCAGCACAGTAAACAATTGAGAGTTCGGCCGAACGTGGCAGCACTAGTCAAAGCGGTCCCTGACGTCAGCGTCCGGTTCGAGATGCAGATTGCGAAGGCATCGCGCCGGCCAGTGCTCGTGAAAACGTGTGCTCAACCAACACGATATTCTAGGTGCCAACAACACCTGCATATAGTGTGTTTTTTCTTTTAGCACTACACACGTATCAACTACTTCTACATAAATAAGTATGATTCGTAGATCTACCATCTCCGTTACTAATCACTCAAGCCATTTCCTTCGTACAATCAGTGGCGTAACTAGGACTTGTCTTGACGAACAAAATTTTAGTCAGTTACCAGACAGACTACCATCTATCACTCCCGTTGAAGAAACTAATTCACTCCCATCCAATGAAAGAATATGGTAAAACACACCAAGTTTTCAATCTTTATCTTTACCAGATTGCTGTTATACGATTTCTTTTCTTTTTCTTTTCTTTCGGGTTCTGGGGGGGGGGGGCTCTATCCCCCTCATCCTCCCCCCCATAGTTACGCCACTGCGTACAATTACCCACGCTATACAATATTCCGTTGGCATTGAGGAAAAAAACGCACTGACGTGTTTTACGGCCCACTTTAGATTTGTAGTTTTATAAGTTTTCGCAAACATTTTGGACCAAAATAATACTCTAAATAATAAAAGATTTATTAATAACAGTGTCTAAAAACCATTTTAGGAAAAAAATTAGGCACTAGCGGGTTCCGCATCACTGACCTTCAGCGTCACAGACTAAAGCTATGCTTAGCGGTTCAGTTTGTCCTTTGATGTTCGTTCAATATTTGGCTCAGCTTTTCTGTTACAGAGGCCGTTTAGACCCCTGACCCGGCGCACTACGCTATGGCCAATAGTTAGAAGTTACGTTCTTTAATCACGTACTATTGATGGCCGTTGTTAACCGATGCTAATATGGCATTTGTAGACACTAGATTATCATTTATCGTACGAAGAACGTCGTGTTTTTATTAATTCTTCAGTGCGCCATTGCTTTGAAATGACAACGTGTAAGTTACAGAAGAAAAATCATCAAATACGCAACGCAAGATGGCGTATGCCAAAGACAATTCTGGGCGAGGAAAGTCACGTGACATCTGCGAACGGCTGGTTTTCGTTAATTCAATGGAGGGTGTCAAATCTTCGTTATTTTTGCAGATATCTCTCAAACGATACGAGACATGAAAAAAAAACATAAGGGAACAAAGTTGTAGAGAATCTTCTCCTCTACAAATTCGGTTATTCAATTTTCGTGTCAGATGAATAGTTAAGCCGTTAAATTTCGAGCTGTCAAAAGACGATCGCAAAGGCCCACTTTTAGTGTTACTAGCGTAACCTAAAGTGGGCCAAAAGAGGACCGAGTACATGCCTCCATGTGTGTTTTACTTCTCTTATTTTCGTAGTCCCTAGGAAATATTTCTTTGTCAAACTATGAAGCAGGCTGTTTAACAGTCATTACCGAAATAGTATAATACTTTAATATTACAGTTTAAATATAAGAATACGGAGAAGTGTTAAAGGAATTAAGTCAGTGAAGTTATTAAATAAGTCTATAATAAAGTTTCAAATAAAAATAAGAACAAATGTTGTAAAATTAAATGACTTTCGTCCTGATACAGTAAAGTATTAAGCTGAGTTAGGAAGAATGCCACTAGTGAGCTTCGCAATTTTGAAAGGCTGGTCAAGATTACTATCTGCAACGCTTCACCTGTCATCTACTTAAAAATACCGTATATCATTTTCAGTACGACACTAGATTTTATGAATGAGTCACATGTCTAACGTGTTCTTTACACTTTATTTCTGCAAGGCTTTCACTGCCACATTAATCCATCACTTTGAAGCCCTATTAAAAATTTGACCCCTCCTTGAAACAATTCGCACCCTTCTAGACCCGATACTGGACATTAAAACTTTTTGACTTTGCGCATGAGATGTAACGAGGCGCTATGCTCCGATGCGCGAGGCCGCTCCCCGTTGGGGGTTCGAATCCTTTCCCCTCAGCCATGGATGTTTGTCCTGTCTTTAGTATAAGTTAGTTCGTAAGTAGTTTATAAGTTTAGGGACTGGTGATCCCGCAGTTAAGTCCCTTAAGCTTAACAGACATTTGAATTGTAACGTGGCAGTAACGTCGTTGGCCGTAAATGAGATCACTTGCGTCGGGGCTGTAATGAAAACCCGTCTCCGCCATTATGAGTTACTGCGTGATGAATCCATCAACCGTTATATATATATCCCGATTCATGTTCACAAACAAGGCTGCCAAAATAGACTGCGGCAGAGCTGACTACATGTTATACAACCAGAATGCCGTTTCGAGGCCCAAGGACAGAGTTCAAGATAAGGTTTATCATATCAGGAGCGCGATGCACAATGTCAGTGAGACATCGGTCACACTATCGTCGAGTCGGCTAACGAGGCAACATTTATAAATGGCACACAGCACTGTGACGGTTCAGGAGAGAGCTTTGCCAACGTTTCGCCTACAGAAGGCTAGATGCAGGTACTCTTCCCATAAGACGAAACTCTCGACTGCCGAGGTCAACTTGTGGCTTCTGACGTAATCTTCACATTAGTGTGGACGAGGTCATCGCAGGCGCATAAGGCGACGGAAGAAATGCGTCACCCTCATTGGTGGTCACGTAGACAAGTTTCGTTTCAGATATAGACAGCGAGTGCAATTTCACTATTTCATTCTTGCTCCGTAGCAAATGGCACGTAAAATGACAGTAAATCAGTACGTAAAATGTCTTATACTTCACAAAGTTGCCATGAAAAATACTAGAATTACCTCTAAATACTTTTTGGGACTTTATGGATACAAACTAACTATTGTGTGATTACAAGTGCAAAAAATTTATGTACCGAAGACTGGTGTGATGCATCTCTCTACGCAACTCTATTTGTGCAGGCATCTTCCTGTATGAATAAGAACGGCAACCCACATCCATTTGAACCTGCTTACTGAACTCGTCTAGTGGTCTCCCTCTGCGATTTTTACCCACAACTCCTCCTTCCAATACTAAATGTACTATTTGTTGATGTCTCAGAAAGTGTCTTACCAATCGATCCCTTCTTTTCGTGAAGATATCACAGAAACTTATTTTCTCCTTCAATTCTGTTCCTTTTCAGCGCCACCTCATTAGTTGCGCAATCTACTATTTTAATTTTCAGGATTTTTCCGTAGCATCTCATTTCAAATCCTTCAATCCTCTTGTCTGAACAGCTTGCCATCCACATTTCACTCACGAACAAGACCACGTCCCAGAAAAATACCTTCAGGTAAGAGTTCGTAATACCTCCATTAATTTTCTTTTTCAGAAACACTTTTCTTCCCATTGGCATTCTACTACATTTATTGTTTCGTTTCCTAATACCATCATCATTGTCTGATTTAATTCGACGGCTAAAGTCTCGCTCAGCGGCATGCGAAGCGTCTCGGTGCGTCCGTAGCAGCGTTAGGTTGGCAATATATGATCTGTACGAAACAGTACTGAAGTGAGTTTCAACCTTACTTTTACGAGGCCAATTACTTTTACTGACTGGACAGGAGTACATCGAAAATTATTATTTTTACGAAAATGTCGTGATTTTCAAGGTTGTGGTTAGACAGGAACCAAAGAGTACAACTTAAATTGTTGCGAGTGTTATGATTTTTACGATTAAGTCATGATATTAAAGGATGTGGTTAGGCAGGACCTAAGAGTACAGCTTCAACTGATGTGAGCGAATGTTATTTGTACGAACATGTCGTGATTGTAACGGATGTGCTTAGACAGGAATCGAAGAATACAAATTAAATTGTTGCTTTCGTTCTACCAAATTATGACATTTAAAAAATCATTTTACAGATAGTTGTTACGTAAATTGAAATGCGTATGTCTAAGTGTTACATGTGAACAGAAAGACATTGCATGTGGAGAAGCGTAGTATTATAGTGTGCAATGTTCAACATTCCAATCCTGTGATTCGAAACTAAAATCAGAGAAACGCGATATTAACACATTCGTTCTCACATCTTGTAAGGATTGTGTGCCGCCATTCATCCCAGTATCCACAGCGACAGTTGCCAACACTAGCGCACTACGTCACGTAAGTACATTAGGCCATGCCGCCGGTCGAGACATTTACCTCATTCGACTACATCACACATCTGTATGATTACTTGTAAATGACTTTACCGCCATTTGACCGTATATTTATTCTTTCGGCACACTTTCCGGTTTTCGATTTTAGAGCCATTTTCAAGTGCCAACTGTAAGATAATGAATGTCAAAATACAATTACATATTAGAATGAAGTGCAAGTACTTTAGAGTAAGTATCATAATACAACATTGACTTACTTTCATCAAGCCATTTGGTACATATTGGTTCCCATATTATCGAAATGGTTGGAATATATATAAGCAATCATGTAAGTCATATTTGAATAACATATATGTTCATATGTTTGTATAGCTTATGGGACTTAACTACGGGGTGATCAGTCCCTAAGCTTATGAACTAGATAATCCCAAGGACGGCAAAAATATCCATGCCCGAGGGGGGATTCGAACCCCCGACCGTAGTGATTTGAATAACAAACAAATCTCACAGTATAATCTGAAAATATTGATAGTGTATGGACAATCTGTGAGGTCACTATAAAATAAAGCACCATTCCTTGAGACCAGACTGAGGCACTTTGAATATACGGTGATTATATGTCAAGGAAAATGAATCGTCGCGGTGCAGGAGTGGCCGTGCGCTTTAAGCAGCCTTGCTGCGGAGTGAGCAGTCCCTCCCTGGGGCTTTGATGTGTGTTCTCCTTTGTATAAGTTTACAAACTACTTAAGTCTAGGGGCCGAGACTACTGCAGTGTGGTCCCATAGCTTTACAAACATTTGAATACATCGTCTGTCGAAAAAATTATTGTGCAGAGCTGAAAGATGTTACACCGAAGATATATGATGAAACTCATGTAAGCATTTGTAGCTAAACATATATCTTTGAGCTCTATACAATATTTATCGAGACATATGATTTTCCTTCACATACGTCCACGGTAAATTAAAAGTGCTTCATTCTGTTCTCAAGGAATTATGATTTATAGTGACCTCAAGTTTCTCCATTCAGTATCAGTAGGTTGGTTTTTTATTCAAATATGACTCATGAATGCTAATATGCATTCCACTATTTTCGATAAAGACGATTTCGGAACTGTATGTACCAATTGGTTTGACGAAAGTAAGTTAATGTTGTTGTATCGTAGTCATATATTATATCTTTAGTAAGTGCACTTTGTTTTAATGTGTAATTGTATTCAAACGCTTATTGTGATATTCATTATCTTACAACTGAAAATGGCTCTAAAGCCGAAATTAGGGTAATGTATAAAAAGGATAATGAAACTTGGACAGTCAAATGGCGGTAAAACCATTTACAAATTATTGCACGACAGTGGCTCATCAATATTTTTCTACGATTATTTTTCAAAAAACAATATTTTTGGACTGCCTAGAATTCTCTTTAAATGCCGATTCTTCTTTACAGACGCTTTGATTATAGCTTTCTTATTATAACCAACGACGGACTGATATCTGGATAAATTCATTAATTGGTGTAATTTCTTTTCATCAGAATAGAAAAGAATTGAATTTCCACCGTTCTCGTCGGCGGAGGCGTCCATGGTCATGAGTGACTCGTTTTGGTCGCACGGAGAGCCATGAAAGCTGCAACCTATTCAAGATTTGTGACTGGCTGGAAGACTTCCTAAGTAAAAGAACGCAGTAAGTTGTTCTCGACTGCGAGTGTTCATCAGAGACGAGTGATCAGTCACGCGTGCCCCAGAGGAGTGTAATAGGACCACTTATTTTCGATCTATATAAATGATCTGATGGACAGACTAACTTGTAATTTGCGGCTGTTTGCTGATGATGATGTGATTTATGGGAGGGTGTCGTCTTTAATTGACTGTAATAGCATACAGGATGACTTAGACAAAATTTCTAGTTGGTGCGAAGAATGGCAGCTAGCTCTAAATGTACAAAAATGTAAGGTGATGCATTTACGTAGGAGAAACAATCCCATAATGTTCGAATACACCATCAGTAGTGAGTTTCTTGATGCAGTCGCGTTGTTCAAATATCTGGGCGTAACATTACAGAGCATTACGAAATGAACATATAAGGACAGTTGTAAGGCGGACAGCCGACTTCGGTTTATTGGATGAATTTCGGGAAGGAGACCGCGTATAAAACGCTTGAACGGCCACGGCTTGAGTATTGATTAAGAATTTCGGACCCGTAGCAGATCAATTTAAAGGAAGACATGGAAGCAGTTCAGAGGTTCGATCAAAGCTCGAGTGTCACGGAAATGCTCCGGGAACTCAAATGGGGCTCGCTGGAGGAAAAACGACCTTCTTTTCGAGAAATTCTGTTGAGGAAATTTAGAGGGCCGAATTTGAAGCTGACTGCAGAACGATCTTTCTGTCGCCTACTTACATTTCGCGTAATGATCACAAAGATAAGAGAATTTAGGGCTCGTACAAAGGCGTACAGGCATTCTTTTTTCCTCGTTCTATTTGGGAGTGGAATAGGAAAAGAAATGCCTAGTAGTGGCTCAGTGTACCCTCCGCCACGCATTTTACTGTGTATTGCGGAGTATATATGTAGATGATGAAGAAAAACACGGAACGCCGAATAAAGCGAGAAGTAGCAGGTGGACCGGGAGCTGCACGAAAATGAGTGATTCGCCCGAATTAGAGAACAGGTTTTGTTGCGTTCGCATCAGACACGGGGTTCGGCCGTTCAATACGAAACCTTACACGCTCATACACGGTATATTCTATACAATGGCCAATGACCCCTTTCTGGCGCTAGCAAGAAAAGCGCGGGTTTAGCCGAAGAATCCTGCCACTGCAGCCGGCAGTTTCGGCGGGATTTCAGAAAACAAAGTCCGTCTCACCTGGGAAACACAGCAATAACTTCAATACATAACTGTAAAACGACCAGGGTTGGATTCATGGATAGGGGGTAGCTGGCACACAGTAATTTTTGATGGTGTATTCTGAAAGAAGATCCCAAACAAATTTTATGCTATCAAAATGTGAAGTTAGTACAGAAAGCGTACAACAATCACAATACTGCTGTCTGGTTTCAAGAGTTTAAATGCAGAATAGTCGAGCATCTTTCTTTAATCAATGACCTGTGGCCATATATGCAGATAAAATACGATAACCACTGTTGGCAACCTGAAATTTCTTTTATACTCGGAACTCTGACGAAAATACCCTCGAAATACTCACGAGTTTAGAATTATTTAGTGCCACCTAGTGGTGTAATATGTAACTTAGGTGAGTTTCAAGTTGTCAAAACACGAGTTCTGGTAATACACACAATTTCGCAAAAAGGCTGTTACATTACTTTTCGGAATAAATATAATTTTAGCGATTTAGATAGCTTTTATTCTTAATGGAAAAAAATTAATTGAAAATGGCGCCGAGTATAAAATCACATCTGTGATTCGGTTTCTAAATGCAAAGAAAGTTAAACCAAAGGAAAATCGGCAAGTTTTACGAACAAAATGCTACGAGTGATGATTCATTGGTTAGATTCAGTGCCCGAGGGAGTATTCGAACCTCCGACGGGGAACGGCGTCGGGAATCGGAGCATACAGCCTCTATGTGCTCAGCCACTCCGCCGCGGCTATCTTCTATTGGACTCATCAGTTTCGTATTTCCATATTTGGTGTGTAAGTCGGCTGAGCCGACCGAAGAAAATAAACTGATCTGAATTTCAGCGACTCTCGCCAGAAGTTTGTATTTTAATATCGTGATATCGATTGCATTGCGACCACATACGTAATGGCGTTCACCTTGGAATAGATCGACTGGCATCTGCCGATGGCAGCTGCCAGCAGAATCAACAGATATCGCTGTGCCTGTTACCACAAAAGAAGCCGACGGGTAGCCTGCCCGTCGATGGCAACAGGGCTAAAACGATTATTGACCTTTGTCGATCACGTGCCAGAGTGACGCGCGCCGTAACGACGTGAAATGAACAGCCATCTGTGACTGTTGTCGGAAGAGTCGTGAACAGTAAGCGCCACTGACACTGTGCAGACTAATCTGGAAACAGTATTAACCTCCAGGACTACAAACGCTCATGTTCGGTAACGGTAATGCGCATATTCAAACAGAACTTTTAATATTTATTGTGTTAGTTACGGTACATCACGTATGTGGCCATTTCATTCTTTTCTCTTGTAAGGAAAATATTTGGGCTCGAACAAACATATCTGTATGAACGTTTGGTTACAGTATCTCAATGTTCTGGTGGGTGTCGTTTTTATGCATAACTTTGCAGTCATGCTCTAGATAGCACTGTAGATGTAGACGCCATACGTAATGCAGATATCTTCAACTATAACTTATGTAATAATCGTCGTACATCTTCTCTAGCGTATTGTCATCAAAAGCCGTGATCCTTCTTCTCTTAAGACTGTTGGTATTCAATGCCACTGCTTCCATGGCCTCTTCCCGCACTTACCGTAGCACTATCGCTAGCAATGAGTTCTTCGTCATTGTCATTCCTATTATCATCATTGTGTGTTAGTGTTACAACAGTATCTAACTTATGCTCATTTCTATATCATAACAGATACGAGAAAGCATGCGAATGATTCATCTTCTACACTAATACCATATTTACGAAGAATGGTTCTTTTTAACTTCATCTCAACCAATCGCAATACTTTAGCAGGATTGATTAGCAATCGCCGCTCCATCTGACGCTTCACCACACAAATAACGTCACAAAACGCAACTTCAGAGGTACACTGCACCGTCCCTACTGGCGAACCGACAGGTCAAAGTGCAATGTGGCAAGGCACACGCAGAGGCCTCTAACGGACGACTGCAGAGTTTTGCAGATGCGGGAGTGTCACTAGTGCAATAAGGGATCTTTACATCATCTCTCGTACGATTTTGACGTATATGTGTTTGTTCGAGCCCAAGTACTTTCCTTGTTAGATGGTAAGATAAACGTGTGGACCACTCAGTCATCAGAATTTGTTTTTACAAGTGCTAGAAATGTCTTAACCCTTTCAGACCCAAGGTTGTAGGTGATGTGACAATATAGAGACATACGTGTAAGATACAAAATGCACACAGTAATTCATTACAAAACAGAAAAAAGAATATTTTCAAAAATTTTGTACCCACAAAATTGTCTGTTTTGTGCCTTCACTACAAATTTTTAAGATCTGCAGCATCTTACAGTAACGTGCCTTTGAGAAAAATGCCTTAACACCACAGGCTCATATAAAATCAACTGTCAGATATGGTAGCTTCACATGTCAATAAAGGCTATCAACACTTTGTCAACAAGGCTTTCTTGCCGCCAATGTAAGTCTACTGGAAGTTTGCCGACTGCTGGTATCACCCAGTGTAGAAACATAGAAATAGAACACGTTGCACACGTAACCACAGCCATCCACGATTTTATGATGCAGGTCCGAACTTCCTAGCGTGAATCATGAAGAAATAAAGCAAACAAAACCAGAAACGTACAATTGTGGGTGCAGGGCCTGAAAGAGTTATAGTAGATTCGAGAAAGAAATTGTACGAAAATTTTTCACAGCGATCTCATTTTGCGACATTTGTATTATAGCACGATGACTTTCTTTGTTGTAACGACCTTCTGCTTAATGAATATCCTCCGATACCTTTAAATTGTTCCAAATGTTTAAATAATTAACCTATTATTTTGTTTCGGAATGTAGCGAAATATAGGTTATTAGAATTCGGTATGGCTCCATGACATTCCAAACAACAGATCGTTACTCTTCGAGAATCGTCAGAAAATTTTATTGTTAAAATTCCGAGACCGTTTCTGGGAGGGTAAATTATTTATTTCTTTTTTTCTTTTTGTGGTTTTAGGGCGCTCAACTGCTGAGGGCAGTTGCTGACAAGTACTTGGGCTCGAACAAAAGGACATACACCAAAATCGTATGAGAGATAATGTAAAGGTCCCTTATTACACTTGTGATACTCCCGCATCTGCAAAACTCTGCAATCGTCCGTTAGAGGCCTCTGCGTGTGCCACGCCGCATTGCACTTTGACCTGTCGGTTCGCCATTAGGGACGTTGCAGTGTGCCTCCGAAGTTGCGTTTTGTGATGTTATTTGTGTGGTGAAGCGTCAGATGGGGCGGCGATTGCTAATCAATCCTGCAAATGTATTGCGATTGATTGAGATGAAGTTACGAAGAACCATTCTTCGTGAAGATGGTATTAGTGTAGAAGATGAATCATTCTCATGCTTACTCGTATCTGTTATGATACAGAAATATGAGCGTAAGTTAAATACTGTTGTAACACTAACACATAATGAGGATAATAGGAATGATAATGACGAAGAACTCATTGCTAGCGGCAGTGCTACGGTAAGTGCGGGAAGAGGCTATGGAAGCAGTGGCAGTGAATACCAACCATCTTCCGAGAAGAAGGTTAAAGTTCCAACTATCATCACGGCTTTTGATGACAATACGCTAGAGATCATGTACGATGATTATTACATAGGTTATAGTTAAGATATCTGCATTGCGTATGGCGTCTACAGTTACATCTAAGGCGCTAACTGGAGCACGATTGCAGAGTTTTGCATAAAAACGACACCCACCAGCACATTGAGGTGTACGTAGAGATCCTGTAAGCAAACGTTCATACAAATACGAGCCCATGTACTTTCCTTGTGAGATATAGCGAAGGATAAGCCTATATGAAAACAGCTAGAAACATAGGGTAAAATACAACAAAAGGAAGAACTAAATGTTGCGAGCGGCGTGAGCGGGTCTTCCAAGCCACCGGGAGCGGTTTAATGGTTCTGAGCTTATTATTTGTAAGCGAGAACCACACATTATGCCACGACGATAAAATTGACAGGAAAGAGCCCCTCGCATATCATTCGATGGGACACAGTACGTAGCTGTCAGAGGTAGGGGAGTTGCAGCCTTGGCCGCAGCACCAGGAGCCTCGTTACCAGGCACGCCTGCGTGGCCAGGTAGGGTAAACCAATGTAAACCATACAGTGGTTCTCGTATGCGTATCTCACGGAATATACACGAAGTAAAACTGAAGATATTCGATATCACACGGAAGCTTACCAGCAATCATTCTTCCAGCGTACAATATGGGGCTGGTGAAATGACAGTGGTCATACACTAAGTACCCTCTGCTACACACGGCAGTAAGGAAGGATAAAGGTTCTTAAGATACAATGCACAGTCTCGGGATTGACAGGGATCCAGAAGGCTATCCGCCCTGGCCTTTTCAAAGCAACAATCTCACTAGCATTTGCTTGAAGCGATTCAGGAAAATCCCGGAAAATCTAGATCTGGATACCGGTACTCTGGATTCAAGTCAAGTCTGCTAAACAGGGCACCGGCTCGATCGGAACGTTAAGACGACTTGAGTACACATGTAAATGGAAAATGCGGCGATTCAAGTCAAGGGATATCCGATACTGCGTGCATCAACTTTATGTATCATGGATGAAACAAGTTGAGGAAGACACCTGCAGGAATACTGCGCTATGCTGCCTCTACAGTCGTCCTACTAGTGTCGCCGGTGCTGGAGTCTGTGCACGAACTGACCCCTCCATTATGTCCAATAAATGTACGATGGGATTCCTGTCGGGACGTCTGGGTGGTCAAATCATTCCTAGAGATCTCCAGAATATTCTTAAAACCAATCGGGACGATTGCCGTGGAGAATTGTCAACCAGGAAAGATACCATCTTCCCTTGGGAAGTCCATGAATGACTGCAACTGGACTATGATAATTTCCAGTTACTGATTGGCTCAGTTGGACCAGAGAACGCGGTCAATACCACGTAAAAACACACGCAATTATGTAGCCACCTTCAGTATGCACAGTACCTCGTTGACGACTTAGTGCCAAGGCTTCGTGGTGCTTTCCTCGCACTCTTAACCCTACCGTCAGCACCTAAGAATTGAAATCGGGGTACTTCTCACAAAGCGACGGCTTTCCAATCGGGTTGAACCCATGGGCTCGTCCGAACTGGGCAACTTCTACCCATTAGTGATAAACGGAAGACTCGAACCCGGCAACTGTCCCTAAAGTGCCCTCTGAGTGGCACGCACGAAATGGGCAACTCGGCAGCTCCTACCTGATCCTGGCAGACCGACTGCTCAATCTCGCAAGATACTTTCAAATCTAAACTTATCAAGTACCCAACCTCTGCCCCTATTTGTAGTGTTCTTAAGGAATAATGTCAATACTATGGCAAGGAACAAGGCATAGAAAAATTTTATACAAATACGAAGATTTTATTACAAGGTTCACATACGAAAATATTTGTAGAAAAGAAATGCATTTAGTTTGGTTCCTATTCTGCTCACGGATGCTTGGTATGAAACGCACTTTACGAAGTCTAATTTGCAATTTTCACCATTTCTTTGACAGTCTTTCAACCAAAGCGGCGCATTTTGTTTAGAGAGAATTAGATATCATTCTTCTGTTTAACAAGTCTGCAACAGATGCAGGGTCAAGAGTGCCTTCCATACGCGAGATTGTGTGTTCGCTGCCTATTGTAAATAACAGCACACCGCGAACGTTTACCTCAGCATCGCCATCCACGTTCTTCCATTGCTACAACTCTTCTGTAAGGTTTTGATTTATAACTGTCACAGATAAAATGTGTATTACCGATCACTAATAAAGGCTGCAAATCGCGACTTTATGCCGTATTATTCGCTTCCATGACTAAACCGTAGTACAAAACGAAACACTATGTGATTCTACACAGATGTCAGCGAGCTGGTGACATTCACGGGACTGACGAGTTCAGTGAGGGCCAGGAACTGAAGTTGCCCAGTTAGAGTGTGGGATTAACTGTCCTTTCCAGAGTACCCTTCTAATGGCTACTAAAAGTTGCCCAGTTCGGGTCTACCCCAACCACAGACTCGGTGCCCCAGCCCATGAGGGTAGCCACAGCGGGGAGGGGTTCTGGGGTTCTAATCCCTTCCGAAATGTTGACACAGCTAACAAAAAAGGCATAATTAACTATCAGCACCCCGCCTACATCTTGCGAAGGCTGGGAATCCGTTATACGTAATCCATACAATCCCGATGCAATTCCCATCTTTTTGAGCCCCGAAGAAAGACATTCATGGCCTCGGTGTATTTCGGACGAAGAGGTGCACACCTAGGTAAAAAATCTTTGTACTGTAGCAAACTGCAAACATTTGTGCATACAGTACCTGATCGCCTTGTCTCATTATGGGATAAATGTGTTAATAGTTATGATGATTACTACTGAAATAATGAGCCGTTTATCTAGTTTTCCCCCCCAAGGTGTCTTCTCTTAATTTTTCAGCTCCTTACAGATGATAAGACTGGCCTCTTTACCAATCACTAGGTACATTTCCTTGCTCAAAATGCACACGGTAAATTGTAAGGAGGGGGGAGCACTAAACCCAGCGGAGATTCTATGTCAGTGACCCTGAAGCTTTATTGTGCTTTAGAAATTTGAGCTGTTTCTCAACACCGTTATTAGTAATTACAATGTCAGTCGCAATATTTCTTGATGTTCCTATGTAAACGATTCAAGGTTCCTGTCTAGTCAAAGAGTACCTGTACACTTTTTGCCACTGATAGCTTTCACGCATCGCAAAAAATTGAGTTATGAAGTGCTTCTCTAATAATGCTTCGGACATTATTGAAAGCTTGACGCACTACCTTTCTGATAGCCACCTGTGTTTCGATCCGCAGTTGCCCATCTTTAAGATATGAGTACATTCTTAAGAAGTTTACAAATTTTGTTTCTACACCATGGTGTCTAATGTACAGTGCTTTGGAATGAAATGTACTATAATACATACATTACTATCGTCATTTGCAGATCTGTTAAGAGTACGCGTTTTTATAATGCCCATTCATTCAAAACCCCTCCCGAAATCATTTCCTGGCGCTGCCTATGGTCCTACCGATTTGGCCACGAGCCCAGGAGAAACAATGAAGGAGAATTCGTGCTGTTAGCAAAAAGAGACTCGAGTCGGAAATAGCGCCGAACTGATATAACGGATACTTTGCACCGTACGTTCTCACAGTTTTTTTTCTCTCTCTTTCTTTCTTTCTTTCTTTTTCTTCTGAGCTGTCATTTCAGGCAATGTTGCTTGCAAAAGCACCGCGTCAGGAATATTACAATTCAACATCAGGACGGTTCGATCAGGATAGTCCAACAAGATGTGGACCGCTACCAAACGCGAACTACTGCGGAGGGTTCCCACAACGAAGATGGCCGTGAGTCACATAAGTATGGCCGATACGGAGCCGGCCAAGAAAAACAGCGTCCCTTACGACAGCTGCGCCTGGATGACCTCCATACATTCGAAGTGCCCTTGACCATACGTAATTTGTTTGGCAATGTCAGATCGAGTCATTCGGAATTCAAAACCCCGAAAACTTTGCGGTGTAATACCGATTGGTGATCAGTTCAGTTACTGGTATGCCCTGCGGCGGGAGCAGAATTTTCTGTGAGGAGGGGGGGGGGGAGATGATTTGTGGAATTGGTAAAATAATCAGAACAAAGGAGCCGTCACTTTTTAAGGGGGAGGGAAGAGGATCGACAAAGTATGACATTGTGTGTAAAATGTTTTCATTTATTACTGCCCTGTACTTCTGCAATTTCAAACAAAATCGCGTATCGTAATTTTTTCGAATTTCGGGGAGGGGGGAGGTGAGGGAGGATACATCCCTCCCTAACCACACCGCCCCCCCCCCCACCTTGCGTCCATCACTGGGTATGCCGATCTCGGTTTACTGGTAGCCTGCTTCGCCAGCCTGTCAAACGAGTTCGTTTAGCGGTATTCCCACGTGTCTTGGGGTCCAGAAAAAGACCACCGAACGTCCGAGGACATACGTGTCTTGGCGGTCATTACCAAAAGATAAATAGGTTAAGACTAGTATATAGCTAGTAAGCTTTTTAAGGAGTCACTATAAAAGACGAACTGATCAGAACAGGAAGGAATACGCTAAATAGCGGGAAAAATTGCCCTCTGTTCTGCAGCGTATCCGTGGCGAGAGTTAAAGCGAGAAATTTGGTACTCTGGACATTTTCTTGACACTGTGTACGTCGGAATAAGTGGCCAGGAAGCCACACGAACACATTGGTTCCACTGTCAATGAGCGAGTGAATGCACGCCTGGATTCTTTGTACCGATTGTGTGCCGCATACAGCACGCAAAGGTTCTGGAGAATCTGAGCAGATAACGCTATTAGAGAGCTCTCGTGTCGCCCGATGTACTGTACGGTCTGGTAGAGGGCAAAGAGTTCAGCAGTAAAGATTGAGCACGGGCTCATCCGAACTGGGCAACTTCTGCCTGTTGGTAATAAACGGAAGACTCGAACTGGGCAACTGTCCCCAAAGTGCCCCCTGAGTGGCACGCACGAACTGTGCAATTTTACCTGCTCCGGTTAGACTGACAGGCGCGCACGAACTCGGCAACTTCTACCTGGTAGTCTAACTGCACAATCTCGCAAAATGATTCCAAATCTAAACTTACCAAGTGCGCAACCTCTGCCCCTATTTGTATAGTTCTTAAGGAATAATGTCAATACTGTGCCAAGGAACAAGATACAAAAAAATCTATATACAAACACAAAGATTTTATTACGAATTTTACATAGATAAATATTTGCAGAAAACAAATGCATTTAGTTTGGCTCATATTCTGCCCACGGCTGCTTGGTATGTAACGCACTTTACGAAGTCTAATTTGCAAATTTCACCATTCCTAAGTAATTCTAATTTCTGTTGCAGGAAAGCGTGCCGCCTCCTGATTTTTGAGTCCGTTTGGATGGTGATAATATTTTTTGCTGAGTTAATTCTTATATAGCTACCAACTTGTTCATGCTTCAGACTTTTCACAAACTGAAATATGTTTGGGTGAGGAGATTCACATGAATCATTGAATCGGAAATGGAACCTTTCGCAAGCGTTAGTCGTCCTCCACAACGAAGCGCAATCTGCTGCCTTAACTTTTGGAGGAAATACTACATCTTCATCATCAATGTAGTTTTCATTTATGTAATCCGCCATTTTTGTGATCCTTTCTAGTGGTTGTAAAACACAACCTCTTCCTACATACATCGTGAATACACTGTAAAATTTTCCAAATACGTTTCCTTCTTCTTATCTTTTATAAGACTGAACACTAACGGTATATAAGAGACACCAGAGTAACTGTGGCTCGTGAATAACTAAAGAAAGTTTTTCTCTGAAAAGTACCGTCCAACAATATAGTTTTCTGCTGACACAAATACTCTAGAATTGAGTCGGTTGTGAAAACATGTCCATTTTCCATGTCATTATTAAGGACAAAGTCCTCGCCTTTTGTAGTTGTCACCAATTTCGGCAGTTTCCGAATTTCAGACGAGTGCTAATAATATTGTTACGAATAAACCTTATGTCCTTCCCTGTTAATGTGTTCGAGGTTGTTGGATTGACATCAACTACATTGCGCATAAGCTTTGACGGTGTTTCAACCAAAGCGTCGCCTTTTGTTTTTAGAGTATTAGATATTCTCCTGTTTAACAAGTCTCCTGCCGCAGGTGCGTGGTAATGAGTACCTTCCAAACGCGGAAATGTGTGTTCCCTGCCTACTGTAAATAGCTTAACAGCACACCGCGAACGTTTGCCGCAGCATCGCCATCCACGGTCTTCTGTCCCTACAACTCTTCCGTAAGGTATTAATTTATAATCGTCACAGATGAAATGTTTATTAGCACGATGACTAATAACAGGTGCCAAATCGTGATTTTCTGCCTTATTATTCGCTTACATGACTGAAATGAAGTACAAAACAAAACACTATGTGATTCTACACAGATGGCAGCGAGATGGTGCATACTTGCCAAACTTCAAAATGTAAAAATCAGGAGATCCAGTTTTAAAAAATCGGGAGATATGTCCTATCAAAAACAGCGGCGCACTTTACTCTTAATCTTAAGATAACTGATTTAAGTCTTTTCCTTTCATCTCATAACGCTACATAATGGCTACAAAAAACACGTGCGTTAACCCAAATGTTGATTACATCCTTATATTTTGTAATGTGCTATACTGCAACCTGGGAACATGTTATGGAACAAATGACCCACATGGTCATCACATTTAATGTAATGATGTGTCACTTCATCACTTTCCCTTTTTTCAGTAATTTCAGTCTTTTATTGTTACTCACACACTTTTCATGTTCTCTGCACGTATTTCTGTACATCGCTTTTTCCACCATGTGATGTGGAAATATCACATCGACAATGAGTACAAAATACAAAAAATGTTTAGAAAACTGCTTAAAATTGATTATATTTTTTGCCATACTGAACACATACCACCGAATTGAAATCCCATAATCACGTAAAATAGCTGTTTACACGAAAGTTGCTTTTCTGCAATTTGCGTATGAAACGGATGCTCCTAACTATCCGATCTAAAGCTTACTAGCGATTAAAAAACCACTGAAGTGATTTCAATTGCGTACAATGACAAAACATCACAGCACAACATCGAAACACTACATGTGTATTTGCAAATACGTGCAAAGAGCAGAAACAATCGTTATAAAAGTCAAGCGCAACTCCTAATTTCTATGAATTTCGGTACGTATTTATTTTTAACTGATAAATGAACGAAGGAATTTTGACTATTGGCGGAAAAACGAATCTTGGGTTTCAAGAAAAAAGCTAAAAATCGGGAGAAAGAATGGCAAAATCAGGAGGCGGGAGAAAAAGTGAAAAATCAGGAGATTCCTGCTTAAATTGGAAGAGTTGGCAGGTATGCTGGTGTCATTCACAGGACTGGCGAGCTTAGTTACGGCAAGAAACGCCTTCTGTCGGACCGTCCTGCTACCTGCGAGCAGAAGCTGTCCAGTTCGAGTGTGGGATTAACTGTCCTTTCTAGAAAATGTTTTGTTTGTATTGTCTATGGGACTTAACTACGGGGTCATCAGTCCCTAAACTTACAAACTACTTACGAACTAGGACGGCACAAATATCCATGCCCGAGGGGGGATTCGAACCTCCGACCGTAGTGGCCGTGCAGACCGTGACTGGAGCGCCTTAGTCTCCTCGGCCACCGCGGCCGGCTGTCCTTTCTAGAGCACCCTTCTAATGGCCACTAAAAGTTGCCCAGTTCGGGTCTCCCCTTGAGCACTGGTCAGGAAGACGATATTGGTAAAAATTCTGGGAACGTGTATGGTGCACCATCTGTAACTGCACCTCGGTGGTGTAGGTAATGAGGTAGAGTGGTGGTTGGTCCCATCCTAAGGCAGGGCGGCGTGGCCCGGTGCGGCACGTGAGAGCAACAAGGCGCACAGGGAGCAAGGTCGCAGAGGTTGTCGACCCCTGGCCGCAGTGGGCCGGCCGGCCTCGCGCCCAATGCCCCCCCCCCCCCTCCCCAACCACCCGCGCCGCCTACAATCGATACGCCGGCCGCCAGTCTCGCCTTCACTATCCAACACCGCAGCTTCCAGACCCCCTCCACTGAGCAATTTATCACGTCACCCGACAACCGCACGGTCCCATCCATTTCCTTTATTGCATACTAACACACAGTAACATATACAGAGAGAAAGCTCCACCCCTTCCAAGCACTGTCCCAGTTCCGACACATAACAGTTCGTCTGGTTAGTTCGGTAGCCCACAGTAGAGGCACTCCTGCAAATGCTTTATGGTAGCGTGGAGAGGATGCAGAGGGAGGAATGTTGACCAGCGCCCAGAGTCCAGCCTGGCCGATTTTTTCGCAATTTTGGGAAACAATATTTTTGGTGGGAAACTTCTGGGGAAAACAAACGACGGGGAAATTTTTGGGAGAGAATTTCACCCCTTTATCTCCTTATTGGCACCATTAATACTTCGGATATTTAAGCCCTGACAGCACATACTTCATATATTCTGGATATTTCATCAACCTCTACATGGGATACTCTGCAAATCACATTTATGTACCTGGCAGAGGGTTCATCGAACCACCTTTATCCTATTTATCTCCCATTCCATTCTCGAATAGCGCGCGGCAAGAAAGAACACCTGAATCTCTTCGTTCCAGCTCTGATTTCTCGTATTTTATTCTGATGATCATTTCTATCTATGTAAGTGGGAGTCAACAATATATTTTCGCATCCGGAAGAGAATGTTGGCGATTGGAGTTTCGTAAGTAACCCACGCCGCAGCGATAAGCGCTGTTGTTGCAATGATTCCCATCCCAGATCCTGTATCATTTCCGTATCCTGTTTCGTGACAATACGAAACGAGCTACCCTTCTTTGGAGTCTTTCGATGTCCTCCGCCAAACCAACCTGATAAGGACCCCCACACTGGCTAGCAATACTCCAAAAAAGTAAGGACAACTGTAGTGTATGCAGCCCCTTTAGCAGTTCTGTTGCATCTTTTAAGGGTTCTGCCAATAAACCGCAGTCTCTGGTTCGCCTTTACCACGACATTATCTACGTGTTCTTTCCAATTTAAGTCTGAAGTAATAGTAATTGCTAGGTATTTTGTGGAGTTTACGGCTTTCACTTTCGATTGATTTATCTTGTAAACAAAGTTTAACGGATTTCTTTTCGTACTGTTTTCACCCCTCTGTCTCCCTTTTCGTTATAATTCAACTACAACTTTCCTTTTAGTCATCTTCATATCGATGGCTTGAAGATATCAAAGTGTTACATATTGACACATAGTAACTTTTGCTGTACTGCTAGGCAGACCGGCCGCGGTGGTCCAGCTGTCTGTGGCGTGCCAGGCACGGTCTGCACGGCCGCTGTGGTAGTGGGTTCGAATCCCCCTCGGGCATGGATGTTTGTGCCGTCTTTAGTATAAGCTAGATCATAAGTAGTTTGTAAGTTTAGTGACTTATGACCCTGTAGTTATGTCTCATAAACTCTACAAAAATTTGAACATTTGTACTGCTACGCAAATGCCTCATGCGGTAAACAACATCGAATTAGTTGTATTTCATATTTTTTTTAAATATATACTTTCGAATGAAAAAAAAAATAGTACAAAAGCGTGAAGTCATCCATATGAGTACTGAAAGAAATCCGTTTAATTTCATTTACACGATAACTCAATCTAAAGGCCGTAAATTCAACTAAATGTCAAGGAACAATAAATACAAACAACTTAAATTGGAAAGAAGACTTAAAAAATATTGTAGGGAAAGCGAACCGAAGACTACGTGTCATTGGCAGAACACTTAGAAGGTGCAACAGTTCTACTAAAGAAAATGTCTTCATCACTCGTGTGTGTCCAATCTGAGTATTGCTGTCCACTGTGGGATCTCTACCAAGTGACGGACGATTCAGAGAAAGTTCAGAAAAGGCAGCTCGTTTTGTATCATCGCGATATAGGTTTGAAATCATTAAGAGAAAGGTGTTATTCGTTTCGCCGAGATTTATTTGCGAAATTTCTATCACCATCTTTCTCTTCCGAATGCGAACAATTTAACATTTTCCAGCCTACGGAGAAATTATCATCTTAATGAAATATGAAAAATCAGATCGAAAACGGGAAGATTCTAGTGTTTCCTTTCTCCCGCGCTCTGTTAGATAATGGAACGGTAGAGAAATATAAAAGAGGTTCAACGTACCATGTATTTAAATGCGAATAGCGGAGTATTCGTGTACATGCAGAATTTTCATTGCATGGCTCTGGCAGCTTCAATATCTTAAGCTATTATTTATACAACTACATTGCCTCTGAACTAGTTTCATTTTTTTCAGAGCGATAGAATCATCTCTAGAGAGAATATTTGCCATAACTGAATTGCAGACATTACGCGATGAGTAGCGATTGTATTAACTTGGAATTTAGTTTCAAACAAGTGATTGGCGGTATTGACCAAATTTATACACTCTTACATACAAAACAAATTTATATTCTACTATCGTAATCCTACATTTTTCAAAGCTCTTACCTGATCAATCAAATAATTAAAACCACGAAGAAAGCAAACGTGTTGCTTCTGAAAAATTTTCTGGTATTTACTTCAGTATGCCAACGCAAGAGTAACTTTCGGTTCCGTGACTACACAAAACATGTGGTTTTTGAGGCGAAATATTCGTCGAGCCACGTTCGGAGCGCATTTTCATCCGGAAAGACTCTTAGATACAAACCTGAAAGCGAGAGTGTCTTCAGGTGAAAAAGGTGGGAGCGGAGAGACTTCGTAACACAGTTCCTGAATAGTGTTTTTGTCCGTCTAGCAGGACGTGGATGGGCGTTATCGTAGAGTACCATCACGACATGTAGTCATCCTAATCCGTGCTCTTACACTGCGCCTGCTAGACGTCTCTGTTGTTGATAATAAATGTCAGCACTGATGGTTTCATTTCGGAGAAGCCATTCGTAATACACAAACCATTTGTGTTCCACCAGAGAAATAACACATCCATTTGTGTATGAGCGCAGGTCTTTGTAGAGTTGCTATTTTCGTTCGACTCTACCACTGCTTCGTCCGTATGTTAGCATAAAAACGTTATCTCTCGTCACCAGTGGATTAATGCGATTAAACTATCTTCATGAAACCCCGCATTACTTACGGTACGTGGAGAGTCACTAACCATTTCTTTGTCGTGCCTTTTCCAATGGCATTATCCCCATACAGTGCGCAGATGTTTCTGGGGGTTTCCTGAACTCAAAATATCTCTCTATCGCGTTCCGATTTCTCCACTTGACACTCCATTTTTGAACGCCTACATCCCCATTCACAACCTCCAAATAATGAAATGTAAATGGAAATATTAATAGTGAACTAGAAACAAGAAAATGACAATCGATAAATAAACCTACAGAAATGGGAGGACCAACATGCAAACAAAAACGCTACGAACTTATGCATCATGGGAATACATCCTTTTCAGTAAAGGAAAACTAAAGTAACAATACAGGGTTGACGTTAGACGATCTATGGCTAGACAACTCAGTGGTAAACCAAAACGCACCTGACTACAAATCCAAATGTCATGAGTTCGATCCCGACCGATTAAAGAATATGTCTGTTTCTTTCCATTCCTGGCAGTGTTTGTTAATATGAAAATAGCAGAGTTGCACCATGGTTCGGGATACACTTAGAGCCTAAGTTCCGTAGCTGATCAGGCTAGAAACCGGCGTGATGTGCTGGAACGAAACTTTTAACCGATGACAGCTTTGCTTTTAGTTTTTATATATCCACATGGGTACTCTGCAAATCACACATAGTGCCTGACGGAGGGTTCATCAATCTCTTTCATACTATTTATTCACCATTCCATTTTCGAATGGCGCACAGGAAGAAAAAACACCTGAATGTTTCCGTTCGAGTTCCGGTTTCTCTTATTTTACTACTGTACTCATTTCTGCCTATGTAAGTCGGAGTCAACAATATATTTTCGAACTAGAAATTCGGCGACCGAAATTTCGTCAGCAGATCGCTCTGCAAAGACAACCGATGTCGTGGTAATGTATCTCACTGCAACTCCTGTATTATTTCAGTGACACTCTCCCTTGTATCGTTAAAATACAAAATGAGCCACCGTCCGTCTATCCTAACTGATAAGTATGCCACACTGCGCAGCAATACTCCAAAAGAGGACAGAGGAGGGCAGTGCAGGTAGTCTGTTTATCAATTGTTACATCTTATGCTTAGCCAATGAAATGCAATCTATGGACCGCTTATCCCTACAACATTTTCTTACTCCCAAATCGTGTCTATACATAAGTAAATAAAAGGTACATTTATACTCAGCAAGCCATATTTTGTACAAATTAAACGAAATAAATCAGAGTTTCGCAAGTCACAAATATCCATGATGTACACATGCAGACTGTAACATCGACGTCGTGTGCAAATTTGGACCAAGGAGGGGATTCGAACTCTGGTCTCCTGCCCACTAGTGAGTTGCGCTTAGCTTACACCACCTAAGTACAGTGGCATCGCACAAACTCGCATATTTGACCTCGCAAGTCTCCCTCCTTACTCCAAATCTCCATATAATCAGAATCTCTCTCTCTCTCTCTCTCTCTCTCACACACACACACACACACACACACACACACACACACACACAGAGAGAGAGAGAGAGAGAGAGAGAGAGAGAGAGAGAGAGAGAGAGAGAGAGAGAGAGAGAGAGGGAGGGGGGGGGGGGAGAATTCGGACTGCAGAGAGAGGTAACCGTGCCACAATATAATCGCACGGTTGTGCGAGGCCTCTGTACTTTAGCGGCGCAGAGGTATGCGCAATTGCCTAAGGAACAGGAGACACAGTTTCGAGTCCCGTCCATGGCACAAATTTACACACGATGTTTTAGTCTTCCTGTAAGCATAATGGATATTCTTTTATTCAAAATTTTGAAATATAGATTACGATATTTTCGAAGAATGAGCATATGGTATTCCCAGCCGATATTGAGAAGATTACTGACTCAAATACCCGCTTGTGTAAGGACGAGGTATAAAATGACTGCCTTTCTCCAGGGAAGCATTGCAGAAGAAAATCCCACCCTTCAAATAAAAAGCCAGTGCCTCAATCAATTCGCCGACACACTTGGCATAAAGTAAAAGTTCTTCACAACAACGCAGTTCAGCGACCGAAAAAGTTCTAAACTGTATTTCCTTTCCCTTCCCCTCCCCACCGTGAGACCGATAACTGTTGCAGTTTGGACCCCCCTATCACAACCAAGCAACAGAAAAAGTTACCACATCTTAGGAACTTAGCACTTCTCTCGAATGACTCGTTGAAAGACTACTACAAGACGATATGTCACACAGCTACTATCTCATCCACACTGCATTAATGCACCACTGTCGTGAAAGCTTGCATTCCTATTTATTTGTCCATGACCTCTGCTCCGTAATGGAAGCTATTGAACCAGAATATCATCATCCATCGTAGTTTACAGACACACTACAGCCACTGTTTACCAATAATTTCTTATCAATGGGCAACAGAGTGCAGTCAAATTAAGAATACATGCCAAGTATTCATTCAATAATATGTACGAATATAATCAAAGATTATTTATTATCTACAATACATAAATATTACGATATTACCCTATGTGTTTATATACGTCGGTAGTGTTTGTTTTGCTAGTTGGCATATCTACTGCCGTATCTTGAGACTCGGATATGACGTCACTGGCCAAAGCCGACGGGTTGTATCCAGGTGTTCAATTATGCCTAAAATACCTACTTTCATTTCACTTTCGGCAAGCGCCAATGTTGTCAAACTATAAATAATCAATGTAAACAGACGTCGTAGTTCCAGTCAATATTACTATCGCAAGTTCGATATATATCGATTCATGTCCGGCTATTTCGACTGCAATCGTTCTTGGAAATTACCTACGAATTCATCTTGAGCGAAGAAGTTAGTTTGCACGAAACATCTATATAGACTAATTGGCAGACATGACTTCCAGGTGCTACATTTGGCACACATCGGCGAAGCCACTACTGTGGTATGGAGAAGAGGATGGAAAAAAAAAAAGAGGTGCTGGTGCTGATGCTAAGAAGATGGGGACTGGGGGTATATCAGCTACGAAGTCGAGGTTACTCCTAAGGGAGGGGGGGGGAATGAAAGGTGGTGTGAGACTGGGTGTGGCGAGGGGGGGGGGGGGAGACATACATCGCCGCTTTTGCTGCTACTTCCAAGGCGTGTAGACAGGTTTGCGGATGGCGAAGAAAGCGTGGCAATTTGTTCACTTAAGGTGCATGCCGCGCAGGGAGCAATTATGTCCAACAATTTATCGCCGTCATATGTGTCAAAAACTTTCGACGGAACACAGCAAATCGAACAGGCTAGTTTGTCTATTTTAGGTGCAATTCAAGTACATAACTTCGTCCAAAAATTAAAACCGTGTGTAAGTGTACCAAGCGTTACAGTAAAAAATAACACCAAAAAATTAGAATAAGCTTTATAATGCATAAGGATAACTCTTTCCCAAGCCCAGAAATCGATGGCACAGCTTCACTTTTCAATCTCCGCGCTCGTTTGAGCCGAAAAATAATTGTTTCGTGAAGTAACAAGAAAAAAATCTACTGCCAGCAATAATTTCTTATTTACTTAATTTACTTGTGCACAAATTGACGCAGCAAATAATTCTCCCTAGTGTGCTGTCCGATTAGGTTACCCCCATAAAAGTCGTGTGCAACATAGATAAAAATTATTGATTTAGTAGTGTTTATAAAACACGAAGTGACATTAAAGAGGATTGTCTAGTTTGTGTTTTGCTACTCCCGATGATTCTATACTGGAAAACAAATATAAGCACGGAAGAAGAATGGAAGCATTCGTGAAAATAAGAAAACAAAAATACAGGACGAAAAGTCTACGCCAGTTCCACGCAAGGCGGGACTGGCACTGAAATCGGATACGAAAACATGTAAGTAGCACAGTAGAAATTGCCGTGTGAAACTTGCTACGGCGGCCCGTATCTTAACTGTGCTTTATCTGATGGGCGTCGCCTCAGGAGCGTACGCTTGCTACACAACACACACTGCGTGCTCTGCACATTTTTGCCGAGACGAACTGAAACTGCTCTTGACGTGGGGGCTCGGAACGGAATTACCGGTCACGTCGGCAACACTATTAGCCCGGGCGCGCTCTGCAGCGACACTGCGGCGCGGCTTTGCTCACCTCTGCTGAGCCGGTTCCCCGCAGGCAGCCCGGCAGAACGAACACAAACGGAGAACACGCACAGGGTCACACACACAACGCCGGCCGTCGGCAGATCGCAGAACGCCGATCGCACAGTCCTCTCCCAGCCGCGGCACTCTGCGCACTGGGCGGCAGACGCGATGCGGAGCCCAACCTCGGGCCGGGCCGGCCGGTCACGTGACCGCGAGGCAGCGCCACCGCCGCCGCCGCTCACCGCGCATGCGCAGGCGCAGCGTAGCTGCGCCGACTTCTGCATCAGCTCATTGACTGCTCGAGTGCTCAGTGCTCGCTACGGCTGTTGTGTTCAACTCGCACCAGTAGCGAATACAGCATATATGAAGACTACACGGAAAGAAGGGGTTAAGTCCAAATTTCACGAAAATGAGTTACTGGTATCCTTATGAAGTTTATCAGATGTACTTTCAGTTGGGTGAACTTAAATGAAATTAATGGGTTTAGTCACTGAATTATAGCAAGATCAAAATATGAAATACACTGAGGAAACGGGTCAAGTCCATCCGAAACACGGAAAGAAAGGGTGAAGTCCAGTTGGTGTCGATTTCTCAACAATCAGCTGTATTTTTTTTCCTGTTGTTACGGAAGTATCATTGTTCACATCGTTAAATGCAATGTCATTGTTGATTTTCATATGTGTTGTCGAAGCAAACACGTAGCAGATTTCACATTAGCTTCTTTGCTTTATGCTGTGGCAAACCGAATATCGTGTCGTGATTTGTGCTAACACAGAGTAGCCTTCACATCCACTTGAATTCTTTGTAGTGAAGTAGATTGAATTTCGTTTGATACCCAACCGAGGACAGTGTTTCAACTGGCGTTGGAAGCTCCAGATTCAAGCTTCAGTGGTAAGTCTAGAAAAAGACAGAGCTTTGGTAGACAGTCTGAAGTATCTAAAAAGCTAAGAGCAATGTCACATGAAATAGGGGAGCTTTGTAACTGCAAGAAGAATTGTACTTATTTGCTAACTGATAAAGAGAAATCTACATTAATATCTAAATTCAATTTGCTGAAGTACTCGAATGAGCAAAGTTGTCACTTGACAGGACTGATTTCTGTCGACAGTGTACAACAGCGTAGGCCTCGCAGAGGTGACCACACTCAAATATAAGAAGAATTTTGTAAGGGGAATTGCAGGGAAGTTATATAGTGAAATATCATCCCAATATCACATAACAATCTGACTTTGACAATCTTATTTCTGTGTTACACTAAGAAATTAAAAAAAAAAAAATAGATTTACAGATAAAAAGACGTAAAGGGTCCAGTTTTTCTTATAAATATTGTTTTATACTTTCAGGGAATACTAAAGAAAGGTCGTAGAATGTACTGTATAAAATACAGAAGCGTATGTCAATAACCAATGAAACTGTAACATTTTAAACTTTGAAATTACTCTCCTGAAAAGTCTGTAAAATGGACTTAACCCCTTCTTTCCGTGTAGTCTTCATATATATTGGGGGGGGGGGGGAGGGGGCAGACAAGGTTAATGTAAAGAGACGTAATTTTAAGTAGTCATCATTAGGATAACCAGACGTTCACAATTATGCGGACACGCCCGCATTTTCAACGTTTTACATTATAATACTGCATTACACCCTCTCACACCCTCGATGTGAGGGGATGTAATGCAGTATTATAATGGATGGCTAGTTTCGCATTACTGCATGGATCTCGATGTGAGAGGGTGTAATGCAGTATTATAATGGATGGCTAGTTTCGCATTACTGCATGGATCTTATAAAGGCCTGAAGAAGAGAACAATCTATTCTCGAATCATCATTATCATCATCATTAGAGACTAATTATGCCTTCCAGCGTTCAGTCTGGAGAATAGTACCTCTAGTAAAATTCCTCCGTGATCCCCTATTCAATGCTAACATTGATACCTCGTCTGATGTTATGCCTTTTACTTCAAACTCATTCTGCACCGAATCTAAGTACTTTCTTCTTGGTCTACTTCGACCCCTCTTACCCTCCGCTGCCGAACTCATGAGTCTCTTTGGTAACCTTGCTTCTCCCATGCGTGTAACATGACCCCACCATCTCAGCCTGTCATCTATGGTGTTCATTCCCAGTTTTTCTTTGATTTCCTCATTATGGACACCCTCCTGCCATTGTTCCCATCTATTAGTACCTGCAATTATTCTTGCCACTTTCATGTCTGTGGCCTCTACCTTATGAATAAGGTAACCTGTATCCACCCAACTTTCACTCCCATACAACAAAGTTGGTCGGAAGATAGAGCGGTGCACTACTAACTTAGTCTTGGTACTTCCTTCTTGCAGAAGAGAGTAGATCTTAGCTGAGCACTCTCTGCATTAGCTTTGCTGCACCTCGATTCCAGTTCTTTCACTATGTTGCCATATTGTGAAAAAATACATCCCAGGTACTTGAAACTGTCTACCTGTTCTAACTTTGTTCCTCCTATTTAGCACTCAATCTGTTTGAATCTCTTTCCCACAGACATTACTTTTGTTTTGGAGATGCTGATCTTCATATCATAATCCTTGCAACACTGCTCGAGCTCTGAAATATTAGTTTGCAACCTTTCAGTCGAATCGGCCATTACAACGAAGTCATCCGCATATGCGAGACTGCTTATTTTGTTTTCATCTATTTTAATCCCGCCCTGCCAGTCTACTGTTTTCAGCATATGATCCATGAATAGTATGAACAACACTGGTGACAGGTTACAGCCTTGTCTTACCTCTGAAACTACCCAGAACCGCGAGCTTAATTTGCCATCTGCTCTAACTGCTGCCTGACAGTCTACGTAAAGCCCTTTAATTGCCTGCAGAAGTTTGCCTACTATACCATAATCTTCGAGAACTGACAGTAGCTTGCTCCTAGTATATATTTTTACGATTTTTGCAAACATCCGTACTTTTTAGGTTTGAAAATATTTTTATTTTCTTTCATCTCGTATCGTCTAGCTGCGCGGAAAGCATTCTAGAGCGTAATTAGCAGTCTTCGAAAGGGAGAGAAGAAAGACTTAACAAGTGTTTTGGACAGGTCAGGAAAGCTGTTAGTGAATCCTGTGGATGCCTTGGGCAGATGGAGGGAATATTTTGAAGAGCTGCTCAATGTAGGTGAAACGTTCAATGATGTGTCAGATTTTGAAGTAGAATGGAATACGAATGATGATGGAAACAAGATCACATTTGATGTACTGGATAGAATGGACAACAGATTCCAGTGCAATAAAGCAGTTGGTTTAGCTGAAATTAAGCCGGTACTCGTCAAACACAGTGGACTATTAGGTCTCAAATGGCTACACAGGATAACTGAAATGGCGTGGGATTCGGGACAGGTACTGACTCAATGAAAGAAGTAATCCCGCCAATTTTCAAACACGAGAACAGAAAAGATTGTGACAACTACCGAGGTATCTCTATAAATAGAGTTTTGGGAAATATATTCTCAGGTATTGTTGAAAGGAGAGACAAGTTGGAAGAAAATCAGTGTGAATTTAGACCTCTTAGAGGCTGTCAGGACCAGATATTTAGTTAACGGCAGATAACTGAGAAGTGCTATGATGTAATGGGGAATTGTATCTAAATTTTTATAGCTCTAGAAAAGGCTTATGAGCGTGTTCTGGGAGGAAGCTGTCGACAGTTCTACAAGACTACGGAATAAGAGACAAACTTCTGCAGGCAATTAAAGGGCTTTACGTAGACTGTCAGGCAGCAGCTAAAGTGGACAGTAAATTAAGTTCAGGATAGTTTTAGGGGTAATGAAAGGCTGACACCACTGTTGTTCATACTATTCATGGACCATATATTGAAAATAGTAGACTGGTAGGGTGAGATTAAAAATAGGTGAAAACAAAATAAGCAGTCTTTCATATGCAGACGACTTAGTTGTGTGGAAGATTGGATTGAATGGTTGCAATCTAATATTTCAGAGCTCGATCAGAGGTATAAGAGTTATGATATGAAGATCAGCAACTCAGAAAGAAAAGTAATGTCTGTGGGAAAGAGATTTAATCAGATTGAGTGCCAAATAGAAGGGAAAAAGTTAAAACAGGTGTAGCAAAGCTAATTAGGTGAGTGCTCAGGTAAGATCAATTCTCTTCTGCAAGTAGGAAGACAGTAGCAAGAGAAAGTTAACTGTGCACCACTCTATGTATGGACCAACTTCATTATATATGGGAGGCTGGGTGATACAGGTTACCTTATTAATACGGTTGAGGTTACAAATATAAAAGTACCAAGGACGATTGCTGGTACTAATAGATGGGAACAATGGCAGGAAGGAGTCCATAATCAGGAAATCAAAGAAAAACGGGGAATTAATACCACAACTGAAGTAGTTAGAGCGAAAAGACTGAGATGGTGGGGTCATGTTACACGCATGGGAGAAGCAAGGTTATCTAAGAGGCTCATGGGTTCGGCAGTAGAAGGTAAGAGGAGTCGAGGTGGACCAAGGAGGAAGTACTTACATTTGGTGAAGAATGATTCTGAAGTAAACTGCTTAACAATAGACTAGGCACCAATTTTAGCACTGAATAGGGGATCATGGAGGAATTTTTTTAGGGGGCCTATGCTGCGCACTGAACGCTGAAATGAGTAACAGAAATACAGCAGTAAGTGTGTATCACAAACAAACTTACAAAAAAGGCAAAGGATGAAATTTCCACTGACACTTCAGACTATTCTTGTTAGGAGATTGATCATCCCGAATTAAAAATCACAGTTTAAAGTCTGAATGTGGCCTTACTAACAAGAAAATTGGTTAATTAAAGAAAAATAAACGTGTGGAACAGGCACAAAATTGTGCTCTTAATTCAGTATGAACTACGAAGAACCGACGGAAGAACCTGTGCAAATATCATCATTTGCCTTTGCTTTAATTAACATACTAATAGCTGTAACTCTGTACTAGTTAAAAATTGGACACATACTATATGGCATTTTTATTGTAATTCCTCTATACTTCGCCCTCCTAAAAAGCTTACTATTCCTCCTGCAACACCCTATATCAGAGATGGTGAACCAGTGGCACGCCTGCCTTTACTGGAACGTGACCAAATACACTACTGGCCTTTAAAATTACTATACCAAGACGAAATGCAGATGATAAACAGGTTTTCATTGGACAAATATATTATACTAAAACTGACATGTGATTTGGGTGCATAGATCCTGAGAAATCAGTACCCAGAACAACCACCTCCGGCCGTAATAACGGCCTTGATACGCCTGGGCATTGAGTCAAACAGAGCTTGGATGCCGTGTACAGGTACAAATGTCCATGCAGCTTCAACACAGCTACCACAGTTCATCAAGTGACTGGCGTATTGTGACGAGTCGGTTGGTCGACCACCATTGACCAGACGTTTTCAATTGATGAGAGATCTGGAGAACGTCATGGCCATGGCAGTAGGCGAACATTTTCCGTATCCATTAAGGCCCGTACGGGACCTGCAACATGCGGTCGTGCATTATCCTGCTGAAATGTAGGGATCGAATGAAGGGTAGAGCCACGGGTCGTAACACATCTGAAATGTAATGGCCACTCTTTAAAGTGCCGTCGATGCGAACAAGAGGTGACCGAGACATGCAATCAATGGCACCTCATACCATCACGCCGGGTTATACGCCAATGTGCGTTCACCGCGATGTCGCCAAACACGGATGCGACCATCATGTTGCTGTAAACAGTACCTGGATTCATCCGAAAAAATGACGTTTTGCAATTCCTGCACCCAGGCGCGTCGTTGCGTACACCATCCCAGGCACTCCTGTGATGCAGCTTCAAGGGTAACCGTAGGCATAATCTCCGACTGATAGTCCATGCTGCCTCAAACGTCGTCGAACTGTTCGTGCAGATGGTTGTTGTCTTGCAAACGTCCCCATCTGTTGACTCAGGGATCGAGACGTGGCTGCACGATCCGTTACAGCCATGCGGATAAGATGCCTGTCATCTCGACTGCTAGGCCATTGGGATCCAGCACGGCGTTCCGTATTGCCCATCGATTCCATATTCTGCTAACAGTCATTGGATTGTGACCAACGCGAGCAGCAACGTCGCGATACGATAAACCGCAATCGCGATTGGCTACAATCCGACCTTTATCAAAGTCGGGAACATGATGGTACGCGATGGTACACGAGGCATAACAACAACGTTTAACCAGGCAACGTTGCTCAACTGCTGTTTGTGTATGAGAAATCGGTTGGAAACTTTCTTCATGTCAGCACCTTGTAGGTATCGCTACCTGCGCCAACCTTGTATGATTGCTCTGAAAAGCTAATCATTTGCATATCACAGCATCTTCTTCCTGTCGGTTAAATTTCGCGTCTGTAGGACGTCATCTTCGTGCTGAAGCAATTTTAATGGCCAGGAGTGTATTATCTATAAGCAAAGTCTTTTCTTCAGTGGTATACACGACACTGGTGTACATCCACTGAAGTTCCCAAGATATTTTATGACACACACACGGATCCCTCTAAAATGCTCGATAGGTCTAAACTACTAAAGAGAAATGCATACTTTCCAGCAGATGAATTCACTCCAGTTCGCGATCTCGGAACTGGTTAAATCTCGAATACATAACTTCTTTTATGTAAGGAGCTGAATTACTTCGCAATCAAGATAATTGAGAAGAAGCAAGTTAGATATCAGCTCAAGATGTGGTATGTCATCGAATTCTAGAAGTAATCTTTCCTTTTTTATATATATAGCAAGCTAATGAAAGGAAAGCTTCCAAAGAATAAACAGAATGAAAGCATTCTTTGATCGGGGTTCAGAGCTTATATTTGAATGCAGAGTGGTTGAGAGTGAAAATAATTAGTGATGTTATAAATGCCATATATATTCTGTGACTTACGAACTTGACCGTACATGTTAAAATGCGTTTATTGTTTAGTAATACGACGCATGCTTAATTTCGTCATTCTGACTTTAAACAATGATCAGTCGTCTGTGGAACGTGACGTCCGTTTATCTTTAGACTGTGATAGGTAGGCATAATATGCTGAAAGGCAAACAGAAACGTCTGAAGATAGGCAACTCCGATTAGTAATGACCGCACTGGTACGGATATCCAATTCTCATACATATTTAGCAGTTCCGAAGATTGCGAGGGTTCCTAGTTATTAATAACTTGCAAGCCAAGATACATATTTTAGGAAGGAAAAACCTCATTTTAAAACGAGACATATTGCTATCGAACTCTTTAAGTGTTAATCTCTCGGCGGAGCTACTGGTTGTATAAAGTGTGGCAGCAAAATAACGAGACGATTGCGGTAAAGAAATTTTATTTCAGATACATAATATTTATTCAGCGTCATCCTACCCCTAACCCTACAACGCTTCATGCGAATTTGACATTGATATTTAGCACGAATTGTCCTCTGAATATGAGCAGCAAAACTAATACAAAATATCATGATCATGGGGTGTTTACGTAAATCACATAGGTTACCTTTACATCCCCCCCCCCCCCCCCTACACTCCGCGCGACTGACAGAAACACAGTGCTGGAAGTTCTTCCCTTTGAGTGTTTACCGTCACGTGCCACTTTTTCTTTTAGTGCTTGAACGGCTATAATGTTGTTCCTTTTAATGAAGATCTAAGCTTCAGGAAAAGATCAAAGACCCATGGAACTTAGTCATGTGAGTAAGGCAGATGATCTAGCAATGAGAAGCTGTACCTCGCTAAAAACATCGTAAGAGACAATGTGATGTGAGCCGGTGCGTTGTCGTGATCGAGAATCAATGGATTGTTTATTTATTTATTTAATTATTTTATTTTTCTCGCAGAGTTGAGCAAGAACGCAAGGTGGTAATTTTAATTAACAGTTTGACATTCAGGAAACCAGTGAAGATACACAATTCCGCGAACATAGAAAAACACAATCATCATCGATGAATCTCGGTTTACTCATTCAAACGTTTTTCGTCCTCGGACAAGTAGAGGCCTCCAAGCGCACGGAAGGCGCTTAGACCCTGAATCATAAGTGGACAACCAAGATTTGACACATGTTATCTCTCTTTCCAAGAAATGAGGATCATTTTCAGTTGGTTTCCAAGTGACCGTACAAACATATTTATGATTTCCTTTTCGTTTGATAGCGAGAATTTTCGGCACGAGTTTCACACACGCTTTTATCACGTTAAATTGGTTACATAAAGTTTGCCTTACACGTTCTTTATCAATTGCTACAGCTGCAGCAGTCTATCCTATACCCAACCGACAGGCTGAGGATAAAATTACTTACGAGGGTTACCAAAAACGTAATGCACCGTATTTTTTTCTCATCCGAAAACAATGTTAGGGAATGATAAAAGTTACGTACGAATTATCTGAAATTTCTTCAGTGCGTGAGTAAGATTTTTGGCTCTTCCGAGAGGAAGCGTAACTGCATCGTCTGTAAGTAATGTGCGTGACAAGCAACGAGACTTCATTCAATTTCTAACTGCAGAGTAGGAAACTGTGAGGAGTGTTCACGAACATTTGTGCAAAGTCTAGGGAGTATCTGCTGTCGTCAGTAGTACAGTCAGTCTTTGGGCACGCAGGGTGGGGTCATCAGAAGGCGGTTCTGCGGAGCTGAAGGATTTGCAGCGGTCGGAGAAACCAGCCACGGCTGTCACTCCTGACGCGTTTCAGCCAGCTGATGTCATTAGCACACAACAGCCCCGGAGATATTTTGAATGAACATTATAAAGATCAGCCCCCACACAAGTCTGATGACTGCTGAACACTCCACGAAACGGGGTTGGACAGTGTTCTCCATCCAACCTACAGCCCTCATCTAGCCCTATTGGACTCCCACTAGTTTGGGTCATTAGAATATGCCTTTCCGTGGAGAACATTTTCGGGACGACGAGGAGGTGATTCAAAAAGTGAAGAAATGGTAATGTGGGTCGCGCGGGGATGACCGTGCGTTCTATGGCACCTTGCTGCCAAGTGTACGGCTGCTTCCCGTCGTATATTCGAATCATCCGTCGGGCATGTGTGTGTGTGTGTGTGTGTGTGTGTGTGTGTGTGTGTGTGTGTGTGTGTGTGTGTTTTGTCCTTACCATAAATTAGTTTTAGTAGTTTGTAAATCTAGGAACTGATGACCACTGCAATTTGTCACATAGCTTTACAAACATTTCAACATTTAAATTGGTTTTATGACCAGAACAAGGATTGGTACACGCCCTTGTTTGACGCTGCAGGAATGCCATATAACGGGATATAAATTACGTCGGAAAATAAGGTATGTGGATAAAGCATCATTCTTTCGTGAGTGTGATACTCATTCGAGCAATAAATATTTGTCTAAGAAAAAATGTGGTTGCAGTATTTTCTGGGCTGCCCTCATACATAATGATATTTTAATTTTTTTTTTTTTAGTTTTATTTTTTATTTTTTTTTTTATGTTGAATGGCGTCTCGGTCGTGAGTCATTTTCATTATTATCTCAGTCTTCTGGGAAACACTTGACGCTCTACAAAACTCATGCGACTGATAAAGAATCCTACACTTCTTTTGTGTAGCTCGATAGCATAGCGATATGTCCTAGGATTCTTATCTGTCACATTCCACTTCTTTCAACTCTGGCAATGTTGCTGATGTGAGAAATGTCGAGTAGCACCTTGGTTCGTAGCCCACGTAAAACTGTAGGTCCCACTCTAGCTGACTGGGTAAGTCAGTTCGAAGGTCGGAGGACGGCAACGGCAACCTACAAAAAGGACCATGCCTAGTAAAGCACTGTGGTGTTCAAACCAACCCTCCGATTGTTGACTGCTTTACCTTTTTACACTTCTTTTAGTGAAAGACTGGTTTCAGTAGCAGTTTTTCCAAGTTTCATGTAAAACTTCGCGACGATCGTTGTTCAATCATCAAATTTCTCCGGCGGAACGAAATAACAGCTTCGTCTACATACATGAGAGAACATTAAAAACACGGAAATATTTAAGTATTCCTTATTCGCGCGCGCTATTGCAGAATGAAATGGTAGAGAAATATTACGAACGCGATTCGGTGAACCGTCTTCTAGGCACTTAAATGTGATTTGCAGAGTAAATATGTAGATGTAGAAAGACGTTCACCGAGTCGCATCAGGTACGTGCACAGAAGAGTCAAAGACACTGCTATAGGCAAACCATTGAGATTTCGGCGCTGCGGCGTTGGCCTATATGAGACGAAAGGCGTTAGATCAGTTTCTACTGCTACACTGGCAGGTTATGGCGAGTCGCCGGCCACGGTGGCCGAGGGGACTATGAAAGAAGAAGTCATAATTAAAAAAAAATAAAATAAATAATAATGAGGACTGCGGCGCGCCAGTCACGGTCTTCACGGCCACCCCCCCTCGGGCAGCATGGATATGGGGCCGTCCTTAGTGTTAGCTAGTTCATAAGTAGTTTGTAAGTATAGTGACTGATGACCCCGTAGTTAAGTCCCATAAGCTATACAAACATTTGATTTTTTTACTGCGAGTCAAGTGAGTTTGAACGTGGTGTTATACTCTGCACACAACACATGGGGCACAGTATCTGCGAGGTAGCGATGAGGTGGGGATTTTCCCGAACGATCATTTCACGGGTGCGAGTTCTTGAAGTGCGGCTGAAATTATTAAACTATTGGCAGGAAATTATCTAATTACGAAATGATTCTAAAGTTCTTTGGATGCCAGCTAATTTTATTTAAAGAATGCAGAAAACTAGCAAACTGCATAATAACATCCACCTGACACACAGTATCTTAACTGAAAGTTAAATGTAAAGTCATTTCGCATTGTTCTAAGATAATTAAACTATATCTTATGACCACCTAGGCATACTCTTTCAAATTCTGAAGGTATCAGGGGTAAAATATAGGGAGCGAATAGTTATATTAAACCTATACAAAAACTAGATAGCAGTTATTACAGTCGAAGGGAAAGAAAGGGCCGCAGAGGTTGGGAAGGGAGTAAGACAGGGTTGTAGCCTTTCTCCAGTGTTGTTTAATCTGTATATTGAACAAGCAGTGAAGGAATTCAAGGAGAAATTTGGAGAGGGAATTAAAGTGCAGGGAGAAGAAATAAAAACTTTGCGGTTTGCCGATGACATAGTAATTTTGCCAGAGACTGCAAAAGATCTGGAAGAGCAACTGAATGGGATGGACATTGTCTTGAAAGGAAGGTATAAGATGAACATTAACAAGAGTAAAACGAGGGTAATGGAAGGAATGTCAGAAGGAAGGAATTAGATTAAGTAATGAGACAATAAAAGTGGTGGACGAGTTTTGTTATTTGGGTAGCAAGATAACTTCTGATGGCCGAAGTGGAGAAGATATAAAATGCAGAATGGCTATGGGAAGAAAAGCATTTCTAAGGAAGCGAAACTTGTTAACATTCAATATTAATTTAATTGTAAGGAAGTCCTTTCTGAAAGCATTTGTCTGGAGTTTAGTATTGTATGGGAGTGAAACGTGGACGATAAGGAGTTCAGATAAAAAGAGGATAGAAGCTTTTGAAATGTGGTGCTACAGACGAACGATGAAAATTCGATGGGTAGATCACGTAACTAATGTTCAAATGTTTGTACAGCTTATGGGACTTAACTACGGGGTCATCAGTCCCTAAACTTAAAAACTACTTAGGAACTAACTAATACTAAGGACGTCACAAATATCCATGCCCGAGGGGGGATTCGAACCCCCGACCGTAGTGGCCGTGCAGACCGTGACTGGAGCGCCTCAGTCCCCTCGGCCACCGCGGCCGGCCGTAACTAATGAGGAGGTGCTGAAGCGAATTGGGGAGAAAAGAAGTTTCTGGCATATCCTGACTAAGAGAAGGGATAGATTGGTTGGACACATTCTGAGACATCAAGGAATCGTCAACTTAGCATTAGAAGGATGTGTGTCGGGTAAAAATCGTAGAGGGAGACCGAGGGACGAATATAGTAAGCAGATTCAAGAGGATGTAGGTTGTCGATCTTATTCTCAGAAGAAGAGGCTTGCACATGACAGAGTAGCATGGAGAGTTGCATCAAACCAGTCTGCGGACTGAAGAACACAACAACAACATATGCGACATGTTACTCCTCCGAGTGCGTGTTTTGAACTGAACTGTGGTGGCTCGATGAAAGGCTGACTTCGCTCCGCAATTTGGCGCGCAAACATGGCCGCCATGAATCGTCCGTCTTAAATTGTTTTGTTTATTCATTTTGCTATAGTTAATAAATGTTATCTAGTTAGGGCATAGCTTGTCTTTGAGAGGTTTTTCTAAATCGAGTTTGACGTGGAATAAATAATTAGTTTATTAAGTATAAATAAAAATATTATTGCGTTTTGACGCGTGACCGCGAGTACTGCAGCCAATCGGCGTCCAGTGCCTGCCGCTCGGGGACTTCCCTAGAATTAGGGGAAACTGGCCAGTGCTCTTTCCACTTGAGAACCCTACTTATAGTACCACCTGTCGTGGTTCTTACCAGCTTTTACCATTTGTTGCCTACTGGTTCTAAGCAGCTGCACTGATGCAATGCCATCTTAATATAATGGCTTTAAGCCAGAAATATTACAACCAACACGGCTGAAGTAAGTCGTCCAACGTCACAGAAGTGCAACCCTTCCGCAGATTGCAGCACATTCAATACTGGGCTATCAAGAAGTATTAGCGTGCGAACCATTCAAAGAAACATAATCGATATGGGCTTTCGTAGTCGAAGGTCCACTCGTGTACCCTTGCTGACTGCACAAAACAAAGCATTGTGACTCGCCTGCGCCCGTCAACACCGACATTGGACTGTTGATGACTGGAAATTTAAATGTTCAAATGTTTGTGAATCTATCGGTCCAAACTGCGTGGTCATCAGTCCGTAGCTTACAAACTACTTAAACCTAGGTAAACTAACCTAAGGACAACACACACACACCCAGGCCCCAGGGAGGACTCGAACCTCCACGGCGAACAACCGCGCACTCCGCAGCGATACGCTTTAGACCGCTCGGCTACTTCACCGAGGCAATGACTGGAAATATGTTGCCTGGATTGACGGCTCTCGTTTGAAATTGTATCGACTGGATGGATGTGTACGGGTCTTGAATCCATGACCCCGCATGTCAACAGGGTACTGTTCAAGATGGTGGATATTCTGTAATGGTGTGTGGCGTGTGCCGTTGGAGTGATATGGGACCCCTGATACGTCTAGATACAGGTCTGACAAGTGACAAGTACGTATCCATCCTGACTGATCACCTGCATACATTCAGTCTCTGTATATTCATCTTATGTTAGACGGCGTTGTATTAATTTGACAAATGGAAAACCTTCAACCGTAATTTTTTTGGAATTTTAATTACATGTTTCAGGGTAGTTTCAGGGGTACGACAAGGCTGTAACCTGTCACCACTTTTATTCATACTATTCATGGATCATATGATAAAAACAGTAGACTGGCAGGGCGGGGTTAAAATAGGTGAAAGCAAAATAAGCAGTCTCGCATATGCGAATGACTTAGTTGTAATTGCCGATTCGATTGAAAGGTTGGAGACTAATATTTCAGAGCTCGACCAGAGGTGCAAGGATTATGATATGAAGATCAGCATCTCCAAAACGAAAGTAATGTCCGTGGGAAAGAGATTTAAAGAAATTGAATACCAAGTAGGAAGAACAAAGTTAGAACAGGTAGACAGTTTCAAGTACCTGAGATTTATTTTTTCACAACATGGCAACATAGTGAAAGAACTGGAATCGAGGTGCAGCAAAGCTAATTCAGTGAGTGCTCAGCTAAGATCTACTCTCTTCTGCAAGAAGGAAGTCAGTACCAGGACTAAGTTAGCAGTGCACCGCTCTACCTTTCGATCGACTTTGTTGTATGGGAGTGAAAGTTGGGTGGATACAGGTTACCTTATTCATAAGGTAGAGGCTACAGATATGAAAGTGGCAAGAATGATTGCAGGTACTAATAGATGGGAACAATGGCAGGAGGGTGTCCATAATGAGGACATCAAAGAAAAACTGGGAATGAACACCATAGATGATAGGCTGAGATGGTGGGGTCATGTTACACGCATGGGAGAAGCAAGGTTACCTAAGAGACTCATGAGCTCGTCAGCGGAGGATAAGAGGGGTCGAGGTAGACCAAGAAGAAAGTACTTAGATTCGGTGAAGAACGATTTTGAAATAAAAGGCATAACATCAGACGAGGTATCAATGTTAGCATTGTACAGGGGATCATGGAGGAATTTTATTAGAGGTACTATGCTCCAGACTGAACGCTGAAAGGCATAATCAGTCTCTAATGATGATGATAATGATTCGAGAATACATTGTTCTCTTCTTCAGACCCTTATAAGATCCATCCAGTAATGCGAAACTAGCCATCCATGATAATACTACATTGCACCCTCTCACATCGAGATCCATGCAGTAATGCGAAACTACCTATCCATTATAATACTGCATTACACTCTCTCACACCCTCGATGTGAGAGGTGTAATGCAGTATTATAACGGATGGGTAGTTTCGCATTACTGCATGGATCTTATAAGGGTCTGAAGAAGAGAACAAAATATCCTCGAAACATGTAATTAAAAAAAAATTGCTGAAGGTTTTTCATTTGTCAAATGCATCCATTCATATCTACTGAGCATCCCAACGGATTTGGGCAATTCCAGCCACTACGGTCGGGGGTTCGAATCCCCCCCTCGGGCATGGATATTTGTGCTGTCCTTAGTTGTAGCTAGTTCATAAGTAGTTTGTAAGTTTAGGGACTGATGACCCCGCAGTTAAGTCCCTTAAGATTAACAAACATTTGAACATTTGGCAGTTCCAGCAGGACGATGCGACATTCCACACGTCCAGAATTGCTACAGAAAGCCTCCAAAAATACTCTTCTGTGTTTAAAAACTTCCGTTGGCCACCAAACTCTACAATCAGGAACATTGTTGAACACATCTGGGATGCCTTGCAACGTACTGTTCAGAATAGATCTCCACCCCCTCGTATTCTTCCGGACTTATGGACAGTCCTGAAGGATGCACGATGTCAGTTCCCTCCAGCACTGCTTCAGACATTAGTCGAGTCCATGGCACGTCTTGTTGTGGCACTTCTGCGAATTCAAGGCGGACCTACACATTAGGCAGGTGAACCAGTTTCTTTGGCTCTTCAGTGTAAAAAATACTCCCCCCCCCCCCCTCTCCCTCCCTCTCTCTCTCTCTCTCTCTCTCTCTCTCTCTCTCTCTCTCTCTCTCTCTCTCTCTCTCTCTCTCTGTGTGACACCCACACACACACAACGTAGCTCTCGGCCACAGCGTTCATCAGAAAAAGGACACACACACACACACACACACGCGCGCGCGAGCGCGCGCGCGCGCATACACACGTTGAGACACACAGCCACACCTTAGAGATAAACAACCCTCGTCTGCGGATGCAGCGTTTCGAATGACTCGACGGACGTCTTTGCGCTGATTTGCAAGCTATTGTCATATATTGTTGAGTTATAAGATAATAAATTTGAACTTCAGACCAATGGTTGTCCAAATAACCGGTTGTGGAGCCACTATCAAGCATCTGAATATGATCGTGTATAATTCGACATTTCTACCACTATTAGACCTATTTCACTAATGCCTTTGTCTTTTCAAACACAGTGAGATTAAAAACTGTGGTCAACTTCACTTAAGGGCAATAAGCAGAGTACTTTAGAAATGACAGATTATGCGTGGACTATTATGAAATGTATACGTGCACGCTGTCTGCAAAATGTGTCGCGAATAGGGGTAGTAGTTAAGATGCAACCAAATCCAACTGCAGGACTGCGACGTTCAGCATTGAAATCGCGCGGTTTTTATGTGGGCGACCACTGGAAACATTTCACAAATACCGACAGTCGACTCGGAAACGTCTCACAAGTAGTAGTAAAGGGAATCAATGAAACGAGCACTTCCGTTCAGGCTTTGATTAACAGACATTTTGCTGTCGAAAACTACACAGTGCAAAGATTAACAGGACGACGTTCTTGCCAGCGCTCGACACTTCTGACACCTTCCGGACCATTCAGATGAATTCCTATATCACTCCAGGCAAATGCCATGTCCCTTCAAAGGCCGGCCGCAGTGGCCGAGCGGTCTGCGGCGTGCTAGTCACGGTCTGCACGGCCGCATGTTTGAAACCTCCCTCGGGTGTTTTTGTTGTCGGTAGCGTAAATTAGTTTAAGTTAGCCAAGTAATTAGTGTGTAAGTCTAGCGACTGATAACTGCGAAGTTTGGTCGCATAAGACCTCACACACATTTGAACATTTCCCTTCAAAGGGCACGGTGTATTTGCTTCTCCATCCTTACCGAAACTATCCGAGCTGGTGTTCCGTCTCTAATGACCACGAAGTCGACGGGACGTTAACAACTAATCTTCCTTTCTTCCGGACCATTCAGCCCTTCTGTGAAGATATCGTGGGGCAGTAACCTCATAGGTCGTGACCTGATTCCTTTGGCGTTTAATACGACCACGATCTTACCTCTCGTGTACGTGGTGGAACCGTTGGGTGGAATCATTTACTAACTATGCAAATTTCATAGTGAAGATTCAAGATGATTAAGTGCGAATACGAACTTCCCAACTGATTCAAAAGAGATAGAGAGTTAGGTCATTACTTACCTCAGCTCAATATCGCCGATAGTAACACCAAAAAGATGAAAATAAACGTGATAGCGAGCTTTCGGAATACAAATGTCCTTCATCAGGCAGGAGAGCAGACGAGGGAGAAAGGGGATCGCAGCTAATATCGCCCGTAGTGAGCTAAGAAATGGCCTGCCACTCTATCTCTTTTGAATAATAATTTTTTCACATCTCTGTGGAGAAATGCTGTCAAATTAACCGATTAATCGAAAAAGACCATAACATAGGCACAGCCATATTTTTCACTATGAATTTTTTTTTTTTTTATTTCTAATTTGGCGGACTCGTTCCACATCACAGCGAGAGACGAAACTTGGAAATAACAGCATGAAGTGAAGGCAGTAAGCTACCTCTGTCCATTAAAAAACTAATTATGTTTAATTCTTTTCAAGTTAGGTGTTTTGATCCTTCATTCTGACTTTGAAATTCTTCACAAATATAACACACAAAAGCGCTTATACATATTGAATCTTTTCCCCCCACCAACTGAATATCAAAAACGTAAGCAACGATATATTTATTGATAACCTGTTCGATTTGATTTTATTTTCTCTTGTTACAAGCTGAAGAGTGCTGTTTAAGTATTTTTAATATAACATGCAAATAATTTATACAAAATTGAGCTCGATATTTTGAAAGGAAAGAAATATAAGCCCCATAAGAAGCGCTTTACTAGTATATTAGCAAATTGAAGTTTATCTCACAACTGTCCGGTGTTACTGAAATCTATTAAAATAGAATTGTAAAATAAACCACATCTTATTCTGCAATGATTCAGGAAATATTATCCAAGGGCTTGTAAGTTACTAACACAGAATCAATTCAGTTTTTGCTGTAGTTTGTTTTACATCGATACATATCGTTAACAAAAAAATCTGGTTATGGCAGAGTACGTCTAAGGATATCGAACCTGGAATTTGAGAAAATTTACCAATGGCCTACGAGAATTTCGGCATGTAAAATTACAAATGGTTGTTTCACATCTGTACAATGTTTTCACAGTATCTGCTGGTGCTGTAAGGTACTGACAAATCACCAACGATGACCAGTGTGATTGAGCTGGCAGCAGCCATGATTCGAATGACGAGCGTTTAAGCTGTGTATCATTAATGGATTCTCACTCACTGAGCTACGTTACGACAGCTACATTATTGTAGCTCTGATATACCGCACGGAGGCGCTGGGGATATTTCAAAAACGACTCAATGAAATCTGACGTAGCGCAGATGCTTGTGCTTTTTCAGTCATTCAATTTCTCGCCCTCCTGTGACGTGTTCCACAGAGGATTGAAGCGCTATGCTCCGATGCGCGAGGCCGTTCCCCGTCGGGGGTTCGAATCCCCCCTTGGGCATGGATGTTTGTGATGTCTTTAGTATAAGTTAGTTTATAAGTAGCTTGTAGGTTTAGGGACTGATGACCCCGTTGTGAAGTCCTTTAAGCTATATAAACATTTGAACATTTTTGGAAGTGCGCATAACAGTGGCACCTGCATGAATTAATTGTCAAACACTCCCTCTACGACAGTATTTCTCAAACTGTTTCAATTCGCACCCTCTTCCAAGTAAAAAATATTCTGTGCCCCCTCCCCCATCCCGAACAGTAAAATGTGCGTGATCTCAAACTCAACGAATTTTCTTTTTGCTGGTACAACTTTCTTCTAAAAAATGTAAAGTGGAATACATCACAGGATGAATTTTAGTGTATTTTCTGAACGAAACACATTAGCCTATGTTTCATAATTTCCGACAGAAAAATATATTTTTCAAAACGAGTGTTTTAAAGTTTAGTTCGAGTCCTGGGGCAAGGGTGTGTGTGTTGTCCTTAGGTTTACCTTAGTTTAAGTAGTTTGTAAGGAACGGATTAATGACCACGCAGTTTGGTCCGATAGATTTACAAACATTTGAACATTTTAAAAATGCAGTTAACCATGCCCGTTAAGCTAGATCCAACTGTGTAGTCAATTAGTAAAGATGTAGAATACTAATCCGCCGATACGTTTCTCTTAGCTGAAAACTACAGATACACCACGTACTGGTCGAAGTAATTACAAACAATATATATTAATTTTCAATATTATTACTGTGAACACATGTCTGTCTGATTAAAGATTATATTATTTTAAATAGAATCTTCTAAAAACCTATAAAAGCGTACAATTGCACAATTTTTAGCGAATTAATATTTAACCCCCTCCCCCCCCCCCCCCCAGGAGGCTCACGGTTGTTTCATGAGTACGTGCTTCGCGAGCACGGGGCCCCGAGCTAATGCAGTCTTCCTGCCTTCTCTACTTCCCGGACTGCATTTCCTTTCCCCCTCCCCTTCTTTCCTATCCTCACTCCTTCCCCTCCCCACCGGGGGACTGATAACCTCAGTAGTTTAGTTCCCCTATCCCAACCATACAACCCAACCCAACCTTAATATTTAAAATATTACATCCTAGAGGTCTTAAAAAATAAATTGACTCCAGTGCGATTCGAAAGCGCGCCCATTGCGTTCATAAACCGTCAGCCTATCCACTTACTTTTTTCCCTTCTTTGTTTTGCGCTGTGCGTTGTCCTATTCATTGCGATCGCTGATCGTGCTTGTTCGTTGTTGTTCGATGTGTTTGTGGCTCAGCTTTTTTATCACAGAGAGAGTTTAGCGCTGAGGCACGGCGCCCGGCTCCCAATGAAACATACATATGAAGCTGTTCGTTGTAGTAAATGTACCCACTACGAATTCTTATACCTCAACCGTTTCTACGTGTTCAAATAATGGTTTCCAAAATAAATAATACGTGAGTGAAGCTGCTATGAATGTCGACATATACTGTATCCTAACTATTGTATTGCTTCTATTTAATGGTGTAAAACCAAGCTGCAGCTCCGAAGACTGCTAGAATTGGCAACACTTGCACTTCGGAACTAGGGCAAGCGCAATACTCTGTTATTGGACTTTGAATTCTTAGATCCGGGTAATCTCTTTTGCCCCACATTGTACATTGTCCACTCAACCAGCGTAGGCTCCTGACTAACAAGGGGAGGCCACGACGTTTGGAACGCGGATTTACTGCAAACTTCGTACACTCGTAGTACTCCATGAGGACGACAAAATGTGTAAGCAGTAGCGCGTACTTCTCAAGCGTCATTAAGAAAATCGCAAGATAATTTCGGTCGGTCGTCAAATATGTACCATATGTACCTGTGCGTGGCCGTTTTTGTCACACAGCGGCGGCATCCCAGTGGTTAGCGCCCGAGCCACTTACTCGTTGGTCGTTGGTCACTGGATCGCGTCCTGTTCGTCACTTTTTTTTCAACACAGTCATATTCATATCAATTTAAATATAAATTAAGAAAGCATGAGACGGTTTTTTGTCTCAATTATGTCTATGGCATTGAAGATGAGGTGAAGCAATGAATTAAAATTTGTGATGCAGCCAGGAATCGAACCCAGACCCCCATGTTTAGGAGGCAGACGTCTTACCGTTAGACCACCACACCACTAAGCGTCTCGGAATAGTCCAAGTACGACTTTCCTCCACGTCAAAAACCTTAATTCAGCTTCCTTGCTAGTGGCAAGGAAGTGGAACAAGAAAGCTGAATTAAGGTTTGTGGCGAGGAGGGAAGTCGTACTTAGACTATTCCGAGGCGCTTTAATCCTTAGTGGTGTGGTGGTCTAACGGTAAGACGTCTGCCTAGTAAGCATGCAGGACCGGGTTCGATTCCCTGCTGCATCACAAATTTTAATTCATTGCTTCACCTTCATCTTCAATGTCATGAACAGTAATATTCGTTACTATTTATAATTGATAGAAAGGGGAAAATGCGTGTAATTTACAATGTTATTTGGCAGTCTACAAAATTTTATTATTACAAATAATATAATATTCATAATTACCGACTAGTAAACGACCAAACGCATGAAGTGACACTGACGTGAAAATGTTTGCAGGTTCGTGATTTGAGAAATCCCTTACTCCTGGAAGGAGTCCGAAACTACTTGTTACCTGCAAGTTTTGACCACCACAGACGACTTTCGAAAGATGTACACCTAATCGTCGCTTTCGTCATTACTAGTTGCAGAATGGTATTTTTCGTAAAAACATGGAAAACAAAGTTAAAACGGCACCAGCTGCATTGAATAAATGCTATGTTTCCACATACGCAAGGTCTTTTGAGGTTTTCCATGGAAAAATAAACCTTGCTAACATTTTTAAAAACCTGTCTTTCATCCGATAATTTGGAAGCAAAACATTCATAACGCAGCATTTCCTTAAATATCGGCGCCGATAATTCGTTATGCAGTATCGAGTGTATTTTAATAGCGTCTTCAAGAGAAGCAATTTATCTTTCGATTAAATAAGAACAATTTTGAAGACGCTTAATGAAATGTTTAACTTGCCTGCAGAAATAGACATCGCAAGGTTGGGAAACTGACGTGCATTTCGGAGGTACAACGTTGGTGAATATTTCGTCGTACAAACCAGGATTCGTTTGATCCCCCCCCCCCCCCCCCCACTATCTATTATTAATAAGAATTTTTCTTTCTTCACGTAGGGAAGCATGACGCTAGGTAAAAATGAACAATATAATTGCGTGGTAAGTTTTCCGGATTTCAAACTCGGAAAAAAAAGGTCAAATGTTTGTATAGCTTATGGGACTTAACTACGGGGTCATCAGTCCCTAAACTTACAAACTACTTACGAACTAGCTAATCCTAAGGACGGCACAAATATCCATGCCCAAGGGGGGATTCGAACCCCCGACCGTAGTGGCCGTGCAGACCGTGACTGGAGCGCCTCAGTCCCCTCGGCCACCGCGGCTGGCTTTCAAACTCGTTACGACGACATTCGGAAGTTCTTTCGTTAATTTGTCAACGGTGTTATGGATATCATATTATTTGTTATAATAAAACTTTGTAGACTGCCAAATAACATTGTAAATTTAATAAAAGTCCATCTGATTACACGTATTTTCCAGTTATATCAACTGTAATATAAATAGTAAAGAATATGACTGGGTTGAAAAGAAAAAAAAAGTGCCCAACCAAACTCGATCCAATGACCAACGAGTACGGGTCTCGGACGCTAACCTTTCGGCTGCCGCCGCTTCGTGATAAAAACGGCCACGCACAGGTACATATGGTACATATTTGACGACCGACCGAAATTATCTTGCGATTTTCTCAATAAGGCTTGAGAAGCACGCGCTACTGCTTACACGTTTCGTTGTCCTCATGGAGTACTACGAGTGTACGAAGTTTGCAGTAAATTCGCGTTCCAAACGTCGTGGCTTCGCCTTGTAAGTAGCGGTCGGCCGTGTTTGGATATTAGTCGTAGTCGTATGACCTTACGGGCTTCCTGAGACAGACGTCTACGGTGCCAGTGGATGTCCAGCCTGAACTGTAGGCCGCAATTTGCGATCAGTTATGGCTTCACTGCACTAGGTTTAGATGGAATACCCAAGTGCGGCGAATGAAAATTTTTTGCCCGGCCGGGATTCGAACCCAAGATCTCCTACTTACTAGGCAGACGCGTTAACCACTACGCCACCGAGGACACAGTGACCAGCCCGACTGTAGAGGACTCTTCCCTGCACGTCTCCCGCCACACCCAAATCTCCATTCGCCATGTTGTCTCTTCCTATTATCACAGCCTATAAGAACTTGGGATTCGTTTAATGGAAAAAACAGCATCTGGATAGATGATCCCTCTAAGCAGCTCCAAGGAATGGACCTTCCCAGGAGAGAATGGTCTTTGATCAACCGCTTCCGAACTGGTGTTTGTCGCTGTAAGTATTGGAAATTCAAATGGAGACAGACAGACGACCAGTCATGTGTGGAGCAGACATACAAACGATGACCCACATAATTACTAATTGCCCATTACGATCATTCTCAGGAGCGATGACCGAACTCCATATAGTCAGTCAGGAAGCTGTCCAGTGGTTTAAAGAAGTTGGACTAGGCTCTGTGACAGAGATATGTTTTATCTTATTCATTAGACACTAGTATATCTTACTAAAGTCTTATATGGAGCTGACATTATAGCATACGATATAATCACAGCCTATTTGTTCTGTAATGCTCGCAGCCACAATACTGTATTCCCGCATCAGGGAGAACAGACCACCATCGAGACACAATTAATTGTCGTCAGGAGCCCAGCCTCGGCTTGTGTACAATTATATGTTTTGACTACAGCGTTCAATCAACGAAGTAAATGGCAATTTGTGATCAGTTATGGCTTCACTGTCTAGGTGTAGACGGAATACCAGGAGAGAGTCCTCTGCAGTTGTGCAGGTCACTGTGTCCTCGGTGGCGGAGTGCTCAACGCGTCTACCTAATAAGCCGGAGATCCCGGGTTCGAATCCCGGCCGGGCACAAATTTTCATTCGCCACAGTTTGAAATCCATCTAAACCGAATACAGTGAAGCCAAAACACCGCAAATTGCGATTTATTTCATTCATTTGAACGCTGTATTTCGTTAAAAATACATAAATATGAACTGTAGGCGTTGCGGTCTGTCCAAACATTATGTTTTTAGAACGGAAAAAACTGGCTTCTTTTCCGTTGCCAGACACTGGTGAAACGCCACGAGTGGTCGATGCGTAAAGTTGGCGGGATACTCGCGAAGGCGCCGCAGAGGAAGAGCGAGAGATTTGGTTCTTGATTGCTCGCAGAGGTTGACGCTGGAGACGAAGGCACTGATCCCCTACTGCCCTTGGACAACACAACATGCCGCTGACGTGGGAGTGCCCACCTTCCCGCACAACGCTGAACGTGGCGTAAATCAACACCGCAATGCAGCGTGTCAGTTTAACTGACACGAGAGTATGCGCGTTTTGCTCGTCGAGTTACTATGCACTTCATTAAATCCCGCAGTTGATGCTGCTGTCTGGCTCTGGCTCAGCTGTTTACTTTTTATTCCTCCATTACTTCTTCCCTGAACAGTTTTTGAGAGCGATGAAATAATCATGCATCGAGTGAAAGTGGTAGTTGAATTTAATTTAGTCATCGTGTAATTGTAAATACCAGAGGAATCAGGCACCCTCACCCAGTGCTTTCGTTGGAAAAAATAAAATTTAGGTGGTACTCTGCTTATTCTACATTAAAAGAGTCAAATGGACATTTTTAGAAAATGAAGAAAGTAAAGATTGAGGCATGTGAATACACAAACAAAATATAGCTATAATTTACAGATTTGAAACTCATTTTCATTGTATTCAAGGGGTTTAGTGTAGATGAGGATACCACCCATCGGCTTTGGAGAACGACTTGTTATCGTAATTAATCAGGAGTGGCGTTCCAGAAGACAAAAAGAGTGCGTGTTGCTGCCGGGAATTAAAAGCAGACTTATATCACACGAAAACCATTACAAAATACGGACAATGGAACTGTGTGGAACTTTTAAAGACGGAAACAAGAGTTAGCCGCCGTAAGAAGTAAAACTGGCAGTGTTACCAACAGTTGAACATGTACGCATCCAGCCGTTTGAAAAAGCATTTAGTGACTGATAACCCCGCAGTTAAGTTCTTTAAGCTTAAACATTTGAACATTTGAAGAAGCATTGGTCAAAGAGAAAATACGCTTCTATTTTAGTTCCTACTAGTGCTACGACACAATATTTCATTATCTTAAACTGACTACAGTGCGAAAAAGACTGTTAAGTAAGTATAATATTTACGGTAAATATTTTTCTTGAGAGTGAGTCGATCTCAAAATGTGTCGTGCTAAGCATGAAAACATGCGTATCTCCTGCAGTGTTCCAATCAAAGGAAATTAAGTCAAAATGTTGCGATGCACTGCCCCTTAAATTTTTTAAAGAACTGCCGGAATTTCGCACTTGTTTTCCTCAACGAATAGGCAACGGTATTTCATACAAAAACTTTGCGTATGTAGTGGCTTATCCTTTTGTAGCAAGGTTCTTAAACACTTTGGAGTCGGTAAGAAGCATTTCCTCTGTCTCGGTTGAGACTATTCGGAGGACTCCACTGGCTAGTTCGAACATTTGACCGCTAGTCAGATTCCATTGGACTTGTGCGAAACTGCAATTTGAACGCTTCGACGGTTATGACCGCAACTCGAACGAACCCAAAACATTCCAAATTTCTTTCCGAAATCCATTCGACAATTTACAGTTGGTCTATTTTTTACAGATTTAAGAAAGAATTTTAGCCGGTACCGTTACGCTAATAGCGGCCCAACTATAAAGCACTGCCCTCACCGTGTTTTCTTTACACAACTCATACGCGTTTTGAATTAGATCTTACATCCGCGAGGCACTCATCTCAGTATTTAGATGAATAAATTATGGTTTTTAATCATTTAACTGCTACCGACGTGTGTACGCTGTAGTAGTCAACGGTGTCATGAGCGCAAATGTCGTATATAAACGTTTCGATGTTTTGTCATTACTTACATGCACAAGCTGAACTACAGCGCCTCATGTGTTTGCTACTTGTACCAAAAGCCCTACAATACAGCTCATGGACTGCAGAAGACACTACTTTTGTTTACCTTTGGCGGTATTACAATATTCTAATGTTTGTAAGGCTTATGGGACTTAACTGCGGGGTCATCAGTCCCTAACTTACAACCTACTTATGAACTACCTTATACTACAGGCGGGATTCGAACACTCGACGGGGAGCGGCCTCGCGCATCGGAGCATAGCGCCTCAATGCGCTTGGCCACTCCGCCGCGGCTCCAGACTTAAGCCAGAAACTTCGAAACATATTACAAAATGTAGACGACTCCATCCGGAATCTGGTGCAGAGCGACCACATTAAAATTATTAAAATTGGAAGAACCAGCTTTGGCCGCATTGAAATCTTTATTTTTTTTATATACAATACAAATCGTTTTCGGTCAGAGTCTGACCATCCTCAGTACATATACTTATGTACTGCCTACTTGATGTTAATATGCAAAGTGCAAGCTTTTGGGGGCCCACATGGCTTGGATTCATGCACTGAGGATGGTCAGACACTGGCCGAAATCGATCTGTATTGTACATAAAAACTAAAGATTTCAATGCGGCCAAAGCTGGTTCTTCAAATTTTAATATTACAAAATGTAATTTTAATCAAAGTTGTGTATAGTTCTGATTAAAATTACATTTTGTAATATTAAAATTGGAAGAACCAGCTTTGGCCGCATTGAAATCTTTATTTATTTATTTGTCCTAGGATTTTTATCTGTCACTTTCCACTTCTCTCACCTCTGGCAGTATTGCTGATGTGAAAAATACCGAGTAGCACCGTGGTTCGGAACCCACGTTAAACTGTAGGTCCCCCTATAACTGGCTGGGTAGTCAGTTCGAAGGTCGGAGGAAGACAACGGCATACCACCTCCAAACAGGACCATGCCGAGTAAAGCACTGTGGTGTTCAAACCAATCTTCGGATTGTTGACTGCTTTACTGCTGTATAGTTCTACGATAAATTCTGAGGAGTATATTCAAGTGAAAAATATACTTGATTATGTTTCATAATACTCAGACCATATTATTCAACATAATTGTATTTTATCATTATCATTTGTTTCGCCACATAGAATATGAAAATGTTGCGTTACTATTATACCTGTAGGACGTTCCGTTAATAAATTAAAAAAGGAAATAAAACAGGTGAGGTAAATTTGGTAATATTGTGATATGTAACCGGTATATCCTGATTTTTGTGTCTAGTTAGAAAATGAAGAAGCGCGGGTTGTCGAACGACGAAGTAGAAAGGTTGCTTGTGAACGGTGACAGTGGAGATGAATTTATTGTTATTTCATCTTCTTGTGAGGATTTTTTTGCCTTTCAACAATTCAGGGCCGAGAAAATCAGGCCGCGGTGGAGTAGCCGAGCGGTCTAAAGCGCCTCGCTGCGGAGCGCGCGGTTGCTCGCCGTGGAGGTTCGAGTCCTCCCCTGAGGCATGGGTGTGTGTGTTGTCCTTAGGTTAGTTTACCTAGGATTAAGTCGTTTGTAAGCTACTGACTGATGACCACGCAGTTTGGTCCGACAGATTTACAGACATTTGAACATTTTTTGAGAAAATCAATCTTCATATTCCACTTGTTTGCTTTCCACTAGTGAAACTGACGACAATGAAGAAAAGCACGACAGAAGAAAGCGGTCGCTCCCAATGAAAAGAAAAGTAGGTCTTCACACGGTGATAAGTGGCAGAGACGCTGGGGTGGTGGGCGTCCACTGGAACCGTATTTGTCCGACTGGCAGGACGGCCGTATACGGCCGCAAACGTCCGACTAATGCAAAGCTACGCAGCACAGGTGGTCCGCGTCCACTGCACCCGACCAGGTCGGCCGCAAACGTACTAGACTTGCGCATAATAGTTCGCAATCTGGAGCGCTGACTTTAGTTCGCGGCAGAGCCACGAACTAGTTCGTTCTTTTAGTTCGTGCGCTACCAGTGACGGCTGAGCGGCATGGTCTGCGCATACTGGTGGAGGGAGAAGTTCCCCCACCTAGCTGCCTCATGCGTTTGCTGCGTGAGCCGCTAACGATATCACGCAAACCAAAAGGAACAGCTTGTGGATAATTTCCCGCGTTTAAGTTTAGAGTTGTCTCTATATCTTGGCATTATGGAATTTATTAGTCAGATATTCCAGAGTGCAGAATACTTCAAAAGAGAAATTTTGTAGCACTGTACTATGAAATCTAGTAGGCAGACGCTCACCGCGAAATGTTTCTCATCAGCAGAAGGCAAACACGTGATTTGTAATTCTGCTGCGCGCCCTCTCGCTATTGCCCGTCGGTCTTCGGAAAAGGATCCAACGAACTAAGAAACGAGAAACATTTGGCATAATAGTTCGCGACCGGTAACGCATGTTTTAGTTCGCGACCGATTGCACATACTTTAGTTCGCGACTGATTGCGCATATCTTAGTTCGCAACCGGTGGCGCTCTCCCTTTAGTTCGGAGCTCGGTCGCGAAGCATGTCGCTCTTTTTAGTGCGTCCGCCCTTTTTAGCTTTTTCTACCGCTACTAAAGAGCTCTTTCTTTTGTTATGACAGCTTTTTTTATATAATGATTAGTGTTGTCCAAGCCTGTGCTATTGCCCGTATTTTTGGGCAATTAGACATCAAATACTTAAGCAAATAACCAGTTATTTACACGAATGGGTGACACAATGGTATTCAACTACTGTGCATACAGAGTACTCGTAGTATTTTATTTTTAAAATGAATTTCTTTATTTATTTAACAGGTCATTGAAGGAACATTACCAATAAATCACGCGATGCTGTGCGCTCTCACGTCCTCTCGCTGTTCCCCGTCAGTCTTCGGAAAAGGACCGGACGAACTAAGAGGCGAGGGATCTGCGAACTAGTTCGCCTGTGGGAGCGCTCTTCCGAACTAGTTCGTTCGTGAACTATACAAGACTAATACGTACGGCTGACAGTCGGATTCCAGGCAAATGGTATTGGTCGGACGTAGCCTGTGGAAGCGAGTGCCTGTTACTGCTTGTGCCTGGGTGTTTTTTTTTTTTTTTTTTTTTTTTTTTTTTTTTTTTTTTTTTTTTTTTCGCTAATTAACAAGAATGGATGCAGAGAGGCTTATTGATTGTATAGTTTCCCTGAAGTTCGACCATTTCGTGATGTTGTGTTGAATAGTTGTAAGGATATAATGACATGTTTCCACGTTCATCCTGTAGTAGTTGAAAAATTTTTGCGGGTCCCTCTTCATTTATTCGCGTAAATGATAAAAGTCTCCCAAGTCTGCTTCGTTTGCTTAGTATGGGACTGACCCAGAAGCCCCTTCGCTTCATCCCGGGTCTTTGTCTCGTGAGGTTTGAATTTTCTAGACGACAAGGCCTTACAACATGCCGTGCCTACGTCACACTTAGAGGCCCCGGCCGCCACCTCACTGGCTGTTGGCTGGGGCACGCCCACCGCCGCGCAGCGGCCGGCCAGTCAGATGGCGGCCGCGGCCTCTAAGTGTGACGTAGGCACGGCCTGTTGTAAGGCCTTGTCGTCTAGGTGGTGTTGCTATTGTCCAGTCGAGCGGTGCAGTGGCTCGCGACTAACTAGCGGCTGGCAGTGTTTGGATGTAAAATCGGTTGCAGTGGACGAGCTGCAGATATCAGCCGTAGTCGTACCACCATTCAGTCGTCCTGAGACGGACGTTTATGGCGCAAGTGGACGATCAGGTTTAAAAGCTACGTGTCGTTCGGTGCGTCTATAACGACCGTCGTTTAACGATTATCGTAGAAAGATTAATCGTTGAGCGCTAATCGTTAAATTGGCGTTCTGCTCGGAACGTCTGCGACTCCATTTCTCAGTAGAGTCGTAATTCCATTCGCAGTCACATCTTTGTAGCGAAGGGTGATAAAATGAGTTCACCGTTAAATACGCGTGAAAGAGTGCTGCTTAAATGTCTTTTGATTGAGGAAATGGGAGACGACGAAATACTTTGGCAAATGTATGGAACGAAAAGGGTCAAAATACATCGTTTCAGCTCAGAAATGGAGTACTTAATTGGGTATTGATCATGATCCATCTGCGTGAGGACAACAAAAAGTTCTTCGAATTTTTCCGTCTTTCTGTTGAGCAGTTTCAGTTCATTCTAGAATTAATCAAAAACGATATCTACAAAGAATCAACCAACAGAAATCTGTATCCAGTAACACCAAACTTGCTATTACCCTGAGGTAAGTATTACTATTGTTTACACCCTGAAACTTTATTGTGTTGCTTTGTTATAATTTACACATTGCACCAGTATGAATTCTTTCTTAGTTCCTTCCTCCTACGTTTACTCAATCACTCAGCTTGTTCTAAGAGTTCGTGTTTGATTTTTGTGAAGAAAGTGAAGTCCACCTACCTTAACAGACTTCCCTGGTGACAGATACCATTATTTACAGGTGAAAACCAGTCTTGATTCATAACAAAAGACAGTATGTGAAGTATAAAATTAATGGGATAAAATTTAATGCTGATATTTAGTTTCGTAGGGAGTATGACTGTACGATGCGTTCTTTAAGTCAGGACCAGGGTACAATGGGACACAACAGGTTCCCCTGCGTGAGGGGGGGAAAATACATCTGCCGGTTACATCACAAACCACTGCTCTAAACTGGCGTACCTTATTGCATGAAACAATAATTCGAAATAATCTGCTACTTTACAACATACACAATAAAAAAGGATGATAAGCTTTATATATCGAAGAACTTTATTAAAAGATAAAGTTGCAAATATACAAATTGTAGAAAGCAAAAAATTTCGAATCCATTAGTTTATTAAAGAGGTTCATCACCGACGACAAAACTTCGGAGGTTCAAAAGGAATTTGAGGTTGAGAGAAAGAAATCAGCTCTGTTAATGTAGAGCTTTGATCAGAATAACCTGCTTCACAATTCGGCGATAATGATTGGGGTGCGACAGTAGCTGAAGTATTACTGCAGGAACTCTGGTTATTGGAAATGCAGTAGGAACCATACTGTAATGATTAAATAATTCTCAGTCTCTGTTGCAGTATTCTTTATTACTCCAATTACGCGTTTCGCGCTGTTAGCGCATCATCAAACTGGAAACAGACAAATGTTTTATTACAGTCCGTGTACCTGGCGGGCGGCAAATCTAATGTGGCTAAGGTGAGTACATTTTTAAAAGTCAGATTTACTTGGGCGGAGATGGAGCCACAGAACTATCTAAAGCTGTGGTGGAGGTAGCTTAACAATTTGTGTAGTATTCAGCTACAGGATACACTAGTATCAATGCTGTAGTGCGTAGTGTCGATGCATCAGCACCCCAGGTTGTACCAGCCAATTTTCTAATGATTACCTCAGTGTAATGGCAAGTTTTTCTTCTGGTGTTACTGGATACAGATTTCTGTTGGGTAGCCACATTAGATTCGCTGCCCGCCAGGTACACGGACTGTAATAAAACATTTGTTCCCAGCCCGATGATGCGCTAACAGCGCGAAACGGGTAATTGGTGTAATAAAGAATACTGCAACAGATACTGAGAATTATTTAATTATTCAACACTGTTGCTGCACCAGCCGCCACCACCACCACCACCAGCATGGAATGGAATGAAATGTATACTGTAATGACTCCAGCCTTGTTATTATCTCAGCCCATGTATTGTCCTTGAGCCTCGGATCTTTGTAGAACCCAATCTGTACTCAGTGACATGCCAAACACTGCCAGTGAAACGTTTTGCTATGCCGATGACCTTACCATACCATACAGACCAGCACACTCGAGGAAGGAGAAACTATATTATCCAGTGACTTAGGAACTCTTAACAAATATTATGAAGCATGGAGACTCCAGCCAAATGCAGTAAAGACAGAAGTTTGTGCATTCTATCTGAACAACAGAGCTGCAAAACAACAACTTAATGTTAACTTCTGCCAACAAAGGGTTAGACACAATTTCCAGCCTAAATACCTGGGTATCAAACTGGACCGGTCTTTGACGTATAAACGTTACTTGGAAAACACAAGCCAAAAGGTAAAGACCCGAAATAACATCATTAGAAAACTGGTACAACCTGGGGTGCTGATGCATCGACACTACGCACTACAGCATTGATACTGGTGTACCCTGCAGCTGAATAATGTGCTTCAGTGTGGCAACATAACACCCACACGAGGAAGTTAGATGTACAGCTGAACGATTCAATGACGCTCATTACAGGTACACTAAAATCCACTCCGACCCCCTGGCTGCACACCATCAGCAACATCCCACACCTCAATTGCGACGCCAGGAAGCAACGAGTAGAAAATGGAAGAAACTTCACCACCACAATTGCCCACAAGACCTTCCAATTCACAAGATCTTAAACGATCCTCCACCAGATCGCCTAAAGTCCCGCACTCCGCTGTGGCATAAAGGAAGAAACAACTTCGACCTTAAAGAAGAGTGGCGCAAGAGGTGGAACGCGGCCGGCCGCGGTGGCCGAGGAGACTGAGGCGCTTCAGTCACGGTCTGCATGGCCACTACGGACCTCCGTGAACCTGGCACCCGACTTAGAGAAATTGTTTTTTACTTCATACTATCTTAAAGAGCTTCGTTTGTAGTGGATTGTAGTGCAAAAATTTTCGTTTGTAGTTTTTCGCAAAAAAAGTTATAGGTTACTCAAAAAATAGCCAGCACCCCACTTTTAAGAAATTAAATTCTAATGGATGATATCGGTAGGGAATCGTTTGTAGTGGTTTGTAGTGAACGACTTTTCGTTTGTAGTAACTTGTATATCCCACAAAACGTGTTCAAAATGGAAGGCGCGAGGCCCATACTGCTGTGCACTGCACCCACTAGCAGCACCCCACTTTCGAGAAATTTAATTCTAATGGATGATATGTATAGGAAATAGGTTGTAGTGGTTTGTAGTGAACAAATTTTCGTTTGTAGTAACTTGCATATCCCACAAAACGTGTTCAAAATGGAAGGCGCGCAGCCCATACTGCTGTGCACTGCACCCACTAACAGCACCCCACTTTCGAGAAATTTAATTCTAATGGAGGATATGTGTAGGAAATAGTGTGTAGAGGTTTGTAGTGAACGAATTTTCGTTTGTAGTAACTTGTATATCCCACAAAACGTGTTCAAAATGGAAGGCGCGAGGCCCATACTGCTGTGCACGGCACCCACCGGCAGCACCCCACATTCAAGAAATTTAATTCTCATGGATGATATGTGTAGGAAATAGTGTGTAGAGGTTTGTAGTGAACGAATTTTCGTTTGTAGTAACTTGTATATCCCACAAAACGTGTTCAAAATGGAAGGCGCGAGGCCCATACTGCTGTGCACGGCACCCACCGGCAGCACCCCACATTCAAGAAATTTAATTCTAATGGATGATATGTGTAGGAAATAGTGTGTAGAGGTTTGTAGTGAACGAATTTTCGTTTGTAGTAACTTGTATATCCCACAAAACGTGTTCAAAATGGAAGGCGCGAGGCCCATACTGCTGTGCACGGCACCCACCGGCAGCACCCCACATTCAAGAAATTTAATTCTAATGGATGATATGTGTAGGAAATAGTGTGTAGAGGTTTGTAGTGAACGAATTTTCGTTTGTAGTAACTTGTATATCCCACAAAACGTGTTCAAAATGGAAGGCGCGAGGCCCATACTGCTGTGCACGGCACCCACCGGCAGCACCCCACATTCAAGAAATTTAATTCTAATGGATGATATGTGTAGGAAATAGTGTGTAGAGGTTTGTAGTGAACGAATTTTCGTTTGTAGTAACTTGTATATCCCACAAAACGTGTTCAAAATGGAAGGCGCGAGGCCCATACTGCTGTGCACGGCACCCACCGGCAGCACCCCACATTCAAGAAATTTAATTCTAATGGATGATATGTGTAGGAAATAGTGTGTAGAGGTTTGTAGTGAACGAATTTTCGTTTGTAGTAACTTGTATATCCCACAAAACGTGTTCAAAATGGAAGGCGCGAGGCCCATACTGCTGTGCACGGCACCCACCGGCAGCACCCCACATTCAAGAAATTTAATTCTAATGGATGATATGTGTAGGAAATAGTGTGTAGAGGTTTGTAGTGAACGAATTTTCGTTTGTAGTAACTTGTATATCCCACAAAACGTGTTCAAAATGGAAGGCGCGAGGCCCATACTGCTGTGCACTGCACCCACTAGCAGCACCCCACTTTCGAGAAATTTAATTCTAATGGATGATATGTATAGGAAATAGGTTGTAGTGGTTTGTAGTGAACAAATTTTCGTTTGTAGTAACTTGCATATCCCACAAAACGTGTTCAAAATGGAAGGCGCGCAGCCCATACTGCTGTGCACTGCACCCACTAACAGCACCCCACTTTCGAGAAATTTAATTCTAATGGAGGATATGTGTAGGAAATAGTGTGTAGAGGTTTGTAGTGAACGAATTTTCGTTTGTAGTAACTTGTATATCCCACAAAACGTGTTCAAAATGGAAGGCGCGAGGCCCATACTGCTGTGCACGGCACCCACCGGCAGCACCCCACATTCAAGAAATTTAATTCTCATGGATGATATGTGTAGGAAATAGTGTGTAGAGGTTTGTAGTGAACGAATTTTCGTTTGTAGTAACTTGTATATCCCACAAAACGTGTTCAAAATGGAAGGCGCGAGGCCCATACTGCTGTGCACGGCACCCACCGGCAGCACCCCACATTCAAGAAATTTAATTCTAATGGATGATATGTGTAGGAAATAGTGTGTAGAGGTTTGTAGTGAACGAATTTTCGTTTGTAGTAACTTGTATATCCCACAAAACGTGTTCAAAATGGAAGGCGCGAGGCCCATACTGCTGTGCACGGCACCCACCGGCAGCACCCCACATTCAAGAAATTTAATTCTCATGGATGATATGTGTAGGAAATAGTGTGTAGAGGTTTGTAGTGAACGAATTTTCGTTTGTAGTAACTTGTATATCCCACAAAACGTGTTCAAAATGGAAGGCGCGAGGCCCATACTGCTGTGCACGGCACCCACCGGCAGCACCCCACATTCAAGAAATTTAATTCTAATGGATGATATGTGTAGGAAATAGTGTGTAGAGGTTTGTAGTGAACGAATTTTCGTTTGTAGTAACTTGTATATCCCACAAAACGTGTTCAAAATGGAAGGCGCGAGGCCCATACTGCTGTGCACGGCACCCACCGGCAGCACCCCACATTCAAGAAATTTAATTCTAATGGATGATATGTGTAGGAAATAGTGTGTAGAGGTTTGTAGTGAACGAATTTTCGTTTGTAGTAACTTGTATATCCCACAAAACGTGTTCAAAATGGAAGGCGCGAGGCCCATACTGCTGTGCACTGCACCCACTAGCAGCACCCCACTTTCGAGAAATTTAATTCTAATGGATGATATGTATAGGAAATAGGTTGTAGTGGTTTGTAGTGAACAAATTTTCGTTTGTAGTAACTTGCATATCCCACAAAACGTGTTCAAAATGGAAGGCGCGCAGCCCATACTGCTGTGCACTGCACCCACTAACAGCACCCCACTTTCGAGAAATTTAATTCTAATGGAGGATATGTGTAGGAAATAGTGTGTAGAGGTTTGTAGTGAACGAATTTTCGTTTGTAGTAACTTGTATATCCCACAAAACGTGTTCAAAATGGAAGGCGCGAGGCCCATACTGCTGTGCACGGCACCCACCGGCAGCACCCCACATTCAAGAAATTTAATTCTCATGGATGATATGTGTAGGAAATAGTGTGTAGAGGTTTGTAGTGAACGAATTTTCGTTTGTAGTAACTTGTATATCCCACAAAACGTGTTCAAAATGGAAGGCGCGAGGCCCATACTGCTGTGCACGGCACCCACCGGCAGCACCCCACATTCAAGAAATTTAATTCTAATGGATGATATGTGTAGGAAATAGTGTGTAGAGGTTTGTAGTGAACGAATTTTCGTTTGTAGTAACTTGTATATCCCACAAAACGTGTTCAAAATGGAAGGCGCGAGGCCCATACTGCTGTGCACGGCACCCACCGGCAGCACCCCACATTCAAGAAATTTAATTCTAATGGATGATATGTGTAGGAAATAGTGTGTAGAGGTTTGTAGTGAACGAATTTTCGTTTGTAGTAACTTGTATATCCCACAAAACGTGTTCAAAATGGAAGGCGCGAGGCCCATACTGCTGTGCACTGCACCCACTAGCAGCACCCCACTTTCGAGAAATTTAATTCTAATGGATGATATGTATAGGAAATAGGTTGTAGTGGTTTGTAGTGAACAAATTTTCGTTTGTAGTAACTTGCATATCCCACAAAACGTGTTCAAAATGGAAGGCGCGCAGCCCATACTGCTGTGCACTGCACCCACTAACAGCACCCCACTTTCGAGAAATTTAATTCTAATGGAGGATATGTGTAGGAAATAGTGTGTAGAGGTTTGTAGTGAACGAATTTTCGTTTGTAGTAACTTGTATATCCCACAAAACGTGTTCAAAATGGAAGGCGCGAGGCCCATACTGCTGTGCACGGCACCCACCGGCAGCACCCCACATTCAAGAAATTTAATTCTCATGGATGATATGTGTAGGAAATAGTGTGTAGAGGTTTGTAGTGAACGAATTTTCGTTTGTAGTAACTTGTATATCCCACAAAACGTGTTCAAAATGGAAGGCGCGAGGCCCATACTGCTGTGCACTGCACCCACTAGCAGCACCCCACTTTCGAGAAATTTAATTCTAATGGATGATATGTATAGGAAATAGGTTGTAGTGGTTTGTAGTGAACAAATTTTCGTTTGTAGTAACTTGCATATCCCACAAAACGTGTTCAAAATGGAAGGCGCGCAGCCCATACTGCTGTGCACTGCACCCACTAACAGCACCCCACTTTCGAGAAATTTAATTCTAATGGAGGATATGTGTAGGAAATAGTGTGTAGAGGTTTGTAGTGAACGAATTTTCGTTTGTAGTAACTTGTATATCCCACAAAACGTGTTCAAAATGGAAGGCGCGAGGCCCATACTGCTGTGCACGGCACCCACCGGCAGCACCCCACATTCAAGAAATTTAATTCTCATGGATGATATGTGTAGGAAATAGTGTGTAGAGGTTTGTAGTGAACGAATTTTCGTTTGTAGTAACTTGTATATCCCACAAAACGTGTTCAAAATGGAAGGCGCGAGGCCCATACTGCTGTGCACGGCACCCACCGGCAGCACCCCACATTCAAGAAATTTAATTCTCATGGATGATATGTGTAGGAAATAGTGTGTAGAGGTTTGTAGTGAACGAATTTTCGTTTGTAGTAACTTGTATATCCCACAAAACGTGTTCAAAATGGAAGGCGCGAGGCCCATACTGCTGTGCACTGCACCCACTGGCAGCACCCCACTTTAAAGAAATTTAATTCTAATGGATGATATGTGTAGGAAATAGTGTGTAGAGGTTTGTAGTGAACGAATTTTCGTTTGTAGTAACTTGTATATCCCACAAAACGTGTTCAAAATGGAAGGCGCGAGGCCCATACTGCTGTGCACTGCACCCACTAGCAGCACCCCACATTCAAGAAATTTATTTCTAATGGATGATATGTGTAGGAAATAGTGTGTAGAGGTTTGTAGTGAACGAATTTTCGTTTGTAGTAACTTGTATATCCCACAAAACGTGTTCAAAATGGAAGGCGCGAGGCCCATACTGCTGTGCACTGCACCCACTGGCAGCACCCCACTTTAAAGAAATTTAATTCTAATGGATGATATGTGTAGGAAATAGTGTGTAGAGGTTTGTAGTGAACGAATTTTCGTTTGTAGTAACTTGTATATCCCACAAAACGTGTTCAAAATGGAAGGCACGCAGCCCATACTGCTGTGCACTGCACCCACTAGCAGCACCCCACTTTCGAGAAATTTAATTCTAATGGATGATATGTATAGGAAATAGTGTGTAGAGGTTTGTAGTGAACGAATTTTCGTTTGTAGTAACTTGTATATCCCACAAAACGTGTTCAAAATGGAAGGCGCGAGGCCCATACTGCTGTGCACTGCACCCACTAGCAGCACCCCACATTCAAGAAATTTATTTCTAATGGATGATATGTGTAGGAAATGGTGTGTAGAGGTTTGTAGTGAACGAATTTTCGTTTGTAGTAACTTGTATATCCCACAAAACGTGTTCAAAATGGAAGGCGCGAGGCCCATACTGCTGTGCACGGCACCCACCGGCAGCACCCCACATTCAAGAAATTTAATTCTCATGGATGATATGTGTAGGAAATAGTGTGTAGAGGTTTGTAGTGAACGAATTTTCGTTTGTAGTAACTTGTATATCCCACAAAACGTGTTCAAAATGGAAGGCTCGAGGCCCATACTGCTGTGCACTGCACCCACTAGCAGCACCCAACTTTCGAGAAATTTAATTCTAATGGATGATATGTGTATGAAATAGTGTGTAGAGGTTTGTAGTGAACGAATTTTCTTTTGTAGTAACTTGTATATCCCACAAAACGTGTTCAAAATGGAAGGCTCGAGGCCCATACTGCTGTGCACTGCACCCACTGGCAGTACCCGACTTTCAAGAAATTTGATTCTAATGCTTTATATGTAAAGGAAATAGTGTGTAGAGGTTTGTAAGGAATGAATTTTCGTTTGTACTAACTTGTATATCCCACATTACACGAACTTCATGATCAGCGTGCTGCTGGGTACCTACACTTGCGGAAGAATTTTTTTTTTTTTTTTACTAGCTTGAATAGTTACGTTTCGATTGTGTTTGATTGAATGTGTTTAATTTTGTTACATATAGTTTTACGAAAAAATCTGACACTCAGAAATATCCTGCTTCCCGTTTTGAAGAAATTAAGTGTAATGTTTGGTTTGTGTTGGTATCGTGTGTAATTTTTGGAGTGAACGTATTTGTGTGTATAGGTCTTTTTGACTGTCCGGCTATTATTCTTTTCTTCCTCGATAGAGAAGTCGCGCTGGACTCATCTGCCAGTTATAGAGAGTGCATGCGAAAGCATGCAGTCTGTGTGGAGGATAGAGGTAGACGTCTGCGCGGATGCGGATATCCGCGGGTATCTACAGTATTTTTTACTGTTTCGGTTCAAATTGTGAGCAACGCAGATATTCTCGTGTTATCTGGGGATAAAGAGCGAGGTTCTGCCCAGTACGTCTGTCGAAATGTTAATGGATATTCTCGGAATCCATGCAGGGCTCAGGTAGAGCGGATGTCTGTTGTCCTCATCCCCTGGCCACAGCCATAGACAAATATGTTACTCTGTGCCACAGCGGACGTAGCTGTACCCGAGGGACCTGCGCCTTATCCGTTTTACACGACCGTGCCTTACCTGGGGTCTGTCAAGTGCTCTCTGGTTGGCAAACCGGCCCACTGCCCACCACAGATGACATGCCAAATTTTCGGTGCCTTCAGTTAGTGCTTTGTAGTGACCGAGTGACAACGTATATTGCAAGGAATACCGTGACAGTTCTTTCTTAAAATGAACATGACATCAATGGATATTATATCGAGTAAAGTGAAAAGAGGTGATTCGGCATTACTCAAGTAAAACAAATTGAAATCGTGACGTTGGAAAAAGAAATTGGATACTTATTTGATGGCATGGGAAAGATCAACGACAAAGTAGCTTGTTTTGCGTGTAAAAAAGTATATTCTTACACTGGGCACAAAAGTAGAACTTCAAATTACCTGTAACATTCGTGTTAGACAGGACAAAGTAGCGTAATTAGTTATTATAATCCCATGACAGATGCAAAAGTTCCTGAAGTTCCGCCAAATATGAAGATAACCGCGACCGAAAAAGTTATGCATCTTGTCAACAAAGGCATTTTACCGTTCTAAGTTGCGTGTGGATCTGGGTTTCTCGTGAGGGGCAGTTTCCTATAGATGTGGTGGCATATTTGATGCACTATGTGTTTTATAGTCATTTAAATATGCCAATAACCGTCACGAAAGTGCAAGCAATATGTTGGCAAAGTTTCATCGCAACCGAATGAACTGTACAGCCGCGCATAAACATACAAACAAACCTTAACGTTTCTGTGTTAGAGAAACGGTGACATAGGTAGTAGAGATTGACAATAGCATCTTATTGCAACTTTCATAATCAGATACGGTGTACGGTCAAAGAAACGTATTTAGGAAGATACACAATGTTAGTTGTATAGGCTGGACGTAGTTGCAGCTGTTAGTCTCTTTTTGCTGACAGTTACCAGTTACAAGTAGACGGCAGTTTTAACACTTGAAATGACATGCTTTGCGTTGTGTCACATATCCTCTAGTGTGTTAATATGGGGAAAAACAAGTGTCCCTTTTGTAAAACTCCGAAAGAACCGTTTCTTTCTTTTTAAATGTAAACACAGTAAATATTCAAATGTTTGTAAATCTATCGGACTCAGTTGCTTGGTTACTACTTATATTAAGGTAAACTAACCTAAGAACAGCACACACATCCATGCCCGAGGGAGGATTCGAACCTCCGGCGCGGAAGGCCTCGCAATCCGCAACGTGACCCTCCAGACCACTCGGCTTCTCCCGCGCGGCAAACACAGTAAAATCTCCTCTATGCCGATCAGTTTTTAGCCACTGAAATTTAAGAAGCTGCCTGTATTTAACAGCTGACGTAGTGCTCCGGCCACACGGGCTCCGAAGCGCTACTGTGTGTGTCCGGAGCGCCAATGTTTTCCTGTTTGGAATTCAAATGTTCAAATGTTTGCTAAGCGTATTGGACTTAACTGTGGGGTCATCAGTCCCTAAACTTACAAACTACTTATCTACTAACTGATACTAATGAGAGCAGAAGCATCCATGCCCAAGTGGGTATTCGAACCCTCCTGTTTTGGAGTAGGTATGGAACAGTTACCATGATTCGAGACGTCAGAAATAGTTGTCACAGAAATGACACTCTAACAATAATTATATCATGGTTTTAAATACTGCCATCTGTTACTGTTACCCATTCAAAACTTTAATGTCTGCGGATGCGGATAAAGTGCCGCGGATGCGGATATGTGCCTTGCGGATGTGGTGCGGATAACACTTTTCTTATCCGCGCAGGCCTCTAGATATAGGGTAGCTTGCCTCCTTCACTGGCTAGGGAATCTAGAAGTGGGCCGACACGTTCTTCGTATTAAAGATTTTGTTTATAATTAATTTTCTAAATAGATATAGATGTTTGATAGTGGTTTATATGGAAGTTTATAGTTCATGGAGAACGGGCTATAAATATTGGTAGCCACAGAATCATTTTGAGTAGTTTGGAAATATTTAGTTAAAATCTTATCTATTGGAGTGAACATTATACGATTCGGAATTTTGTTCATCTGTTGAATATCAGTATCTTGTGAACACACAGAATTGTTGATGAGAGTAATAGACTGTATACTTTGTTCCTCCACGTTCAATTAATGTTTCTTAAATGACATCATGTTTCATCCTTAATGTACTTTCGTAAATTTAGTACTGGCCGATTCCAGCAATCGGACAATAATAAAACGTAATCTTGGTATGTTTTTATTCAGACCGTAAAAATTGAACACTTGCAGCTGTCTTGGACTAATATTTTACGTGATTAAGCTGTCTTCTATTTTGCTGTTTATATCGGATTTTCACGGCTGCCCGATGTCGGAGCTTAGTCCTCCCTCGGGCATGCGTGTTTGTTGTTGTTCTTAGCATAAGTTACTTTAAGTCAGTATAATGGTTTTTAAGTGTAGAGACTGATGACAAACATAGTTAAACATTTGAATTTCACGGATGCCCATAACCAAATAATGTCGCTGCTAGGCTTTGGCGCGATGTAAAGCATTATTACAACGTCAGTAATAATCTGTTTTCGTACTATCGCTGTACATAAACTGTAAAGTATCCCCAAACAAAATTTCCAGATTCTGATGGTGTCTCGAAAAGGCGAAAAGCGTTTAAAAATAATTCGTTGCAACCAAGAGCCGGCCGAGGGGACTGAGGCGCTCCAGTCACGGTCTGCACGGCCACTACGGTCGGGAGTTCGAATCCCCCCTCGGCCATGGATATTTGTGCCGTCCTTAGTATTAGTTAGTTCATAAGTAGTTTGTAAGCTTTACAAACATTTGAACATTTGAATTTTGCAACCAAGACTGTGTTTTATTAGAAATCTCTATATATAAAAGGAAGTGTCCCGATTGACTGACTGACTGACTCATCATCGCCCAGCCCAAACCACTGAAGATAGAAACTTGAAATTTGTGAAGGGTGTTGATCTTATTCTGTAGGCGTCATTTAAGAAGCGATTTTTTAATATTCCGTCCGTAAGGGGGTGAAATAGGGGATGAAAGGTTTTTGAAAATACATAACTATTTAGGCAATTTTGAAGATAGAACTACAAAATTTTGGATTTTAATTCAGGGTTCGAATTAAAAAGACACGTGTTTCGGCTTTTTTTTTTTTTTTTTTTTTTTTTTTTTTTTTTTTAAATTCGTCAAATAAGGGGGTAAAGTAGGTGACGCAAAAAATTGATTTTCTGAAATATGTTGCTGTTAACTCAAATTTCAAGCTATCACTACGAATGTTAGGATATGGACTCTTGATCAAGATTAAAAAGACACGAGTTTCGGTATTCGGTATTCAAAAACTAAGGGGGTAAAAGAGGGGATCAAAAATTCTTTTCTAAAACGCTTTGTTGTCAAGACAATTTTGAAGCTATAGCTGCAAAAATTGGTATTTGTATTGTTCGTTATGATTTAAAAAATTCATGTTTCGGTATTTTTGAAAATTCAACCATCAATGGGATTAAATTGGAGAGGGGGTGTTTTTCGAAAATCTGTTGCTATTTAGGCAATTTTGAAGTTAGAACTACAAATTTTCGGATTTGGATTCGGGGTTCAAATTTAAATGACACGTGTTTCGGTATTGTTCGAAATTCGACCAATAAGGGGGTGAAATACGAGATGCAAAAATTGATTTTCAAAAATATGGTGCTGTTAACTCAAATTTCAAGCTATAACTACGAAACTTGAGATATGGATTCTTCATCAGGATTAAAAAGAAACAACTGGTGCAGACCAACCAGCCTACGCATGCGAAGCAGCGGGGGTTCCGCTAGTTAACATTTGTTTTACTTCTTTACAGGGTGTTACTCTCAGAAAGACGTGTTACGCGACAGTGTTAAATATTACAATATGTAGTGCGATACGGTATTTACAATACCATTGTGCTCTTTGTTTATAACATTTTAAGATATGGCACCTCAATATTAGCAACATTTTCGGAATAAGTGGCTAAGCGAAATGCAAATTAAAGACTCCAGCGCGAGGTTCTGGAGAAAACAATTTTAAATAAATACTTTTCTTGCCTTAGTATCTTAGTATCTTCGTTCACCAGTAGTACACCCGGCGACTGGGAAGTATTTTCGCTATGGCAAGCTTTCGGAAATCTGTATCGCTATGCCAGGACTTTCAGGTCTCTGGACGTAACTTCGGTTAAACGGCACAGTAAGGTAAAACAGTATATATGTACCATTTTCCAAAGCTTGCACTATCAAAAATACTCATTTCTGTGCATTACTGTACGCGATAGTTTTGTTAGTGACGTCACTACTGAGGAATTCAGACGAGCAGCTGCACAGTCAGCGTTGTACCCGCATCAACTAGGAAATTACTCTTTTTCATATTACTATTATTACAAAAACTGAATTAAAAATTTAGAGCTTTTTATTGTAAAACCGCGGCATTTCGAAAGCCATCTGGCGGGATTATTTAAAGACCTGTTTGCAACAAAGAATTTCTGGATCCCATTTCTTATTCTATTTTTAAAGTGCCAGGAACATGTCTTTCCTTCTTCAAGAAGTTCAGAAGTCTACTTTTAGGAATAATTTCAAAGTATTCAAAAAGGAAATATCTGAAACGTTAAGAAACATATGTAATGCGTGAATGCGTGCCAAGGGTGGGCTTTCTTTTATGTACCGGTAACAGGCGAAAAGAATTTGGTGACGGAAACATTGTCATTTTCTACTCGGCTACGTGCATACGTCCAGGGTGACCAAAGTAGCAATTTTGTCGCTAAATTTCGAAGCGAAACAGCCACAGCTGCAACTATTGCAATGTCCCAAAGTGTAGTTTCCATGACCTGGACGCGATTTCAGACAAGACCCACTAAAAAAAGGCAAGGCCAAGGTCGTCCACGGGTAACATCAGCTAGAGAGGACCATTATCTCCAGTTAACAAACAGCCCGTCGAGACAGGAGGCTGAATGCAACTCAGTTGCAACGCACCCTCCAAAAACGACAGGACGCTCAATATCAACACACAGTACGGAAATCGCCTTCGAGAATGTGGCTTCTACACACAGAGCCCTATGGTGCGTGTCCCATTCAAACCAGGAACCCGGCAGAAACTGGGCGGAGGAACATCGGAATTGTAACCGTAAAAATGGAGCAGTGTTCATTTCACGTATGAGTCAAGATGTTTTCCGCCGGACAATCGTCGTTCCCTCATCTGAAGAGAACGTGGAACTTACAACAATCTTGCTTATGTATACGAAACATCACCATATTATGGTGGTGGACGAATGCTGTGGACAGGAGTCAGTATTAGCGGACATCGGACCTCTGTCGTTCAGAATGGCGCTTTGACTGTTCAAACGCACAGAGACAAGATCCATCGATCTATGTTCTGCCCTATACTGGTGCCATAGGAGATGGGTTCCTTCTGGTGTGGTGGACGATAATGCTCATCTCCGCAGAGTTGTACTGGTGGACAACATCTTTGAAGCTGAGGTAATTGAACGAATGGAGGGCCGGTTTTTCACCTGACTTGAACAGGAATAAACATGTCTGGGATCACTTGGCAGATGGGTTGCAGTAAGACCAGCACCTCCCACAACGGCTGCAGACCTAGTTATTGCGTTCCTGGAAGAATGACCAAATATACCTCAAGTTCTCATTGTTGTTGCTGCTGTGGTCTTCAGTTCACGGGCAGGCCGCGGTGGCCGAGAGGACTGAGGCGCTTCAGTCACAGTCTGCACGGCCACTACGGTCGGGGGTTCGAATCCCCCCTCGGGCATGGATATTTGTGCCGTCCTTAGTTGTAGGTAGTTCATAAGTAGTTTGTAAGTTTAGGGACTGATGACCCCGTAGTTAAGTCCCTTAAGCTTAACAAACATTCGAACATTCAGTTCACGGATTGGCTTCATGCAGCTCTCCACGTTACACTGTCGAAAGCCCCTTCATCTGAGAATACGAACGGCAACCTACATCCTTTTCAGTCTGCTTACTGTATTCGTCCTTCGGTATCCCTCTATGATTTATACCCCGTACGTCCTTCTAATGCTAATGTTTAAGATTTGTAGATGTCTCAGAATGTATCCCACCAACCGATCCCTTCTCTTAGGACATGCCAGAAACTTCTTTTCTTCCCAATGCTCTTATGCACCATATTAGTTACATGATGTACCCATCTAATTCTCATCATTCGTCTGTAGCACTACTTTTCGAAAGGTTATATCAACTTTTTGTCTGAGCTCCTTGTCCTCCTAGGATCACTCTCATATAATGCTATACTCCAGACAAATGCTTTTAGAAATTTAGTAACATTTATATTACTACTGGATGTCAAGAAACTCTTTTCTTCCCACAGCCATTTTGAATTTTATATTTCCCTTACTTTGGCCATCTGACATTATTTTGCTACCCAAATAAGAAAACTCATGTACTAATTTTATTGTCTCATTACCTAATGTAATTCTTTCAGCATCGTCTGTTTTTCTAACACTACAATTCCATTATCCGTGTTTTACTCTTCTTAATGTTCATTTTATACCCTCCTTTCAAAACAGTGTCCATTCCGTTCAACTGCTCTTTCACGTTCTTTCCTGTCTCTGACAGAATTAGTGTCATCGGCAAACGTAAAGTTTTTATGTCTTATCCCTGAATTTTAATTTCTTCTCCAAATTTCACCTAGCATTCCTAAACAGCTTCCTCAATGTACATTGGGGAAGGGCTAAAAATCTGTCTTACTCCCTTCCCAAAAACTACATTCCTTTCATGCACTTCAACTTTGACTGCTGTCTGGATTTCGCTCCCTGTATTTTGCCCGTTACCTTAAGAATCTGAAAGAGTGTATTCCAGTTAATATCGTCAAAAGCATTCTACAGATTTACAAATGCTATAAACGTAGGCTTGCCTTCACTTAACCTACGTTCTAAGGTAAGTCATAATGTAAGTATTGCCTCCGGTGCTCCTACATTTCTCCTAAATCCAAACAGATCTTCCCCAAGGTCGGATTCAACCAATTTCCATTCGTCTGCAAATAATTCGTGTTAGTATTTTGCAGCAATGACTTGTTAACCTGATAGATCTGTAATTGGCTGAACTTGCTTTCTTTGGTATTGGAATTACGATATTCTTCTCGAAGGGTGAGGGCATTTCCACGGTCTCATACATCTTGATTATCAAGTGGAACAATTTCTGCGTTACTGGCTCTCCTAACGATATCAGCAATTGATAGGGATTATCAGAAGCCTTTTTTCCATTTAGATCTTTCAGTACTCTGTCAAATTCTTCTTTCAGCATCATAACTCTTATCTTCCTCTACTTTATCTTCCGTTTCTAGAATTCTACTTTCAAGTTTACTTCCTTTGTATAGGTCCTCTACATATTCCTGCCGCATTTCAGATTTCCCCTCTTTGTTTAGTACTCTTTGTTTCTATCTGAGGTCTTGATATTCATGCAGCTCCTTTTCTTGTCTCGAAATGTCTCTTACCTTCCTCTAGGCAACATCTAACTTTCACCTACTTATACATTCTTCTACGAAGTTGTATTTGTCATCTAGCGACTCCAGCTTAGCCAATATGCAATTCTTCTCATCGTCATTTCTCCACCGACTATACTCCTTTTTAAGTGCAACAATTTGCTACATTTTTACATTTTCTCCTTTCACCAGTGGCGTTTAGTATCTCCTGCGATATACAGAGATTAAGGCCCTGTTCTACTGCCGATATAATTTTCTGCGGCTTTTACCTCTCAGAGCTTCCCATTCTTTTCTCTTGCATAATGCAGTTCTGTGGGTTCGACAAGTCACTAAAAATGAAAATTCGTTCGCTACAAACCTCTACGTACTATTTCCAAACATATCATCCCTTAGAATTAAATTTCTCGAAAGTGGGGTGCTGCCAGTGGGTGCCATGCACAGCAGTATGGGCCTCGCGCCTTCCATTTTGAACACGTTTTGTGGGATATACAAGTTACTACAAACGAAAATTCGTTCACTACAAACCTCTACACACTATTTCCTACACATATCATCCATTAGAATTAAATTTCTTTAAAGTGGGGTGCTGCTAGTGGGTGCAGTGCACAGCAGTATGGACCTCACGCCTTCCATTTTGAACACGTTTTGTGGGATATACAAGTTACTACAAACGAAAATTCGTTCACTACAAACCTCTACACACTATTTCCTACACATATCATCCATTAGAATTAAATTTCTCGAAAGTGGGGTGCTGCTAGTGGGTGCAGTGCACAGCAGTATGGGCATCGCGCCATCCATTTTGAACACGTTTTGTGGGATATACAAGTTACTACAAACGAAAATTCGTTCACTACAAACCTCTACACACTATTTCCTACACATATCATCCATTAGAATTAAATTTCTCGAAAGTGGGGTGCTGCTAGTGGGTGCCGTGCACAGCAGTATGGGCCTCGCGCCTTCCATTTTGAACACGTTTTGTGGGATATACAAGTTACTACAAACGAAAATACGTTCACTACAAATCTCTACACACTATTTCCTACACATATCATCCATTAGAATTAAATTTCTTTAAAGTGGGGTGCTGCTAGTGGGTGCAGTGCACAGCAGTATGGACCTCACGCCTTCCATTTTGAACACGTTTTGTGGGATATACAAGTTACTACAAACGAAAATTCGTTCACTACAAACCTCTACACACTATTTCCTACACATATCATCCATTAGAATTAAATTTCTCGAAAGTGGGGTGCTGCTAGTGGGTGCAGTGCATAGCAGTATGGGCCTCGCGCCTTCCATTTTGAACACGTTTTGTGGGATATACAAGTTACTACAAACGAAAATTCGTTCACTACAAACCTCTACACACTATTTCCTACACATATCATCCATTAGAATTAAATTTCTCGAAAGTGGGGTGCTGCTAGTGGGTGCAGTGCACAGCAGTATGGGCATCGCGCCATCCATTTTGAACACGTTTTGTGGGATATACAAGTTACTACAAACGAAAATTCGTTCACTACAAACCTCTACACACTATTTCCTACACATATCATCCATTAGAATTAAATTTCTCGAAAGTGGGGTGCTGCTAGTGGGTGCCGTGCACAGCAGTATGGGCCTCGCGCCTTCCATTTTGAACACGTTTTGTGGGATATACAAGTTACTACAAACGAAAATTCGTTCACTACAAATCTCTACACACTATTTCCTACACATATCATCCATTAGAATTAAATTTCTTTAAAGTGGGGTGCTGCTAGTGGGTGCAGTGCACAGCAGTATGGACCTCACGCCTTCCATTTTGAACACGTTTTGTGGGATATACAAGTTACTACAAACGAAAATTCGTTCACTACAAACCTCTACACACTATTTCCTACACATATCATCCATTAGAATTAAATTTCTCGAAAGTGGGGTGCTGCTAGTGGGTGCAGTGCATAGCAGTATGGGCCTCGCGCCTTCCATTTTGAACACGTTTTGTGGGATATACAAGTTACTACAAACGAAAATTCGTTCACTACAAACCTCTACACACTATTTCCTACACATATCATCCATTAGAATTAAATTTCTTGAATGTGGGGTGCTGCCGGTGGGTGCCGTGCACAGCAGTATGGGCCTCCAGCCTTCCATTTTGAACACGTTTTGTGGGATATACAAGTTACTACAAACGAAAATTCGTTCACTACAAACCTCTACACACTATTTCCTACACATATCATCCATTAGAATTAAATTTCTCGAAAGTGGGGTGCTGCTAGTGGGTGCAGTGCATAGCAGTATGGGCCTCGCGCCTTCCATTTTGAACACGTTTTGTGGGATATACAAGTTACTACAAACGAAAATTCGTTCACTACAAACCTCTACACACTATTTCCTACACATATCATCCATTAGAATTAAATTTCTTGAATGTGGGGTGCTGCCGGTGGGTGCCGTGCACAGCAGTATGGGCCTCCAGCCTTCCATTTTGAACACGTTTTGTGGGATATACAAGTTACTACAAACGAAAATTCGTTCACTACAAACCTCTACACACTATTTCCTACACATATCATCCATTAGAATTAAATTTCTCGAAAGTGGGGTGCTGCTAGTGGGTGCAGTGCATAGCAGTATGGGCCTCGCGCCTTCCATTTTGAACACGTTTTGTGGGATATACAAGTTACTACAAACGAAAATTCGTTCACTACAAACCTCTACACACTATTTCCTACACATATCATCCATTAGAATTAAATTTCTTGAATGTGGGGTGCTGCCGGTGGGTGCCGTGCACAGCAGTATGGGCCTCCAGCCTTCCATTTTGAACACGTTTTGTGGGATATACAAGTTACTACAAACGAAAATTCGTTCACTACAAACCTCTACACACTATTTCCTACACATATCATCCATTAGAATTAAATTTCTCGAAAGTGGGGTGCTGCTAGTGGGTGCAGTGCATAGCAGTATGGGCCTCGCGCCTTCCATTTTGAACACGTTTTGTGGGATATACAAGTTACTACAAACGAAAATTCGTTCACTACAAACCTCTACACACTATTTCCTACACATATCATCCATTAGAATTAAATTTCTTGAATGTGGGGTGCTGCCGGTGGGTGCCGTGCACAGCAGTATGGGCCTCCAGCCTTCCATTTTGAACACGTTTTGTGGGATATACAAGTTACTACAAACGAAAATTCGTTCACTACAAACCTCTACACACTATTTCCTACACATATCATCCATTAGAATTAAATTTCTCGAAAGTGGGGTGCTGCTAGTGGGTGCAGTGCACAGCAGTATGGGCATCGCGCCATCCATTTTGAACACGTTTTGTGGGATATACAAGTTACTACAAACGAAAATTCGTTCACTACAAACCTCTACACACTATTTCCTACACATATCATCCATTAGAATTAAATTTCTCGAAAGTGGGGTGCTGCTAGTGGGTGCCGTGCACAGCAGTATGGGCCTCGCGCCTTCCATTTTGAACACGTTTTGTGGGATATACAAGTTACTACAAACGAAAATTCGTTCACTACAAATCTCTACACACTATTTCCTACACATATCATCCATTAGAATTAAATTTCTTTAAAGTGGGGTGCTGCTAGTGGGTGCAGTGCACAGCAGTATGGACCTCACGCCTTCCATTTTGAACACGTTTTGTGGGATATACAAGTTACTACAAACGAAAATTCGTTCACTACAAACCTCTACACACTATTTCCTACACATATCATCCATTAGAATTAAATTTCTCGAAAGTGGGGTGCTGCTAGTGGGTGCAGTGCATAGCAGTATGGGCCTCGCGCCTTCCATTTTGAACACGTTTTGTGGGATATACAAGTTACTACAAACGAAAATTCGTTCACTACAAACCTCTACACACTATTTCCTACACATATCATCCATTAGAATTAAATTTCTTGAATGTGGGGTGCTGCCGGTGGGTGCCGTGCACAGCAGTATGGGCCTCCAGCCTTCCATTTTGAACACGTTTTGTGGGATATACAAGTTACTACAAACGAAAATTCGTTCACTACAAACCTCTACACACTATTTCCTACACATATCATCCATTAGAATTAAATTTCTCGAAAGTGGGGTGCTGCTAGTGGGTGCAGTGCATAGCAGTATGGGCCTCGCGCCTTCCATTTTGAACACGTTTTGTGGGATATACAAGTTACTACAAACGAAAATTCGTTCACTACAAACCTCTACACACTATTTCCTACACATATCATCCATTAGAATTAAATTTCTCGAAAGTGGGGTGCTGCTAGTGGGTGCAGTGCATAGCAGTATGGGCCTCGCGCCTTCCATTTTGAACACGTTTTGTGGGATATACAAGTTACTACAAACGAAAATTCGTTCACTACAAACCTCTACACACTATTTCCTACACATATCATCCATTAGAATTAAATTTCTCGAAAGTGGGGTGCTGCTAGTGGGTGCAGTGCACAGCAGTATGGGCCTCGCGCCTTCCATTTTGAACACGTTTTGTGGGATATACAAGTTACTACAAACGAAAATTCGTTCACTACAAACCTCTACACACTATTTCCTACACATATCATCCATTAGAAATAAATTTCTTGAATGTGGGGTGCTGCTAGTGGGTGCAGTGCACAGCAGTATGGGCCTCGCGCCTTCCATTTTGAACACGTTTTGTGGGATATACAAGTTACTACAAACGAAAATTCGTTCACTACAAACCTCTACACACTATTTCCTACACATATCATCCATTAGAATTAAATTTCTCGAAAGTGGGGTGCTGCTAGTGGGTGCAGTGCACAGCAGTATGGACCTCACGCCTTCCATTTTGAACACGTTTTGTGGGATATACAAGTTACTACAAACGAAAATTCGTTCACTACAAACCTCTACACACTATTTCCTACACATATCATCCATTAGAATTAAATTTCTCGAAAGTGGGGTGCTGCTAGTGGGTGCAGTGCACAGCAGTATGGGCCTCGCGCCTTCCATTTTGAACACGTTTTGTGGGATATACAAGTTACTACAAACGAAAATTCGTTCACTACAAACCTCTACACACTATTTCCTACACATATCATCCATTAGAATTAAATTTCTCGAAAGTGGGGTGCTGCTAGTGGGTGCAGTGCACAGCAGTATGGGCATCGCGCCATCCATTTTGAACACGTTTTGTGGGATATACAAGTTACTACAAACGAAAATTCGTTCACTACAAACCTCTACACACTATTTCCTACACATATCATCCATTAGAATTAAATTTCTCGAAAGTGGGGTGCTGCTAGTGGGTGCAGTGCACAGCAGTATGGGCCTCACGCCTTCCATTTTGAACAGGTTTTGTGGGATATACAAGTTACTACAAACGAAAATTCGTTCACTACAAACCTCTACACACTATTTCCTACACATATCATCCATTAGAATTAAATTTCTCGAAAGTGGGGTGCTGCTAGTGGGTGCAGTGCACAGCAGTATGGGCATCGCGCCATCCATTTTGAACACGTTTTGTGGCATATACAAGTTACTACAAACGAAAATTCGTTCACTACAAATCTCTACACACTATTTCCTACACATATCATCCATTAGAATTAAATTTCTTGAATGTGGGGTGCTGCTAGTGGGTGCAGTGCATAGCAGTATGGGCCTCGCGCCTTCCATTTTGAACACGTTTTGTGGGATATACAAGTTACTACAAACGAAAATTCGTTCACTACAAACCTCTACACACTATTTCCTACACATATCACCCATGAGAATTAAATTTCTTGAATGTGGGGTGCTGCCAGTGGGTGCAGTGCACAGCAGTATGGGCCTCGCGCCTTCCATTTTGAACACGTTTTGTGGGATATACAAGTTACTACAAACGAAAATTCGTTCACTACAAACCTCTACACACTATTTCCTACACATATCACCCATGAGAATTAAATTTCTTGAATGTGGGGTGCTGCCAGTGGGTGCAGTGCACAGCAGTATGGGCCTCGCGCCTTCCATTTTGAACACGTTTTGTGGGATATACAAGTTACTACAAACGAAAATTCGTTCACTACAAACCTCTACACACTATTTCCTACACATATCATCCATTAGAATTAAATTTCTTGAATGTGGGGTGCTGCTAGTGGGTGCAGTGCACAGCAGTATGGGCATCGCGCCATCCATTTTGAACACGTTTTGTGGGATATACAAGTTACTACAAACGAAAATTCGTTCACTACAAACCTCTACACACTATTTCCTACACATATCATCCATTAGAATTAAATTTCTCGAAAGTGGGGTGCTGCTAGTGGGTGCAGTGCACAGCAGTATGGGCCTCACGCCTTCCATTTTGAACAGGTTTTGTGGGATATACAAGTTACTACAAACGAAAATTCGTTCACTACAAACCTCTACACACTATTTCCTACACATATCATCCATTAGAATTAAATTTCTCGAAAGTGGGGTGCTGCTAGTGGGTGCAGTGCACAGCAGTATGGGCATCGCGCCATCCATTTTGAACACGTTTTGTGGCATATACAAGTTACTACAAACGAAAATTCGTTCACTACAAATCTCTACACACTATTTCCTACACATATCATCCATTAGAATTAAATTTCTTGAATGTGGGGTGCTGCTAGTGGGTGCAGTGCATAGCAGTATGGGCCTCGCGCCTTCCATTTTGAACACGTTTTGTGGGATATACAAGTTACTACAAACGAAAATTCGTTCACTACAAACCTCTACACACTATTTCCTACACATATCACCCATGAGAATTAAATTTCTTGAATGTGGGGTGCTGCCAGTGGGTGCAGTGCACAGCAGTATGGGCCTCGCGCCTTCCATTTTGAACACGTTTTGTGGGATATACAAGTTACTACAAACGAAAATTCGTTCACTACAAACCTCTACACACTATTTCCTATACATATCATCCATTAGAATTAAATTTCTCGAAAGTGGGGTGCTGCTAGTGGGTGCAGTGCACAGCAGTATGGGCTGCGCGCCTTCCATTTTGAACACGTTTTGTGGGATATACAAGTTACTACAAACGAAAATTCGTTCACTACAAACCTCTACACACTATTTCCTACACATATCATCCATTAGAATTAAATTTCTTTAAAGTGGGGTGCTGTCAGTGGGTGCCGTGCACAGCAGTATGGGCCTCGCGCCTTCCATTTTGAACACGTTTTGTGGGATATACAAGTTACTACAAACGAAAATTCGTTCACTACAAACCTCTACACACTATTTCCTACACATATCATCCATTAGAATTAAATTTCTTTAAAGTGGGGTGCTGCCAGTGGGTGCCGTGCACAGCAGTATGGGCCTCGCGCCTTCCATTTTGAACACGTTTTGTGGGATATACAAGTTACTACAAACGAAAATTCGTTCACTACAAACCTCTACACACTATTTCCTACACATATCACCCATGAGAATTAAATTTCTTGAATGTGGGGTGCTGCCAGTGGGTGCAGTGCACAGCAGTATGGGCCTCGCGCCTTCCATTTTGAACACGTTTTGTGGGATATACAAGTTACTACAAACGAAAATTCGTTCACTACAAACCTCTACACACTATTTCCTATACATATCATCCATTAGAATTAAATTTCTCGAAAGTGGGGTGCTGCTAGTGGGTGCAGTGCACAGCAGTATGGGCTGCGCGCCTTCCATTTTGAACACGTTTTGTGGGATATACAAGTTACTACAAACGAAAATTCGTTCACTACAAACCTCTACACACTATTTCCTACACATATCATCCATTAGAATTAAATTTCTTTAAAGTGGGGTGCTGTCAGTGGGTGCCGTGCACAGCAGTATGGGCCTCGCGCCTTCCATTTTGAACACGTTTTGTGGGATATACAAGTTACTACAAACGAAAATTCGTTCACTACAAACCTCTACACACTATTTCCTACACATATCATCCATTAGAATTAAATTTCTTTAAAGTGGGGTGCTGCCAGTGGGTGCCGTGCACAGCAGTATGGGCCTCGCGCCTTCCATTTTGAACACGTTTTGTGGGATATACAAGTTACTACAAACGAAAATTCGTTCACTACAAACCTCTACACACTATTTCCTACACATATCATCCATTAGAATTAAATTTCTTTAAAGTGGGGTGCTGCCAGTGGGTGCCGTGCACAGCAGTATGGGCCTCGCGCCTTCCATTTTGAACACGTTTTGTGGGATATACAAGTTACTACAAACGAAAAGTCGTTCACTACAAACCACTACAAACGATTCCCTACCCATATCATCCATTAGAATTTAATTTCTTAAAAGTGGGGTGCTGGCTATTTTTTGAGTAACCCATAACTTTTTTTCCGAAAAACTACAAACGAAAATTTTTGCACTACAATCCACTACAAACGAAGCTCTTTAAGATAGTATGAAGTAAAAAACAATTTCTTTAAGTCGGGTGCCAGGTTCACGGAGGTCCACTACGGTCGGGGGTTAGAATCCCCCCTCAGGCATGGATATTTGTGCCGTCTTTAGTATAAGGTAGTTCATAAGTAGTTTGTAACTTTAGGGACTGATGACCCCGTAGTTAAGTCCCATAAGCTTAACAAACATTTGAACATTTGAATTTGGTGGAACGCGGATGCAACAGCACATCATGGCGTCGAAGTCGCAACTGCCTGTCTACCAGGGTTCCTGCAGAGAAGTGTGTGGACAAAATTAAACAGAATTAGAACTCGTCAAGCCAGGTGCAATGCTGTGATGCACAAGTGGGGACTCCGAGATTCTCAAGCCTGTGATTGTGGTGCCCAAGAACAAACGATCCAATATATCGTCAGAGACTGTCCTCTGAGGAAATATCCTGGACCATTCAGTGACTTTATAAATGCTACCCCTTCTGCAACTAGTTGGGTACAGTCACTTGATATTGATTTGTGATCATCTGTGTATATGTATTTACTTAAGTTGTCATCATATCTCTTAAACTTACCACTGTGTTAAATTAGTAAGACCCAGAATTGCCACATGCATTAATGTAGTGTATTTATTACATTAGTAAATTTTAGTATTTGAATATATATAAACTTGTATCTAATGTAAAACTGAATAACTATCTCATATGTAATGCCCAATACTGCTGTTGTTGCCATACGACAAATAAATAAATAAAGAACCCATTTGCTAGCTGCCACTGTGACGGATGATTACTCACTTTCTCGACAAGTATTCTGCGTCAGAAAACTAAGGAGCCACGTGTTCCTTCACTCAGCAGAAGTCGCAATCGACTGACGACAGCAGTGAGCCTTCTACCGTGCGACTATTCGCGGCGTACGATTATCGTTAACGACTGCGTCGGCAGCCGCTCGGAGGAACACGGCCCCAAAGCCCCCCCCCTCCCCCCCCCCCCCCCCCACACACACACACAAGAGCGACGAATCGCTGCAATTTATCGCATGCGATATCGCTGCAATCCGTCGCTCGCCTCCACCTCGCCACACACGAACGATTTGTCAAGCAATTTCTACGAGAATTACGAACGCATATGTGTAGACAAATTCTGGAATGGAAAAGGCTCTTTTATTTTTAACAGCAGTCACAGTTCATTTGTGCATCCTGACGAGTAATACTGTAAATAAAAAAAAATAGAAATGGGAATTGTAATTAATTAAACTTGTTTTGAATCCGTTTTCCTAGGAAGTTTCGGATACGTTACACTTTTAATGGCACCAAGTGGATTGTATACATCTTTCTAGTATAAAAATAAGTTTTGTTTTTCGTTTATTAGTCCTCAATTCCTTTTTATTGGTTCGTCTTATAGTTTAACTTCAATTCGTTTTTCAACCTAGATGCGTTTACAGAAATGTTATAAATAGCCGCACTGCTGACTACCAAGACTATAAATTGTGAAAAAGAGAGCTAGTTCGTATGAAACGATTAGGTTCTTCACTACAGCTTTGTTGATTTGCCCTGCACAATTAAATACGGTACCGTTTTAATATTATGGTACATATTAATCATTCTGTGTCGAAGTTAAAAATTTTAATAAAACATGCAGTTGTTTAATATACGTATAAATCAAAATTATCAGATGGAACTCAAGTGTTTCATGGCTATTACTACGAAACGAACGTCCTACCGATTCCAGTGCTATGAGCACAAGCTTCAAAATGCTGATCACTGCAGAAATTCCAGGGTGCACTTTGTATTACTTCTTAGTATAAATGAAAACACTGTTATCCACTGCTCAGAGTAGTTCGTGAGCCCCGAATAATTATTCATTGTAACGTAAAGTTATTATAGAACATGGAAAAGCAAAACTAATCACAAACAAAGCTGATAACTAAAGAAAGGAGTCATATGCACACATTGTTGCTAACCACTCAGGCAGCCATATTGCATCCATGAATCGCATGCTATCTGCCAGATTGCCTGGGATGTCCATGCGATCAGCGATGGGCGACCGATCGCTGCGATTTGCCCACACCCTTGCGATCAGGGCCGGCGCAAGGCACGTGCGGCCGCACGGGGCGGCACTTTCCGAGGGGCGCAAATCTGCCGCCGCCCCCCCCCCCCCTTTTTTTACTTTTGTAGGACAAACTCAACATTCATGCACAAGAGGGGATTCTAAAGTAAATCTCGGAAGGAGCGGCTTCGGGAACTGTGGCAAGGCGCTTCGACTACCTGACGGCCGCCCCTGTTGAATAAGGGGAGGGAGGAGGACTAATTTCTTCCTCGCCACTGTGGCAGCACCCTCGTCTTTACGCCGTAGGAACACAGAGGGGGAAGCAGCCTGGCGCCCACGCCAGTATTCTCCAGCCTGTTACGCGCCTTGCGTTTACTCACAACTAATATTGCAGAAGACTAAATCTAATTTGGAAATTCAAATGCAATGTTCGATACTGCGATTATGTGTAGAGCTTCAAGCAATTTTGCTAAGCCCTTCAATAGCAGTTTCCGAGTGTTTTATTCTTCCTGCATTATGGATAAAATTGTTTCAACATTACTAGTCAAACATGTCCAACACCTACAATGACTAGAGGTATTCCAAATGGGTAACTACGCAGGAATTAACTACAAGGGATAAAGACATTGGTAGTAAGCCTGGCATAAGTTGGGTGTCGACGTATTTTTCAAAATTTCTGCTATCCGTTTCTGAGTGATAGTCAAACGTTTTGCTTTTTGAACTTGTTCAAATGCTTGTAAATCTATCGGACCAAACTGCGTGGTCATCAGTCCGTAGCTTACAAACTACTTAAACCTAGGTAAACTACCCTAAGGACAAACACACACACCCATGCCCCAGGGAGCAACCGCGCGCTCCGCAGCGAGACGCTTTAAACCGCTCGACTACTCCACCGCGGTTTGGTTTTTGAGCCATTAAACACCTGTCTGCGTCTGCATGAACAACGATTAAACTCTGACCGGCACTATGACAATACTACTATCACTTTGCCAACATTTATTTACTGTATACGGTTTTCCGTTTAATACATTGTCTGTTCACAGAAACTGAAAAATATTTATTTACGTTAATTTTGTGAGTTCATTAACCGAGCTGTCTAAGGCGCTGCAGTCATAGACTGTGCGGCTGGTCCCGGCGGAGGATCCCTCCCTCCGGTATGAGTGTGTGTTTTTGTCCTTAGGATAATTTAGGTTGAGTAGTGTGTGTGTTGAGTAGTGGTAGAGTGCCAGACTACAAATGCAAAGGTCGATCCCCGCCAGGTCCTAGGATTTTTATCTGTCACTTTCCACTTCTTTCACCTCTGGCAGTAGCACCGTGGTTCGGAACCCACGTTAAACTGTAGGTCCCCCTATAACTGGCTGGGTAGAAAGGCAACGGCATACCACCTCCAAACAGCACTGTGGTGTTCAAACCAATCTTCGGATTGTTGACTGCTTTACCTTAGTGTGTGTGTGTGTGTGAGCTTAGGGACTGATGACCTTAGCAGTTAAGTCCTACAAGATTTCACACACATATGAACATTTCAATAAGGTTTAACTCTATTTTTGAGCTGGTGCCCAGCGACTGTTTTGTACAAATCTGTAGAGAATGTCACATATCAGTCGCATTTTTTGTTTTTATTTTCCAGATCTACATATCTTTCGGGTACAGTGTGGCTATTCTCAATGCTTTATATTTACATCTATACCGTCATGATCAAGCTGAACGTAACTGTCAACCTGGCGGTTTACATGTAAGCACATATTAAAATCTTTTGAGACTGGCCAGTCAGCGACCAAAACCTAGTTAGATCTGAAAAGTAAAAACAAAATTGCGATTGATTGTTGATATTTCCTATAGATTTGTTTAAATGAAATTCCACAAACGTTTTGAAAAATAAAAAATCGTGAGGTTGGAGGGGGGCGGCTACAATTTAACAGCTCGCACGGGGCGGCACTTGGGCTTGCGCCGGCCCTGCTTGCGATCTACGAAGTGAGCGATCGGTCGTGCATGCGACGGGTTGCTGCGATCCGTCGCTCGTGTGTGGGGCCTTTAACCCGCGGTCGCTCGCGTATATTGTTGTCACGCGATAACTCCTGTGTTAGATTTTTTCTAACAATGAGATCTTGCACCTTTTCATCTCTTTGTGCCATAAAAAGACACATTTATACAATAAATCATATCTTTGTTATTACCAAAGCATTATAAATTAGTATAAACATGGTATGGAACTAGGGTTACCATACGTCCTCTTTTTCCCGGACATGTCCTCTTTTTGAGGCCAGGAAATGTGTCCGGCCAGAATTTATAAAATTCTACAAAATGTCCTCCTTTTTTTTTTGGGTTCCGAGAAAGAAAATTTGTTTTTGTGTCATTGGCGACAACATGTTCATTAGCACTGCAGTTCCAAACTGTTCGGAACTATTACGCGCATACACAGAGTGAAATTGCCGTTCAAAATTTCGCATTTCGCATGAGTCTGACAGTTGCAAACGATTCGGATCTTCTCTGCGAAGGAACCCGGTTGTCTATCCTGTATTCAAGCAGTGCATTCTGTCTTCTGCATTACGTTATATTGCGTTACTCTTCATATACTTTGTGGTTTAGGTTAAAGCTGTATTGTGCGTTCGAAATCGTAGGTAGTCTTTTGTTTAAAAATAAATTACGAACTTAAATATAACACAATACCGAAGAGAAAGTCAGTGTTAAATATGTGCTCCTGGATAAATACAAATCATTCAAGGGAATGATCAAACGAATTTAACAATTAATGATACATTGTGCTCCGATCAGCTTAGTAATTTTTTAAACTTTTTAAAGATTATCAAAGAAAACAGAACACACCAGTAGCTGAAGTGTGGTGTGCATATTTAAATCAGTTGTCTAGTGTTAGTTATTCTGAACTGCTGAAAATGGTAGACTTCTTTTTTTCTATAACTAGTCATAATGCCGACACAGAACCTGTGGTTTCTCTTGTGAACACACAGTGTACAAAAGAAAGGAATAGATTTAAAATATACCGTAATGATACTGTATAATTTTAAACATTTGAAATGCCTTGGAAAAAAGAAAAAAAGAAAAAAAAAAAAAAAAAAAAAAAAGAAGAAGAAGAAGGAAAGGCTCTTGAGAGAGATTTCGTCGTCCACCAAATATAGTTGGTTCAAAAGTGTATAAGAGAAGAATGAGACAATCGAGAGTACGGTAGTGATGGGGAATAAACTGTCAAGGTTCATAATATTTCGTTTCCCAACAACCACACAGGGTTACTGTTTTAGTTTGTAGTAGTTTTACGTGGTTCATTAATAAAGTCGTTAATTACATTACGTTAAAGATAAAGTGTCCTCTTTTTTATATGAACTGTCCTCTTTTTTGGTGATGAACATATGGTAACTCTATATGGAACATGTCATTTGAAGAATTTGTAGATGTATGCAAGAAGAGCTATAATACCGACGCACTGACAACGATAAACGAGGTGTTAAGAACCATTCCGCGGAAGTTTCAAATTCAGGCAGTATACAGCAAACAAGCCTGCAAAATATGGCATCAACGACATGCGCTTTGTGATGCCAGAACGTTTTATACGCTACATATGGAGGTACATGCAGGCAAACAGCCTACTGGGCCATATCAAGTAGCAAATGATGCAGAGCATGTGGTGTTAAGATTGATTAGAGCGATTGACAAAACAGGCAGAAATGTGACGATGGACAATTATTTCACATCTATACCACTGAGTAACAAAATGTATGCCAACCATAGATTCACATTAGTAGATACTCTACGGAAGAATAAAAGAGAAATTCCACCGGAATTTCTGGACGTAAAACGTAGGCAACTAAACAGCAGCATTTGGAGAAAAACCAAGCAACAACTGCTTCATTTGCTCATACGTCTCAAAAAAAAAAAAAAAAAAAAAAAAAAAAAAAAAAAAAAAAAAAAAAAAAAAAAAAAAAAATAAAATAAAATAAACAGAAAAAGAACGTTCTAATGTTATTCACAGCGACAATTTTGTAGACGCTGACAGTAGCGAAGCGAACAAACTTGAAGAAATTATACTCCACAATCTCAACAAAGGAGGTGTAGATGTTGTCGACCGTTCGAAATCAGAATATTGTGTTTCAAGAAGAAACCGCTGGCCCCTTACACTGTTTTTCAGTTTTATATATTTCCGTATCCAACAGAGAATATCATGTGCTCTGTATAAACAATTGCTTCATTCAATTCGTAAAACTCAATAAGAATATCAACTTTGCTCATAAAAGACGTAACATGTTATGAACAGTTTCAGGAGAAAACAAATGAACACAGTCGCATGTTACAAGTACAAGAGACAGACTAAAAGTCAAGCAAGGCGGTTTTCCACGGAAGGAGAAGTAATTGTTACGTTAAGACTACCGTGTTAGAAAAAATCTAACACTGCGCACCACTTCAAATAACGCCACAACTAACAAGCTAGTGTTGAAATTTGATTGTCGAGTAGCAGATTAATTGAATCACGAGATATGAAAGAATGCATTTCTAGATGGTCAGTTCATTAGCTTTGAAATGTGATGGAATATTCAAGTGAAATCGTAAATGTTAGATTTTTTTTAACAACGCGAGTGATCGCGGGTTAAGAAATGCAGAGCAATAGTGCTCTACGATCATCGTTGAACGATCATCGTTGAACGATAACCGCTACAGTCGCACCGAGGAAAACGTATCTAGACATGCGCAAAGTGATTCGGGACTTTATCCTGAATCAATAACCGGATCTGACCCAATACCGGATTGAGACAGCCACATCTGCCATGCTGCCGGGGGATGGACTGGTCTCCAGCAATGGAAGAATCCGCCATCCCCTGGATTCGGGGGTTAGATGTGGCGAACACCGCATTAGACCATAGACGTAAGTTACATGTAGGTTTTTCTTAGATAGTAGAATAAGACACACAGGGAAAAAACTTCTTGCGGGGGGGCTGTGGTGACAAAAGAAATTGTCCGCCCAGTGCCAGGGGCATGCTCACGGATTCGCTCGGTGAGCTGACCACCACAAGCAGGTTTGTAATGCTGGCACACATGTAACACCACAGCAGTAGCATAAGACAAAACATCATACACATCACCCAGTATAAACATCAACAACCAGCAAGATGTCCAGTGGTTTCTGCAGAAACATGTAATGTAATGTCACCATTTAGCCGTAAGAAATTTATGTATTATACTATTGCCCATTTTAGTCTTAGGTAATAGGTTGTAATATATATATATATATATATATATATATATATATATATATATATATATATATATATATATATAAAATCTTACCTAGAGCCGCACAAGCGGCTGGCGCACTGCAGCAAACATCTCCACAGTTAAAGGGTTTATAATCCCGCTTTTATTTCAGAAGACAGAAAGTCCAGATTCCACAGTAATAAAATTAAATTATCTTAATTCAAGACCCACACCTACGATTCAGCAGTTGGGGCCACATGAAGTTCCGTTTCCTTGTGCACAACTAATTACATACATCTGAATCGTTGGGATGGGGGCGACCTACATATAGAAAGAGGATAATCGACGCAGATCGCACGCAATATATGAGGTTTTTTTTGTGAATAATGAAATGCCAAGATCGCGGTATTTCGTCTTTATTTATAACAGACGACCGATTTCAATTTACATATACGTCATCTTCTGGTCTCTAAGGTTACAAAAAATCAACAAAGGAACATGCCACAACTGTATGCATAGGTAATCGTATGTCAATCACCCCGTTAACATGGGCTCCCAAAGCCGGATTTCGTAAACCGATTTTCCAATTCCGCTTTTGGTTGGTCAAGTAAACACTCCAAAATCGATTCTGTAAATCCGCTTCTCTAAAGCGGTTTTCCAGTTCCACAATCGATTTTCGTGCCCATCGCCCCGTTTACATGGGCTCCCAAATCCGGATTTCTTAAACCGATTTCCCAATTCCGCTTTTGGTTGGTCATGTAAACACTCCAAAATCGATTCTGGAAATCCGCTTCTCTAAAGCGGCTTTCCAGTTCCACAATCGATTTTCGTGCCCACGTAAACGCAACCGTTTTTGAAGCGTTCTTGGTTTGTCAGATTGTGTTTTCTTGTTCAGAATCTTCAGCACATATGGAAAGAGTAATATTTTCTAATGTGAAATAAAAGTATAAACATTAAAGTGAACATAAATCTGGGTATTTAAATAAAGAAAAATAGCGACTGTGCTGACTAAATCAGGCACTGGATCAGCTGTTTTTCAGACGCCATATTAAGTGGGCTAGGAAATCCGATTCAGGCTATGCCATGTAAACACGACGGCGAAAAACGGTTTACGAAAATCGGATTTCGTCTTCCGGAAGATGTGTTGCATGTAAACGTAGTGAATAGTTTTTTTCACACATACCTGCACTAAATTATAACACAATTACAGAAATGCATATTGTAGCAAGTTGGATAGTACTGGTGGGTCGTCACACATTAAAATATGCCGTTTGGTTGTCAGATATAAAATTCGTGTAATCATACATACATAGAGATCCACCATATTGTACAGCTGTGAGTGGCAACAAGCTACGAACAGGCGGCGTTGTGATCACTATAAACTTACCTTGACATGTCGCTAGAGTGCCCTATTGTATGCGAAATCATCACAACTGTAACCAACTGTCAATAATAAAAATTAAAATTGCAGGTGTATCTACTGGGGTTTCGTCAATTTACATCTGTTATATAAAATTTAATTTACGTATAACCAGAGATAACGTTTCGTTATTTAAAATTACGACAAGCTGAAGAATACAAACAGCACCAAGCACACTTATAAAATACAGCACGTATAAGATTTACCACTGTGATACAACAGTATAAAATTTCAAATTTTACACTGTTGTTTCACAGTGGTAAATCTTATACGTGCTTACAAAACATTCTTGCGGGAGTTCAGCGATCTGTTATAACAAGATAAATTAATTCAACAATCTAAGATCGAAATATTTTATTTTTAAAATGAAGGGTTTCGGCAAAAATACCGTGTGATCAAAAAGTCAGTATAAATTTGAAAACTTAAAAGTATTGCTAGACGCGTGAAAGAACTCTGGCGCGCGTCGTTTGGTGATGATCATGAGTTCAGCCGCCACTTTCGTCATGCTTGGCCTCCCAGGTCCCCAGACCTCCGTCCGTGCGATTATTGGCTTTGGGGTTACCTGAAGTCGCAAGTGTATCGTGATCAACCGACATCTCTAGGGATGCTAAAACGACAACATCCGACGCCAATGCCTCACCATAGCTCCGGACATGCTTTGCAGTGCTGTTCACAACATTATTCCTCGACTACAGCTATTCTTGAGGAATAATGATATTGAGCATTTCCTGTAAATAACAGCTTTGCTTTGTCTTAATTTGTTATGCTTATTATTGCTTTTCTAATGAAGCGCCATCTTTTTTTTTTTTTTTTTTTTTTTTTTTTTTTTTTTTTTTTTTTTTTTTTTTTTTGGTTCTCATAAAACCCAATGTCATTTCAAGCATGTGTGTCAATTTTTACCTCTCTATCTACATTATTCCGTGATTTATTAAGTTATCATATTTATACTGACTATTTGATCACCCGGTATATTGCCATCTTCAGATATAATCCAGCATTTGGCTGTTGCTGGTGGTTTTGATCAGTTTATTGACTTTGCCTGAACGTAGCTGCTCAAGACCACGAGCAACAGCCAAATGGTGGATTATATCTGAAGATGGCAATATACCGGGTGATCAAAAAGTCAGTATAAATATGATAACTTAATAAATCACAGAATAATGTAGATAGACAGGTAAAAATTGACGCATACGCTTGGAATGACATTGGGTTTTATTACAACAACAAAAAAAGTTCAAAAATGTCCGCGAGATGGCGCTTCATCTGATCAGGAAAGATTTTTGCCGAAATCGATCATTTTAAAAATAAAATATTGCGATCTTAGACTGTTTAATTAATTTAACTACATGGTTCGTTGGCGGACGACGCTGAAACCATCATGAGTACATCTACCCCTAGGTGACAGCTGGCGTATATTTAAAGTTGAAGATGCAGAGGCGGCCGCGGTGGAGTAGCCGAGCGGTCTAAAGCGGCTCGCCGCGGATCGCGCGGTTGCTCGCCGTGGAGGTTCGAGTCCTCCCTGGGGCATTGATGTGTGTGTGTTTGTCCTTAGGTTAGTTTACCTAGGTTTAAGTAGTTGTAAGCTACGGACTGACGACCACGCAGTTTGGCCCGATAGATTTACAGACATTTGAACATTTTATGCAGAGGCGAATCCTGGGGAGGGGATTTTAAGCTACAGCCTCTCTCGAGAACTGCACCCGTTAACTCTTAATCTCACAGGAAAGAGGGAGGGAAGACCGAACACTGAGTCTTCGAAAATCGTACTTGGTATAACAGCAGAATGAAGGGAAAACATCTCCGTTTGCTGGTTTCTATTACCCCAGGCCCTCTCCCTTTGCTCCCCCTTACCAAAATCGTGGATACGATCCTTTGAAGATGTAACCATAGCAATAAAATTACTCGTAAGTGAACATTTATTGGGTGAATTTAAACGCAAAACATAGGCATGTACCCTAGAAATACACGCCAATGAGATTTAATCGAAATGGAATTTTGAACACTTAATTTAGAAAGTGATTAAAGTAGTATACCACTACATCTTGTTCTGCGCGTTTCCCGTGATTTTCGCAGTATAATGAGTAGCATGAAAGAAGTTCTAATATGAAGTTTAAGTGTACCCTTCAACCTGATTATATATATATATATATATATATATATATATATATATATATAGTGGAAGTTTTCGCTCTAGTCAACTTCACCACTAAGAAATATTGTATCGACTATAACTCAAGACACATTTCAAAGCGTTGACACATGTCTGGAAGAGGAAGGAAGCCAGGGGCCAGTAGAGAAATTCGTCGCAATTCAATTCGTGGGTAACAAAATAATGCAATTTGTCAAGTGGGGTATTCCAATGTTAGAGACGTATTTCGTATCATAGAAGAATTAAGGAAAAATTTCCGTTTGCTTGTTTCTACGAGCCCAGTCCCTCTCACTTACCAAATTAGTGGATACGATCCTGTGAAGATGTAGCCACGGCAATAAAGTTAGTCGTATGTGAACATTACTTTGGTGAATTCAAACGCAAAACGCTGGTGCGCACTCTAGAAACACACGTTAATGAGATGAAATCGAAATGGCAGTTTGAACACTTAATTTAGAAAGTAATTCAAGTAGTATAACCCAGCGAGATGATGCCGTGGTTAACACAATGGAATCAATATAGGTTTTCCGTGAATTCCCTAAATCACTCCAGGCAAATGCCGGGATGGCTGATTCCCTCCCTCCCCCCCCCCCCCCCCCATCATTCCTTCCTTCAAGTAGTATAACAATACATCCTGTTATGTGCGTTTCCCATGATTTGTTGTTTGTAAATCTATTGGAGCAAACTACCTGGTCATCAGTCCGTAGCTTATAAACTACTTAAACTAAGGGAAACTAACCTAAGGACAACACATGCACCCATGCCCCAGGGAGGACTCGAACCTCCGACGGCGAGCAACCGTGCGCTCGGCAGCAAGGCGCCTTAGACGGCGCGGGTACTCCACCGCGGCTTCCCATGATTTAAGCAGTATAATAAATAGCAGAAAAGAAGTTTTAACATGAAAAAAGTTTGAGTGTACCCTTCACCGTGACAGTTAAATAAATTATAAGGTAGATGTTTCTGTCTAGTGAGCTTCACCACCAAGAAATATTGTCTCGACTATTACACTTCTACAAAATCAAAATTACAGTCACGAGTAAATCCTTTCACGCAAAAAAAGGTGTATGCCTGCTGTCTGATATGTAAATAGCACAATTTGCTCGAAACGAACGTCGTGGTGAATCTTAATGCTAACAAAAACCTCAACAAAGAGACTATTGTTTCGCTAATACATCATTTTGACTTTCGTTTAGAGTGATGTCCTTCGAGTTCAGTGGTCAATGATACCTTCTGAATAGAAGAAGGGCTTATTTTGCTGTTATAATTCAGTAACCAAGCGGCCGTATAGAATGACATCCAATCTGAAAAAATCTCAAAGGAAAAAATTGCAGAGGGCAAAAACTCTTGCGTGTCTGCATCATTTTCTGAGCGCTGTCTGTCTTCGTCTACACGTCAGCGACGGGATTTCCCGTTTAGTGTAACTAGTTTGTCCGTCGACTCGCATTGCACCTGTAACTTCAACGCCTACCAAGCTTTAAGAACATTAACTGTCCATACAAAGGGGATTTTATTAGCCAACGGCGAAATTTATGGAGCTGCAGCTGTTTGTCCTTCGCTACACTGTTTCACAATAACCAATCTATTCCGGAACTACTGTTGTGTTTATTGTTATTCTTTACGGGTGATCTGTACAGATAAAAGCGACATTTCTTTTAAGACCGCTCGGTGCAAGCATCTGAGAAACAATCATTATAATCTAAATTATCGATCACTATTATTTATAGAATAATGCCCTCGACCTCGTATATTTCGTACTGTGATTGACAGCTGGTAGACTGCATCACACGGCTGATTCACAGTAAAAGGCGAACTGCTATACGCTATCACTTGTAAATCTTTTAGATTAGAGAGATATTTTCTTATGCAACGGCGGCTAAAATATGATGGTAAACAGTATAGATATGAATATCAGTACTCCCTCTGTTATATCAAACGAATTACTTAAAAATTAGTCTAATTTAGGATTTGAATGCTTACTTTCTACACTACAATAGAAATGGTGGAAGGCTGATAAGTTCTTCACTGGATGTGTATTATTGTCGTTTAGATGTGACCATGGTTGAGATCTTAGAACATATTGTGACAGGGATATTCATTTTCACACATCTAAAGTATCTATATGGAGTACGGTTGAGTACCTTATAAATGTATTATGGGTTTCCTCTCTGCTTCTATTCCAATCTTGGCTCCTACGGGATATTTTATTTTACATATGCTGGACGGTAACTATGCCTCTTATTTTATTTCGAGCCTTACAGAATACGTGGGAAGTGTATCTTTGAAGTAAAAAAGACACATTAAAAGTGATCAAGACAACACCCAATATTTTCAGTGCTTCTATCAGACGTCATAATACGAAATCAGTTCTTAGTGGGGATGGGGGTTAGTGCTGTCAAACGCTGTCCGAAACAAACTACAGATTTTGATTTGTGACCAGTGGCGGGGGAACGGCGGTAGCACATACCACAATTCACATATTCCTTTGTACGCAGAGATAAATAAGGGATATATAAAGACATGTATAGAAACACAACTGCTTACTGTATAGTCAAAAAATTTAACTTTTCAGAATTTTTTAACTGCAAGGTAATTACTATTGAAATGGAATTCAACTAAACAACAGGCATTATTGCGATGCAAAAATAAATTTATCCAAAATTATTATTCCACACGATGCAGAAATAATATGCTGCTAAAGCTTACCGATCGTACAAAAACTGGTGACAGCATATCGCCAGTAACAAACACTACCAATTTGTTTGAAAATTCTGCTGCCCATACAGTACAGTCACAGTGTAATTTTCAGAACAAGATACGTAATCACAAAGTACTAGGGAATTTGTCTAAAAGGTCTTTGAATAATTCAGTAATTACTAAAAAACTTCTCTCACACAGAAACACAAAATATTGCGTCTAAATTAATCTCTTTTGTCGCACTAGTATCTATATATTTTCGCACTGGCACAAAATTTGCTTTCTTGTTCTTGGGTTGCTGGGGTGCGCTAATATTTTTTACTTTAGTTATGTATGAATATATTAACTTCAAAAATAATGGCAGACCACATTTTGATTTTACATGTTACACCTGGGCCTGAAGTAATATTCGATCGCAAATTCTCAGAGCAAGTATCCGTTTCTTTATGGTTTTCGGTAATGTATTCATTTACACCGATAAAAGTATGAAGACAATCTGTGTGAAGTGGTGCATAAATCAGCAAGGGGGTGTGTCACTATGTACCGGTACTGGAAGTTTGCTTGCCCTATATAGTTAACAAATATGCTGATTCTGTGAAATCATAACAAATGATAAACGTATACAATGAATTTTCAGTCATTGTAATATTACAGAAAATAAATAGTTGACTTTCACGATTACTTATTGCGAAGGACGTCTAATGGCTAACTCCGGTGTTATGGCCGTCTGTTCAATTTAAGGCTATAAAACACTACATTTTGTTGGTAGTGTCTAAACGTGAAGGATGTAATGCAATTAATATAATCGTATACGAATAGATAGGACGATACATTTCATCAATAACACAGATACAAGGATTCACTGCCAGAGACACACCCCTCGGCAAACAAAAATTGCTCTTCTCAACCGAAGAAAATACTTTCACAAAAAATTAAATACGTGACATATTGATTTAATTACATATTACTAGGCACTTACCTCTTCTACCTTCCCATTAACGTCGGAAATAGTCGTTGATAAAGCAGTTTTCACCGTGCGTTTGGGCGTTTGTCTGTACATAGGACACACGTCCACCCTATGAAAACTGCAGAATCGAATGAAATCATTCTTCCTCATCTTACGCCATGAGTTATTGTAATTAATTTTTTATTAAACGAAAGTACTTTTTTCTTGTCTATTAACTCAGTAATATGCAAATCATAGACACATAAAATATTGATAATATATTTCTATATTTAAGTATCGACTTACAGGAGATGCAAGTGATAACTGTATTAATTAAGAAATTCTTCAATGCATTTTAATTTGAATGATTTTATTTGATAAGGTTTTTAAAAGCAATAATAACGCAATATCACTCCCATTGCTTATGTTGGTGAACCTGTTGCGATATGAAGAAAGTAATGACTTTGGAACAGTAATGTTGACGAAAAACGCGCGAAATGTATCAAATTTGATGTGTTTATGTTTTTGTTTTACAGATTGTAGTTGAAATCAAGCTCTGACCATGCAACTAGAGGATAGAATTTTAGAACTCGGTCGCGAAAAAGATATTGCAGCTTTGTCAACATACGTCAATAAACTGGGGATTAAACAAGTAAGTAATTTACCAAACTGTGACCGATATTGGGGGTTGTCATCTATATGTTATCAGCTGATATGACTTGTGTCATCAATCAACATATGATTTGTACTATTACAAATCAAAACTCCATTGCAATATGATTCGAATAAAATGTTCTTTAGATAACATACCGCTGGTTTCCGTAGTAAATTCGTACACTGTTGTTCCTGATAATCCATTCTAGTACATAATTAGATACCACTGTTGCACCACATAATTAGATACCACTGTTGCACCGACTGGGAGGACTTTGCTCAGATGGGATTTATCTTTGCTCATAAAAAAGACTAACAACTTATTTAGAAGAACAAAAACATGTTCAAATGTTTGTAAATCTATCGGACCAAACTGCGTGGTCATCAGTCCGTAGCTTACAAACTACTTAAACCTAGGTAAACTAACCTAAGGACAACACACACACACCCATGCCCCAGGGATAGAAGAACACACATTTTATGTATGTAGGTACTCTTGTGTATTATGTCTGTGAGAAAATCTCAATTGAAAATTAAGCTTCAAAGTGTATCACATGGAAAGATATTTCCTATGTAGGCCTAAGCCTAATCAGTTGTACTAAACAGAATAAGTTTATTGACTGCTATGCACTGTTATTTATGTATTTCTTAGAACACCAGAATTGCAGTCTCTCTCTGTGTTGTGAAATGAGTCCATTGGATGATAGAACACAACACCACAGTGAAATATACAGCTGTGACAGTCTTTTCTATCAGTTGAGAAAATTTTGGATTTGTGACTGTAGAAGTTTAGTGTCAATTATAGTATTTGCATTGTTAGCAAATGCACTATTTCTGATTCTTGGGTATGTGGTAACATATTACTTATGTAGGCCTATAAAAGTAGTGGCCCGAATGTTTAAAAGTGAAGGAAGCAATCATTGCTGTTTGGTTACATAATAGTTACAGTCAAGTTTCTTTGGGAATACAAATTGCTACCAGATAGTGATTTTGAAAAGTGTATCAAGAACCTGCCACTACATGGGTGTAGCAGTTTGTTTTACATAATGTAAATTGGCTGCATTTATTTGTAATAGGCCTAACCTTTATTCCTATGATGTCCTTGGTGAAACACAGCAAGTTGTAGTCTATGTGTCAGTAATTCCTCAGGTGCTGAGCAACACACATTGTAAACGTAATGAAGAAACTCTTGAAATATCTCTGAAATGTATGGAAACAATTTCACCAGAATTTGTAGCTAAACATTATTATGGGCTGTCCATGACATATGTTGCAAATGGATTGAATTGAATGAAATGGTATTTCAGTTCCATTGGCCCCATGACCTATCTAGTCCTATGATGAAATTAAATTAAAACATAACTTTTAATTTAATGTTGATAATTTGTGATGTTGTTACACTTCAAGGTAAGAGTGCAAAGGGCCCTTTAAGCTTTACTGACGTTGGCTACATACCAAGTATGGTGCATCAGTTCTAAAAACTCTTCCGTGATTCACAAATCAAGGCCATTGCCAACTTAAGTCCTTATTCTTTACCAAGAACAATACTGCAGTACTTCATTTTTAGGGCTGTCATTGTCAAATATGTTAGTGGAACATAATTACAAAACTGCTTCACTCCCCTATTTTGTTTCTTGGAAAATTACAATTTTTACCAGTGTTTTCAAACCAACTTCCTATAACCCCATCAGGGGAAATCTACTGTAGACCATTGTAGTGTTTTTAAAGATAATGTCACAGATTTTGGTGTAGAATCTGCAACAGTTTGCAGACACTTGTGTGATATTCATTTGCTCATTCAACAGCCGGTTAAATTGCACAACACTTCTCGCCGGGCTCCAGTGGTTATGTTGGCACCAATGGTTAAAGGCGGAAATGCAGATGACCAATAAATGTTTTGTCATGACAGCTTCAAGTAAAAGGAATATTACTTTCTTCTGAACGGACGAGGGTACATACAAGAACCTATCAACTATAGAGCAGGTACTGTATTCATTTTTTACTTTATTTTTCATGTGTTGCCAACATAAGCACTGGAGCCCAGCGAGAAGCGTCGTAAAGTTTTACCCAAGATCCTGTATCATGTGAAACATTTGTCTCCTACAGTTGGTTCCTTATCTTGCTCTGTTCTACATAAGATATAGTTTCCTCCGTATAATGTTAGCTGAGAAAGCCGAAGTGCAGCAGTCGGAGGTGGTGGTTGTATGACTGTGTTGTGTGCCTGTGTGAGTGTTCTATTTTCTGAAGAAGGCCATGGCCGATAGCTGAATGTGTTGTATGTGTGTGTCTTTTGTATGTGCCTGTCGCAGCTCTTCACCACGTCTTTGCGGTGAGTTGTGAACTGTCCTCACTATATTGTTAACTGAAAAAGGGACTATTTAACAATGAAATTCAAGGTTGCAATGTTAATAATGTGAGGATAGGTAGCAACTCACCATAAAGATGATCACCGAGTCACAGGCAGGCACATTAAAAAGACAATCACAACTTATGTTTTGGGCAAAGCATCCACTAAAAAGAGAAGAAACGTACATTCACACAATCACTCAGGTATAATTCATACATACATCTTTGGCTGCTTGGTCAGACTAGGCAGCAATAGTGATGGGGTATTGGATGGGATGGGAGGGGAAGGGTGGGGATAGCAAGTTCTGCACTATCGAGTGGAGTGTGGAGGTACTGACAGCTGGGAATGTGAGATGCAGCTTGGGAGGCAGTTAATGGACTTGGGAGGTGGGGGTTGGGATGAAAAAAAAATAAAAAAATAAAAAAAAATAAACAAATAAATAAATTGAAATATGTGAAAAAAAATAAAAATAAAAAAAGGAATAAATGGCACACAGTTGGGAGAGAGACATTCATTGGAGGAGGGGTAGAATGGGGCAGTGTGTGTGTGTGTGTGTGTGTGTGTGTGTGTGTGTGTGTGTGTGTTGGGGGGGGGGGTTCAGATGTGCAAAGTATTAAAATTTATCCCTAGTTATCTCAATTTCTAAGCAAAATTTATGATATTACAGGAGCCTAAGGTAAAATTACGGATTTTGCTTTTTGATTTTTTTCAGTAGTTTAGCAACACTTTTTTTTTTTTGGATCCTTATGAACTTCTATAGTTTCAGAAATAATGCAATACCATACTCTTTTACCAGTAGTTTTGTACAAGCAGTATAATATACGCAAACACTGAAGTGGAGCCTCGATAACTTCCATTCTCAGGGTGCGTAAACTTGTAGTTATGTTGTGATTTGGCGAACTGATGTTCATGCTGTTATGTCATTATTAAATCAGTTATTCAGTAGCCTTTAAGTGAAATCTCACACTTTTTAAATCTTTTTTGAACATTGGTAAACAAATGTAAAGGTACATGTAATTATTTCGGTTAAAGTGCAGTTTATGCGGCAGCGGCCAGCCGTCGTGCTCGCTAGGTTGGGAACGGCAAAGCAGCCAATCAGGAGTCGCAATGCCGCGGCCAATGAGATTGCTTGTTTCATGACGAGTAAATTTGACGTCAATTTTGAAGTTTATTCGAGGATATCGGTGCATCGTTTGTGTTATTGTAATTGATTTTGCATGTATAAGAGATTTTTAGATAATTGTCGTATTATGGACATAAATGACCTATTATTAATACACCACAGCAGTCAAACATGTTTTATTTGTTTTCTGACCAGTACGAAACAGTGATCATTTTAAGTGAAAGTTAAGTTAGGTATAGGTTGAATGAGAAGTTTTACTTTTTAGTATGTGAGGGCGCGTAACGCCCGAATCTCCGGTTCAAAAACACTTAATCGATTTACAGTTGTACGTAGTCCGAGCTACCTCGATTGCAAGCATTTTTGGAAATTATCGCAATTACTTTTACTGACTGGACAAGGATACATACAAGAACCTGTCAACCATAGAGCAGGTATAGCAGATTTTATTTATTTTATGATATATTCGAAACAGTGATCAAGTGACATCCATACTGATAGCAACTGTAACTTGTAGATTGTCAAAAATTTCTGCATACACCGCTTTGATTTGTTTACATAGTACAATTGTAATGCTCTTTCTTATTGGCCGCGGGCATCGCGGCTCCCGATTGGCTGCTCTGCCATTCCCAACCTAGCGAGCGCGACGGCTAGCTGCTGCCGCATAAACTGCACTTTTACCAATTATTTCTTGTAAAGTCACAAATATTCTGCCAGAGGTATATTTTTTAGTAGGCACCTTCTCGTGTCTTAACAATTACTTTATTATGATTACTAATCAGATGGAGATTTTTATAGTCAATTTTTAAAATAAATTTATGGTTAGCTCCCTCGTACAACCCACCTCTCCTCCCCAACCCTAGTCCGATTACGGATAGCTTCTTTTCAAACTTGACATCTCTGGGGATGATAGGTTACCTTATGTTGAGGCCAGGATGGATGCAATACTGTAGATGTGTTGTAAGAACAACTCCCATCTGTGCAGTTCAGAAGAGCTGGTGGTGGAGGGGTAGGCCTAGTAGAACAGTGATTGAAATTAAATGTGCTATGCTCAGCTACGTGCTGAACTACAGAGGGGTCCACCCTGACTTTGTCCACAGTTTGACGGAGGCCATTCATTCTGATTGGCAGTTGGTTTGTAGTTGTACCAATGTGAAAATCTGTGCATTTTTTGCAGTGAAGTTGGTGAATAACAGCTGCTTTCACAGGTGTACAGGCCTCTGATGAGAATGGAACAGACAGTGCACGGTGGGTGTGTGGGTAGGTCTTGCATCAGGGTTTTCCGCAGGGATCATTGACTCTGGTGAGGGGTTTGGGATTGGGAGTGGCAAAGGAATGGACTGGGTTGTTGTGGAGATATGGCGGGAGACAGAACACCATTCTAGGTGGGGCCTGAAGGATTTAGCGTTTGATGTTTCATTTCAGAGCATGACGATAAATAGGCCTAATTATCAAAGCTCTGATGAAGATTGTATTTCAGATGTTTCAGTTTGGGGTGGAACTGGTTAAGAAGGGGTGTTCCTTTGTGGCTGGTTATTGGGTAGGGAGGGAGCATTTTTGGTGTGTGGGGATGTGGCAGGGGAAATTCGTTTTTAAACTAGGTCTGGCAATAATGCCCATCTTTGAAGGCCTTTGTGAGACCTTCAGTAGTTTGGGCAAGGGAGTTTTTATTTATTTATTTTTGTATGTTGGCACAGTTGACAGAGTGCAGCTACTGTTGGTTGGTGGCTTATATGACAGAGGTGTGATTGAGCAATCAGTAAGGTGGAGGTTAAATGTCCAGGAAGGTAGCATGCCAAGTTGAGGACCAAGTGAAGCAGATAGGAGGGGAGAGAATTAGGATAAGGTTCCCTGGTTCGGACTTCTTCTGACCCCTCCTTAAGTGGTGTTCCATCACTTGCCCAACATACTAGTCCATCCCTACACCACTCTCATCCCATTATCACATGGATCACAACCCTGTAGAAGACCCATCTAACACTTCGTATTCCAGTCCTGTCACAGGTTTATTCTACCCCATCAGAAGCCGGACCACCAGTGAAAACAACTTTATTTACCAAGTTTGCTACAATCAATGCACAGCTTTTTAAATTGGTACAACTATCAATCAGCTGTCGGTTAGAATGAATTCCTACCATCATACTGTGGCCAAAAGCAGGGTGAACCACCCTGTAGTTAAGTATGCAGCTGAGTATAACATGCTTTATTCCAATTGCCACTCCCCCCCCCCCCCCCAGGGGGCCCACAGCTCTTTTGTGGGTACTTGTGTGGCACGCATGGGTTCTCCGAGCCATTGCAGCCTTTTTTTTTCTGCTCTCCCCAGGCTGCATTACCTCTCCTAGTTCCCCCACCTTCCCATCCCAATCGCTCCCTCCCACCCTCTCCAACCCTGTCTCTTGGCGTTTCTCTAGACTAAGGTTTCGCTATCCCATCATACTGATTGTCCTGCAATTTTGGTTTTGTCTGCTGTTTACACCGGTTTTTGACCCAGTTTGGTCCCCCTCGTGGTTGGACCTACCATAGCAAAATCCTCCGATAACATGTGAGCCAATTGGGGAAGAACTCCTGACCTAGCCTCTATGGCACGGTTCCCATCCTTTCCTTTCCACTTCCTTTCCTCACCGTAGCCCCCTTCCCACGCTAGGTCCTGAGCACGTGTAGCCAGTCCGTGTGTGGGGGGGGGGGGCTGTTACGTACCCTTTGGCTGAGCCCCCTGACACCACAGGGATCACACTACTGGTGTCTGAGCTGCGACCTCTCAATGCAAGCCAAGGAGTTGATGCATGTCCTCGGGGGTATCAGAACTCCCAGCAATGGCCATCGTGCCAGGTGGCCATTGCTGAGGCTGGGTGGGTGGTACCCATGGAGAGAGCACCTGTTTCGGAGTGGGTGACACCAGGGCGGACGTCTAGCACCATGAAAAGAGTTAGACTCCAAAATGGTCGTGCATCGGCCATCTCTCAAAACAGGAAAGGTCTTTCAATGCTGCTACTGCAGATACGAGGATGTTTCCCTCCCTCGCTACCCCTTGGGAGGAAGGGCAGGCTTGCTGGTTAGGAGCAAAACACTTTCCTCACTACCTGGTTTGCACAAGGACTGATGGAGGAACTTTCACTACCACTAAACCACTGTTCTTTGTTGAGAACATAGAGGACAAGTTTGGTGAAGTGGAATCCATGAGTAAACTTAGATCTGACTCATTGCTTATTAAAACAGTCTCGGTAGCCCAGTCTGAGGCTTTGCGTGCCTGCACCACTCTTGGCGACATCCCAGTGACAATACTCCCGCACAAATCTTTGAATATGGTACAGGGTGTAATATTCCACCGGGACCTCCTCCTTCAAACTGATAAGGAGCTTAGGATCAACCTCGAGCGGGGTGGTGTACATTTTGTTCACTGCGTTCAGAGGGGACCTAAAGACAACCGCGTTGATACTGGGGCCCCTTTATATTGGCCTTAGAGGGGGACGCACTCCCAGAGAAGGTCAAGATAATGATAAATTGATGTGATGTGAAGCCCTACATACCACCTCCCATGCGATGTTTTCGATGCATGCCATATGTCCTCTCGCTGTACAGCAGTCCCCGTATGCGGTGATTGTGGACGTCCACTACACGAGGGGAGCCCCTGTGTTCCTCCACCTGTGTGCGTCAACTGTCATCAACACCACTCTTTGTGGTTGCCAGACTGCCCTATGTTCAAGAAAGAAAAGAAAATACAAGAGTACAAATCACTGGAGCGTTTGACATACCCTGAGGCCCGCAGTAAGTATGAACGTCTGCATCCTGTGCAGATGGCGACTACCTTTGCTACGACATTATCTTCTAACCTTTCACCCTCTCGTTCCCACACCCATCTCCTCCCTACATCCCCCCCCCTCCCCTCACATCTCCCTCTCCTGTAGCTCCTGTAGCCTTCCCTCTGTGTACCACCCCTTCTCAGCTGGAGGAGTGCACCCCTTCTCTGGTGCCTGCCGGTGACGGTGCCCCATCTCAGGGCCTTTCGGTGAGTTCAAAGGTTGTCCGATCTTCGTCAGTACCAGACCTTACTGACAAAAGTTTTCTCTCTGGGACTGGTCCTCCCTGTCCCGCAAGAGAGAAAGAGAAGGAGGTGCCAACTGTGCTTTCGCAACTCGCTCATCCCATTGAGCCTGAGGCTGATCATCTATTTATGGATGTTGTCCCTTCTTCTGTGATGACGGACGCTGACAAAGCACCGTGACAGACGTTACCCTATTCGCTTCCCGCCTAGATCCTCGTGGTGTGATCATACAATGGAATTGTAATGGCTACTACCATCACCTCTTGGAGATTAAACAGCTAATTTCTCTTTCTTCTGCGGCCTGTGTCATCCTGCAGGGATTGCGGTTTATGAATGCACATTCACTGACCCTCTGTGGGTTCCGTGCCTTTTGTCGGAACCGGGTTGGTCCCCTCCAGGCGTCTGGTAGGGTTTTTATATTGCTCCGGACAGATGTTGTCAGTACCTGGATTCTCTCCAAACTCCATTGGAAGCGGTTGCTGTCCGGGTTCACTTGGACACCCCATTAACCATTTGCAACCTCTACCTTCCCCCTGACAGGCCACCTACACTTGCTGCCCTAGTTGCCCCCCTTCAGCATCTCCCCCCATCTTACCTCATCCTTGGGGACTTCAATGCCCACCATCCTCTGTGGGGCAGTGCTTATACATCTAGCCTCATAGACCAGTTTCTTGCTGACCACGACCTGTGCCTTCTCAACGATGGTCCCCCAACCCATTTTAGTGCCGCTCACGGCACCTTTTCTGCCATAGATCTCACTCTCTCTCACTTCTCCTCCTGTCCTCCCTTTATTTCACTGGTCGGCGCATGACGAGCTCTATGATAGTGACCACTTTCCATTGATCCTTTCACTTCCCTCACACCTACCACGAGACAGGGTATCCCGTTGGGTTTTCCGTCATGCTGATTGGCCGCTATGTACATCCCAGATTGTTTTCCCATCTTCCCCCTCAGGCTGTATTGATGATATTATAAGCCATATGTCCAACATGATTACTCAAGCTGCCAACTGTGCTGTTCCCCGGTCGACAGGCCCTACTACTCGCTGGCTGGCTCACAACTGTTGCCGCAGCCATTGCAACATCTAAAGCCCCACCCATCCCTCGCCTGTCTCATACATTTCAAATGTCTGCGTGCCAGAGCTCATTACTTAATCAAACAAAGTTAACCGGCATGCTGGGAGCATTGTGTTTCCTCCTTGGGCTCTTCTGTCCCTCTGAAACGAGTGTAGGCTATGCTCCGATCTATCCAAGGTAGCTGGTGGCCATCTTACATCCCTGGCCTTGCTCTGCCTGATGGGGTCTGTACAGAGCCATCTGTCCTTGCAGAACCTCTTGCAACTCACTTCGCCAATATATCAGCGACAACTTCATATCTGGTGACCTTTTCCTTAAGAAACACCAGGCTCGTGGCTGACGTCGTAAGAACGCCGCGCCGTGTGTGCATGGCGGTGCGCGGCGTAAGTACGTGGCACGCACTTCATACTTGTGTAACACCACAGGAACTATCGCTGGCCCTCTCCTCTTCTCGTGATTCAGCACCTGGCCCCGACGATATCCATAATCAATTGCTGAAACTCCTCAACCAACGACAATTTCTCCTCCAAGTTTATAACCGTAGTTGGCTTCAAGGGGTCTTCCTCTCCCAGTGGAGGGAGAGTATTGTGATCCCTGCCTTCAAGCCTGGCAAGGACCCATCGTCGCTGGACAGTTATCAGCCAATAAGCCTGACAAATGTCCCCTGTAAATTATTTGAAAGGATGGTAGCCTGCAGATTATGCCGGTTTCTTGAATCCCGGGGACTTCTCTCACCTCACCAGTGTGGGTTCCAGGAGGGACGATCCCCTATTGACCATTTACTTCGACTGGAGACGGCGATCAGACAGGCCTTCTCTAAACGACAACATCTTGTTGCAGTCTTCTTCGATCTTCATAAGGCATAAGTCACTGCTTGGCGTCGTCATATTTTACACCGCGACCACTAATTCGGGCGGATCTCTTCCAGGGACCAAAAGCTTTAATTTTCTCCATGCTCTTTCGGCGTTTGGTGCGCTCAGTATTAGAAGAGTTTCAGGGAGCCTCTATTTTCTACACTGATGGCTCAAAAACTGTAGGCCACTCCGGATATGCGTTTACTTCTCCCGTTGGGGCGGAATGCCATTCTCTGCCAGAGGCATGCAGTGTGTTCACGGCAGAGCCGATGACGATTTATAGAGCCCTCTGTTTTATTATACAGACTGTCGTGGAACATGGTTTAATCTGTGTTGTCTCCATGAGCAGCCTGCAGGCCATTGATTGATGTTTCTCCTCCCATCCTTTGGTTATTTCCATCCACGATCTCCTTGCTGACCTCCATCGTGCTCCCTGCTCCATTACCTTTCTCTGGGTGCCAAGCCATGTTGGTATTACAGGGAATAAACAGGCTGACCGGTTGGCTTGATCGGAAATTACTCGCTGCTCGCCTCCTTTTTTAAGCCCTATATTCCCCCCAGGGGGCCCACAGCTCTTTTGTGGGTACGTGTGTGGCGCGCACGGGGCCCCGAGCCAAAGCGACCTTTCTTCTGTCTCAGGCCGCTTCACTCTTTCCCCCCGGTTTGTGCCTTCACCCGGAGACGGGCGTTTTTAGTCAGTCCAAGGTTTCTTTTTCGCTTCCTCTGTCTTCTCCTCTTCTTGGTCCTCTTCCTTTCCTGTTCTTCAGCCTTCCCTTCTTTTTCCTTTCTCCTTATTCTCGACTCACCCTTTAATCTCCGCCTCGGCGTTTGAGATTCTCCCTCCTCCTTCATCCCTTTCTCTCTTTCCTCCTTTCTTTCCTCCCTGTGTGTGTCTGAAGGTCGACCCACGCTCTGCATAGCCGGTGACGGGGTAAGGCGTAACTCCCCGCCCCGGGTAGACATGTAGGGCACGTACGTACCCCCCGGTAAAGGCCGGGCCCAGGGAGGGGTGATTACCCGAGCTGATACCTTCCGAACATGCCGATTGGTCCCTCCGTCCGTTCTCGGGAGGTGTGACCTGAGGTGCGAACAGTCACCTAAGGCGGATGCGCCCTCAGTGAGGGCCCCCACAAGGAAGGAGCGCGCCATCGGAGACGCCGGTAATCATGGGGGACACCTCCACTATGAAACCTACCAAATCCTCTATAACCTTGACCCATAAGTGGAAACATGATGATTATCAGCCACAGAAAGCATTGCTTGACATTCCTAAGTTCCTGGTGGTATCACGTACCGACGATAAAGATTTTTCTGCTGTAAATCCGTTCATCATTAAGAAGGGTGTCGATGAGATTGCAGGTCCCTTGAAGACATGCTCCAGGCAGCGCAATGGGACCTTGTTACTTGAAATAGAGAATGCATTCCAGGCACAGAAGTTACTTTGGGCTACACTTGTACATACTTTCTCTGTGAAAGTGGAGGCTCTCCGCACCCTCAACTCTTCGCGGGGGGTAGTCTTCTCTAGATCGCTGGATGGGTTGTCGGATGAGGAGATACTGAACTATATGTCCGATCAGGGAGTTACGGCCGTTCATCACGTGATGAAAAAGGTTAACAATGACATCGTGCCGACTCGCACTGTCTTCTTGACTTTTGACAGGGTTGACCTACCATCTAAAGTGAAAGTGCGCTACGAAGTCATTTCCGTTCGCCCGTACATACCAACTCCCACGCGCTGCTTCCATTGCCAAAGATACAATCATACCAGTAAGTCTTGTCCAAATGCAGCCACGTGCGCCACCTGTGGCAGGGACGCCCATGAGGGTGAATGTCTACCTCCATCCCCTCGCTGCTTTAATTGCATGGGTGACCATGCTGCTTCTTCACGGGACTGCTCCGTTTATAAAGAAGAGCAGGTCATCCAAGAGATTCGCGTGAATGAAAAGGTCTGAACCTATGCCGCTCGGAAGTTATTAGCGAGTAGGAAGCCTGCTATACTCCCATCAGGTACTTTCAGCCAGGTCCTCGCCTCCCCTCGACCAACTAAGGAGGTAGGCATTCAGACTTGCGATTTAACGTTTAACGTTCTGTGACACTGTCGTCAGGTTGGCTAGCCCGAAAATTGCTCGTTCCACCTCTCCGATCCCTTCTGCCCGTTCTACAGTGAATTCGTCGACCAGTTCACACACATCCCGGGCACCCAAATCTGCTGCCCGGAGTTCAAAAAAAGAACCCGTCCGTGAAGATTTTCTCATGACTCCGACTTCTCAATCATCAACCGCTTCTTCAACCCGTCATGCTTCTAAGAAGGCTTCCAAAAAGAACAGCCCCCCCCCCCTTCCCCGCCGTGGTGTGACTCTTCGGTCACGCCATCCAACAGTTGCCGGCCTCGGCCGTCTTCTGTTTCACCAGGACGCTCCGTCTGCCGGGCACCCGGCCGTTTACCGGCGGTGGAATCTGCCCCTCCTGATCAACTCCGGGAGGTGGCAGACGCGTCGATCGAACCAATGGAACATGACCCTTTGCCACTAGATGGCGATAGCAGTGCTCCCTCGAAGTCCGGTCCTCAGCGGCCGTCGAGGTGACCCCACCTGCTTGTTCCTTTTTATCTTCTTTTCTTCTCTCATTTTTTATCATGGCGCTCCTTCAATGGAATATTCGGTGCATTCGTTCCAATCGGGAGGAATTGAAACTACTCCTTCGATTGCACTGCCCACTTCTAGTCTGCCTTCAAGAAACTAAGTTACGTCCAAGTGATCGTGCAGACTTTCCACACTACCTCTCTGTGCGGTTCGACCTGCCACCTGTGGAAGGTATCCCAGCCCATGGAGGGGTTCTGATGCTCCTTCGAGACGACGTCTATTACCATCCCATTTCATTGCGTACTCACCTACAGGCAGTTGCCGTCCGCATAACTCTATCCACATTTACCTTTTCCCTCTGTAATATCTATTCGTCTTAGTCATCTGCCCTTACTAGGACAGATGTGCTACACCTCGTTGACCAGCTCCCTTCACCTTTCGTGTTGGTAGGCGACTTTAATGCCCACCACCCCCTATGGGGCTCTCCGGCACCTTGTCCGAGAGGCTTCCTTTTGGTGGACATTCTCCAACACCTCAATCTTGTCTGCCTCAACACCGCTGCACCGACCTTCCTTTCAGACACAACACACACTTATTCCCATATAGACCTCGCAATATGCACTCCTCAGCTTGCCGGTCAGTTTGAGTGGTATGCACTTTCTGATGCGTACTCGAGTGACCATTTCCCTTGTATCATCCACTTCCTGCATCATTCCCCATCTCCTCATCCCACCAGTTGGAACATTTCTAAAGCCGACTGGGGGCTTTATTCTTCCATGGCTGTTTTTCACGATCAGAATTTTCCCAACTGTGACAGTCAGGTTGACTACCTCACAGAGGTTATTCTCACCGCTGCCGAACATTCCATACCTTGTACATCCTCTTCTCCACGTCGTGTTCCAGTCCCTTGGTGGACTGCAGACTGCAGCCTGCCGCGACGTGCTTAGAGGCCAGCGCCGTGCTTTAAGCACCTCCCGCCGCCACCCAACTTTGGAGAATTGCATAAATTATAAACGTGTGAGAGCGCAATGTCGTCGTATCATAAACGACAGCAAAAAAAACTTGCTGGACTGCTTTTACTAGTTCTTCTAACCGTTTTACTCCCTCCACGGTTGTTTGGGTTGGCCTATGCCGTTTATCCAGCATCAAGGTCCACGCCCCGATTCCTGGCCTGACCGTGGAGAATGCAGTTATAATGTCGCTTTCACCATGCAGGAGCTAGACCCTGCTCTCGCCCTGTCCCGATCTTCTGCTCCCGGGTCCGATTCCATTCATATTGAGATGCTGAAGAACCTCTCTCCTGCGGGCAAGTGCTTTCTTCTTAGTACCTACAATCGCATATGGACTGAAGGTCATGTTCCCACAAGTTGGCGTGAAGCCATTGTTGTCCCCATCCCCAAATCAGGGCAGGACAAACATCTTCCTTCCAGTTATCGCCCCATTTCTCTGACGAGCTGCGTCTGTAAGGTGATGGAACGCATGGTTAACGCTCGATTGGTCTGGCTCCTCGAATCTCGCCGCCTCCTAACAAATGTCCAATGCGGTTTTCGTCGACACTGCTCTGCTGCTGATCACCTCGTTACGTTGTCGACCTTCATTATGAATAACTTTCTAAAGAAGCGTCAAACTGTAGCAGTGTTCTTTGACTTGGAGAAGGCATACGATACCTGTTGGAGAGCGGGCATTCTCCGCACATTGCACAGATGGGGCCTTTGGGGTCGCCTCCCTCTTTTCATACAAGCGTTTTTGGCGGATCGCAAGTTCCGGGTACGGGTGGGCTCTGTTTTGTCAGATACATTTTGCCAGGAGAATGGGGTACCGCAGGGCTCCGTCTTGAGTGTGGCTCTCTTTGCCGTTGCAATCAATCCGATCGTAGATTGCCTTTCAGCCGACGTTTCCGGATCCCTTTTTGTAGACGCCTGCAGTCGATGCCCAACCATTCATCTTACCGATTATTTTTTGACGACTCACTCAATCGCCAATATCAGTTGTCTGCGATTGCCTTGCTTCCACCTGGAGTTCGGTTTCGCCGCCTGCTACAGCGGCTCGATTTTACCCTTCCTTCCACCTTTTGGTTGAGCGAAAGCCCATTGCCACCGTGCCATCAGGCCCACGTTCACACTCACCTTGACCTTAGTTCGCTCTCCAAGGAAAGCACTCCGGATTTGGTATACCGCTCGAGGCTTGTCGAACTTCGTTCGCGGTTCGACAATGCCATATTTATTTACCTGATGGTTCCAAGAGCACTGCCGGTGTCGGATCTGCCTTCGTTGTCGGGGACAACCATTTCCAATACAAGCTCCCTGACCGGTGCTTGAATTTCACGGCTGAGCTTTTTGCCCTCCACCAGGCCGTTTTGTATACCTGCCGCCACCGCCAACCTTTCTATGCCATATGTTCGGACTCCCTTAGTGCCCTGCAGAGTCTTAAGGACCCTTTCTTGAACCATCCTCTCGTGTATCGGATCCAACGCTCCCTCCAGTTGCTAGCAGATGACAGCTGTCACGTGTCTTTCCTGTGGGTCCCTGGCCACGTGGGTGTGCCCGGGAATGAGACCGCCGACATAGCAGCCAAGGCCGCAGCTCTTTTGCCTCGCATGGCTACCTTTTCCGTCCCATCGGACGATGTTCAACGGGCTCTTTGCCGGAGCATCGTGTCGTCATGGCACAATGCATGGTTTTCACTGTACAACAATAAATTGAGAACTGTAAAACCGATCCCGACCGCTTGGAGGACCTCATCACGCCCCTCTCGACGAGAGGAGGTCATCCTGGCCCGGTTGCGGATCGATCACTGCCGTTTCAGTCACCGTCACTTGCTATCCGCCGACCCTGCACCGCTGTGCTCCTGCGGTGAACTGCTGACAGTGCGTCATGTTTTACTGTCTTGTGTTCATTTTAATCATCTCCGTGTAGCCCTTCACTTTCCGTCTACGCTGGGGGAAATTTTAGCTGATGACACACGAGCAGCTGCTAGAGTTTTGCATTTTATCAACTTGGCCAACTTATCAAAGGATATTTAACCCTTTTAATTGTCTTTTATCTTTCGTTTTTAGCCTCTTCTTGATGTTCTAACTGGCAGTTACCAATTTTTTCTTGAGATCTAGTAAATCTCTGTTCTCGTCTGGGCGCTAATGACTGTAGAAGTTGTGCGCCCTAAAACCACAAAAAAAAAAAAAAAAAAAAAAAAAAAAAAAAAAAAAAAAAAAAAGGCACTGTATTGGAGAGCATAATCATAGGATGAAAGAAATAGTGCCCATTTCTGTAGGTGGTGAGCTGTGTTAGTAAGCAACATGGCAGAGGATCGACAGAGGGATAGTAAGTATTTGTGGCCAGTCAGTGAAGTGAAATGACATTTGTAGATGTAATTATGGAACTTCTTGGTGCCACAGATGATGGCCAAGGGGTCAATCTATATGAAGTGGTCAAATGAGGGTTGCTTGGCCATTTTTAAATATTTTTTTAAATATGTAATTACTGTATAATTGAGAAGTTCAAAGCAGTTGTTAATGTTTCCCCCTTTTGCACCATTATTGAATGGCACCCATTTTTATTTGTCAGTGTGTGGCCATTTTTCACTTTTGAGGCATTAGCGATAATTTGAATATCTCTGCACAGGTTTAAGTTGCAATAGACATGATTGTTTTTGGAAAAATCTCCACTGCAATAGTATTTATTAAACAAATCACTCTAAATTAAAAAATAACCAGTCAAAATGACTTCCAAAGTTTGATTCCAAAAATTTCTAAAATTCACTTTTTGGGACCAAAAGTAACAACCAAGGAGTGATTTATCAGACTCCATTTTTTTCTCTGGTTAGATATCATAAACAACTACTGGTCAAATATGCAGCAAGAACACTTACAAATGTTTCCTTACTTTTTTAAAAAAAAAATTTCATTTTTTGTAAAGTTTGGAGTTAATTATCTCTGGTGGGACTGAATATAAAAATCTGATTTTGTTCAGATTGTACACCTATATGATAACAAAGTACTGTAAAAATTTCATCTTTGATATGTCACTGTGAACAATTTTTGAAAATGGGGAAAATTCATATTACACTGGAACTCATCTGATGGCTATCACCTAATTCATGCGTGATGTAGGCTGGATGTAATCAGTTATTATTGAAGTGAAGGTACTGAATTATAAACAAAACTGGAAACATTACTGAAATAAACATGTGTTTTGACAGATTTAAAATAGATATATTCAATTAACTAACATTCTTGCGAGATGCAATGCTATTGGGTGTAAGTGACGAAACAAAAAGATCCAGCAATTTTTTGATGCTGAAAACAGCAGAATTTGCCCAGGTTGCAATGATAGCAAATGAGTTGTTATTAATCGAATTAATGTAACAAAAAGAAAAATAACTATTGCTGTAGTTTTCAAAACTGCCCACCGTGAAAGCAAAATAACAAAAAGAAAAATAACTATTGCTGTAGTTTTCAAAACTGCCCACCGTGAAAGCAAAATTGGATGGTCAAAATTTTGTTAGTTTCGCCATAAATTATGTATTTTGGCCACCTCGCTGTATATTTATTTATATCATTGTATTGTAAAACTGATGATTATGGGTGAAAAATTCAATGATTTTGACTACAAAGAATTATTAGGTTTAATGGGCTGTAATGTGACAGTTATGCTGAATGATGGATTTGTGTGATAAATGCCCTGGTAAGGATACCATTCTTCAGTTGTTCAATGGATACAAGGAGGAAATGGCAGACAATGTTACCATCAAAGAGTGGACATAAGTGACAGCGCAGGAATGACAACAGTGGTTAAATCTCAGGAAGTGTACTTTCAATCTAAAATTGATGAATTTGCAAAACCTCAAGAGTCACCACTATGTTTCCAAATTCCAAAGAAAGTTTTTGAAGGACAAAAAGCGACAACTTCGTGAAAGTGACTGTGTAGTCCTAGCTGACTTGGTAGAAAACTTTATATTTCCTGTCCAGGATGAGATACAAGGGTACCACGGGGTCAGTGACCATGTAACAAAGCATACTTTTGTCCTGCACTTCAAAAATGAGAAAGATGTAGTTTTAGGTTCTTCAGTTTGCATTCTAACTGACTAATTGGAGCACAACACTTTGGCTGTCCACGTGTTTCAAAAGCATGTAATAAATTAAACAAAAGAAACGTTATCCAAGGTTGAGAAGCTCACATACTTTTCAGATGGAAGTGGTGGTCAATATAAGAACAAAAATAATTTGTTTAAAGCTTTGCTGCAACAAAGTAGACTATGGGCTGGAGGCCGAATGGCACTTTCTGCCTCTTCCCATGTTAAAAGTGCATGCAGTGGAGTATGAATTACTCCCAAACATGAAGTGAATAAAGCTAGCTTACCAAGAAAAACCACAGACCACAGTACAATACAGAACATTTATATATTTTATAAGTATAATATTAAAAGCATCACCCATTTCCTTGTCAAGAATGAAGATGTAGTTTTTCATATAAAACAAAACAAGTCCACAATTTCTTCGACAGTGCAGAAAATTTAGGTTGATACTGTGAATCATCATGAAAAATTTACAAGGTTAACTGTGTCAGTTAAATTAGATCTCTCTTTTGTTAGCGTTGATTGACATAGTGGCATGTATGTATGATGGACATTAGTGACTTGCAGATGTTGAAAGACTAAGTTTGTAAAACAATGATGTCCTTGTGCATTTTTACCACCCAGCTGGGCCAAGAACGTAAATAAAGAAATGTACTAGTGACAAAGTTTCAATACCATTGAAAAACATATTAAGGAAACTTTCAGGGCTTGAAATTACCACAGAAACTGGAGGATCTTATTGTGTATCACAAAAACATTCTGTAGAAAAATATGTTCTTAACATTCACCACCCAGAATAGGAAGCATCACATCTTGAAAATATGTTGGCTGAAAATATCTATTTTAAATTTTTCAAAATAATATAAATGTTTATTTCAGTAAGGTTTCCAGTTTTTGTTTACAAGTCAGTACCTCCACTTCAACAATAATTGATTACATCCAGTCTGCATTACACATGAATTACGCAACAGCCGTAAGATTAGTTGCATTGTAATGTGAATTTTCCTCATTTTCAAAAATTCATATCTTTGTTCATAGTCAAATATCAATGTTGAATTTTTTACAGTTCTTTGCTATTATATAGGTGTGCAAAATTCAGATTTTTATATTCAGTCCCACCAGACATAATTAACTCCAAACTCTACAAAAAATGAAAATTTTCAATTTCAAAAATTCATAAAAAATAAGGAAACATTTGTAAGTGTTCTTGTTGCATGTTTGAGTAGTAGTGGTTTATGATATCTAACCAGAGAAAAAAATGGACTCAGATAAATCACTCCTTGGTTGTTATTTTTGGTTCCAAAATGTGGATTTTTAAAATTTTTGATATCCAACTTTGGACTTCATTTTGACTTTAATTTGTTTAATAAACACTTTTGTAGTGGAGAATTTTCTAAAAACAATCATGTCAACTGCAGTGCTGTAACTTAAACCTGTGCAGAGATATTCAAATTATCGCCAACGTTTCCAAACTGAAAAATGGTCACCCGCTGACAAATAAAAATGGGCGCCATTCAGTAATGGTGCAAGATAAAAAAAATTAAAACTGATTTGTACTTCTCAATTATCGGGTAATCACATATAAAAAAATCAAAATATTTAAAAATGTTCAAGCAACCAACTTAATTGTTATTAGACCACTTCATTTGGGTTGACTCAAAGGCTTCCTTTTTGATTTAACTTGGGCCTTGGTCAGAGTTTTTGACATGAAAGCTATTTGTTGTTAAACCCCATCAGTGATATATGATAGCACTTTCTTACTCTGCGATCAGATCTGTCGTCTGCCTGGATAAGGGGTTTTGATGGGTTGTTTTCTGAGATGCATGTCGATTCTAGAAGAGCTGCTTTCAGTGTTTAGAATACCACATTGCACTATGAAGTTAACACTTGTGTGAATATTCTTACACAGCAGGCTATATAAGGATTCTGAAGTTGTTGATGCATGTGTAAGAAATTGACAGTAACAGTTAAATTGTCCCAGCACAGATTTTTGTTAAATTACATTAGTTGGAGGGGGGGGGGGTTTGAACGACTTCAATACGTGTGGGGATGGGCTGACTGCCAGCTGCACATACTGTATGAAATACATATTCTACTTTGGTAACAAAAAATTCACAATTCTGTATATTGCCTCTTGGAAAAACTTGAAAAAAGGGCACCTAAGTTTGTTTGTCAATGTAGACATTGTTGATGCCTTTTTCATGACACTATTTTATAATGTTTAAGCATACATTGACTTGTTTAATGAACTGATATTTGTTCAATGTTTCTGTTTCAGGTGACTGCCATCATTTCAAAAATATGCAGGTTCCAGACAGCTCCTGAAATTCTTACCTTCTTATTTCAAGCAACACATTATGGTGGTCGAACAGAAATTACAAGCTTTAGAGTAAGTGCAGTCAGTTATCATTACTTTTTTATTCAATCAGTTCTCATAGTATACGAATATTTCCCAGAGAATAGAGTCTCAGCATGGTACTTTCTGCTTACCACAATGCTACAAAACAGAAACACAACAACATGTAAAGGTTTTGTGGATAGTTCCATATAATGTACATAAATGAGAAATAACCCAATAATATTATACAAAAGAGATTGAGAGGCTGTCAGTACTTGCTTCACCTTGGTACTGCTGATAACCACCAAAAAGAGATGAAAACAATGACAAAAATAAACTGAGACACAAGCTTTCAGAAATATTTCTTTTTCAGATACAGAGGAAGGAGGAGAAAGGAGTGGAAGGGAAGAGTTAATCATAACCTCAGTTGTGAGGAAAGGATGGCATGAAGTGTGAAACCTCTGACAAAAGAAAAAAATTCCGAAAGCTTGTGCTGTTTATTTTAGTCAATATTTACACCTTTTTTTGCGTGACTCTTAGCGGTACTGAACGAAGTACTGGCTAGCCACTCTGTCTATTTTGAGTCATATTTTCACATCTCATTGGAGAATTTCTGTCAAATTAATAAATAACTTAATAACATCTGATCACATCATTATTGGTTTATTTCTAGTCAGTTCTATAATTCAAATATTTAATGATTTTCTACAAAATGATATGAGACAAAATAAACAGGTGTTATTGGCAGCAGTAAAATATAATTTAAAATTTTAGTATTGTGGAAAAGACAATATCTCATATGAGGCAAGTGCTGCTGATTTTAGCTCCAGAATTTGGAACTCTTGTCATGTAAGCCTGCCAGTAGATAGCCAAGGGATTCAGAGAACTTTTGCAACTCCTCATAACAACAGCAACCAACATCCATTTCAACCTGCTTACTGTATTTGTATCTTGGTCCCTCTGCAATTTTTTCTCAAAACTCTTCCCTTATAGTGTCCCAGCAGATATGAACAAATTTCATGTTACTAACATGACCTCTTCTCTGGGCAACACATTTTATAAAATCTGTCCGGTGTTTGTGCTTACTCACATGCTGTGAGGCCCTCTATTGCTTCTTCTGTCTGTTTGGAGCCCACTAGTTAACTCTGAACGCTTGTAGCCTTTAGGCAGACATCGTCTTTTCTCTTACACGCAGGCAGGCTATATTCCAGGGAGAAGTTAAACTGTATCCATTACTAAATAATTAAACCACTTGAAATGAACAACTTTGACATTGTTATTCAAATGACTAGACTGTCCAAGGTTTCACCTATATTAATACATATTTATTTAACAAAAGACAGTCTCTCTATCAAACATCACGTAGATGATGTTCTTTGCGGTGGCTCGGGTTTGTAGTATTCCTTGGCGTTTACACTGTGCTGGTGACCATTGCAGGTAATTACTGTTTCTTAGCCCGCTCACTCCCATCTGCGAACGTGGCCCTGTGCAAACATGAGTCGGGCGCACAGTATGTTTTTTCTTTTAGAATCCCTATTCCTATCTTGACTTATGCATACATCTTATGGTGGGAATGAAACCGCAGTGTAAGCATGAAGCGGCAGTTACACTACACCCTCCAATGCTAAATTGATGATTCCTTAATACCTAAGAATTCGTCCTACCAGTCTAACTCCTCTTTTAGTCGAGATATGCCAGAAATTTCTTTTCTACTGAAATTTGTTCCATAATTCCTCAATACAACTACAAAATAAATTAATTTATATTGTTACAACTTGTTGGCATATGACATTTGCACAAAACTTCTTTAGAATTTCGTGAGCCTTATAGGTTGTATAAACATAATTTCCACATAACTTTACTTCTGTCACCCTTATGTTATTGGTGTACAGTATGTTTCAAATTTCAGCCCATTGATCACCATGGAAATACAAAAATTCTCTCCAGAAGTAGTTTTCTCACAGGTAGTTATTGATTTATCAGCGTTGTGTGTTATAAGTAAGCTGTTGGAAATAAAACAGTACACCCTGGGCATGGCAGTTATCGCTGAAACAACCGTTTTTTCCCCTCCACTCCAGTTTGACCTTACTGTTAAAACTGTCCAAGATAAGTGGTTACATTTATAGGTCAGTTGTCCCATCAGATCGAATATGTGCTTGATTGGAGAAAAGTCAAAGAGATCGTGTGGGCTACAGAAATTGCTGCACGTCTTGAAGAGCATGTGGAGTTTCATGCGCAGTATGTGGCTGAGCATTATCCTTTTGGAACAAACAAGAGTTGTAACGTATCACACAGTGGATCATAGACCTGGTATGTGGCCCTACGACTTAGTGTGCACGCAAACGGCCATTACTTGCATGCAGGCGGAATCTGTTTTCAACCGTGAAGACCACAGCTTGCCATTCCATCTTCCAAGTGATCTTCTGATGGCACCAGTTGATCCATCACATCAATACTTAGCCTGAGTGAAAGGCAGGTTAGACATGTGTATGCCTGTAATCCCACTGCTAGTAACCAGTTGGCAACAGTTTTTATTGATATTTGAGGCTCATAAACCATCTTATCTGTGCTGTGATAGCTGTACGATATGCCATGCTGCCCTTACAATATGACAATCTTGGCTGATGTCTGTGCTTCAAGGATATAGAGAACACTGTCTACAGGTGTTAGAATGCTCATGTTTCCTTTGGAACCAGCACTGTTGCACAAATCACCGAGTTCATCCAACTTTTTTGGCAATTCTCTGAAAGGACCACCATCCAACCACTCTGAAGGCCACCTTAATCCCTTTCTCACTTGCTCAATTGGTTGCAGGAACACCAAGGCCATCTCCGTAGCCTGACACCTGTTGAAACTGGGCTACTGCTAGAACTTACAGGCCGGCATTGTGACAGGCAGCAGTGCAACAAGTTTAATGATAAGGTTACTCTCACAACCCCCCCCCCCACCCTCACCCAGTGGGACCCATATCTCTATTGTGGGTACGTGTGTGGCACACACGGGTCCCCGAGCCATTGAAGCCTTTCTTCTTATTCTCCCCAACAGAAGGATGCGTTTATGCTGCCACCTCACAGCTGTCAGCTCGCTGCTCCCTGCTGGCACCTGCAGTTCACTGCTCGCCGGCAGCCTTTTTGCATTTACGCTGCAGGCACCTTGCTGCTTGCTGAGTTTATTCTCCTGCAGCTGTTACATTACAGTCGAGTACACAACAGTAGTAGCGTGAAGTGCCAAACATGTTCTCCACATCATCTGACGACAGTGACAGTGATTTGTTCGCTGCAAAAATGTTGTTATTGGAGAGGAGAAGAAAGAGGAGGTATGTAGTACATCCTTTGAATGCTAAACATCCTCAACTGCTGATACTTTCACAAGTGCTACCAACAGCTCAAAAACTATCAAGATCACTTTTTCAGACATAATAATCATCTGTTTCAGATCTTCACTCATTGTTGCGTGTACTGAAATTTCCTCTAACAAACTATATTGTGCGCAGTTGGCACGAGAGTTCCACGTCCGCAACAGTCATGTGCCCCTCTGATAGAGTGACCTTGAAACAACCAATCACAGTGCAAGTTTCAGGCTGGGCAGTGATGGTCGTAGTGCAAAACACAAACCTGTTTCATATCATTGCCTGGTGAGGATTGTAGCGTGCAGTGAGCAGCGAGCTGGGCGCGTTGCGATGGTGCACGCTGAGTGGGCCAGTAAGACTCTGTCGGTTTTATTCATCATCGCCGTGCCATATTGGCAAGCATCTACACCGCAAGGTCTGTGCGTGCTTCAACAACCATCGTTCGGCGCGACGGTGAAACGTTGTACGTTTCAGAACCTGGGGATCTTGGCTTAATCGCCCAGGTCGCAAGGTTGGTACAAACCCCTATAAAAAAAAAACCTCAATCTCAAGGTGTGCAAGTGGGGCTCTGCCTGGGTAGACCTCTTTTCTCTAGCTACTCGTGGGAACACCATGAAAAGACCCCATAACATTGCCAGACGTACAACCGGTGTCTCTGAGAGAGGAAGGCCTGATTTAAATGCAGCAACATATGACCCCCCCACTCGTTCCCTTCCCTGGCCACTCCATAGGAGGAATGTAGGGCTCATCAACAAGGTGAGGCTTATGCCCCTAAATACCTTGTCTGTAGCAGGACAGATGGACATTCCTTTCAATCGACGAATCCATTATTTTTTTGGAGCACTTGGAGGATAAGTAAGGAGAGGTCAAGGGCATGTCTGAAATGAGATCTGTGACAATCCTCATAACGACGTCATCTCCAGCACAGTCACGGGCACTGCTTGCTTGTGACAAGTTGTGTGATGGTCCCGTTACAATAACACCTTACAAGAGTTTAAACATGGTCCAACTACGAGCAAACCTAGAGCGGTGAGGCGTTCATTTTATCTGGCGTATTTTTAGGGGTCTGAAGGAGAACAGGGTTGCCACCGGTGCCTTCATCTTGGCTTTCGAAGGTGATTCATTGTCCGAGAAGGTCAAGGTGATGATCTACTGGTGCGACGTTAAGCCCTACATTCCTCCCCCTATGCATTGTTTCAAGTGCTGGAGGTTTGGGCACATGTCGTCCCGTTGTGATGCCCATCCAACCTGCCAGGACGTGCATCTCATCCTGACGTCCCATGTGCCCCTCCTCCGGTCTGCGTCAATTGCCACCAACATCATGCGCCCTGCTTGCCACATTGCACAGTTTTGTACAAAGAGAGGAAAATCATGGAATATAAGACCTTGAACAGGCTTTCATACTCGGAGAATAAACGTAAGTACTTGAAACTCCATCCCGTAAACATAATCACCTCCTATGCTACAGCTGCTTCATTGTCGCTATCTACGGTGCCAAAATCACTAACTGTTCAGCCAGTTGCAGTGTGCCAACAGGCCCTACCACCTCCACCCACCCCCCAGATGGTTGGGAAACCTCTTCATTTGTTGCTCCCAAAACTCGAACTTTTGGGAGCAATCCCCCCCCCCCCCCCAAACATTGGGGACATCAGTCCCCACCCCCAAGCCATAGAAGGAGCAGCATCGTCTCCCAAGAAAGGGATTGCTTGCATCCCATACTTCCTCGGCTTTCTCCACTGGAGAAGTGGACCCCATTGAGTGGCAGATAGTGCCAACGAAGGCCAGTCGTAGGGCTTAGAGGTCATCCTCAGTCCCATGAGACTGAGTCAGCGAAGCCCACCAGATGTGAGAAGCCGAAGGAACAGAGAGAGACACAAAAGTTTAAAAAGAATAGTAGTGAAAAGACAAAGACCACGGTAGTTCCTGCACTACCGCCTCATACCTCCGCCTCTAACGACGAGGTTCGAGATTCCAGTGTCCCCTGAGGACCTGAATCTCAATGGTATCTAAGAAACTATGGACATTGATCCAACAGCCTCAGCAGCAGTGAAAGCAATTGATCGTGAGGTATAAAAACCATCCTTAGTACCTCATGTCTTCCCAGACCGTCCTCCAGTGGAATTGCGGTGGTTTTTTTCTGACACCTGGCTGAATTATGACAACTTTTAAGCATCACATCTGCTTTCTGCTTTGCCCTCCTGGAGACTTGGTTCCCGGCGATGCAGACCCCTGCCCTTCATGGGTACAGGGGATACTACAAAAGTCGCTGCGTTTATCATAGGGTGTCAGGTGCACTTCCGTGTGGCGCACGGCACTTTCTTGGCTATTGACTTTTCGGTTTGCAGCTCTGGCCTCTTACCATCTGTCAACTGGAAGACACATGACGATTTGTGTGGTAGTGACCACTTTCCTATCTTTCTGTCACTACCCCATCGTCAATGCCCAGGACGCTCCCCTCGATGGGCTGCCACTCTTGAATCTCTCCTGAACGATACGATCAACCTAGTGATAGAAGATGTCACTAAGATGATTGTATCTGCTGCTGAGCACGCAATCCCCCGTTCATGTGGGTGCTTCCGGAGAAAGACAGTGCCTTGGTGGTCGTCGGAAGCTGTGGACGCCATTAGAGACCGTAGGTGTGCTCTTCAGCACCACAAGCGCCCCCCATTGCTCACTGCTCTAATTGCGCTTATACGGTTCTGAGCTTGTGCTCGGGAGATAATACAGAGGCGCAAATAGGAATGTTGGGAAAGGTACGTCTCCACTAGAGGGTCACGTACCTCCCCTTCCAAAGTGTTGACGAAGATCTGATGCCTGTATGGGTACCAGACCCAGACAGCAATTCCTGGACTCTCTATACGTGGAGCTGTCTGTACGGATCACGGCGCCATCTCCGAGGCTTTTGCCGAGTACTACACTCGTGCTGCTGCTTCCCAAAATTATCTGCCTGCCTTCCGCACGTTAAAACAGCGGATTGAATGCAAACCCCTTTCGTCACTACACGTCACCCTGAGGTGTATAACGCTTCGTTTAGTGAGTGGGAGTTTCTCACTGCCCTTGCTCACTGCCGACACTGCCCCAGGGCCCTACAGAATCCACAATCAGATGTTGAAGCATCTATCTGACACTTCTAAGAGACACGTTCTAGCCTTGTTTAATCGAATCTGGAGCGGAGGTGTCATCCCGTCACAGTGGTGAGAAAGTACCATTGTTCCAGTGCTTAAGCTAGGTAAAAACCCACTAGATGTGGATAGTTATCAGCCAATCAGCCTTACAAATGTCCTGTGTAAACTGCTAGAATGCATGGTAAGTCGGCAGTTGTGTTGGTTGCTTGAATCCCAGGGCCTGCTGGCTCCATGCCAGGGTGGTTTCCGTCAGGGGTGCTCGGTCTTGGATAACCTGGTCCATCTTGCGTCTGCCATCCGGACAGCCTATTTTCGACATCAGTGCCTGGTTGCCGTTTTTTATATGTCAAAGGCATACGACATGACCTGGTAACACCACATCCTTACCACCTTACATGGTAGGGGACTTCAGGGCTCACTCCCACTTTTTATCCAAAATTTTTTAACTCTACGTACCTTTCTTGTACAGGTCAGGGCGTTCCATAGCTCTTTACATACCCAGGAGAATGGGGAATGGGGTCCCCCCAGGGCTCGGTAATGAGCGTCCCTCTTTTTTTAGTTGCCATTAATAGCCTAGCAGCAGCAGCAGTCGGGTCGTCAGTATCACCTTCATTGTATGCTGACAACTTCTGTGTATATTTTAGCTATTCTAGCATGTGTGTTGCTGAATGCCAGCTGCAGAGAGCCACACGCAAGGCACAGACATGGGCACTCTCCCATGGGTTTCAGGTCTTGGCCGCCAAGACATGTATTATGCACCTCTGTCGGCATCGGACAGTCCACCCACATCCAGAGCTTTATATTAACGACCAACTACTCACTGTGGTAGAAACTCACCGTTTCTTAGGACTGGATTTTGATGATCGGCTGACGTGGATACCACATATTCCCCAGCTTAAACAGAAGTGCTGGCGGCACTTCAACGTCCTCCGGTGCCTTAGCAGTACCACTTGGGGTGCAGATCGTAGTACCCTGCTGCACTGTTACAAAGCCCTTGTTCTGTCACATTTGGACCATGGGAATATAGTATATGGTTCCACATCACCCTCAGCGCTACAGCTTCTGTATCCTATTCACCACTGCGATGTTTGACTCGCAACAGGGGCTTTCAGAACAAAACCCTGTGGACAGTCTCCTTGTGGAGGCTGGGGTGCCTCCTCTGCGAATCAGGCAGCAACAACTGCTGGCAAATTACACAGTCCAGGTATATGGTATGCCTACTCATCCCAACTACTGTCTCCTTTTTCCAAACAGAGTACTCCAGATACCAGAATGGCGGCCGAGATCGGGCTTGATGGTTAGTGTTCGTGTTAGGTCTCTTCTGATTGAATTGGAGTATTTTCCTCTACCATCTTTGTCCAAATTCCAGTTGTGTACGCCACCATGATGTGTACCTTGACCTCTACTTCGACTGGACTTGACACACGGCTCCAAATGCTCCGTTCACCTAGAGGCACTTCGCGGGCAATTCCTGTCAATTCTAAATGGGTACCACAGGACTCCACAGTAATCTTCGCTGATTGCTCGAGGGTAGATGGTTGTGTTGGCTTTGCATATACAAGAGCCTGACATGAGGAACTGCACTCCCTGCCAGATGGCTGCAATGTATTCACTGCTGAGCTGCTAGCCATCTCCTTCCCAGCTATCCCAATATGCCCTGGTGTCCAGACAAATGCTACCGACCGCCCACAACGGTTGATGTCGTATAGGGATTCTTGGATGGCACAAATAATGTCCTGAAGGCATTTGTGTGGAGTCTTGCCTTGTATGGGAGTGAAACGTGGACAGTAAACAGTGCAGACTGGGAGAGGATAGAGGCTTTTGAAAGGTGGTGCTACAGAAGAATCCTGAAGATTAGGCATGTTTAGCCACAGGGTGATCCTCATTACCAACAAACACTGTCTGCCTGTGGCCATTCATGCAACAGTGTTTGTTGTTAATGAGGATCACCCTTTGGCTAAACATGCCTTGGTGCATGGCCAGCACATCTTGGCACAGTGTTACACCATCCGGGTTATATGGATACTTCCCACCGACACCAATCTTTCAGAACTCCGGAGATGGGAACTTGCCCTTCATCGTATTCTCTCTTCCCATTGCCCACGTGGTCTCAACATTCGCTAAATTCAAATTCCCGCCCCCCCATTCTTTAACATCTTTTCCTCGGTTCTCTGGACAGAGCCTCTACCTCAACTGTTATCTCTGTCCAACTTCTTTGCTTTGCCTTTGTGTGTTTGTGTGTGTATGTTTGTGGGTGTGTGCGTACTTGTTCACCTTTCCTTTTTCCCCCTGGATTGGAATAACTCCTCTTCCACTCCCTTAAAACTCGCATCCTTCCCTTTTTCCTCTCCTTACCTTCTCTTTTCCTGATGAAGCGGCAAACGGTTGCGAAAGATTGAATGTTTGTGTGTGTTTTTATTTGTGTTTTCATATCTATCTACGATCCTTTCCTTTGCGTAAGTTATTTGATTTATATTTTTTATACATATTTATACCACCAGGAAAGTTTCCTTCTATATATAATGTGGTTTACTTACCAGGCGAAAGAGTACAGGTACCCAGACACACACACACACACACACACACACACACACACACACACACACAAATGCTGAGCTTTCGCAATCCTGGGTTGCTTCTGCAGAAAGAAGAGGGAAAAGGAAAGGATTCGGGTTTAAAGAAGCAGGTAAGGAGTCATTCCAATCCTGGGAGAGGAATGACTTACCTGGGGGAGAAAATGGAAATGAGCGTATGGCTTTCTTGGCCGGGAGAACCCTTGCAAGTTTGTTCGGCCGCCTTAGTTTGTCTTTTTATTTGACGCTGCGTGGGCGACTTACGTGCCAATGATGATGATGATAATGATGATGATGATGATGATTAGGACAACACACAACACCCAGTCCCCTGCCGGGAATCGAACCCGTGCGCCCTCCGTGGTAGTCACCTTAGGGGAGAAAGGATAGGTAAATAAACACACAAACACACTTGACTTTTTACATATGTCTGCTTTGATGTGTGTGCGGTTGTATGAGTGTGTGTTTATCTATAATTTCTCCCCCAAGGTAAGTCTTTCCTCTCCTGGGATTGGAATGACACCTTACCTGTTCCTTTAAACCCGCATCCTTTCCTTTTCCCTCTCCATTCTGAAGAAGTAATGCAGGGCTGCGAAAGCTCAGCATTTGTGTGTTTTTATTTATGTTTCTGTCTGCGTACCTGTGCTCGATTGCCAGGTAAGTAAACCCACATCTATTTTTTATATATAGTTTTCCTGCTACAAATTTTTTTCTCTATAATATATATACCCTTCTTCATACTGTATCTCATTTTCCGCCTGACATCGCCTCTTCTTGTATTCCCACCCTTATCTTCCCTCACAATTTTCTCCCTCCTCCACTCCTTTCCCCTCCCCCCTCCCATCCCTTTCACTTGCTGTGAGTCATACTTTGTTGGGCGGCTAGAGATTGCTGACGTGTGTGGATGAGTGTGCCTGAGTGATTGTGTGGATGAGTGTGTTCTTTCTGAGAAAGGCCGCTGTCGAAAATTTAGAATTGTGTGTATGTGTGTCTTTTATTTGTGTGTGTCGGTGGCTCAATATTCGTCTTTGTGGTGAGTTGTTCCCTATCTACATATTATTATTAACCCTCCTTACTGGACCTTCCATTGTTGCTAAACACCAAAGAAAGTGGTAAACACACCTTTATCATGTAGGGCCCCTGCGAGCACACAGAAGTTCTCCAACACAATGTGTCATGGATTCGACTAATGTCTGAATTAGTGCTGGAGGGAAGTGGCACCATGCATCTTGCAGGGGTGTCCATAAATCTGTAAGAGTATGAGGGGGTGGGAATCTCTTCTGAACAGCACTTTGCAAAACATCCCAGATATGTTTAATAATGTTAATGCCTGGGGAGTTTTTTGGCCAGTGGAAGTGTTTAAATGTCAGTTAGAATGCACAGTGGACATGAATGTATGCAGTTTATTAGCCAGAATGTGCAAGTATGTGTCGCCTGTCGGTATTGTATCTAGAAGTATCAGGGGTCCCATATCACTCCAACTGCACGTACCCCACACCATAACAGAGCTTCCACCAGCTTCAACAGTCTCCTGCTGACATACAGGGTCCATGGATTCATGAGGTTGTCTGCATATCCGTGCATGTCCATCTACTGTATACAATTGGAAACAAGACTCGTCAGACCAGGTAACATGTTCCACTTATCAACAGTCCAATATCGGTGTTGATGGGCCCAGATGAGACATGAAGCCTTATGTCATGCAGTCAGCAAAGGTACATGAGTGTGCCTTCAGCTTCAAACTCCCATATCAATAATGTTTTGTTGAATGGTTCACCCACTGATACTTGATGATGGTCCAGCATTTAAATCTGTAGCAATTAATAGAACGGTGTCACTTATATCACGTTGAATGATTTTCTTCGGTTATTGTTGGTCCCATTCTTTTAGGATCTTTCTCCAGCCATAGCATAGTGCACTTGTGAGATGGTCATATGGGAAAATCCCTACCTCAGCACTACCTCATGGAGGCTGTATCCCATATCTTGTGATATCCTACCATGTAGGAACAGTAACCAATGTAATGCCTGTGTCACACACATGTTGTCTTAAATAGGTGTTGCTGACTGCAATGCCATCCTCTAAGTGTTTACATATCTCTGTGTTTGCATACACTTGCCTGTACCTGTGTCTTTGACTCTTTTGTTTATATACGTCCTGGATCACTGTTTCTACTCTGCAATATGTCACTGCCTGTAAAATTTATTTCTCTTGCTTCCTGGGTCATTGTTTCTAAGCTTTAGTATCTCACTGCCTGTAATATTTAGTTCTCTAGTATGATGGGAGGATGCTTGTTGTGAAATGATGCAATGGCTATTACAATATATGTTAAATGGTGGCACTTCATGCTAATGAGTTGATACTTAACAGTGCTGTTTGATACTGTTTGTATTTTACACATTGCTGAGACAGGAGTCTCATCATTCTTAATTTCTTACTGGCATTCTACAAGTTGCATTAGTCTATAGTGCTGTCTTAGATGTGCCTTTACTTTAGTTTTTGTTGTCTTTAGAGCAGTTTTATGATAGAATGATCATTAATATTTTGAAATTAATTGAAGAAAATAGTACATAAAAAGTGACATGTGTGTTACTTTGTAAATACTTGCTGCATTAAAAACATCACACCTGTATGTTTTACAGCCCACTTTAGGTTTTCCTGTAGTTCTATGATTTTTTCAAACATTTAGGACAAAAATAATAAATATGTAAATAAAAAAATTAAGGATGATATATTTATGACTCTAGTATTGTAATAATATCTATGCAATCAACAGTAATATTCTCTCTGATTGTATCTTAGACAAACAGCCAAAATTATTTGATATTTGATTTTAGCTTTGACAAACATCAACTTTTTTTTTTTTTTACTTTTATCTCTTTAAACTATTATTTTAATATGTCTCCCATATTTTCATTACCTTTTTCCATTAAAATATTATCACCTGTCTTGCCGTGGTATTTTTCCTCTTTTTTCAGTTTATTTTTATTTTTGTTTACGTAAAATCAGGTGACAGTGTCAGATTGCCGTTATTTTTGTAAATATCTCTGAAAGGATGCGAGTTATGGAAATAACGTAATAGAGCAAAGTTGTTCCGAATTTTCTCCTTTACAAATTAATTTATTCAGTTTCTATGTCAGGTGAACAGTTAAGCTGTTATTTTAATTTCGAGCTGTAAAGAGACAGTCACAATGGCCTACTTTTAGTGTTACTACCGTAACCTATAGTGGACTAAAAGACGTGTGTTTACTCAGTCATTTGTTTTTGTAATTGGTGAGGTCAGTTATGTTTGTATATTTTAGTTGTGGTGCCATCAAATGATAGAATTGCTTGATCTTATTAGTTAATTACTTCTGCCCTGCCTTATGCTGCAGACAATAACCACGTTGACTACTGTGTGTGTAGTGATGATATTTTCACCACCAGACCAGACTGGGCTTACGGTCTTTAAGTGTGAGCCTTAGCGGCCACAGGATGGTTCTTTTGTGGCTTGCGGCGGCCACACGGCAGTTAACACATTAATAATAATATCTTATGGAAGCCTTTTCATCTTTGAATAACAACAGTAACCTACATTCATTTGCACCTGCTTATTGTAATCGTCTTCTGATCTCCTTCTGTGATTTTCAATCCCATACTTCCCAATAATACTAAAGTGATAATTCCTTGATATTTTATGCTATGTTCTGTCAGTTGACCCCTTCTTTTAGCAAGTTAGGCCTCAATTTTTCTTTTCTTCAAATTATGTTCAGTACTCCCTCATTAGTTATGCAATCTACCCATCTAATCTTCATCCTTCTTCTGTAGCACTGCATTTCAAAGGCTTCTATCCTGTTCTTGTTTGAGTTACTTACTGTCCATTTTTTACTGGCATACAAGGCTACCCTGTAGACAAATGCCCTCGTAAAAAGTTTTCTAACACTTAAATTAATATTTGTTGTAACAAATTGCTCTTCCTCAGAAACACTGTTCTTCCCAGTGACATTCTGCATTTCGTATCTTCTGTAGTCCAGCAATTATAAGTTATTTTGCTGCCCAAATTACAAAACCTATCTGCTACTTTAATTGGTGAGTTTCTTAATGTAATCCCCTCAGCATCACCTGATTTAATTCATCTGCATTTCATTATTAATTTTATATTAACATCCTAGATGTCTTTCATCTCATGTTATTGTTTTGTTTATGTTTTAGGTATGTAAACAAGTTCTTCAGCAACTTCAAACCCAAGACATATCAACAGTTCAGACAAATGCTTTGTTGGCTTTATTAATAATTGAATTTGAGCACTTGGAATCAAAGGAGCTGATGAAATTGACAGAATGGTGTATAGAATGCATTCAGGAATCAACAGATCGTGTGTGGTAAGTGGCTGCTTCAAAACTCTTTTGAAAGTTACAAAGCCTTACAAAACTTCAGTTAGTGAAGCTCTCAATTGGAATCTGAGAGATCGTGGGATGAAATCCCAGTCAGACCATGAATATGGAAGGGGGGGGGGGATCAAAACTTTGCCAAAAGAAGTATCAATTTATAGGTGACATTCTGAGACATCAGTGGTCAATTTAGTATTTGACGGAATTGGGGGGAAGGGGAGTTGGAAGTAAAAATAACTGAGGAAAATAAAGAGACATGTGCAGTAAGTAGTTTCAAATGAGTGTCAGTTGCAGTACTTATTTGGAGATGAGGTTTGTACATTATAGAGTAGTGAAGAGAGTTGCATCAAACCAATATTCAGACTAAGTTCACAAAAACAACAACAACAACAACAATAACAAAGAAACAATACAGCACAAAGTAAAACACACAATTCAAATCAACAAAATAACATTGCTAAACAGATAGGATAGTACTCTGTACTCTTGCAAAAATATAGCACATCTGAACTGAAAAGCACAAAGAACACCACACAAATCTATATGACCGAGGTAGGATATGCACTGCACATGCTAAACTGAATATTGCTGCTCCACTAGAGGAATTCTCCAGATATTGTTTTGATGTATTTTAATTCCTTTCTCCTTTCTGCTGATTTCATTTAGCCAAATTGACTGCTTTTAGTCTATTCTGCATTAGTACAATAAACTTGTTACAGCAGATTACTATTTTCAAGTACAACCTACAGTAATAATATTTGTCATATAGATGTTTTCAATTAGATGCTAATTTATATGAAAATTTATATAATAGGTTTACTTACATTAAGATGCTGTACCATGTGTATATATTGCATCTGTCATTAGTTGTTACTTTCTTGCTGTGTAATTTTTGTCATATTGTTTTTCATAATTTATTGACTGTAATTCCAATTTTGACACCTTTATAACATTGTTCAGAGATGCTGCATGTTTACATTTGTTTATTTATATCAGAGTTCTCTGATTAAGGTTCAGTCATTTCTATAGAACTTGGATGTATAACTCTAGTGTCTGAGTATAGAAATGCATGGTGCCTGCACATTCATAAGTTTGGCACACAATTTTAACCAGTTATCATGTGATGAAGAATCAATTGTTTTCTCGTAATACTTCAAAGCAGCCATGTTGTGATATGGGAAGAAACAGAATATTAACATCTATTGCTGACACACCCAGTCAGCTGAAGTTCAACATCCAGATATTATAGAGATCAATATGTAGGTTGTAATTTGTGCAATCCTCAGTATTCTTCATTTAGGCTTAGGTATGGTTTCATTTAGTTTCAATTCAGAAAGATAATAGAGTTTTCTAATTTTGTCTGTCTTAGGTCTGTTTGCTTGTTTAGAATGTTTCATACATAGTTTTTCATGCATGCAAAAATTTTGACTTGTTCTAAAATATTCATGCTGATTCCTTTCAGAATTTTATTTTGTCTGAAGTGCTGTTTCAGTTTTCAGTTTCTATTCTGAGGTTTTACATGTAGTGTCTTTTGTGTGTTCTCTCTGTCTGATTTTAAAGCTGTGTCCCATTTGTTGTATATAGGAATTTTCACAATTCCCATTGGATTTTTGTGTGTAAGTTGTTGGATGTTCTACTTTTTTTAAATATGTCATTTAGTTTATTTGAGATAGTGCACATATAAGTGGCAGGTATGTATGTCTCTCACTCTTTAGGTTGACTTTCTCTTATGAGTGTTATATTGAAGCTGTATATTGAATCCTTTGAAACCATGACGTACACAGTTAAAAATTTGATCCATAGTTTGAAGTTAACTGCTCACATATAAAAGGATCATTTGCAAGATCTTCTTTATTCATTAATTTCTTTACAGCCTCCTGTTGAATCCTTATTCTTTTAGATCTAGTGCATAGTCTTCTTGGAAGTGACAAAACATGTCCATGGTTTTTACCATTAGGGATATTTTGGGTGTCCCTGCAAATCCCATTCTCTACCCATCTTCTATTGGTTTTCCAGAGAGGCATCATCGACTTCAGGCTTTGTGTGAAAATGATGATGAATATGGAGATTGCACTAGTTTGATGTTTTCCCACTTCTTTTTCATCGTAATTTTGTGTTTGATGTTTGGTGGTTGGATATTGGCTAGCACTGGTAGCCAATTTATGCGGGGTCCTTTAAGTGACTGGAAACTGCTATGTTAATTCGTGAACTGCATGGAGGTTGATTTTTTTTTTCTTCAAATGTCACGTGATTTTTAACTCTGCCATCTCCTTGTGTATATCTCTCGTAGTATATGTGGGGATATTTCAACGGAGCTTCAAAATTTACTTGGTGAATTTTGGACAGAAAAATGATTTCCTGTTAGATAATACCATCTTCAGAAATATTTAAGGTTAATAAACAAATCAACTGCTTTTCATACTACTGTTGTCGTTGTGGTCTTCAGTCCGGAGACTAGTTTGATGCAGCTCTCTGCCCCATGCTACCCTGTGCAAGCCTCTTCATCTTCTCATAAGAACGGCAACCTACATCCATTTGAAAATGCTTACTGTATTCAACTCTTGGTCTCCCTCTTGTGATTTTTACCTCACACACTTCCCTCCAACGCTAAATTCACAATTCCTTGACGTATAAGAATGTGTCCTACCAATTGATCCCTTCTTTTAGTCAAGGTACGCCAGAAATTCCTTTTCTCCCCAATTCTGTTCAGTACCCACCTAATCTTCCGTGTTATTCTGTAGCACCACATTTCAAAAGCCTCTATTCTCTTCCTGTTTGCGCTGTTTATTGTCCATGTTTCACTCCCATACAAGGCAACACTCCACACAATTGCCTTCAGAAAGGACTTCCTTATGCTTAAGTTAATATTCAATGTTAACAAATTTCTCTTTTCCAAAAACGCTTTTCTTCCCAGTGCCATTCTGCATTTTATATCCCCTGTACTGTGACCTTCATATGTTATTTTACCGCTCAAGTAACATAACTCATTTACCAACTTTGATTCGATACCTAATTTAATTCCTTCAGCATCACCTGATTTTCTACGACTGCAGTCCATTACCCTTGTTTTACTCTTGTTAAAGTTCATCTTATATGCTCCTTTCAACACAGTGCCCATTTCATTCAATTGATCCTCCAGGTCCTTTGCTGTCTCCGACATAATTAGAATGTCATCAGCAAAACGCAAGATTTTTATTTCTTCATCCTGAACTTTCATTCCTTCTCCAAATTTCTCCTTTGTTTTCCTTTATAGCTTTCTCAATATACAGCCTGAATAACATTGGGGAAAGGTTACAACCCTGTGTTACACCCTTCCCAATGTCTGCCTCCCTTTCATGCCCTTCAACTCTAATAAATGCTGTCTGGTTTTTGTACAAGTTGTAAATAACCTTCCGTTCTTTTATTTTACTCCTGCTGATTTCAGAATTTGAGTGTATTTCAATTAACATTGTGAAAAGCTATCTCCAAAGCTACAAATGTAGGTTTCCCTTTCCCTAATCTATCTTATAGGATAAACCGTAAAGTGAGTATTGCCTCCCGTGTTCCTACATTTCTCCTGAACCCAAACTGGTCTTCCCCAATGTTGGCTTCTACCAGCTTTTCCATCATTCTGTAAATAATTAGAGTTAAAATTTTGTAACCGTGACTTATTAAACTGATGGTTCTGTAATTTTCACACCTGTCTGCCTCTGCTTTCTTTGGAATGTGGATAATTACATTTTTCTTAAAGTATGAGGGTATTTTCCCTGTCTCATACATCTTACACACCAGGTGAAATAGTTTTGTCTTGGCTGGCTCTCTCAGAGACTTCAGTAGTTCTGAGGAAATGTTGTCCACAGCAGGGGCCTTGTTTTGACTTAGGTCTTTCAATGCTCTGTCAAATTCTTGTCTCAGTATAGTATCTCCTATTTAATGTTCATCTACATCCTCTTTCCTTCCTACAATATTGCCTCTAAGTTCATTTCCTTTGTAGAGCACCTCTATATACTCTTTCCACCTTCGAGCTTTCCCTTCTTTGCTGAGAACTGGTTTTCCATCTAAATTCTTTATATTCATACAGCTGCTTTTCTTGTCTCCAAATGTTTCTTTTATTTTTCTGTAGGCGGTATCTATTTTCCCCCTATTTATACATTCTTTTACAGACTTGCATGTGCCTTCTAGTCACTCCTGCTTAGCTGCTTAGCTATTTTACACTTCCTGTCAATCTCATTTCTTAGTCGTCTGTACTCCATTTTGCCTGTTTCATTTACTGCATTCTTATATTTTCTCCTTTCATCAATTAAATTAAGTATTTCGAATATTATAGAGGAAAAATTCCTAACAGGAAAAATATACATAAAAAATAGATGAAGTCCACTTACCAGGCGAAGGAGCACAGGCAGTGATAGCAACAAATAAACACACAGACACAAATGCTAGCTTTCGCAGCCTAGCTGCTTCGTCAGGCAGAAGGGAAAGAGAGGGAAAAGGAAATGAGGGTTTTAAGGGAGTGGGTAATGAGTCATTCCAATCCCGGGACAGGAAAGACTTACATTGGGGGGAAAAAAGGAGGGTAAACAAATACACACACACACACACACACACACCCCACACATTTACACAGACACAAGTACACTTAGGCAGACATACTGTAGAAAGCCTACAGTATGTCTGCCTAAGTGTACTTGTGTCTGTGTAAATGTGTGGGTGTGGATGTATTTGTTTACCCCCCCCCCCCCCCCCCCCCAAGGTAAGTCTTTCCTGTCCCGGGATTGGAATGACTCATTACCCACTCCCTTAAAACCCTCATCATTTCCTTTTCCCTCTCCTTCCCTTCTGCCTGACGAAGCAGCTAGGCTGTGAAAGCTAGTGTTTGTGTGTTGTCTCTGTGTGTTTATTTGTTGCTATCACTGCCTGTGCTCCTTCGCCTGGTAAGTGGACTTCATCTATTTTTTACGTAAATTAAGTATTTCCTGTGATATCCAAGGATTTTTTTGTAGATCTTGCCTTTCTACCTATTTTGTCCTCTGCTGCCTTCATTATTTCATTTCTCAATGCTACCCATTCTTTACTGTTTTATTTCCCCCTGTTTCTGTCAATTGTTGTCTAAAGCTCCCTCTGAAAGTCTCAACAACTTCAGGTTTCTTCAATTTATCCAGGTCCCATCTCTTTATTTTCCTGTCTTTTTGCAGTTTTTTTTCAGTTTCAACCTACTATTCATGATCTATAAGTTATGGTCAGAGTTTATATCTGCCCCTGGGTATGTCTTACAGTTTAAAATCTGTTTCTGAAATCTATGTCTTACCTTAATAAAATCTATATGGTACCTTCCAGTGTCTCCTGGTCTCTTCCACGTATACAACCTTCTTTCATGATTCTTAAACCAAGTGTTTGTTATGATTAAATTAAGTTCTATGCAAAATTCTATCAGGCGATTTCCTCTTTCATTCCTTTTGACCAGTACATATTCACCTACTATTTTTCCTTCACTTCCTTTTCCTACTGTCAAATTCCAGTCTCCCATTGCAATTAAGTTTTCCTCTCCCTTAATTGTCTGAATAATTTCCTTTAGCTCCTCATACATTTCTTCGATCTCTTCATCACCAGTAGAGCTAGTGGGCATATAAACTTGTACTACTGTGGTCAGTGTTGGCTTTGTATCTATCTTGACTAAGATAATGCAATCACTGTGATGCTCATAGTAGTTTACCCACATTCCTGTTTTCTTCTTCATTATCAGACCTACTCCTGTAATACTCCCAAATTATTTTGTATTTATAATCCTGTACTTACCTGACCAGAAATCCTGTTCCTCTTTCCACCGAATTTCACTAATCCACACTATATCTAACTTCAGCCATCCATTTCCCTTTTTAAATTTTCTAACTTCTGTACCCGATTAAGGGATCTAACATTCCATGCTCCGATCTGTAGAATGCCAGTGTTGTTTTTCCTGATGATCACAACCTCCTGAGTAGTCGCCACCTGGAGATCCGAATCGGGGACTATTTTACGTCCTGAATATTTTATTCGAGAGGATGTCATCATCATATATTCATACAGTAGAGCGCATGTCCTCGGGGAAAGGAACGGCTGTAGTTTCCCTTGCTTTCAGCCTTTCGCAGTAGCTGTGTGGCAAAGCCACATTAGCTGATGTTGAAAGGCAAGCTCAGTCAATCATCCAGACTGTTGCCCCTGTAACTATTGAAAAGGCTGCTGCCCCTCGTCAGGAACCACATGTTTGTCTGGCCTCTCCACAGATACCCCTCTGTTCTGGTTGTGCTTACGGTATGGCTATTTGTATCATTGAGGCACGCAAGCCACCCCACCTCGGCAATGTTTGTGATTCATTGGGGTGGTTTGTACTATTGATATTCAAAAATATGTGAAATATTTTCAGATTTTCTAATGAAATAAATGCACTAATAGAGAATAAATCAAATTGTAAAATAATTTTTTCTTATAATTTCTGGAAGATGAAATAATGTACAATACCCATTCTGTCATTGTGTAATGGATTGTAATCATTTTCTCAAATCCACTTAAATAAATGACACATGTTATATAACACCAATCTCACTAGAAAGAGGGGCAAAAACTCGTATCTTTTTCCTTTGAGCAACAATTTTTCCATAAATTTGCTATTAAGTGCTATGTTAACAAATACACTATCTTATTTTCTGATGATTGGATGAATCAACATGTGTGTTCTCATTGTATATACTTGGAGTCCTCATTCAACATGATAAAGAGGCTGTTCCAGTAGATGTTGGGAAGAAGGTGCAACAAATTCCAGATTGTGTAATGTACAGATTGAAGATGTAGATGGAACAGAATAGGACATGGGAAAATCTTATTATCGATGGTGTTGAACTGCAACCTCGTACGTCAGTTTGTTCATGTAAGAACATCGTTGACAATTTTTATTTAATTTATGGCTTGACATTACTTTCCAGTATGTTTTCAAGGAATATTTTATTAATGAAATAATTTATAGTGATGATAATTGTTTTTTATTTATTTTCTATCAAGATAACTATAAAATAATAATGCTTATTTCACTCTCCTGTAAAACTGAATTTTTTGACGTATGAGGTTGCTGCTCAACACCTTCGTTATTCTAGTAATATGTCTTTTGTTGTGAGGACAAGGAATCACAGAAAAGTTAATGAACAAGAAGCTATTTGTGTTTGGCTTAAAGGTTCTGGTAATTGTTACAAAATTAAAGTTGTTGGAGACTTCAAGTATTATTACAGAAGTTAAATGAAGTTAACATAGTTAGAAATATTGTTTTGATGTCTTATTGTTTACTACTAAATTACCTCACAAAAGCCATTTGTTGATATCTGCTTGGTGAATTGGTGCTTATTTCCACACCAAAGTTAAAAACTGAAATAATTTTTGAAATTGTGACATTAATGTAAATAAGGCATTTTTGACAGAAATTAGATTTAAATTAATGCTATTTTTCATTCTCTCATTTAAAAAGCAAGAGAGTTCCCATGCAAACAAGCTAATATTGTTTGGTAATAATCTTGTTGCTGCAATACTATGTGTTGTTAACACTCTATCAGAACAAAATCCTACAAATCTAATTGTAAAGTACACACACAATGTTACCAGTATTAGTGTATGAAGACAGCCTAGAAGAAAGTTCTTAATGGCCTGTAATATTACGGAAGGTAGATTAGGTTGCGCTATTGACAAAGAGATCATTAGAGATGGAGCTGCATTTAAGTAATTCTGGTAGTTATTATATAATTAATTATGTCGGAAATTTCTGAGTGAGAATATAATTTTACTTGGCAAGAATGACAAGTACTTCATTCCCATTGTCCAAAAGCAAATAGTGGCAATGAGGGAACAGTTGTTTTAACCTGAAGTACATAATGCATGTCCATTCGTTAGGACTGAGTGAAAAAAATACTGTCTGTTGTTGAGAGGTACTTTGTGGGTAGTTCCAGCAATTAGCACTGCTGTTTTGATAACACATTTTCTTTGTTTCAGTTGGAAAGATGTTTTACCAAAACTTCTGTGTTTGTTAAAACAAAAGGAGAGAGTTGAGTATGAAGGTGTAGAAATGACAGGAGCTGATTATAAAGACAAGATCATAAATTCTCTTTCTATGGCGAAATGGAAACAGGAGGTAATTACTCCTCTTGCGGCAATGTTTCTGTAAGTAATTAGAGAATTTTCTTGCGACAATCCTTTTAACGCAATTGTTATGCTAATTCTTTCTCTTTTATGTTTCTTTGAAGGGATGTTCCACTTTCTCCTGACCAACATTTGCAAATTGTGTACAAAATTTGCAAATGTATGACTGAAATGCCTCCAAATATGGTCCCTTCAGTTGTAAATCAACTGCTGTGGTTGTGTGAAAATCAGCATGGTTTACCATTATTCTTGGAACTACAGAATTACTTTACCACCCATCTCTATAGCATGAAAGATTTTAAAGAAAAAAGTGGTAAATCTAAGGATATGGAAATGATGTCTGATGACATTGCAAATGGTAAGACTCTTTGGAACACTCTGATGTATTGGCTCATTTTTAATATAAACTTGTCATGTTCTTTTCTTTTATCTCAGCCTTTTCCCATACCATGTGGGGTTGGTGTTGCTTTATTGGCTTCTTCACTTCCATAAATGTCTTATCAAATGTTTCTTTTTACTTCCAACCTTTCTCATAGATCCCCTGCTACATTGTCTTTGGTCTTCCTCTTCTTTGACTGCTCAGCTTTGAGGTTTTCTACTCTTCTCCCCACATTTTACTTTTGTCTTCTCTGCACATACCCATACCATCTTAGCCTACTTTTTTGGATCTTCTTCCCTATGGGCCCCATTTCTGCTGTTTCTTTGTTCGTTTTCTATCCTTTCTAGTAGCTTCACACATCCACCTTGTCATTCTAATTTATATTTTGACAGCATCCTTTTTATCCTAAGTATTGTGCCAGATTCACACCAGTTGTCTCTTATACAAAATTTTATGTCAGAATGGCATGTTTTGGGATGACATTGTCTCAATGTCAAATACTATAAAGTTATCTGCGATTAGGCAACATCATTATTAAAATAATGTACCATATTTGCTTTGCCAACTTAAGATCACTGTTGATAAGATTCGACAATACTCAGTCCACAACTGTTAGGCAGGTGAGTAAAGTTACTAGAAAGGATACAATAAAGAATAACTACATCAAAGGAACAACAAAAGTGGGGGCCAATAAGGAATAAGATTCAAGAAAGTAAACTTAGATGGTGTGGGCATGTGCAGAGAAAATGAGAGTACTATGTGGGGAGAAGTTGAAAACCTAAAACTATGAGGTAATTACTCCTCTGCCGTCAATGTTTCTGTAAGTAATTAGAGAATTATTTCTTGGGACAACACTTCCGACGTATTGGTTATGCTAATTCTTCTAATTATTTCCCTTTCATGGATCTTTGAAGGGATGTTCCACATTCTCCTGACCAACATTTGCAAACTGTTTGAAAATTTTTGCATATATATGACTGAAATGAGTTCAAATTTAGCATGTATGTGCACTGTTGTAATGATGACATTGCCTAATGCCAGACTGATTTTATAATACTTGTGACTGGGATAATGTCATCTCGAAACATAAGATATTATATAAGTGGCAACTGGTTTGTGATTTGCCTCAGTATTCTCATTTGTCACTTTTAACTTTCCCTCTTGAGCATTTGTGATTGACATGTTTCAGCACTATAGAGCATTACAAGCCTCATCAGAGACTTACTAAGCTTTGATTTCATTATCCAGCTAACCTTCTTGTCATAGAGTGTTCCATAAAATTTTCGTGAGTTCTTTTCCTCCAGTGATGTTTGCTATCCAGAACAACACCATACTTTAGAAGTTCCCCATCTCTGGTTGTAATCCTTCTTCCATCAGTCCCTCATTGGATTCCAAATCCGCCAATCCTTAACCCAGCACCTAAGAAAACTACCTACTTCACTGGTTCATCATCTCAGAAGTGGTGCCTGTCTTACCATCATCCACAACCACCCACTACAACCCTGCCCTCATAGGCAGCAAACTGAACCTAACTTCCCTACTGAATCTTCCAATCTCAGCACATGCCCCACATAAAACGTGTCACAACCATCACCACATGCAAACACCACTTAACTCCAACTTCAATTCAGTCCTTAACCTTTCGTCCTAATCTCCCTCCATGACGGAGATATCTGTCCTGTCAAAATGCTCAACCTTCAGTCCCGCACCTAAATTCAACCATACTGCTGTGGTCAAGGATATCCTTTCATTCACCCATAACCTCAATTGGAAATAACACTTCACCGCCCAGCCACAAACCCCTGGAAATGGAGCCACTTTTGAACCCTGCCTTGAACAATTCCAAGCATCCTCTCAAAGGGATCCTCCTGTTCTTACCAAAAACTATCCCTTGCAGGCATTCCAGGAATTCCTCACATCCATCATTGCCTCCCAATTCTTCCTGAACAACACATCAACTACTCCTAGCATCAGCCCAGCTGAATCCCATGGCATCTCTGAGCTGAAAGCAGACCGCTCCATTGTAATCCTCCCAGTGGACAAGGACTCCACAACTGTGGTACTTGAGTATGTGGCAGAGGGACAACGTCTACTCTCGGATGCCTCTACCTGCAAACCTGTTCCTTGTGAGTCCATTCCTTCAATACAAGATGAACTACAGAAAATTCTAAAGATCCTAGGTCCCTGAGAATGTCTCACTACTGCTTCCACAGAACTCCTCTCTCCACCCAAACCACGCTACCCGACCTTCTACCTACTCCCTGAAGTTCATAAAGATAACCATCTTGGCCATCCCATCGTAGCAGGCTTCAAAGCCCCAACAGAACATATCTCAGCTCTGGTTGACAGAAACCTCCAACCTATAATCTGCAGGCTCCCATCCTACATCAAAGACACAAACCACTTTCTGGAACACCTCAGATCCGTCCATATGACCCTCCCACCCGAAAGCTTCCTTGTCACCATAGATGCCACTTGATCTACACCATCATCCCTGACACCCATTGCCTATCAGCCTGGAACTCTACATATCCCAATATCCATCTGAAAGCCTCCCAAAAACTTCATTCATTGTCACATTTGCTAATTTCATACTTACCCACAATTACATCACCTTTGAGGGCTGGGTCTACAAACAAATCAGGGGGACAGCTATGGCAAGCAGGATGGCCCCTTCCTATGCCAACCCCTTATGGCCCCATGGAAGAGGCATTCCTTAAGAGACAGCAGTTGCACCCCCTGGCTTGGAATAGATCCATAGAAGACATTTTTGTGGTTTGGATTCATAGTGAAGTAGCTCTTCTGAACTTCCTCAAAGACCTCAATTCCTCTAGTCCTTCTCTAGAACTCAAGCCACCTTCCTTGATGTTGAGCTTCACCTTGTTGAGTCCCACATCCACACCTCACTCCATATTAAACCCACAAACAAACAACAGTACCTCTGCTTTAAAAATTGCCATCCCTTCCATATCAAACGACCCCTTACTTACAGCCTAGGCATCTTTGGGAAACGTATATGTTCCAGTGATGGATCTTTCACCACCTACCTACCACAACAACAACAACAACAACAACAACAACAACAACCTGTCCACGATTTCCTCTCCTGCAACTACCCTGCAGACCTTGTCCTCAAGCAGACCTCCCGATCTGTCCATTCCTCCCCTTCCAGAAACAATGTTCCTAACCCCAGACCACCCAGAAATATATCCTTAGTGACCCAGTACCATCCTGGCTGCCGGCTGAAATGCCTCAACAAACAGCTTAATCAGGTCTCTGAGTTTCTCAAGTCATGCCCTGACATGAGATCAGTACTCCAAAGTATCATTCCCACACCACCCAGAGTAGCCTTCCACCGTTCTCATAACCTCTGCAACATCTTTGTAAAACCTTAGAAGATCCCAACCTAGTGGTTCCTACCCATGTAAGTGTTCCCGTCGCAAAACCTGCCCCATGCATCCTCCCACAATCACATACTCGAGCCCCACCACAGGGAAAACCTACCCCATTCAAGGCAGGGCCATATGTGAAACAACATATGTAATCTACCAACTGATATGTGTTCACTGTGCGGCTTTTTATATTGGTATGACCACCAACAAATTGGCTGTACTCATGAACAGGCACAGACGGACTGTTCATCTGGGGGATCCTCAATATCCTGTGGCAGAGCATGCCCTACAACACAACTCCAGGGACCTTGGCACGAATTACACCATGCGTGCCATCTCAATACTACCACCCAACACCAGTCCCTCGGAGCTATGGAGATGGGACCTTGCCCTCCAACATATCCTTTCCTCCTGCCATCCTTCTAAATCTACGCTAACCTCTATCCCTCATTCATACTCAACTCACTTATTCACCACTCATTTCTCACCCCCTTTCCCTGTCTTCTTCTTGTACTTTGTTGTGTGTGCGCGTGTTTGTGTGTGTGTGTGTGTGTGTGTGTGTGTGTGTGTGTGTGTCACCTCATGGTCTAGCTTGTATATAGCCTTTTCCTTCTGTTTCCTTTCTCTTCCCTTCTCTTGTACCTGACGAAGGAAAATATTTCTGAAAGCTTGTGTCCAATTTTTTTAGTTTCCATTGTTTTTTAAGTTGTTTTAAACATGATAATGTGACAGTTACTTTATGGAATTGCAGAATTGATGTAAAATTAACTACAAAATTATTATTTATATATAAATTTTGGAATAATTGGGAAATGTTTTGATTCAGTATATTGTGCTAAAATACACTCTTGATTATCATTTAATGTGGTATTGATACATTATTGTTGCCTGATTGTTACATTTACTATTACATGAACATTCTTATTCTTTCCATTAAAAACAGAACCCTGCTTTCTGAATAACACTGCTGAAATTAAAGTTCGTTTAATGAAATTCTGATAATTTAAATAAAATGAACATATCATTCTACAATGTAGCTGTTGCATAATGATAGAGTTCTGGGTACATGGTTGAGTTAATTCTCTTTTTTGTTACATAATTTGTATGTATAAATAAACAACAAAAAAGTCTTTAGATACCATACAACATTACAGGATCTTGTATAAAACAGTATTGTATACTTCAATGCTGCCTACTGGATAGACATGTATGAGATAATTAAACAACTGTGAGTGTTGCATTACGATATATAGACATGGCCATTCCCTGTCGGAGGCTAGAGTCCTCCTAGCATAAGTTAGTTTAAGTAGTTTGTAAGGCTATGGACCAGTGACCTCAGCAGATTGGTCCTTTAGGTTTAAAAACATGTGAACAGCTTTTTACATATAGAGGCAAAATGTTCCGTTCTCAAGCCTTCGAAAAACTGTACTATAATGGTGGGTTTTCTTCACAGTATCGAGGTTGTGAACTTCCAAAGGAAGGGGATTAAGACAAAATTTAATATTAATAAGTCTACAATATATCAAGCTCCATTGTATCATGTATTGACTGTGTTAGACATTAAAACACCTTGTAGCATTTACCCTCTTGATCTTTCATTTTCTGTCCAAACATATATATAGCAGTTTCTTGCTGGAGGATTATGAACACACAGATTGTAACTCCAAAAGTATTGACTATAAACGATTTTGGTTAATGGTTAGAACTTGTTGATAAAGCCTTTTGCAAGTCAAACCAGATGGCATGCTGACTCTCTGAATTTTAGGCCAAGTCCTTGCCATTCGACTGTGCGTCAATTGTAGCTCTTCATTTGCACCAATACATATCATGTTTCAATCTTTATCTGTCTTCATAGCTATAACAGCTGTTTCACGTGGTCTGCTCAGAGGAAAGAGGATATAAGTGCACATGTATCTCTTTGGTTAACTGCTTTGTGACATCTTGTAACTAGTTTCTCTTTCATTCACCTCTTTACTCTGCAAATCACATTTAAGATGGCGTTACATGCTTTACCATACTGTAGTAGCTCTTATTTCATTGGGAAACGTCACTTGTACCGATTTGCTTCTGACTCCTTATTAGCAGTACATTGGTACCATTATCCAGATTTTGCACGATATTTTATCTAAAATTTTCTCATTTGTAGATGCAGTGGACATAAGAGATATTCAACGATCTGAAAGTACAGTACTTTTCCACATAAGCCAGGCTGCTGCTGGTGGGCATTCTATTGTGAAAGAACTCATTAAGAGTCTGAAGAATGTGCGCAATGCCCCAGAGTTTGTGTTAAACCCATTCTTGGTAGCTGTTTTACTTTGTGTATCTTCCATTAGTTCCTACGAAGACCAGGTAAATGTTTAATGGAAAAGTAATGTGTAATGTTATTGAGGTACTAGGATACATTAGTATTTCCTACTTATTTAGTGTGTGCTATTAATTTTATTATATTGTAATTATTGAGATCTTAATTTTATAAAACCTTTATATTTTTTTATTTTTTACTTATTTAGTGTGTGCTATTAATTTTATTCTATTGTAATTATGGAGATCTTAATTTTTTAAAACCTTTATATTTTTTAATATATCTTTTTAACTTGTACATTCACTTTCTGAGAAAATTTATTTTTGTTGTAATGTACATTATGCACATTTTTATAGGCCACACCTGAGCTTGTTGTTGCTGAAGTGATTTACCATTCTTAGACATCCATTTCACAAATTAGAGGCATCTGCTGAACACCTGACAAAAATGATGCAGTGATTGACACTGGGTTCATGATTGTGAGAGTTGTATGTCAAGTTATTGCCCAGTTTTCCTGAAGTTCATTTCAGTAGTTAACAGTTATTTTAAATCACACTACCTGAATGCATAAAATCATTCCTCAAAAATTACTGTTTAGTTATATGATCATCCTTGTGCATATTGTAATGTAATAACTACTTTTTTACAGAAAAAAAAACACATTTCACTTCTTCTTTCATGTTCGGTTACATCAATTATATTCTCCCTTTCCAGTAATCAGCAACATAGGTTGCTTTGTTGTTTACTTTAAGAATATCGTCCATAGTACATGTTATTGACTTGTTTGGAAAAGTCAGTAGATGGTTAAAATCCTGTACTGCCCCGGATTCACAACTGTTGTCATCACTATATCTCCATTTCAATAGGTCTGATTTGCTTCGAGTTACTCCTTTGCGCAGACGGTTTATTGTCTTCCAAGTTGGGCATGGAAGTTAGTCTTGCAGATCTCTCCACATGGACGTCTATCATGGAGTGTGGCACTGTTTCTTTCCACAAAAATATACACCTTATGCTGGGCTTGGTAAAGAGCTCTTCAGTTGTGTCAATGAAACTCTTGTGGGTCTTTGACCGGACCCCTTGTTGTGGTGCAAATGTATCGGATGTCGAGGATCATTCTTTAGTTTTGATATTTCTATCTTGGTGGAGACCTTCCTTCAAACAGTGGGTGGTGCCATGCCTGTGATAGGATAAATTTTGGCTGAGGGAGTTGGCTTGAGGCATCCTGTGGTAATACATACTGTTTCATTCACAGCGATGTTAACCTCTTTAGTGTGCACCAAGTTCCTCCACACTAGCGCCGCATATTTCACTGCTGAGATACTGAGTGCGAGTCCGGTGATATGCAAAACATGTGGCTGAGCTCCTCACGACAAACCTGTCAGTTTTCGCAGTATGTTGTTCCTGGCACAGTCCTTTTTCTTGGTGTTGTGACAGTGCTGCTTGAAAGTAAGGGCTCTGTCCAATGTCAATCTGAGGTACTTCGGATTATTTGTGTGCTCCAGCTCTTCCCCTTTCCACATTACGTGGAGTTTCTGTTCAGCGTGTTTGTTCCTAAGATGGAAAATCGGACACTTGCGACTTACTGGGGTTCGGTTTAAGGTTGTTACCTTTATAGTAGGTCGCTAATTCTGTTAAGGCTCTGGTGAGATTCTCCATTTGTTCAAAGGTCTTATCAACGTCTACATATCTACATAAATACTCTGCAAATCACATATAAGTGCCTGGCAGAGAATTCATTAACCACTTTCATAACCTTTCTCTACCGTTCCATTCTCTAATAGTGCGTGGGAAGAACGAACACCTAAATTGTTCCGTTTCCGATCTGATTTCTCTTATTTTATTGGGAGGGTCATGTTTCCCTATGTAGGTGGGTGGTAGCAAAATACTTTCACATTCAGAAGTAAAAGTCATTCTTTTAATGATTTCCACCTCAAATCGTGCAACATTTCTATGGCGCTTTCCCCCCTTAATGTGATAAAACAAAACAAGCTGCCCTTCTCTCAACCTTCTCAATGTCTTCCGTAAGTCCCACCGGGTGATGGTCCCACACTGGGCAACAGTACTCCAGGAGAGGACGCACAAGTGTGATGTAGGCAGTCTCTTTGGTGGAGCTGTTGCATCTTCAAAACGTTCTGACAACGAAACATAACCTGTGTTTTGCCTTCCCCACAATATTTTCTGTGTGTTGTCTCCAGTCTAAGTGGTTCATAATTGTAACTCCTCGGTATTTGGTAAAATTTACGACCTTAAGGTTTGACTGATTTATTGTGTAATTGAAGTTCAGCGGATTTCTTGTAGTGGTCATGTGTTTTACTTCACACTTTTCATTAGTTAGTGTTAATTCCCTATTTTCGCACGATGTAGAACTTTTGTCTAAATCGCTTTGAAGTTGCTTTTGATCCTCTGTTGACTTCACTTACCGATAAATGACAGCATCATCCACAAACAGTCTAAGGGAGCTATTCAGATTGTCTCCTAAATCGTTTATAAACACAAGGAAGAGTAGGAGAACTATAATGCTTCCCTGTGGAACACCAGATATCACTTCTGTTTTACCTGTGTGGCCACAGCTGCATCATCAGCATAAATGAAAATTCTTGTCTGTTGGTTGATAGGAAGATCGTTTATGTAGATGTTAAAAAGTATTGGAGTCAGAACACTGCCTTGTGCAAGTCCATTTTTTTTGTTTCCTCCATCAGCCGTTTTTGGCTTCCAAGCTTTCATAGAAAAGTCTGTTCTGTAACATGCATTGCACGAACATAGATATGGTGTAGTCCTTTGTGACATTATATACTTTCTGGGTAAGCAGCTTATGTTTGATTGTGTCATATGCGGCGCTGAGATCCAGGTACGCAACTCCAGTTACTTCTCCTCTCTGATAACAGTCTTCTATGTAACATTCATAGAATATGACATCAACTGCGATGGGGCACAGCTGAAAATGTATACCCAGCCGGGATTCGAACCCGGGTCTCATGCATTCTAGGCAGTTGCGCTGACCCCTACACCACTGGGGACACAGTGATCACCGCACCTGCAAGGACTACCTAAGCACGCATCCCATCAGATACAAATTCCCAGCTTCGCCCTGCCCACAGTACTCAAACTCGTAGTTATGAACTAATTCCCGTAAGAGTAAGGGCTTCAAACTTTGCCCACCCCTCCCCACTAATGATAGGATCATTGCCCGTCACTGGCATATTATATATATACATGTGGCGTCTGTTCTGAGAGAACAGACGTCACTTCTGATCCTGCAGTTGTTATTATTCAACATTCATAGAATATATGACATCAACTGCGATTGGGCAAAGCTGAAAATGTGTACCCAGCCGGGATTCAAACCCGGGTCTCCTGCTTTCTAGGCAGGAAAATGTCTGTCTAGGTGTGTTTGTGTTTGGATATGTGCGAGTGTGTGTGTATTTATCTACCTTCCTTTTTGTCCCCTAAGGTAAGTCCTTCCACTCCTGGGATTGGAATGACTCCTTTTCCACTTCCTTAAAACCCATATCCTTCCCTTTCTCCTCCCTTTTTTCCTCTTTTTCCTGAAGAAGCTGCCAGTGGTGGCGAAAGCTTGTATGTGTGTTTGAGTGTTATTTTTATTTTTGTGTCTATCGACAAGCCGGTCCTTTTGGGTAAGTCATCCGTTTTCTATTTTTTATATTTGTTTATCCCACCAGGATAGTTTCCTTCTATACTTTTCGTTTCATTATATATATATATTTTCCTGCTAGGATGCATCTAAGGATGTGTTTAGCAAGGCAGCTAATTCTGCCAAGAGCAAACACACTTTACTGAGAAACAAAGACCCAAAACATAAGGGATTTGTGTCTACAGATCAGATGCTTTTTCCAAGGAATGTCATTTTGAACAATCCTGACAAAGCTGTTCTAATGGAGATTATATCTTCCAGTTTATCAAGATAAGTGGGATCGAGTGGTTATGCCCATTTAAAAAGAATTTTACAACAGCAGCTTAAAGAAAGTGTTGGTATCAATAATGTTGTGAATGCCATTCACACTGAAAAAGATCATGAAATGTTTCCAAAGCATTGTTGGTTTTGTTGTGGACTCCAACTAACAATGTTGACAGCGAGCGTATTTTATCTCGCTACAACGCAGTAGTGACAGACAGGAGAAGCAATCTCAAAGAGAGCAATGCTGAAATATGTACAATCCTTTCTTTTGAAAATTAAATACATATATGTATTAAAATATGTTGTAAGATATTAGTTTTCTTTCCTTTCCTTAAATAGCTTGATTAAATAATAGTAGTTAATGAAGCATTTATCACATAAAAGGTGTAAAATACTGTACATTTGTAAGAGGAAATAATCAGATACTTATTAAATAGGCTCTACACTTATAATGATGTCCAAAAAATAGATGTTAATTTGGCCAAAAGTAGATGCTAAATTTTCAGGTCCCTAATAATTAGTATTAAAATTGGTACTTCAATTTTGATGTTTGCATAATTTTATAAAGATGTTACATTTGATTGAAGAATGTAAAGTGCCCACTTCCTATTGACAGTTTAATATGTGGGTCAACACAACCTGATATCAATCCAAAGGAAACCAAAGATGTTAAATTTGCTTCATGTACTGTTGAGCTTCAGAACAAGGTTGTTGTTATGGTGTCATACTACAATGGATTTTAATTTGGCTGTAACTCTTGTCATGCTGTTATTTTCTTAAGTAAAAGGGGAAAAAAAAGAAAACCTCTTAGCACATTGGTTAATAAGTGACTATTAGAACAAAATAAATGTAGTAATTTGTTTTTATTTTTGCAACCAGCTGCAAACAATTTAATTTAATTAGTTTCCTCCTCTGTGTTTTTCCCAACTTCTGACAATCATATTTCTAAAAAAAAAAAAAAAAAACCCCTAATACTTCAATAAGTTTTTAGAAATTAGCTGTTCACGTAATATGCAAGAAACAGCTAATTCCTCTAAATGGGGAGCTATTAAAAAAAAAGGGGTCCCACAAGGTTCGGTTATGGGTCCTTTGCTATTCCTAATCATACAGCACACAGCAGTGCACGGTATTAATATGTTCGTAAACAGCGCATGCAAATTTGCGATTCTTTAGGGCCCATATCTCAGGTTCTATTCATCTCAGAGTGAAGGGGTAACATGTTCTGGATAGATGTGGGCCTAGTGATCATTTGTGTACATATTAGAAGAATGGGTATACTATAGCTATCATAAAGTACATCGTCAAAATTTTCAAAGTTACACTTGTCCTGGGGCACATCCAAATTGAGCAAATCAGTTGGCTTTTGTACATGACGTGTAGTCTATGTTGGGTTTTAAACAGCTTACAAAAGCACCATTCATTCATGGGCGGTTCCTGAGAAAATCTCAAAAAAACCATGTTTTTTTGGGTAAAAAAAAAAAAATGATTTGTGGGGATAGTCACTTCGATACTTTCTATTCATTACAAATCTTCAAAATTTTTACCATATGTTCTTATGATGATATTCTCAAGGCCGTTTTTAAATTTTTTTCAATATCGTTATCTGTTACCGAGTTCGAAAGGTTGAAACTAACATAGTTTCCACACAAAATCACAAAACCCGATTTTGTAGCCGTTTTAGCATTGTGAATAACAAATATCTAAATAACTAACCATAGAAACTTGTTCAAATATTTACAATACTTCCTGTAGACATTTAACTATAAATCGCATTTTTCAGTTTTTGTAAAACTTAGTCCGTTAGCAAGATACGGCCGAAAAACCGCAATATTTTGCTGGAAAAAGTGCATATTGTGCTGAAAGAGGACATTTGGACAGCTCTGAAACATGCAATTTGAAAAAAGGTACTCTGCGAAAAAATTTAATTTTTGTACATCTTAAAGACTGAATCTTCGGTTGATGAAGGGGTGATTTTTATTTTCATTTACTTTACAGTCAATATGGAGCATCCGGTTTATTGAACTATTGCAACATATTTTAAAGAGTTTGCAGAGGTAAAAACACATTGCGTAGACTTCTCGTATGGTTGATTTTAGCTTACATATAGCTGTGTATGAAATGTAAGACAACATATCGAAATTTTATTTAAAGTTTATAGCAGAATGTTATCTTATGTGGTTCTTGAGATATGGTCCGTGAATGATAGCAGGTGACAGTAATAGGTTCGGAAATACTATTTCTGATTGTGAGGTAACGGATCTTGAGGAATAGGAAATGACTAAAATGTTATGTGTATGTTGTTTAGGTGTTTATCTGGAAAATCCGTTTCCCGTTTATGGAAATGTGTATTCGTTATCGCGATACGCTACAAAAATCATTATTTTTGGTATCAAAAGATCCAACTGTGTGCATTGGTAAATCTACACTTCTATTCGTGGCCAATCGTCGAAATTTTTATGATGCATTCTAACATTATGATTCTGTAAGGCTTTGAAATATAAAATACAATCCAAATTTTACTCGCCATTGATTTCATGTTCTATAAGCAGTACACTCTGATGTAACATGAAAAAGACCGGAACCAGCTGAAAATGCTCCTGCCAGAGCACAGAAAAGGCGAATATGTTCTCTGACACATAAGTGTGGAACCAGCTGCCTCAATCCTCATTCTGACTTCCTCACCAAAAATTTTGGCATATTTTTGGCATATTCACACTTTTTTGGCTGACAGACACAGTGAGACAGGCAGAGAAAGTGTCAGTTAAGGAGAAAGGCATATGCATGAAAACAGCAGTGAGAAGCGAAATGAGGTGTCTGAAGTCAGAAACAGTAGCAATTGGAGCAAAAGAGAAAACATTGGGAAACTGAAACGAATGGAGACCGTACATAAAGCATGAGCGTGTGGCTCTCCAGTTCTAAAGCACAAAACAATTTGTCCAATTTTCCTCCATCCCCAGTACCTGCGTCTACAGGTCCAAGCAAACCATTTCCATGGACATATGTGTAAAGGAGACAATAGTGATTGAAGACAATGAAAGCCGACTCTATGTGAGAAAGAAAGGATACTGGCAACAGGACAGGAAGTAAATGGGACTACGTCAGTGGGGCAGAGAGACAATGAAAGTGGCAGAAACGGACAGTGGTGAGGTATCGCGAGGGAAAGGGATGAAGACATTGAAAGTTTGAACAGACAAAAGGCTGCAGCGGGAGCGACAGCAAACAAAGGACAGAGACATATATGGACATGACAGTGAGACGACATTGCTGACTATGACGACTTACCTGGCAAAAGTATGTACAGAGTTATGTGCTAAAAGTGCGTGAATATGTTTGCATGCCAAAATTTTTTGTGAGGAAGTCGGAATGAGGATTGAGGCAGCTGGTTCCACACTTTTGTGTCAGAGAACGTATTTACCTTTCCTGTGCTCCGACATGAGCATTTTTCAACTGGTAGCTATTAATGACTTTCCGTTCTACATAAACGAAGATGCTGATGATAAAAGTGATAGCTACTGTATCATGCCCGACAAGCAGGAATTAACTGATGAAATGGTAAATAAAGCCTTTAAGAAAATTTCTTACTAACAGTCCAACCCAATTCAAAAGTAATAGCAGGGTGCATACCACAATAGGAGAAAGGGTGATTTTCACTAATCAAGGTTAAATCTAACTTTGGCACAGAAAGGGGTGAATTATGCTGCCACAAAAGTATTTTGGTCACTTAACAAGTAGCATCAAAAGTAGACAGATAGCCAAATAGTATTTAAAAGGAAATTAAAAGAATTTCTGAATGGCAGCAGCTAAATTTTAGATGAAACTTAGTAATTTCACTAAAAATACATAATAAATAAATAAATAAATCCTTAAAAATTGTCATGCATAGAAACAATTTATTAAACTGGCATGTTCCACATCATTGTGAAATGCCATGCTTACAATGCTATGCTATGCTATGAAACAAGTATTAGTCTAATCTAGTCTTTCCCCTTCAATATTTATATCACTTTCCATATTGTTGTATTACTTTGTTTATTGTAATTACTTTTAGATTAGAAATAAAATGATCATCCTAAATTAAGATTTTTTCTCATTTAATGTCCTCGCTTACCTCATCTTCCATTGGCAAATTGTATCTGCTCCATTATCCCAACAAATGTAGACTTTTCCTGGCAATTTCTTGTTCAGCAGTAAAAAGAATTAAATCATAATACCACTGTGTTGGTTGTAGACATCATCTTGATCACGTTCTGTTCTGTTCTTTGGATTTAATACTTTTTTTCATTTCATTTGAAACAATACCCTTAGCAATTTTATTTTCGACTTTATAAATTTTTCATGACAGTCCTTTTTAAATAAGCACTACATAACCTTCTTTACGGGTGTGTTTATTATCATAAATTTTCAAAATGGCTGAATGCTATAACATTGTTTTTGTTATTTGTGCCGTTCTGCAGCTCATTGGATGTCTCTGTGGTGAGTAAGCAACCTATCCTTACCAAAAATATTATAAATTTTTGATACGAATATTATAGAGGAAAAATTCCTAGCAGGACAAATATATATAAAAAAATAGATGAAGATTACTTACCAGGCGAAGGAGCACAGGTAGTGATAGTAGCACAAATAATACAACACACACACACACACACACACACACACACACACACACACACACACACAAACGCTAGCTTCCGCAGCCTAATTGCTTCTTCGGGCAGAAGGGAAGGAGAGGGAAAAGGAAACGGTGAGGGTTTTAAGGGAGTGGGTAAGGAGCCATTCCAATCCCAGGACAGGAATGACTTACCTTAGGGGAAAAAAAGGAGGGTAAACAAATACACACACACACACACACACACACACACACACACACACACACACACACACACAACGCAAACACACCTAGGCAGAGATACTATAGAAAGCCCAGCGGAGTGTGTGCTGATATGAAACTTCCTGGCGGATTAAAATTGTGTGCCGGAACCGGGACTCAAACGTGGGACCTTTGCCTTTCGTGGGCAAGTGCTCTATCAACTGTGCTATCCCGACGTGACTCACAATCTGTCCTCACAACTTTACTTCTGCCAGTACCTCACCTACTTTCTAAACTTTCCAGAAGTTCTCCTGCGAACCTTGCAGGACTAGCACTGCTGGACAAAAGATATGGTCGAGACATGGCTTAGCCACAGCCTAAGGGATGTTTCCAGAATGAAACTTTTCACTCTGCATTGGAGCGTGCACTGATATGAAACTATCTGGCAAATTAAAATTGTTCTCTCTCTCTCTCTCTCTCTCTCTCTCTCTCTCTCTCTCTCTCTCTCTCTCTCTCTGTGTGTGTGTGTGTGTGTGTGTGTGTGTGTGTGTGTGTGTGTTGTATTTATCATTCCAGAAACAGTTTAGAAAATAATAATAATGATGACAATTTACAACTCACCGCTAAGACATGGCGACAAGTTGCGACAGGCACATACAAAAGACACACACATACAACACTTTCAGCTATTGGCCATGGAGTTCTTCAGAAAATAGAACTCACGCAATCACACAGGTACACAACAAAGTCATACAACCATCACCTCTAACTGCCGCACTTCGAATCACACTCTGTGCCGAGTAAATCGGTGACGGGAGGGGTGGGGAGGGGAGAGGGGATAGGAAGGTTACGTCATGGTGGTGGAGACGGGTTGGATGGGAATAATGAGATACAGCTAAGGAATGGAGTGGGGAGGCGGGTGAGGGGAGAAAAATAAAATAAACAAAATAAAATAAAATAACATAAATATACAAAATGTGTGCACACTGCAAGTACACAAGACCCGCTTACACACACACACACACACACACACACACACACACACACACACACACACACACACACACACAAAAAATTGCACATTCATGCACCACTCAAAATAGGTGAGGTTTGGGATAGAGAGGTAAGAAATGTAAGGTATGGGGGGGAAAAAAGTGAAGTTATCGTCGGTTGAGGCCTGGTTGATTTCGGGATGGGAGAATGTATTGTAGGGATAACTCCCATCTGTGCAGTTCAAAAAAGCTGGTGGTGGATGGGAGGATCCAGATGGCCCGGGTTGTGAAGCAGCCATTGGAATCAAGCATGTGCTACACTGCATGCTGTGCCACAGGGTGGTCCACCTTGTTTTTGGCCACAGTTTGGCGGTGGCCATTCATCCTAATGGATAGCTGGTTGGTGGTCATACCAACATAGAAAGCTGCACAGTTGGTAAATTACATGGCTGTTTCACAGGTAGCCCAGCCTCTGATAGGGTAGGATAAGCCTGTGACAGGACTGGAATAGGAAGTGCTGGGTGGGTCGATTGGACAGGTCTTGCAGTGGGGTTTTCCACAAGGATATTCCTGCTGGGGCAATTCACTGTGGTTGTCACATATAAATCATGACTCGCTCTATCAGTTTCATTGTTGTTTACAACTTTAGTGCAACCAACCTATTTGTGTTTGCTGCTTTTCCATCATTCGGCTCTTCTGTTGCAGAATCCATACAGCTGGTGTCTAATGAGATATCTTATCAGTCCTTGGAATCCTTCTGTTCCACATTACAGGATCTATTTGCAGGTTTCTGATGTGCCACAGATTGTCAAGCCCACATCACCATGGAACCAGCAGCTAGCCCTCACTTTTATTGGGCCTGTAAAGTCCCTTTGGCCCCCCGCACTCCATTCAAGGCAGAGTTGGATAGCCTCACCTCTCTCAGGGTGATGGTTCTCATATTATCGAGTGAATAGGGCATGCTTCTGGTGATAACATGGAAACTTTTGGGTAAACTATGCCTATTTGGAGATTTTAAAGCAACTGTCAATTCTCAGATTGTAATGGGCACCTGTCGTTTGCCATGTCCTAAAGGACTGTTCACACAAGTAACAGGAGGGCAGTTTTTCTCCAAACTGGACCTGTCAGGGGCATATCATCAGTTACATCTGGATTAAAAACATGCCTTTTGCCTCATAGCAACACCAAAGGTTGATATTTGGGAGGTAAGTGCCTCAGCCAGTTTCCAACGGTACTCGGGCAGGTGACATCTCGGATTCTGTACTGTTTCAATTACCTGGATGACTTAGTAGGAACAGGTTGTACAACTAGAACAATCTTCGCGTCCTGTTAGACAGTAGGGTTACGTTGCAATCTGCAGAAGTCAAAATTTTTTCATCCCTGCCTGGAGTATCTTGGTCATGTCATCTCCTGTTAAGGCATTCATCCCATGGAGTGTCCAGTGAAGGCCATTACGAGCCTTCCACACTCCTCATTGTTGCATGAACTGCAGAAATTTTTGGGAAATTAGTATATTACCACCAGTTCATCCCTGTGACCTCTGCCATTGTGCATCCCTGCATGGCCTTCTCTGCAAAGGTGCCTCTTTTGTTGCCAGTGTGCAATTGGGCTTTCACCATTCTGAAAGATTGTCGTACATCTGCTCTTGGAAAGTAGGAGATGAGGTACTGGCGGAAGTAAAGTTGTGAGGTGGCATCGTGAGTCGTGTCGGGGTAGCACATTCGGTAGTGTGCTTGCCCGCGAAAGGCAAAGGTCCCAGGTTCGAATCCTGGTTCCGGCACACAATTTTAATCTGCCAGGAAGTTTCATCTGCTCTTTGTTTAGCAACTTTTGAATCTAACAAATCTTCGATTTTGAGTATTGATTCCTCCAAATACAGAGTGGAGGCAGTACTAACTCATTGGATTGTGGACAGATCGGAGCGACCCCTCGCTTTCATTTCAAAGATGCTCACCCCCAGTTCAAGTTCAGCATTCTCAGATTGAAAATGAGGCCGATTAAAGACCACAGGTTGTTGATATCTTCGTTTAGCTCTGTGGCACATATTCTTGATAAGGCAGTGCACCAGCTGCATTGCTGGCCATTATTCATTACTAAATACTGCTATGACATTAATTTTTTGCCTGTGAGACAGCATGCCAATGCCAATGCCTTATCCCTTTGTAGTGTAATTTACCTTAATGTGAAGACATGTGACCCACAGCTAAATATGTGAAATTAGGGCCTAACTTCATCTAATACACAGGTATGGCAGCAGCCCACTGAGTGACGCTATCTCCTTTTATGTAAAGATAAAGGGATAGCTGGTGAAAGTTTCTAAGATTCTGGGTAGAAAGTAGACATTTCGAGAGAATAAAGATTGTGCCAGTGTAGAGAAGACTTAATTCATATTATAATGTAGCAAGTGTTGTTTATTCTATAATTGTTGTTTATTCTATAAAATGGGTTGGTGATGAACAGACTCTAGTATACAATGTCTCAAGTCAGATGTAAATGTTGTGATTTGAACATTTACAAAAACTGTGAAAGATTTATGATGGAGATCAAGTTATGTATTCACTGCAAAGACGTGGCGACGAGCTGCGACAGGCACATACAAAAGAAACACACATACAACACTTTCAGCTATCGCCCATGGCCTTCTGTGTGATTGCATGAGTGTTCTATTTTCTGAAGAACGCCATGGCTGATGCCAATAACTGAAAGTGTTCTATGTGTGTGTCTTTTATGTGTGCCTGTTGCAGCTCGTTGCCACATCTTTGCGGTGAGTTGTAAACTGACCTTACTATATTATGTATTCAGTTTGAAATATTATTTGTATCGGTGCACATATTTGCATCTCCGAGTTGGGAATGCAAACAAAGTACATGGACATTATTTGCAAGTAACTTGAATCTTCAAGTTTTTCTTCCAAAGTTAACGCCTGCTGGATAGAAATTAAATTTAGCATTGTCCAAATGTAGTGGAATGGAGGACGAGTTCGCTACTTAGGCATACACATACAGTAAAACAGCATCCAAGATGACTTAACCACATCATATTGCATTAAAAGCAATGGTAAATCACATTTTTAAGCCACACCATCTCCTGTGAGTCGTATCCCAAGTTCATAGGTAGGAACTTGTGTGTTTTCCATTGGATGTAGACATTTGCCAGGCAGTGGACGACTTTCCTAACAAAAGTACCCGGGTCGTCAAGGCCACAGTAGTGGACCCAATTCTCTTGGAGGTGCTCCACCATGTTCAACATGGTTGGACGGACCATCCAACTGGTCGGGCATCCAATCCCCTTCACAAATACTTTGTGTTGCACCATCACCTGCCTGTCTTCTATGGGGTCTTCCTCATGGCAACAGATGACGCAGCTCCGTGGGTCATCGTTCCAGGAATTTTATGGCGGGAGGTCGTACACTTGCTACTTGAAGAACACTGTGAGTTTTCCCATACCAAAGCCTTGGCCAGCAGACACGTGTATTGCCTGGGCCTTGATAGGGAACTGGAGCATTTGGTAGCCCCATATCCTCAGTGTTAGAGTCAAAAAACATCTCCAAAATCATCATTCTCTCCCTGGCCACTAGCAGCACAGCCTTGGGAACATATCCATGCGGACTTTGCAGGTCTGAATGTCTTTTGGCTCATTGTCATTGACACTTTTTCACATTTACCAAACGTAGTCCGATGCTCCTTCACCAGTACTGAGGTGATGATTCAAGCTCTTTCCAACTCCAAAATCTTTTCAGTGGAATTCCTGCTGATTACCCTTGTGTCGGACAATGGACCACACTTCCGGTTGCAAGAATTTCACAATTTCTGTGGGCCATTTGGTATTGATCATGGCTGTGCTCTGTCTTTTCAACCTCAGTGAAATGGGGAAGCTGAGTGCATAGTACACACCTTTAAGGCACAGATGTGCAAATATCTACACTATTTTCCTGCAGAGGAATTGAGTCTTTCTCTAATGGCCTTTAGGGTAATGCCTATAGGTCTCCGTAGCCCAACTGAACTTCTTCACTTGTACTAACCCCGTACACTGCTCCATCTACTCTGCCCTGGCACCCACCAACCATTGCATTTAGTCAGCTAATTTTTGCATAAGACCGTGCTCTGGGCACAGCATTTTGGTCACCGCCTCCACTGGATCTTTGTGGTCATTGTTGGTCAGAATGGCTACTAAGTCTATACCTTCCTGAAGGGTGAATGAGACGTTTCACAGCATTGGTATCCAGCCTCCAGGGTCACATGATCCATGACATCTGCAGTTGCCTCCCTGGGACAGGACTCCATCAGTTCAATGGCCCTCGAACCATCTCTCCCGTCAGTGTGTACACCTCCACTGGGAGTGCAGCCATCTCCTCAGCTGGCACTGTTACCACCTAGGTCCTGCCAGCCAGAGATCGTGAGGTACCTGCATCAGATAGTGCCATCTCAGCCACTTCCATTGCCTCCAACAAACATTCCTGTGGAGGAATCATAGCTTCCATCACCACCTGTTGTACCCATGGGACCCGAAGAGTACTGTCCATCGCCAGTGCTGCCATCCTGAGCTCCGAAGGTGGTTCATTGGCATGTTTGTTGGTGTGAACAATTCTGTCCATATCCTTGGGTTTCTGGCAACTGAGAGCTGCTCGTCCCTCTTGACTTGGAGATGTCCATGGATGTGGGCACTGGCTGCACTTCGAGGCAGATGTTGCCACAGCTAGGCAGCTGCTCCCATCTGCCCTCTAGAGGGATGGGTGTTAAGATACTCAGGTTCAGGTCAGGCGCAAGTTGGATCCTCGCACCATGACGAGTTAGGGCAGCAACTGCCAGAGGCCTCCACACAATAGGCATACTAGCGATCTTATGCCCTATCATTCAGTGCCACAACGAGCAGCAGAGTGACACAGCCAAGTGGCATACACTGGCAGTTGAGCTATGACCACCTTGTGGACCGATCTTATGTCTTAATTGCCACACTATAGTCCCCCTTTTTACACATTGTGCAGTTCACTAATAAATGTAGTTAAGATCAGGTTCTGTTGCCTTCCTCAGACTTTCAACCCGACTTATCCAGCCAGTTATGGGGGACCTACAGTATAACGTGGGTTCCGAACCATGGTGCCACTCAATATTTTTCATATCAGCAACACTGTCACAGGTGAAAGAAGTGAAAAGTGACAGATAAAAATCCTAGGACATGATGGGGATTGAACGTGGGACCATTAGATTCATAGTCTGGTACCCTACCACTGTGCTACTGAGCCACTGACAATCATGTCTGGCTGCTGGAGCTCAAGAGACATCTTGGCATTAAGCAGCCATGTGATTTACCAACTCTTCTGCAATCACTGCACAGTATGACAGCAAATCAGCTGTCCATCAGACTGAATGGCCACTGTCAAACTGAGGCAAAGAGCAAGGTGGCACATCCTGTGGCACAGCATGAAGCCAAGCACGGCACATTTGATTTCAGTGGCTGCTTCACAACGTGGGTCATCCGTATTATCCCCTTCACCGCCAGCATTTCTGATCTGTGCAGATGGGTTCTTGTACTTGCAACACATTCTACAATCTTGCAACCATCCTGGCTTCAACGTAAGATAACTTTTCATCTCTACACACCCTGCACAATCTCCCCCCCCCCCCCTTTTTCTCAGCACTCCTTCATGGTGAATTGCTATCTGGTCTCTATTATAGACAGTTAATTCATATAGCTGTTATTCCAGTGGAGGTGCATGTGTTTTATTCAAGTTGAAGGCAATGCACTTTCTTAGTGTTACTAGAATGGTTTACAGTTTTGATTTGTGCACATTTATGTGAATATTATTTCTGCATGTTAGGTCACATTTTTGTTGCAAATAATATATGAACTACATTGATTACATTCTTTTGGTTTTGCAGGCTTTTGATATTTTGAAATTGGCAGTTATTCGTGCCATTACAGAAGAGGAGAAAAGAAACAGTTCAGCATGGTTGAGAGATATTGTTCCAAAGGCATTAAGTGTTCAGCTTGTTTTTACCAAAGTAATTGAAAGCAGGTAATGCTCCATCCTAACTTAAGAGAACTTGAACATTGCCTCCTAATGGGGTATATCTACATCTCAGTTATCTGTTGAAGATAAGGTATTGTGGTAGTGAAGCCTATAAGTATCATACTTTGGTTCTGGGTTTGTAACTCCCAAGTAGAACTGTGGGGGAACAATGTACTGATTTACTGGTGTGTGTGTGTGTGTGTGTGTGTGTGTGTGTGTACTTCCAATAGAAAAAAGAGCCTTAGCTTGATAACTTGAAAAAATACTGTTTTGTGTTACATGTGTCTGCTCAAGACATAAGTCATCTATATTCTAGTCATTGTTTTTATTTTAAGATAAACATATGTGAATGTAAATAAAATATTATTCTATGAAATGTGGTGTTTCGTGCAGTTCTTGATTTAGTGAGGAGAATTTGAGTGTCATAAATACAGTCAAAGGAATGTGTGTTAATTGTAGTGACGTGATTTATAATGGGACCTTCTAGTTTCTCAAAGGAAACAAGAATAGGTAGCAAAAATGTATTTAAAGGGAACAGTGATATTTCAAGAGGAATGCAGAATAATAATGAATATAGTGGCAACTGCTCTTAAGGTGAGGTGAGACAGTAGAGCAGGAGCAGGATGAGGAGGTGGCTGAGCAGACAGATGCGGGAGACAGTCTCTGGCACTTCTAGCACCCCTCCTGGTTGCTATTTATTAAACTTTTATTGTCTTTCATTTTTTAAATTTATGAATGAAAACATAGTCTGTGGTATGCTGTATTGTAGATACTTTTAGTACAATAAGCTAATTTTGAGTAATTGTCTTTTTCATGCACATTTAATTCATAGATATTTCTGTGTTCTAATGTTAAATGCCCAAGCACCATCTTTTACTCCACATAAATTGGTTTTTAACATTGTAACACAAATATCTGTGAAAATGAGAACTAGCTGAAATCACAATTGCACAACCAATAAAATATTCACAATACAGGGTATCTTGGGCCATGTTTTCATTTGTTAGGTTTATAGGGGCTGTGGATGGGGAGAGGGAGAGGGAGAGAGAACTTCGTACTGGCCTTGGGCTTTGGTCCAGTTGTTCAGCATGTATTTATTGTCATGTGTATATGGCTAGAGCATTTGGATATGAAAAGTTAAATCATATCAAGGAATGTACAAGGTAAGAAAAAGGTATTCGGGGTCCAAATTGAAACTAACAACCAGGTTGTACAGAAAGATGATATTTCTCAATTGCAACTCACTGTAAAGAGGTTCGCTGAGCTGCTAACAGGCTCAAAAAATAGACAGTCACATTCACACAACTTGATTTTTCGATCACGGCCTTCATCAGAAGAAGAAACACATACATTTACGCAATAACTCGGACAACTATACACACACAATCACAACGTCGGGCCACTCAAGCACCGCAAGCATTAGGCTGTAAGTGAGGTGAAAGGATGGCAGGTAAAGGTGGTTATGGAAAGTTGTGCATTGCGTGATGGATTGTAAAGGCTCTGATAGGCTGGAATTGAATTGTGGCAATGAATACAAGGAGTGGAAGGGGTAGGAAAGGATAAAATGGAGGTGTAGAGGAGTGTGGGGAGCGAGTGGGGGGATTTGAAATGATAAAAATAATAAGGGCAAATAAAAACAGGAAAAATAGGGGGAAAAATAAAATATAGGAAAAATTAAAATAAATAAATTAAATAAAAAGAAAAAGTAATTAATGAAGGGCATATTGCAAGGGGCTACACACAGTTGCAAGGAAGACATGAATTGGAAAGACACAGGATAATGAGTGGGGAAGGCGATGAGGGGGGTGGGGTGGTAGGCATAGGGATGGAAATTTAGGTTGAGGCCAGGATGGTTGTGGGACCGTAGAAAGTGTTGAAGGGACAAGTCCCATCTGTACAGTTCAGAAGAGCTGGTGGTAGAGGGGAGGATCCAGGTGGCTCGGGTAGTGAAGCAGCCGTTGAAATCCAGAGTGCTGTGTTCAGCCACATGCTGTGCCACAGGGTGGTCCATCTTGCTTTTTGCCTCAGTTTGCCAATTGCCATTCATCCAGACGGATCAACGTACCAATATAAAACACTCTGCAATGATTGCAGCAGGATTGGTAAATTACGTGGCTGCTTTCATAGGTGACATGACCTCTGATGGGGTAGGATAAGCCTGTACAGGACTGGAGTAGGAAATGCTGGGTGGGTGGATTGTGCAGGTTTTGCACTGGGGTTATACACAGAGTTTTATATTGGTATGATGACGTACAAACAAAACAGTGTGTTGACATTCGATGTCGGGTGCGACTGGCAGGGCAGACAGGAGCTAACGTCTGAAATAATTCTTCCTCAGTGGTGTTGGCTCTCTTGTGACTTACAGGGCTTACATCAATGGCCATAATCTGATGCTCAATCGGTCTTCTACAACAGCCATAGGGACTACATTCGGGAGTCTGTCATATTTATTTCGTCCAACCCTCCTTTGTTGCATCTCTTCAATACGCGTGCACCACTTGATGAACTCTTCTGTCGTAGCGACGTCTTATATCAGAAGGACTTGGTACATGTCTGCTGCTATACCCTTAATCTGGTGCGTGATTTTGTCGGCCTCAGTCGTATATAGGTTAAATATGCTATACAGGGCCAAAACATTCTGTATGTACAACTGTGTTGTCTCACCAATTCGTTGGGCCTGGTTCTTCAGTTGTTCTTCCGTCAAGTGGATTTGTCTCTGGCGGTCTCCAAACGTCTTCTTAAGTTCCGTCTGGAACATTTCCCAGTCATTCAGCTTCTCTTCGTTGTTTTCAAACCACTGCTGGGCTTTTCTGTCCAGGTAGAAATAAACGTTGGTCAAGCACATTGTATGATCCCACGTGTTGTACTTGGTGACTCGGTCAAACCCCTATTAGTCATTTGTTGGGGTCCTGTCCAGTGTCTCCAGAGAACACCGACGGGTGTCTGATGTGCAGCTGGCTTACTGCTGGTTTCGTGTCCATGATTCTTCTGATGATACTGACGTCAGAAAGGATGTACTCGGTATATCCATTGTATTCCTCTTCTAGTCTGCGTAAGCGGTGGCTTTTACATTGCCTAATTGGAGCCACGGTGATGCAGCACCTCCACCAAACAATGTCGCATTGAAATGGAAGCTCCCCCCAGGGGTACGTGGGTACATGTGTGGCGCGCACGGGGCCCTGAGCCGGAGCAGCCTTTCTTCTGCCCCAGGCTGCTTCACTTTCCCTCCCGGTTTATGCCTTCGCCCGGAGACGGGCGTATTTCGTGAGTTACGGTGGTTCTTGTTGTCGTTTCTCTTATTCCTTGGTTCCTTCCTTTCTTACCCTTTGTTTCTGTCTTTCTTTCCTTGTACTCTCCTAGCCTTCTTCTCCTCCTCATTAGTCTCCGCCTTGGCGTTTGAGACACTTCTTTCCTTCTTTCTCTTCACTTCCTCTATTCTTCTTCTTTCCTCCCTGTGCGTGTCTGAAGGCCGACCCACGCATTATCATGCGTAGTAGGTGACAGGGTAATGCGTAATTCCCCGCCCCGGGTAGACAAGTAGGGCACGTACGTACCCCCTGGTAAAGGCCAGGCCCAGGGAGGGGTGATTACCCGAGCTGGTACCTTCCGAACATGCCGATTGGTCCCTCCGTCAGTTCTCAGGAGGTGTGACCTGAGGTGTGAACAATCACTTAAGGCGGGTAAGCCCTCGGAGAGGGCCCCCACTAGGAAGGAGCGCACCATCGGAGACGCCGGTAATCACGGGGGACACTTCCGCGATGACTTCCTTCTCTTCTTCAGTGACGTTGACCCAAAAACGGAAGATAGATTCGCCTCAGCAAAAGAAGACTCTGCCTAATCTACCGAGATTTCTTGTTGTCTCTCGCACCGACGGTAAAGATTTCAATTCTGTAAATCCTTTCGTCATCCAGAAAGGTGTTGATGCAATTGCTGGCCCTGTTAAAACCTGTTCGCGTCAGCGCAATGGAACATTGTTACTGGAAGTTGACAGTGCCTTCCAAGCTCAGAAACTAATCCGGACTACATTGTTACGCACGTTTCCTGTCAAGATAGAAGCGCATCGCACACTCAACTCGTCACGGGGGGGTAGTCTTCACAAGATCACTTGACGGGTTGTCTGATGAAGACATCCAATCCTATATGTCCAACCAGGGTGTGACAGCCGACCATAGGGTAATGAAAAAGGTCGATAACCAGCTGACACCGACTCGTACTGTGTTTTTGACGTTCGACAGAGTTGACCTCCCGTCGAAGGTCAAAGCAGGGTATGAAGTCATTTCCGTCCGCCCTTATGTACCTAACCCAACGCGCTGTTTTCAGTGCCACAGGTACAACCATACCCGTGAATCTTGCCCAAATGCAGCAAAATGTGTCACTTGTGGTAGGGACGCCCATGAGGGGGATTGCCCACCTCCGTCCCCTCACTGCCTTAACTGCACCGGTGACCATGCGGCTTCCTCTCGCGACTGCCCTGTATTCAAGGATGAGAAGGTCATCCAGCAAATTCAGGTTACGGAAAAGGTATCGACATCTACCGCTCGAAAGTTGTTGGCGAGTCGGAAGCCCGCTGTCCTCCCAGCGGGCACATACAGTAAGGTCCTTACCTCCACTCGACCTACTAAGGATTCAAGTACCCAGACATGTGATTTTACCTTTGCTGACACAGTTGTGCGATCCGCCAGCCCGAAGATTGCCCGTTCTATGTCCCCGCTTCCTCCTGCTGCTTCTAAAGTACAGTCTTCATCAACCTCTGGTAATCTGCGGGCACCTAAACAAGATGCCCGGACTTTGAGAAAGGAACCCGTCCGTGAGGATTTTCTGTGTTCTCAGGCTTCCCAACCGTCGACTGCCTCTTCTCACCGTCACTCTTCGAGAAGAGCCAACAAGAAAAATAGTTCCTCTCCTTCCCCGCCGAGGCGTGACCCATCCGTCACGCCGCCCAACAGTTGCCGGCCTCGGCCGTCTTCTGTTTCACCGGGACGCTCCGTCTGCCGGGCACCCGGCCCTTTACCGGTGGTGGAAACTGCCCCTCCTGATCAACCCAGGGAGGTGGCAGACGCGTCGATCGAACCAATGGACCACCACCCTTTGCCCCTAGACAGCGATAGCAGTGCTCCCTCGAAATCCGGTCCTCAGTGGCCGTCGAGGTGACCCCGCTTGCTAGTTGGTTTTTATCCTTATTTCTTATCTCATTTTTTATCATGGCACTCCTTCAATGGAATATTCGCGGCATTCATTCCAATCGGGAGGAGTTAAAACTACTCCTTTGATTGCACTGCCCCCTTCTAGTCTGTCTCCAAGAAACTAAGTTGCGTCCAAGTGATTGTGCAGACTTTCCACACTACACCTCTGTGCGGTTCGACCTGCCACCCGTGGAAGGTATCCCAGCCCATGGAGGGTTTCTGATGCTCCTTCGAGACAACGTCTATTTCCATCCCATTTCCTTGCACACTCACCTACAGGCAGTTGCCGTCCGCATCACTTTATCCACATTTACCTTTTCCCTCTGTAATATCTATTTGCCATCGTCATCTGCCCTTACTAGAGCAGATGTGCTACACCTTGTTGACCAGCTCCCTTCACCTTTCGTGTTGGTAGGCGACTTTAATGCCCACCACCCCCTATGGGGCTCTCCGGCACCTTGTCCGAGAGGCTCCCTTTTGGTGGACCTTCTCCAACACCTCGATCTTGTCTGCCTCAACACCGGTGCACCGACCTTCCTTTCAGACACAACACACACTTATTCCCATATAGACCTCGCAATATGCACTCCTCAGCTTGCCGGTCGGTTTGAGTGGTATGCACTTTCTGACACGTACTCAAGTGACCATTACCCTTGTATCATCCACTTCCTGCACCATTCCCCATCTCCTCGTTCCACCAGTTGGAACATTTCTAAAGCCGACTGGGGGCTTTATTCTTCCATGGCTGTTTTCCACTATCAGACTTTTCCCAACAGTCAGGTCGACTACCTCACAGAGGTTATTCTCACCGCTGCTGAACGTTCCATACCTCGTACATCCTCTTCTCCACGTCACGTTCAGGTCCCTTGGTGGACTGCAGCCTGCCGCGACGCGCTTAGAGCCCGGCGCCGTGCTTTACGCACCTTCCGCCACCACCCAACTTTGGAGAATTGCATAAATTATAAACGTATGAGAGTGCAATGTTGTCGTATCATAAACGACAGCAAGAAATCTTGCTGGACTGCTTTTACTAGTTCTTTTAACTGTTTTACTCCCTCCACGGTTGTTTGGGGTGTCCTACGCCGTTTATCCGGCATCAAGGTCCCCGATTCCTGGACTGACCGTGGAGAACGCAGTCCTCGTGGACCCCGCTGTTTCCAATGCATTGGGCCGTTTCTTTGTGGAGGTTTCGAGCTCTGCCCATTATCACCCTGCCTTTCTCCCTCGCAAACAGGTAGAGGAGGCACGGCCGCCTTCTTTCCACTCTTTTAATCGTGAAAATTATAATGTCGCCTTCACCATGCAGGAGCTAGACCGTGCTCTCGCCCTGTCCCAATCTTCTGCTCCCGGGCCCGATTCCATTCCTATTGAGATGCTGAAGAACCTCTCTCCTGCGGGCAAGTGCTTTCTTCTTAGTACCTACAATCGCATATGGACTGAAGGTCATGTTCCCACAAGTTGGCGTGAAGCCCATCCCCAAACCAGGGAAGGACAAACACCTTCCTTCCAGTTATCACGAGCTGCGTCTGTAAGGTGATGGAATGCATGGTTAACGCTCGGTTGGTCTGGCTCCTCGAATCTCGCCGCCTCCTGACTAATTAGGCCAGTCGTCAGGTATGTTTAGGTCCAAAAAAATTGCAGGAAGCTGAATTTTTGGTATGTTGTTAGGACATATTAGAGTAGTATTAAACCAAGTTTGCAGCTTCGAAATCCTTTTGCGTAACTTTTAAGAGCCAAAAAACCTCGAAATTTTCAGACTTTTTTCTGGTTTTGGCTTATAACTCGTGAAGGGTGGTTTTTGACGAAAAGTCACTCACACCTCTATTAATGTAGATAAAATATTCTAAAATTTAAGCCCAACCACAGCTCTGTAAGTCAAATAGTTCCCGAGGTATTGGACTTCAAAAATTGACTTATTTCTCCAAAAAGTTCAAATTTTCGATTTTAGTCATCTTTCGGCTAGAATATTGGCTCTAATGATCATCCCACAGGGAATGTCAAACAAAACAAAGTTATAGAGCAGTTATTTAACTTTAATCTAAGTACTGAACGAAGTCCATAGGCCCAGTAGATTTCTAGTTATCGTTGAAAAACGAAAACTTGGGAAAATCGGAGTATTCAATAAATTGACCCAGACGAATTGCAGTCCTCTTATCCTGTGCATGTTAAAGAAAAAGGAAGAATTACTCATTGACGATGATTATTAACATATTGTATATAGCCGGCCGCGGTGGCCGAGGGGACTGAGGCGCTTCAGTCACGGTTTGCATGGCCACTACGGTCGGGGGTTCGAATCCCCCTTCGGGCATGGATATTTGTGCCGTCCTAGTTCGTAAGTAGTTCATAAGTAGTTTGTAAGTTTAGGGACTGATGACCCCGTAGTTAAGTCCTATAAGATTTACAAACATTTGAACTTTTATTGTATATATATAGGTGTAATTATGTGTTAGTGCATACAAATATATTTGTGAAAGTAGGTATGCTGTAAGAAACAAAAACAAAAAAAAGACGAAAGCCTCTCCGTTTTTGGGTATTGGTCAGCCATTAAGGGATTGGGGCTTTCGTTCGTAGCGAGGCCTTTCGTTGTGCGAAGGTATCAATCCCCCTCCCGTCCCCCTTACTCAGAGTCGTGACGTAGCGGGTGTTCTGTCCTCCCTCCCAAACTTCTTGCCTCCGAGGCCTTCCCCACTACACCCAATCTGCCCTTAGAAACAGCCGTTTCGGATCCGTAAAGAACGTTTCAAACAAAAATCGTCTGAATCTTAATCTTGATGGCGTTTTAAGTACTTTCTGTTTTACAATATGTCGTAGCTACCCCCGTCGCATCTTTGTTTCGGGGTCGTCGGTAAGTGCTTGCAAAGGGAACAGTGACAGTGAAAAAACGCGGAATTTAGACGCTGATAAAAAATGAGTCAGAAACGTGGGCTTGAAAGGAACATGAGGTTTTTTGTGCAGTTTAAATGAAGTGACCGTACCTGACGCATGCCAGAAGAGGTACACTGTGGAAAGTAATGTGTAAGCATTTGTCCAGCAAGAAGGAGATGTTTGATTTGCTCAACCATCGTCTTTGTGTGGGGAAAGGCTGAAAAGTGCGTCGGATTCAAGGCGTCACATCATTGGATATTATTGTTTCCTTTATGGTGAAAAATTCTCCAAGGAATATTTCAAGAAGCAGATAAAATTGTCCAAATATCTACAGGATGAACTCCATCAAAGGGAAACACTGAAAGTGAAAGAATCGATTGTGGAAAAAGCTAGACAAGCTAGTGAATGGGGGCAACACATTCTTCGGCGTCTTTCATGTATAAGTGAACTTGTTGCTACTGAGGGTAAGTACCACAAACATTGCTACGTAAAACTGCACTCCTTGTCGCGATATACTGGTGCAGGAAGTAAAAAAGGCCGTCCTGAACATCCCTTCCTTATCGAAGGTATGGAGCGTATATATGCATACCCTGCAGAAACAAGACAGGAAAACCAATTTTCCATAAGTGACTTGTTTGCAGAGACCTTCACATGTGATTACAAACCAGCAGCTCCAAGTGTTCAAGCTCATCTTAAAAAAGCGATATGGCGGAAAAATTATTTTTGCGCAGGTTGGTCCGTATCACAGCCCAGTCTTGATGTTCACAGGCATTGGACAAAACATCCTTTATGAAAAGTGGTACAATCAAAGACTTAGCGATCCTGCTGAAGAGCGGCTTAGAGTTGTCAAAATTGCAGCAGAGATTATCCTGCAAGACATTCGTTCCCAAACATTTGACACTTCTCAATATCCCCCGTCAGATGCTTTCTTAAAAGACGCAGAGGCATCCTTCTCTTGAACAGTGGAAAAAGAAGTGCATAGGATTTGCTCATGCAATCATGGCTGCAACGAGGCCCAAATCTTTCCTATCCTCAATTCAAATAAGCTTTGGAACCTATTTGTATAGAAAATTTGAATCAAAGCACCTTGTTGAACTTTGCTACTGTATGGGAATTTCTTGTACATGTACGGAGGCTATGCATTTTGAAAGTTCCGCTATCCTCTGTGGAGAAGTGGCCCAACCAGTCGACAAAGGAGCTTTTATGCATTTTGTCTTCGACAATGCAGATGTGAACGTTAACACAATTGATGGAGATAATGAGTTCCATGAAATGGGTGGTACAATGATCATGACCCCTCACTCATCCGTTCGCCCAGACATAAACAAACCACGTTTGAAGTCTGTATGTGCCGAGTCTATCAGGTTCACACACTGCCACACACATTAAACATTCTTCTATTAGAAAGAAATTTGGCTTGTCAGCCATTTCAATTAACGAAGTGAAAATCGCTGAAGTCATTTTGCCAAAATCCCCAGACCTGCTGTGGTTGTTTGGAAAAGCAACTAACATGCCAGGCATCCCAGGATGGAATGGATTCATGGATCAAGTGACAGAAGATCTTCCTTACAAACGTTCAAAGATTGTATATCTCCCTTTTATCCATGCTCCCCCAACCGACTATGACACTGTTTTAATATCACTTTTAGAAGCCAGTTAAATAACAAGCATTTACAGTCAGGAAACATGTTTTGTGACCTACGATCAACCTCTGTACTTGAAAGCCCGAGACATTGTGGAGAGCCATCGGCATCCTCAGCTTGTCAACATAGGTGTGAGACTTAGAGGTTTTCACCACCTCATGTTATTCATGGGGGCCGTCGGTGTCATAATGGCAGGAAGTGACTCAAGGAACTTCTCTGTTCAATATTTGCGGAAAACAGTGTTGAAAAAATTCTTTTTATATACGATGCGTCAATAATCATCGTCAATGAGTAATTCTTCGTTTTTCTTTAACAACACAGGAGAAGAGGACTGCAATTCGTCTGGGTCATTTACTGACTACTCCAATTTTTCCAAGTTTTCGTTTTTTAACGATAACTAGAAATCTATTGGGCCTATGGACTTCGTTCAGTACTTAGATTAAAGATAAATAACTGCTCTATAACTTTGTTTGTATGACATTCCCCGTGAGACGATCATTAGAGCCAATATTCTAGCCGAAAGATGACTAAAATCGAAAATTTGAACTTTTTGGAAAAATAAGTCAGTTTTTGAAGTCCAATATCTCGGGAACTATTGGACTTACAGAGCTGCGGTTGGGCTTAAATTTTAGAATATTTTATCTACATTAATAGAGGTGTGAGTGACTTTTCGTCAAAAAACCACCTTTCACGAGTTATAAGCCAAAACCAGAAAAAAGTCTGAAAATTTCGAGGTTTTTTGGCTCTTAAAAGTTACGCAAAAGGATTTCGAAGCTGCAAACTTGGTTTAATACTACTCTAACATGTCCTAACAACATACCAAAAATTCAGCTTCCTGTAATTTTTTTGGATCTAAGGCCCTTTTTTTGTCTACGACGACTGGCCTAAATATTCAATGCGGTTTTCGTCGACACCGCTCTGCTGCTGATCACCTCGTTACGTTGTCGACCTTCGTTATGAATAACTTTCTAAAGAAGCGTCAAACAGTAGCAGTGTTCTTCGACTTGGAGAAGGCATACGATACCTGTTGGAGAGCGGGCATTCTCCGCACATTGCACACATGGGGCCTTCGGGGCCGCCTTCCTCTTTTCATTCAAGCGTTTTTGGCGGATCGCAAGTTCCGGGTATGGGTGGGCTCTGTTTTGTCAGATACCTTTTGCCAGGAGAATGGGGTACCACAGGGCTCCGTCTCGAGTGTGGCGCTCTTTGCCATTTCAATCAATCCGATCGTAGATTGCCTTTCAGCCGACGTCTCCGGATCTCTTTTTGTTGACGATTTCGCAATTTATTGCAGCGCCCAGCAGACGTGTCTCTTGGAGTGTTCTCTTCAACGCTGTCTTGACCGTCTATATTCCTGGAGCATCGCAAACGGCTTCCGATTCTCCACTGAGAAAACTGTGTGTATAAACTTCTGGACATACAAAGAATTTTTTCCACCTTCTCTACGTCTCGGCCCTGTTGCTCTCCCTTTCGTGGAGACTACGAAATTCTTGGGACTCATGTTGGATCGTAAACTTTGCTGGTCCACACACGTGTCCTACCTGGCTGCCCATTGTGCCCGATCCCTTAACGTTCTTCGTGTCCTCAGTGGCACCTCATGGGGAGCGGATCGTACCGTCCTGCTTCACCTTTACCATGCCATTGTTCAGTCGAAGCTCGACTACGGGAGCCTTGTATACTCTTTTGCACGGCCGTCGATTCTCCGCTGTCTCAACTCTATCCACCATCGGGGATTACGTCTGGCGACCGGTGCATTTTATACCAGTCCTGTTGAAAGTCTGTATGCCGAGGCTGCTGTATTACCCTTGACCACTCGACGTGACATACTCTTGTGTCGGTACGCATGCCGCCTGCGGTCGATGCCCAACCATCCATCTTACCGATTATTTTTTGACGACTCACTCGATCGCCAATATCAGTTGTCTGCGATTGCCTTGCTTCCACCTGGAGTTCGGTTTCGCCGCCTGCTACAGCGGCTCGATTTTACCCTTCCTTCCACCCTTTGGTTGAGCGAAAGCCCATTGCCACCGTGGCATCAGGCCCAGGTTCACACTCACCTTGAACTTAGTTCGCTCCCCAAGGAGAGCACTCCGGATTTGGTATACCGCTCGAGGCTTGTCGAACTCCGTTCGCGGTTCGATAATGCCATATTTATTTACACTGATGGTTCCAAGAGCACTGCCGGTGTCGGATCTGCCTTCGTCGTCGGGGACAACCGTTTCCAATACAAGCTCCCTGACCGGTGCTCGAACTTCACGGCTGAGCTTTTTGCCCTCCACCAGGCCGTTTTGTATACCTGCCGCCACCACGAACCTTTCTATGCCATATGTTCAGACTCCCTTAGTACCCTGCAGAGTCTTAAGGACCCTTTCTCGAACCATCCTCTCGTGTATCGGATCCAACACTCTCTCCAGTTGCTAGCAGATGACAGCTGTCATGTTTCTTTCCTGTGGGTCCCTGGCCACGTGGGTGTGCCCGGGAATGAGGCCGCTGACATAGCAGCCAAGGCCGCAGCTCTTTTGCCTCGCATGGCTACCTTTTGCGTCCCACCGGACGATGTTCAACGGGCTGTTCACCGGAGTATCGTGTCATCATGGCACAGTGCGTGGCTTTCACTGTACAACAATAAATTGTGAACTGTCAAACCGATCCCGACCGCTTGGAGAGGGGCGTGAGGAGGTCATCCTGGCCCGGTTGCGGATCGGTCACTGCCGTTTCAGCCACCGTCACTTGCTCTCTGCCGACCCTGCACCGCTGTGCTCCTGCGGTGCACTGCTGACAGTGCGACATGTTTTTCTGTCTTGTGTAAATTTTAATCATCTCCGTGTAGCCCTTCACTTTCCGTCTACTCTGGAGGAAATTTTAGCTGATGACACACGAGCAGCTGCTCGAGTTTTGCGTTTAATCAACTTGGCCAACTTATCGAAGGATATTTAACCCTTTTAATTGTTTTTATCTTTTGTTTTTAGCCTCTTCTTGATGTTCTGACAGTCACCAAATTTTTTGTTTTACTTTTTGAGCTCTAGCGAATCTATGTTCTTGTCTGGGCGCTAATGACCGTAGAAGTTGTGCGCCCTAAAAGCAAAAAGCAAAAAAAAAAAAGAAAGAAAAAAAAAAAATGGAAGCAGACTTGACTTCCAAGGCAGGGTTGTCAACTGAACACAGCACTTATACTGAAAGCAGGTGTATTACGAACTGAAACATACACACAGCACTGACTGCCTCTCGGGCAGTGTGCTCCGCAATTTATACACGGAGAGAATGTACCAGAAATTAGAAGAATAGTTAACATAAGAAAATGTAGAACTTACATGTGAACATAAGAAACATGTAGAACATTATGGAAATGATAATTACAAAGAAATACATTTTTGCCAGCACCACAATCGGTGACACTATCCCTTGCGCCATGCCGGCAGTCAGTTAACTTGGGGTCCTGCGGCAATATGACTCACAGCTATACAGTTTTGGAGTACTCAATGTTGGCACTTCATCACAAAGTTCTTGTGTTCAGGCAGTAAGTGGTCACAGCGAAGTGGGCAGATAGACAACAACACAAGCACATGAATCTTCGAAAGCTGTATGTTGAGAAGGTAGCAACAGTGTAGTATCTGAATAATGGTCAAACTTTTAATGCAATATTGATTTATGGAGTTGATATCTAGCTCATGTTTTACTTTTCTCAAGAAAATATGAGGTGAGGTTGATGTTCTCTTGTAAGTTCATTAAAATCCAAACTGAAATAAGCAATAATGTAATCATTTTCTGGGTTTGAATGTCACACGTAACTCGGAAGACCTCTCTGCAGTGTTCTGCCTACCCTTAGAAACTAACCTACAGTTCAGTACAGCACAATATGTACAAATTATGATGTTAATAATGTTTTTGATCATTTCATCACGCAGATGTGTTCATCATTGTAGTGTGGTGGTAGTATGGTAGCATAAAATAATGACAGTAAGGCCAATTGGATAACCATGCATGCTTTCAATGGGGGTATATGTACCTCCAAATTTACTGTCAAAAGTTAAACTTCAAATTTAGTTTAGAGACTGACTGTTCCTCTCAATTTGTGACTGTCATTGTAGCATTGCTTTAATTTTGTTTTGTAAATTGATCATTACATGATATTTTTATTCTTCTTTACTCTTATCTGTTATTCATTCTCTTTTTATGATTGAGTTTATGGAGTTAAGCAATGTTACTTCGTTGCAGGCATTATGTTTTAGTGACTTGGTGTGCAAGAGTGTTTCAACTACTTATATAAAGAACTTTCACTCTGATGTCAGGTCTAGGCTCAATTCGTCTTGTCTTTCTGCTCAAAGTGACAAATAGTAATGAAATAAAAAAGTAATAGTATTGTCTAAAACTGTGTGTGTCATGAATGTTTAATTAATAAAAACCATACACTATGCATATGTTGTGACAACATTTATGATAATCATTATATCAACTATAAATATTGTGTTGTTGTAATGAACAATGCTGCATTGTTTTTTCAATTTGATTTTACAGCATTCGTGAGAGAGACAGAATTATTTCTGGGCTTATAAAATTCAGTTTCATTTTGCTAAGTGTGACAAAGATGAAAGGTATGGAAGGAAAACCAGATAAAATTTGGGCACTGGGCAGATCTATTCTAGTAACTGTGGCTAAAAAGCAACCAGACGTGACAACAGAAATTGTTCAACAACTATTGCAGCAAATACTGGACCATAAGAACATACAATATATTTGTAAGCATCACACTTTTTGTGTCACCATAAATATGTAGTTGTTAAATGTCATTATTTTAGTTCTTATATTGTTTTTAAAATGGTTTTTAATTGCTTATAGCGTGTCTAAGGAAGCTGTGTGTAGAAGCTCGCATTGGAATAACTGACTCTGTCTCAGGTATAATTCAGCTTCTAGATAACTTAGGTTTCTTACCTGAAAAAATTGCCACTGAACTGATTCGAGCAATTTTGCCACTTCTGCGAGACAGCTCTTCATTACGAACATCCTTGACCATAATTCTCCGTAAGAGCATGTACAGTAGGTAGGTGCAAGTACAATTTTTTAACATACAAGAATTTTTTATTGTAAACAATTTCTTCATTCTGAAACTTAAGACCCACCTAATTAAACCATATAGAATCTACTGTTGGAATTTATGTTGATTACAGCTTAATTTCTTATATCATGTAGGAAATAATACCTAAATTCATGTCCTTTATGTCTCTTAACATTTACAAATTGTTATGTATAATGTTTGGGTGAAGACAGATACTTGTATTTGAACATGCTGAACACTAATGAGGAAAGATGATACCTAAATGAATATCATTATGTGGTAGGAGTTGAGCTAGGGCCAAGAGCTAATGTATGTATGTATGTATGTATGAATGAAAGAAAACGGAATATCAGCTGATACTTAATTGGTAATTACAAAATTCTGGCTTTTGTCCTGTTACTTCCGTAGTATAATTAGCTAATTCTGAACAGTTAAACACAACATATTCCATTAGTCTATCCCACTCATACCTTATGGAAAACAAAATTTTGCTTGTACCTTATATTTCCAGAGATAAGATGATGGCTGAATCATAAAAAAAAAATCCCCAAAATCCTAGGTCGTCTTATACAACGGTAAAAAAAATAAAAAAAAAAAGACTGAAATTTAGTTTGAAATTGTCAATTTCACAGATGTGCTGCGCAGTGCGGCTTCGACTTCCAAACGATATGTATTGAAGAGGTTAAGTATCAAAATGATATGTAAAGAACAGGGCAATGTTATGATTTTTATGAATATGTCATGATTTTAAAGGATGTGGCTAGGTAGGAACCTAAGAGTACAGCTTTCTGGGTAATTTACAAGAAAGCTTACATTCCAAGTAATTTGGCCTGAAATGATATATAACGAATGTACAACTGTAAATCAATTTAGTGTTTCTGAACCGTAGATTCAGACGCTACGTGCCCTCACATACTGAAAGAAAAAAAATTGTTTAACCTATACCTAACCATCTGAAGGCTATGTTACAGATAACTTTTTTAAAAGTGAAAGTTAGTTATATGACAACCAAGAATTTTTTTTAGTACGTCTGAGTGTGTAGTGTGCGAATCTCCGATTGAGAAACATTCATGTATTCATGTATTCCACATCGCTTAGAAACGTATCAATTCGATATATATATTGTTCGGAGGTCAAAGCCTCTCTATGCAGCACATCTGCAATATTACCCTGATGAAATTTACATTGTGGAGGAAAGATTTACAAAAACAAAGTTCTGAGCATTTTTTTTTTTTTTTTAAAGAAAAGGAATATTCGATTTTCAAACTTTATTAATTTACTGGGTGGACAAGGGTACATATGATAACGTATATGCCATAAAGCAGGAACAGAATTAATTATTTACTATGCAGCTTGATTTTGCAATGTCGCTTGTCAAAAATAATTTGTCAATATATCCAGAATTGCACTGAATTGATTAGAGTATACTCATGTAAGGAGCAGTGAAAGGGTTAAAATATTTCAGAGCTATATGCAACAATTGTGGCTTCCTTCGAAATCCTTTTTTCTTCTGTTATCGGGCAATTCCGTGTGTTTTCACCCGCATAATATGCAGACCGCAAACACTGCAACAAAGGGTGAAATCCATGTGTACCAATCATGAAAACTACTTATGGCGGCTTCTAATGGCATTTTTCGGAACTTTGTGAAGCTTTGCCTCGGAATCTAAGTAGCAGGCATATTTTTAGATCTTGAAAACTGGAAAAAATATCTTATAGGCCAAATATAAGCTTAAACTATAAAACATCGATGCAAATTTGTACCATGTGTTATCTGAAGGTCGTCTTATCTGCGGAAATATACGGTATATAGACTACTAAAAAAGAGTTGCTTTAGTGGCCTTCAGCCTGAAGAATGGGTTAATGCAGCTCTCCATGCTACTCCGTCCTGTGCCTTCCTTTCGATCCCTGAATAAGAATGCCAGCCCACATCAATTTGAACCTGCTTATTTTATCCATATCTTGGCCTCACTCCACGATTCCCCATGCTTTTCCCACTTCCCTTCAGTACTAAATAAACGATTTGTTAAACTCCAAAATGTGTCATATCAGTTGATCCCACTTTAGTTGAGAAATTCCAGAAAGTTATTGTCTCCACAATTCTGTTCAGTTCCTCCTCATTAACTGCGCAATCTACCCATGTGATCTTCAGCAAGCCTCTTTATGGTGAATTGCTATCTATCCTCCATTATTGACATTGCAGTCGATTTTTCTTCAGAAATGGTTTTTGTCCCAGTGACATTCTGCATTTGATATAAATTTTGTATTCTGGCCATCTTAAGTTCATTTATTTCCCAACTAACAGAACTCATTCACCATCTTTATTGTTTCATTTCCTAATCTAACACTCTCAACATCACATGATTTAATTTCACTACATTTCATTACCATTGTTCGCTCTTTCATCTTATACCCCCTTTCAAGGCAGTATCCATTCCATTCAGTTGCTCTTCCAGTTCCTTTGCTGTCTCTGACAGAATGACAGTGTCATCAGCAAACGTAAACATATTTATTTCTTCTCCCTGAACTTCCCATTCAGAATTTGTCCTTGATTTCCTTCCAAGCTTGCTCAGTGTACAGATTGAATAACATTGGAGGAAAGGTTACCACCCAGTGTAACCTGTCACATTGACACCTTGTGTCTCGTCCTCATGTAGGCTCCGTGCCAGAACATTGTGATACAGGAAAAAATTGCAAGGCTTTGTGCACTGATGACTTTTAGCAATGACTGACAAGAGCGGATAGTTGTGGTCATTATTCTCTGGAACATGTGCGATAGCTGTTCCATGGCCTCATTGATAGAAGAAGGTCTTGCTGTCGTAATGACAGGAGGGGATACTTCCCTTGGCTCCTGTTGTGGCGGAGGCCACAGTAATGTAGGTGGTAGTAAAGGGAGAGAGTTGCTGCTGAAGTTGTGACTGTACAGCGAGCCACCTAAGGAAATTTTGAGGAGCTGTTAACAACAGTAGAGTAGTGGAGTAGATGATATTCCCTCAGAGCTACTGAAGTCCCTGGGAGAACGAGCCATGACAAACCTGTTTCACCTGGTGTGTAAGATGTATGAGACAGGCGAAGTACCCTCAGACTTTAAGAAAAATGTTATAATCCCCATTCTAAAGAAAGCAGGTGCAGACAGGTGTGAAAACTACAGAACCATCAGTTTAATATTAATAAGTCATGGTTGCAAAATATTAACACGAATTATATACAGAAGGATGGAAAAGCTGGTAAAAGCCGACCTCGGGGAAGATCAGTTTGGGTTCAGGAGAAATGTAGGAACACGGGAGGCAATACTCACTTTACGGCTTATCCTAGAAGATAGATTAAGAAAAGGCAAACCTACATTTCTAGCTTTTTTAGATTTGGAGAAGGCTTTTGACAATGTTGATTGGAATAAACTCTTTCAAGTTCTGAAGCAAGCAGGAGTAAAATATAGGAAGCGTAAGGTTATTTACAACTTGTACAAAAACCAGACAGCGGTTGTCAGAGTTGAAGGGATGCAATGGTTGGAAAGGGAGTAAGACAGGGTTGTAGTAACAAATGATGGTCGCAGTACAGAGGATATAAAATGCAGAATGGCAATGGGTAGAAAAGCATTCTTGAAAAAGAGATATTTGTTAACCTCGAATATTGATTTAAGCCTAAGGAAGTCCTTTCTGAAGGCATTTGTATGGAGTGTTGCCTTGTATGGAAGTGAGACATGGACGATAAACGGTGCAGACAGGAAGAGGATTGAGGCTTTTGAAATATGGTGCTACAGAAGAATGCTGAAGATTAGGTGGGTGGATCGCGTAACTAATGAGGAGGTACTGAACAGAATTGGGGAGAAAAGAAATTTCTGGCATACCTTGACTAAAAGAAGGGATAGATTGGTAGGACACATTCTTAGACATCAAGGAATTGTGAATTTAGCGTTGGAGGGAAGTGCGTGGGGAAAAAATAGCAGAGGAAGACCAAGAGATGGATACAGTAAGCAGATTCAGACAGATGTAGGTTGCCGTTCTTATGTGGAGATGAAGAGGCTTGGTCAGGATAGGGTATTGTGGAGAGCTGCATCAAACCAGTCTCCGGACTGAAGACCACAGCAACAACAGTAACAACAGCAACAACATAAAACAACAATCAGCAAGTATGAACTGGAAAAGACGCCCTCAAAATCAGTTTGGGTGCACTCCCAAGGTTATTGGGAGGCCAGCCATGGCAAGAGAGTGGAATGTGAAGCCGCCTTTTATTGAGTGCAGCCATGTGAACAATGTCATTATCAATGCCAGGCCAGAACATGTGGTGAAGTGCCAGGGATTTGGTGTGAGAGGCACCCCAATGCCCTCGATGAAGTTACCGAAGGAAAGGCCGGCGAAGAGCGAAGAGCGGCTGTAATGACAGCCCTGGGAGCTTAGCTTTATGTGGCCTGCAGCAAAGCACCGTTAAAGACAATGAGGTGGTACCACAGAGCAAAGTAATTGTGCAAGGGATCTGAAGCCTCACCCAACAATGGGTTTTTTGCATTGAAGAGCATGTTGATGAATCACCTTGTCAGAGCCCATCGAATAACAGCATCACAAACCATGGAATCAACATAAGAATCTTGTGGGCAACGGTAACTAACAGATATCTTTGACTTAGACCCTGCAGTTCTGTGACCCAAACGCAGTCGGTTTGATGGGGCTTTTAGTGACAGCAGTAAAATTCAACATGCACAGCAAATACATCCGTACATTTGTGAAAGTAAGTAGAAAAAACTGACACATCACATCAAAAGAAAGAGGCACCAGGTCCTGCAGAGGGGCCAGCTGGTTGAGCAATTGATAAACATGAGGAGAAAGCCAGGACAATTACAAAGCCTTACATATATTAGCACTCATGACACCAAACATGAGAATATATTGCTGAAGTCGCTCCTCAAGTGTCCCAGTCTTCAGCCGAGTCGTCATACTGAGAAAATGGGGCGGAAACATAGACAGTGTGGATTCACTAGTAGACATCATTGTGGAAACTGTCACGATAGCAGACAGAATTTATTTTTCTTTTTGTGTGCCTGGAAAATTGTGCAACTAGTTTTGTGACTGCTTCAAAAATTTCCTGACAAATGCGAATCAACATGCTATCCTTGATTAGAGTTCTCTACAGACACTAAATAATGTATGATGTGTTTGAAGGGAGATAATAGAACCATTGCTTATCACGTTGTATGCAGGACTGGCAGGACTCGCCCCGGGTGAGTTGCCTACTTGGTGCCCTTCAGTATATAAACAGCCAACCTGGGATAATTTGCAACAGGACATCTTATCGTTTTCTTGAAATCATCGAAATGGTTAATTATGTGATCTTATACTCATAACATTGCATTTTTCTTGTGAATTTGAATATGTAATAAAAAGACATAAAAATACAAAACGGAAATGAAATCCATGTAATTTGAAAGCGCTCTAAGGCGCCTTACTACAGAGCGAGCAGTTGCTCACTGTTGGAGGTTCGAATCCTCACTTGGGTATGGGTGTATGTTGTCCTTAGTGTAACTTAAGTAGTTTGTAAGTCTACGGACTGATGACCATAGCACTTTGGTCCACTAGGTTTACAGACATTTGAATTGTCGCCTGTGAAGTAATGTCATACATGCTGCTGCTGTTTATATTCTGTTATCTTACATTTGTGAAACTGTATGTGAAACTCAGTCTTAGGGTCCCTCCCAACACACTTACCATTAATTTCACTTTTGACAGTGATGGGTATACATTTAATATGTAAAGTTACATGGTGGTTCGTACAGAGTCTGTGTTCCACTATGGTCTCTTCATAATTGGCTGATTGAAGCAATTTGTGTATGTGAAGGCCATGCTCAACTTTAGATCCCTGTCAATTTGCTGGTTATGTCTTGCTCTCAAATTTGAGGAAGGTCAGTAAAACATTTGGTATTAGTTGATTGTAAGGCTAATCAAGAATGTGAGGTTACAAGAATTTTTTTAAGTGCAAAAAATGAATTTATTCTAATAAAAGTTAGGTGCATTATAGTTTAGTTCTTGCATTAGTTTTCAACATAATCACCATTTACCTCAATACATTTTGTCATCTTTGGGATGAGTTTTTTTATTTATTTTTTATTTTTATTTATTTATTTATTTTTATTTGTTTATATATTTTTATTCCAATGTCACAGACATCTCCCACCGCCTTTTGCAGCTAGTTCTTCACTTCGATTTTGCCTCATTGTTGTTGGAAAAATGTTTTCCAACTATTTGTTTAATCAATCTAGTGAATAATTGATAGTCCCTAGATGAGAGAACGGAGCCGTGAGAGGGGTGATATAAATCATTCCAACCAAAATAAACAAATCTTGTGTTGCATGAGCAGTGTGCAGACGTGCATTATCATGAATGAGACAGACATCCATTGTCAGCATCCTGCGACGTTTGTTTTGTATGGCTCTGAAAAGTTTCTTCATAGATACACCATATCTTGCAACATTTGTGTTTCACCTTTTTCCAGAGAAACAATGAGTATAACCCCTTTTCTGTCCCAAAACATTGACACGATGAGTTTCCTCTGCGTTTACTGAGGTTTGAATTTTTTGGCTCAAGTAGAATGAGTATGGTACCACTGCATTGACTGTAGTTTGCTCTCGAGTATGGTGATAAGCCCAAGTTACAGTTCCTGCCACTGTAGAGTCTCAAAATGGCCAAGAAATTAGGGAGCGGCACTGACTCTGTTAATGTTCTGTGCTTCGGTAACCATCTTGGGTGTCCATTGCTCACACAACTTGAGATAATTTAGTCGATCAGTTATGATTTCGTGAACAAATGCAGATTATCAGTTGTCAAATGGCAGTGAGGGAGATGATGTCCATCAATTTTCTGCACCCCATCGTCAGTCACAACAGAAGGCCTTCCGGTTCATCTTCATCATGAATTTCTCTTCCAGAACTGAAATTCCATACCCATTTCATTACGTGCTGCCTTGATATTACAACCTCTCCATAATCTGAAACAATTTTGCAATGAATCACAGTGGCTGTCATGCTCTTAGCATTTAGGTAGGGAATTACAGTGCACACTTCATACTTGGTGGAAGCAGGAATGAAAAATTGGGAATGCTTGTTCCTTCCACTGGCTTCCTGCTTCTCTGCAGTGGTAACAACTTCCCTCATGGAAATTCCATGCTAAAGTTACATATCTTGTAACCTTAGTTTCCAGATAACCCTTGTAAAACATAATGAATCGTTCTCAAATCCCTTAGTGTAATCAGAGTGATAAGTCAACAAAGGGAAATAAGCTACTTTTGTAAACTTTCAAATAGTGTACACAAGATTGCAGGTTGGTGATATGTTCTGCTGTGGAAATAAGATGTGGGTCGAATTGTACAATCCTGACTAATGTCAAGACTCACTTCTTAAACATTATCAAATATTTTATCATAGTTTCTAGAGCAGTGTGTGTGTGTGTGTGTGTGTGTGTGTGTGTGTGTGTGTGTTTTAACAATATTTACTTAACTATTTGCAATTTTTATTATCTGTAGGAATGTTGAAACAAGAAAAATGGCTGTATCTGGATTGCTTCTGTTTCTAAAACACATGGATGTTAAAAGCCTAGTCGCTCTGAGCCAAACAAGTTGCAGTCAAGGAGATACTGATTCTATGGGGCTTGGCTCTCTTTCTCAGGTTGGTTCTCTCCATTATTTTTTGTTCATCTGTTTGTCAACTCAGGATACGATAAGATTTTGTTGTTGTTACTCTACATCTACATGTACATGGGATACTCTGCAAATCACATTTAAGTGCCTGGCAGAGGGTTCATCAAGCTACCTTTATACTATTCATCTCCCATTCCACTCTCGAATAGCGCGCGGGAAGAAAGAACATCTGAATTTCTCTGTTCGAGCTCTGATTTCCTGTTTTTTATTCTGATGATCATTTCTACTTATGTAAGTGGGAGTCAACAATATATTTTCACATGATAAGGATCCCAAACTGGGCAGCAATACTCCAAAAAAGGTGGACAAGCTTAGTGTATGCAGTCTCTTTAGTAGTTCTGTTGCTTCTTTTAAGGGTTCTGCCAATAAAACGCAGTCTCTTGTTCGCCTTTCCCACAACATTATCTACGTGTTCTTTCCAGTTTAAGCCTGAAGTAATAGTAATTCCTAGATATCTTGTGGAGTTTACGGCCTTCAGTCAGTAACTGTCTAAATGATGCTAATTGTAATCCATAATTATTAATGTCATGTTTAAAATGTGTTGCTGTCCACTTTCATATTAAAATTATTGAAACAGAATTGACAGCTGTTAAACTTTATGAGAGCATTATAAGTGGGTTCCATGGTAAATAAAATAACTTCAGATCAAAAGAAGAATTTTGTTTTTCTTAAAGTGATTTGTCATGCAGAACGATTTTACAGGGCAGATATTTGTTTACCAAATTATTAATTGAAGATGCAAATTTGTAACAAAAAATTAACATTTTTGTTAATGTGAACACCTTAGGGAGCCTGAACAATCATTGATAACTTATATGGTGAATTGGAGGTTTCTGATGATGCTTTCTTTACTGATAAATTTCACCATCGCCAGTAGATGAAATAGAGGGGTTTAGTATATTATCGATAACTGGAATCTTCACTTTTATGTCAAGGTGAAGAAATGTGTTGAGGAGTTGAATCAGTGCCAGTGTGATGTGATATACTAGTTATTAATTTCTGAGCTCTAGAGCACTTGCAAGACTTTGGCTGTATAAAGCGTATTAGATGTTTCACAGTCCATTGTATTAATAGTTATGGTAGATTGCTCCAACCCACTTAACATGTGCTTCATACTATTAAATGTTTATGAATACACGTGGTTGAAGGGAATAGCTGCACTTAATGAAATCAGTACTGACAGCTTGACATACTCTGCCTAGTCAGCCTCAAGTAGAAGATGCCCTGTGTTTTGTGCATATATCCTATACATATTATAAATGCGAAAGTTTGTACGTTTGTTACCGCAACACGCAAAAATAGCAACATTGATTTAGATGAAATTTTGTATAGATATTGATTATGTACTGGATTAGGTAATAGGCTACTTTTTCAAACTGTGTATTACAAGTTATGTGAAATATACGAAAAGAAATACGTAACAGTTGTAAGAAGCTTCCGCCAACTGCAACACTAGTAGAAGTAGAATGCAGGCATTGTAACACCGGATGCAGTTAACATATGAAACATTCTGTGTTCTGTACCTTTATCCACATCACACATCCACATTGTTATCCTCATGTAGTTCCATTTTTTCTCAGATTCTTGATTTTCGTACATACAGCCTTTTTTTATTCAAGTCTTTGGTTTATGAATGCAGAAGTGCTATTACCTTAGGTTACAATCAACACTATACTCTGTAACAATTAATATATACTCACGAAAATATTTCTAAGACTTATGTGTATTCAGCTGTGATATTATCCAGGTTCCTAAATATTGTTTTCTCTTTGTTTTTCGAAGATATGTATTGGACTGTCACCTTCAGCTGTAGATTTTCGAACATTGTGATGTTATTGAAATTCTTTAAAATTGTTCTCTTTGGATTTCCATGAATAATAGTTTCTTTGCTGATTTTGATTGTTTATAGCATTCAAACATTTGCTTGTAGTACATTGACGTGACTTTGCTGGTTAGATTTCAGTGATTCATAGTTTCTCTGGTAATTTCGTTGGTTTGTAAGACTTGGTTGGTTTGTTTTCCTGTTATATTTATTGTTTCTTTCATTCTTTAGGCGTATTTATAGGATCAGGATAGTTTCTTTATTTGTTAGATTTGTTGTTTCTTTTGTAGTTTCGCTTTGCATTTGTACGATCTCAAACAGTTTGTTTCTCTGTTTATTTTGTTACTTTATTTGGCATTATTGTTTCTTTCCTGCATTTACTTCTTATTTGTGAGATCTCAATAGTTTAGCAGTTGGGTTCATTGTTTCTTTCATTGGTTTGATTAGCTTTTGTAGGATCTTGGCAGTTCTTTTCTCTGTTAGGTTAGCTGTTTATTTCATTCATTTACTTGGTATTTGTTTTCGATTACTGTATTGTTGTTATTTTAATTACTTATTGCATTTTGTTGTTTAGGTCAGATATTTTATCAGTTTCTCAGTTGAAGTATTACTGTTTAAGTTTCTAATGCCTGGCAAACGCGAGTCAAATCTATCACGGAGCTTCAACGCGCTCGAGCTATGAAGGTAGCTAGACAATCACCTGCAGTTGGTGAAAATCGAAGAATTGAGCAGGTGAAGCGGCAGGCAGTTGCTCGAGCGGCTGAAACCACTGCATAAGCTGATGCTCGGCATTAGCAGAACGCTGAACGCATTGCATCTCTTTGTGTTTCTGAGACAGCCGAAGAAGCAGTGACAAGTTCAATGTCTGCACTTATTTTCCATTAATACCTGGGGTTTCGTAAAAATTGTGCTTTCAAGTATGATCCAACTTTGAATTAAAGTAACCATAGACTCATCAAAATTTTGGTTGGAATGTGTTGCTCTGGGAGCAAGGTATCCATACCTATGGTAGAAGAGCTGTTGGATCCTTTAAAGCAATTATTTTCTGGAGACAATGATGAGTCACAACAGTTCCTAAACTGTATGAGGAAATATAATGCATGTTTTCACATGTCTTCCTGTGGGGCAGATAGAATTCTAGCCACGCCTGGGTTTTCACCAACCTTCACGTTGCAGGGACAAGTGCACCATAAAATTGAGTCCCTATTACCTCCATCAAATGGTGAAGTTAAATTTGTGCAAATTTACTTAATGGGGGATGACTAGAGAGTGATTGACAGACGATGTCAGATTATTCATAGAGTTGAACCTGCAACTAAACAGAAAATTTAGAAAGGTCTGCCTGATCACAACGTATTGGTGCACAAGTTTAAAACAGCTCTGGAGAACATGCCTGACAATAGCTGCAAGGTGGTGATTCATGCAGATCGAGTGCCAAGCGGGCAGCACACACAGCACTACAACGCACCGATCGTGGCCGAGGTTGCGGCTGTGGTCGCACGTGCTGACCATACTGCCCCAGCGATATTGTCCTGTGCAAGCAAGACGACTGTGTCACCAGGATCACGAACATGTACGGCTACTATGATGCTCTACAGTATCCCATTATGTTTTGGAAAGGGCAAGAAGGATATCATATCGGTATTCCTCAAATGAATCCTGCGACTGGGCAACAACAATGTTACATGTAAGGATTTCTGTGCCTTACACCTGATGGTCTGTGAACACGACTTCAACTTGCCGTTGCGGTGTAGGGTACTTTTGTCACAATTTTTGGTAGACATGTACGTGAAGATAGAGAGTGAGAGTCATAGGTTCATAGCGCTAAACCAAAGAAAGCTGTGTGCAGAGAATTATGTACATCTTCAAGATGCAATTGCGAATGACACCAATATAGATCCGAACAACTTAGGTCAGATGGTCATGCTCCTGTCATCATTTGTCAATAGTCTGAGGTATCTTCACGAATATACTCAGGACGCGTTTTCCTATGTCTGGAACTATGGTGGACCAGACTTATTTATCACCTTTATGTTGTAGTGTGATCATGTTCTTGTCTCCTTTAGACCCACCACATAATTTCTGTAGAATTCTTTAGGTGTACTTCCAAGAAAGTAGTTCATATACCACAGGACCAGCTACACTGTTCCTCCATACTTCATTGTACTCTTCTTGATTGTACAGTCAGACTTCTCCTCCTTACTAAAGTTACTATATAAAAGAGAGGGAACAGCTTCTTAATATGTAGGCATTAACTGTAGCCCACAAGGTTGGTTGAATGAAATACAATGGGATTTGCTTCCCACAAGTACAATTACACTTCATACATTCGTGTCTTAGTATGAACTTCTACAGCAATTCTAACAGTAATGACAAAAGGCAATCAACTTAACATAGAAATTATAACATAAAGATTCCACGATTCTTTCTCTTCTATGTACATCGTCCATGCAGCGCCTATGATTCAAATACAATCGCTGTCACTAACTACTGACAGGCTCACATCAATACCAAGGGGGACAGCACAGGCCAGTGATGAAATATATTTTAACAAATCTTTTAAGCTTATTGAGGATAAAGTTTTCTTGATGGTGGGGAAACGGCTGTCCGATTTCAACTTGCCCACCCCACAACGGTCAGGAGAGTTGTATTCTGATTTGCTCAGGAAACTCGGTTACAACACGACAGCCTTGGAGGTCCAAGTTGCCCAAACTGATCCCCTGCTATTACCAGAGCAAAGGCACGTTTTCAATACAATTTTGAGTTGCCTGGAGAGCAGAAAAGGGTCTCCTTTTCTTGGACGCACCAGGGGGCACTGGCAAGACAATTCCTGTTGAATTTGCTGCTGGCTCAGTTTCGCAAGGACAGGAATGTTCCACTAACTGTTGGGTCCTTTGGTATAGCCGCGACTTTGCTCAGCGGAGGAAGAACTGCCCACTTGGTATTCAAGCTCCCTTTGAACCTTGCAAGTGAGGAAACGCCCACTTACAGTATAAGCAAGACCAGTGGTCACGCCGCTCTGTTGCAGTAGTGAAAATTAATTGTGTGGGATGAATGCTCGATGTCACACAAGAATGTGATCGAGGCGCTCAACTGAAGCTTGCAAGACATCCGTGGTAAAGCAGTGTTGATGGGTGGAGTCATGGTCTTGCTTGCAGCCGAACTCCGACAGACGCTGCCGGTCACTGAGCAAGGCACTGCGGCAGACGAGATCAATGCGCGCTTCAAATTCTCACCATTGTGGGCACACATAGAAAGTTTACAGCTCAAAACTAATACGAGGGCCCAACTCGACAATGATCAAGACTCTGGGCCCTCAGCTCATTACCTCCTCGACATCGGTGAGGAACGCATCGCAATGGATGTGGAAGGCCTAATAAAATTTGAAAACCACTTCTGCACTCTTGTAAGCTCGGAAGATAACCTAATTAATGAGGTTTTTCCAAGCTTACATGACAACTTGAGCAATGAGGAATAGTTATGTGAAAGAGTTATCTTGGCACCTAAGAATGAATCGGTAAGAAATAGCAATAACAAAATTATAGCTCAAGTACCTGGATAGGTTCACACACTAAAATAGTGAGTGAGGTAAATATAGGAAAGGTTGGGGAAATGCCAGCCGACTATATTATAACCCCATACTGCTTCAACAAGCCTTTCAATATAACAATTGGAAATAGGGAGCAGTGGGAGAAAATAGTTCGACACCGTACGGGGGATATTGTCTGATTCACTGACGGGTCAAAATCAGACCAAGGTGTTGGGGCCAGGGTATATGGGATGCAGCCAAGACTGGAGGGCGTCATCTCTCTAGGAAAACTGGCCTCAGTATTCCAGGCCGAAATCACTGCCATCAGGGCATGTGTGGAGGAGAATTTGCGTAGGTGCTACAAAGATCGTAGCATCTATATCTATTCAGACAGCCAGGCAGCCCTGAGATCACTGGCAGCTCCTGCAACAAGGTCTAAAATTGTTGCAGAATGTCACAGGGTTTGGTGGAGCTAGGGGAAAGCAATAGAGTAAACCTATTGTGGGTCCCTGGCCACTCGGGGATCAGTGGCAATGAACATGCCAACAGATTAGCCAGGAAGGGGGCAGAGACTACATTTATTGGACCGGAACCTGTCCTGACAATCACCAAGGCAGTGATCAAATTGGAACTACGTAACTGGCTCAGAAGACAGCACGTAGAATATTGGACCAAAGTCTATCAACAAAAACATGGCAAGGTAATGATGCCAAAGCCATGTTTTAAAAGAAGCTCTGCAATCCTGGGTCTGAACAGGAGAGAGATTAGACTCATGGTTGGATTGCTGACAGGCCATGGGAATTTAAAAAAACACCTATGTACAATGGGAATAACAGAAGAGGACCCTAAATGTAGGATCTGTGATGACGGTGATGAAAATGCATCACATCTAATCTTTGAATGCATTGCATTGGAGAATAAAAGGCACAGAATATTTGGGACAACCAGACCCGAAGGAATTGTGTCTAATAAAGAACTGGTAAAGGGACTCCTTGCCACTGTTCAAGGGCATTGGTTGGCTTTACTAGATACACAGGGAGCGATACCGCACAATAAACTTAGTTTCGGTGCGGGCAGTGGCGGGTTGGTCCAAGACTGTTTTGGCTGCCCTGGAAAAATTAAATCAAATCAAATCAACCTGGATAGGTGACTAACTACATGTCAATCGACACAGTGATGACAACAGATGACACAACTCTATACCCTGTAGAGTTTCTAAACTCATTAGAGCAGTCAGGGGTGCCATCCCACAAGTTGGAGCTGAAGCTGAAGGTGGATGTGCCTGTTTTATTTATGCATAACTCGGATGCACCACGATTATGCAATGGCACCAGGTTACACATCAGGGACCTGAGAAGGCATACCGTGTAGGCCACCATCATCACCAGTGGAGCCAAAGGAGAGATCTTATTAATACCACGAATTCCCATCATCCCAACAAACTTGCCATTCCAGTTGAAACGCTTACAGTTCCCATTGAAATTGGCCTTCTCGATCACAAGGACAAACAGTAAAAGTGGCAGGTATTCATCTGGCCACCCATTGTTTCTTGCACGGACAGCTCTACATTGGCTGCTCGCGTGTATCGAGAGCTAGAAATCTCTATGTGTACTCAGAGAGCAAGAAGTCTCAAAACATCGTTTACAGGGATGTATTGCAATAGAGTTTTGGCTCTCTTACATTGCAAGGCAATTATATGTTCCATGCAAACAATGTCACAAACAGTGATGCAGTTATTTACGCCATTTCCTGGCACTTTAATATCTGACTATTCAACAACGGGTAACACCACGGGGTGCAGCTAGTGTACTTATAAATAAAACAACTGGTAGTTAATGATAAGTTGATGGTTTGTCTTTAGTTGTTGTCACTGGCAGGAGATATACATTACCCTCACATTAGACTGTAGTGGGGAGAGGAGGGGAAAGGGAAGGCATCTTATGTCCCAGCAGTTCTTGGTTATTTATTGATCAGTATCAATAACTGGAGCTGGTGATAGGCATCAAGTTCAACAAACTTGTTTTCACAATGCATTTTTTTTCTTCGAAAGATTCTGCTCACTGTAATTGTTTCAGAGAAAAGTAAATTCATTTTTCTTTTTTCAGGTAGATGTACATCAGGAACTAGGCAGTTTGGGCAGTGAAGCCACGTGTATAGAACTGCTCAATATCTTAAGAAGGTGCTTCATGCAACAGTCTTCTGTCAGGCTTTGTCTTTATCAAGGTAAAACTTTTGAGATTATCAGTAGAAATTGTTGCATACTTTTGGGGTGATAAAGACTCTCACATAAAGGGCTGCCACATACAACTGTGGTAAAACATAGCATCCTCAGGAATTGTTATGAAACTTGCTGTGAGTTACTGAAGAAAGAGGTTGTATGATGTTAATAGTAAATGAGAAGACTTTAGGGAATATCACTGTCTCTACAAGGGACTTTGTATTGTGAAGACGTATTATTCACTTATTTTCACATGTCTTGCAATTAATTTAAAAACCTTACACAAGTTCATTGAACTACATAGTGAGTCAGTCGTGTACATTAATTATCTAGCCAAAAGAGGGAAATAGTAAGATCTCAAATATTGTATTTGTGGTTTCTGGTGGCTGATACTGTATTATGACTTACAGACCCAGACTCTGCACAGGATTAATTATAGTATAGAATTTTTGTCTCTATGTTCGTTCAAGCATGTTATTGTACCAGCTGAACAATATTCATACAGCATACTGACCAAGTATGCATTTATTTATAAATCTATAGAATGAATTAATACCTATTTTATTTGATTTGCACCCATTTTCTATTATCTTATGCCTTTTATAATAATTTTTGTATGGTGTATGGCATGTATCATTCATAAATATGTTTACAGGCCCAAAATGAGTTAATTTTTAAATTTCCTTTGGTATTTCTCACACTTCCCTACCATGGTGTCTGCCAAAAACCATAAACTGGCAGCTACATGCTGCAGGAAATATATCTAGAGCAGACACTTGCCTTCTCTTTGACTGGGACAATGTTACAGCATAGGGACCTCAATGGGATGTTGGTTCCTCCATGATGACTGTCTGTGCTCTGTTTGAGCGAGTCTGTACTTACTTGTCCAGTAGTGACTGTTACTTTATGGATACATATTTATATGTATTTCATAAATTTAATCATTATTACTAGGGTACACATTTATTATTTTTTAGTTTATTATATTTCAGATTTTCAACTGTCTTTGACTGGGACATTCATATTGCATTCTAATGCAATATATTTAAGGTGTTCACATTTTTTTTTTCTCAATTTAGTGCCCTCCAGGACATCAGATTGGGGGACTTTTTATATCTGGATTGATTCCCATTGAGAAGTTCCATCAAAAGCTTCATTGTATGCCATTTTGCTTTACCCAGGGTGCACCACGTGTAGGCGGCATATGTTACACCCTTATGGGTACCATTATGTACAGATATTCACGGGAATGAAATGACAGACATTTTAACCAAAAAAGGAACCAAGATCTCTCAAACATGTTACCCAAAATTATCATACATCTCTATTAAAAGAATTATTAACAATAGTTTCAAGATGTTTTATAACCACTTACCAACACAAGGACAAGGAAAAACATGGCTTCTACTGTTAGAAGAGAACAACACACTTCCTAAACACCCATGAAGGGAAACGGTGGCAGCATTTCAAAGAATTACTGGCCACAACTGCTTTGCAAAACACCTGTACAGGATTGGAATCTTCTCCTTACCAAAGTGTGTTATATGTGAAAGAGAAAACACCATTTTGAATTGGGAGCTTCTAAGAACCTATGAGAGACTGCAATATTGTAACGGGATGTCAGATGGTCAATGGTATTGGGAAGTTAGTTTGTGTGTGTGTGTGTGTGTGTGTGTGTGTGTGTTCATTTATTTATTTGTGATGCTGTTACACCTGTGCTCCTTCGCCTGGTGAGTAATCTTCATCTATTTTTTATATTTAATTTTTCCTGCTAGGAATTTTTCGTCTTAATATTCGTATCATATAAAAGAACATATTAACTTCAACAAGGAATAAATAACGTCTCTGTTTAGTAGACCAGGTAAACTTCAGCTCACTACAGGAAGTGAAACCCATCCATTATTTATCTGAAAAAAATCGGAAAGAAATATCTTACTGCCAATATTTCCTAAATAAATATATTTGACATTCTTATGTCGTGTCATAGGTTTGCAGTGCAACTCGTTACACTACATGCTGTACCACCAATAGTAGCACAAAGAAGAAAAAGGATGGAAAACTAGCACAAGCTTTCAGAATAGTGTTCCTTCCTCAGGTAGGAGAGAAGGGAAGAAAAAAGGAATAGAAAACTGAAGGGAAAGATTATTCATGACTTTCTTCTTCTTCTTTTTGCCCCTATCCGATGAATGAACCGCTCCAAAAACTAGTGCTATTTTTTCATTCTTTTTTCTTTGTATGACTATTGACATTACAGCATTAAGGTAAGTACTGGCCAGCCAATCTATCTGTTTTGAAGAATAATTTATCATTTCTGTGGCAAATTTCCATCAGTAATTGAGTACTATACTCAATTACAGGCCACTACCTTCTTTGAGGGTGTTTTGCAATATTTTAATTCCAGTAATTTCTTTTATTATACTATTCCCAATATAGCTCATCCTCTAAATGACAGACAAGTCATTAAACAATGGAAAACCGAGGTCGCAGTCTGCAGAAAGCCGAACGTACTGTTTGCTACAGTCAGCTGCCAGTTGCCTAAAGAAGTAGTAGCAATGGAGAGACTGGCATGTTACAAGGGACACCTCAGGTATAACTTGTTTCTAAATGGACTCTACTTTCTCACATATACTGGATGCGGTGGAGCTGCCATGCAGGAAATTAGTTATGCACAGGTTATACTGTACTTGGGACTGAGAGTTGGCTGAATCCTGATGTAGGAAGCTCTGAAATATTTAGTAAGATGTGAAATGATATTGGAAGAATACATCAAGCACAGTTTGAGGGAGTGTGTTCATTGCAGTCAACAAAGTATTGTTTTCACTGAAGTCAAAGTAGAGAGTGACTGAAGTTATCTGGAGTCTTATATCAGATCTAGTAGGGGGTGGAGTGTTATCACTATCCATTTGGATCTACCATCACAGTTTTAGACTCATTGAAAGAATGTTTTGGTTCTGTGATTCTTAAAGTTTTCCTGGCGTATGGAGTACTTGATAAAGTTTCGGGATTGCAGCTGTACATCATCAATCTCCTATCATGGTATTTCAGCTGACAAACATTCAGCCATCTTCAGGCGAGTGTCAGTCACTGGATATTGCTAGTTTTTTCTGAATGCCTTTATAGCGAAAGTTGGTGCAGAGTCGCGTGTGCAAAAGTGACCATTACATGAGTGCCCTTTGTCGAATTTCTTGACTACATATACAGATCTAAATGTGGCACCTAGACCCATTTGCCTTCTGTTGGAATGGGCACTAAAACTCAGGTGTGGAGTCAAAAAAATTTAACTGGCGCTAGACATGTTGTTATGAATGAAATGTTTTCTCTCCAAAGATATCAAAAGAGGTCTCTGAGGCCCAAGCCTTGTCCAGTTGAAAAGCACTGTCACGATTTATAAGATCTTGTGCTGAGTATATTTCCACAGATTCTTTAATCAGTGAATTCCAAAAGGATCTCACCATGGCCAAGATTTTTTTGGCAGAATAATCCATAGAATGTCCTGTTGGAAATACAATGCTCTGCTATGGATGGCTGGCTAGCTGGCTGGCTGTTACTGGACTGGACTGTGAAATACTGGTGTGACAACCATGTTACACACACCTTCCATTAACTTTGCACATTGTCTGACCAATGCAGGCCTTGCTACACTCGTAGGTTTCTCTGTAGATTCCAGCCTTCCGCATTCCTAAATCGTCCTGTTGATATTTTGGGACAACGTAGGTGTAACACTCCCATAGATATTTAATGATGCACATTGTTAGTCCAATGTAATAACTGACCAAAGTGGCTCATTGGCCAGCACAGTGGAGTTACATTTGGGAGGAACATCCTGATTCAGGATTCACATGATTTTCTTAAATTGTTGGAAGCATATACAGGATGGTTTCTGAGGAAAGGGTATGGCCGATTTCCTCTATCATCCTTCTGCATTCTGATCTTGTGCTCTGTCTCCAGTGATTGTACTATTGTCACAACGTTAAATTCTAATCTTCATTTCTTCCTACCACCCATCAAACGCAACAGAAGCCACACTCACTTGGAATATAAGGCAGGATTTCTGAGTATTGTCTTTAACAGGATTTATGAGCACTTTTATTGGTGACTTGAAGGCTGGTTTATTTTTAGTTCTTCTTAGGAGCTGCCTGATTTTTCCTGTCACTGAACTGAAAAATGGCAAAAATGCAGCCTAGTTCTATGTTCGTTAATGGTGTTTCGCTTGTGCACCTGCAAACTGTACCAGCAGTTGTAACCATTTGTATGGTGGACTTTCCAAAGCTGGCCAAGGTATTGAGGCACATTCTTGGTGTCTTGAGAGACATATTTTGCACAGCTCACTTGGGTCTTAAGATTTTCACTTCTGTGCTGGATAATAGAGGTTGTGCAGAAAGTCAATGCTAAGACTGTTATTAAGGACATCAAGAACAGAAAGCTACCTCTTATCACGATCTCAGTGTCATGTATTTTATTGTGCTCCAAAAAAATTGGTGAATTATTATTATTTTGTGTTCACCAGGCCAGGTAAGAAAATGATATTAGTGGCTTTCCTGGAGCAAAGTCCAAGATGGATCTCCTCAAATTTTTTAATGAAAAGATTTGCTACAAATAGAATTAGTTGGGTATATTTAAAAGGAAATGTGACAACAGGTGTTTGTGGCTTTCTAAATTTGTATATCTTTTGCCTCTTTCTGGAGTATGCCTATGCACTCTAGTGTCCAAAATTAAAGAAATAAACTGTTATTTTCATATTCTGTGTCAAATTTACAATATAATCATATGAACTGTCAACAGATGTCTGTACTGTTGTGTTCAACATGGAAGACAGCATTCAGATCAGTGTTCAAAACTGCCAATGGTGACATGAAGACTCCTATGAAAGGGGCCAGTGTTTGCTGGGTAGTACCACATCCATAATCATGTAAACATTCAGTTGGTATTGTATGGCACAGTGAATACATCTACCAAATGCTCTTCAGTGGAATGAATAGGAAAATGGAAGCAGGACAGTCTCAAATCAATTTGGCCTGATTGTTTAATGTGAATCATTCTGGTGTTTCTTGAATATGGTGACTGCACTGAAAACCAGCACAGGACATCAGAGAGGACAGCCATTTTACTGCAAGGGCACCGTAGTACTCCATGGCAACTTGCATCTTGACCTCACAGCATCCACAGGAAGAATTTTATTGAGGCAAACTGTGTACAGAATGCTTTAAAAAAGTGGGCTTTGTTGTTGGAGATTGCTTTATGCGTACCACAGTTGTGTCTTTGTAGAAGGGAACTTCTTGAGTGTAGTCGTCAACATGGAAGCTGGATGGCTGGACAGGTGATCAATGAGTTGTGATTTTGTCTGGAGGGTGATTCTCTGCAGATTCGGTTCTGGAGGGAACTTGGATCATCATTTCGGGTCTCAAATGTGGAAAAAGACCAGCATTGGGGATGATCCATAATGGAGTGGGATTACAGGGTGTGTAAATTATGTAATGAGACTGATTATGTTGTTACTGTTATTTCACATTCACTTAAATGTTCACAATGTCCCCTCAGAGTAACTGCCTTCGGAAGCAACACTGTGCTGGAGTCATTTCTTCCACTCCTCATAGTAGTGGTGGAATGCTGGTAAAAGAATTGCCTTCAACTGATCCGTTACAGCAGGGGTGGCCAACCTTTACAGCCGGCGGGCCAAATCTTTGACAGTGGATTACCCCGCGGGCCGCATTATCGATTTTTCTATTGTGAAGCAAAAAAGCAAGAAATATTAATTTATTAAAAAAAGTGATTAAAGAACATTTATTGTACAAATTATTATAAAAATTTTTACTATATACAGTTTAATGGGATGTCTGGCTTTCCACTGAAATAAATGACTCACTGTTGAAGTCAAGTTAAGTTGTTGCTACATGCAAAGAGTTTTCCAGATGCACAGCAATCCGTATTGTCATATTTGATTTTATGTAATTCATCCAGCTAAAAAGCTGTTTAGACAGATGTACGTGTTTCCAAATAATGAAATTATTTTTATAGCATGTTTGTATAGACTGCATATTTCTCGTCTAAACGTTTTATAGAACGCTTCCAAACCAACCTGATGAGATTTCTCTTTTAATTGTACGTCGCATTGCATTTCACACCATAGTATTTGTAGATGCCCCGGTAGTGAACTCGTGTCTACAGACAGTGGCATAGCAAATACGAAAAGAAATAGCAGATGATGTTTCTTAAATGTTGAAATCGGGTTCCGAATTCGTATTTGAAGTCTGACATTAAAGAAGCATATTTAATCGCTACTTCTGTATGATGTCAGATTGCGTTGATAGTGTAGGAAAATGTATGAAGTGTGTTGCTCCCAAAGTCCAAGTTTCATTTTGAATGCAAAAATACCATCAAGTATGACTTGAATCACCTCATCTTTTCCTTGGAGTCGTGCATTAATAACATTTAGGTAGCTAGTTAGACCAATCAAGAACGCAAAGTCAAAAAGCCATTCCTTATCATCAAACTCCGGAAGTCTCTTTGACTTGCTTTCAAAGAATGGTTGTACTTTATGGTTAAAACACTCGTTTCAACATTTTCCACGGGCTAGGCATCTTATCTCTGTATAATACAAAATGGTACCGTGTTCTGAATCCAAAGGTTTCAAAAATTCTTGGAACTGTACACTCATTCAAAGCTAGTGAATAAACCCCTCAACTTTATTAACTTAGTGTTTTGACAACTACCTTCATGGCATGCTCCATTTTGAGGCTCTTGGCATATAAATTCTCTTTATGGATAACGCAATGAGATTTTAACAGTGATGTACTACCAACTTTGCAGATCTCGTTTTCAGTTAACTGAACTAAACATTCACTTATTGCAGCCATTGCTGGAGCCTCATCTGTTGTTAGCACCGGTAAGATGTCAAACTTTAATGAAAACGGACTGAATGACGATGTAAATCTTGTGACTTAAGTGGTTACAATGCCACTAATTCTTCTGTTATATTAACATGGGCATGAAAATCACTGACATAAATCGCGACTTCGTTGTCCGGAATATCTGTACACTCGTCCAAGGAAAGTGAATAAAACAACTCAGAAGCACGATTTTTTAAAATTATATTCAATTTTCCTTCCAATGTTGACACAGGTCTAGTAATAGTTTGAAGAGACAGGCGAAGGTGTGAAAGCTTTTTTTTTAACTTTTCGCCGTCTGAATATGGGTTTGATTTTTTTTTTTTTTTTTTTTTTTTTTTTTTTTTTTTTTTGCCAGTATCAGAGCTACTGCATAACCCACTTTCACGTAGCATGTTGTCGCTGAATTCGCCATTGTAAATAATTTCTGTTGAATACAAAGTTTCCTTTTTAAGTCGTTAAATTGACTTGTCACTTGTACTTGTCAAACATAATTGCATTTTTAGTCTCGTTATGTCGTTTGATGTTATATTCTTTTGGAACAGAGATTCCTTGCATATTAGATATATCGGTTTTATTTTATATTACACACACACACACACACACACACACACACACAAAACGGTTACTGTCCACCTGCCTTGAAAATTCTCAACTCCTCTGTAACTTTCCTCTTCTTACGTCCTTCTTCTTTGCTAGTTAACGCCATACCAAGTTTATGTCTTCAGTTGAAACGGACATTTTCGTCCATAAGTCAGACTGACAACTGAAGTATTGTTATTTTTTAATATATATGCTGTATGTGAAGTTCAGAATGAAATATCAGTTACGTAAAGTAGTTCCATGCATATCTCAAAAACTCCCTACAAAATCTACTTTACAGTTCTGCGAAACAGTTTAACACCGCGAAACACTAGAGGCGTGTCCTACGTGTTCACTGGTTCACTGTAGCCCTCGAAAAAGAAAGCTGATCATGTAAAAAAAAGTATTGCGTCTTTGGAATAATGATTCTTCATTTCATTCTGCTAGCACATCATTTTATCTGCAATGTGCACATGCGCAAACCTTCCTTGAAGGCAACATACATGCCTCGCGGTTGTTTTGGTCGCATTGAAGATTTATGAAAAACAAGGCATACTTGGTCGAATTTCAGCAGCATTTCTGAGTGTGTAAGCCAACAGAGCGATTTTCTTACAATTAGTTATTTAGTGTGGTTTAGTATTCATGACTTGTGAGGTAACAGTGATTTTGTTACAATCGCTTAACAGCGCATTTAGTTATGTAGTGTGGTTTCAAAATTCAAATGCTTTTAAATCTAAAGGACTTAACTAAGTTGGTCATCAGTCTCTAGGCTTACAAACTAAACCAACATAAAGTAACTTATGCTAAGGATAACACAAACACCCATGCCTGAAGAACTCAAATCCCCGACGGGGAGCAACCGCACGCTCCACAGCAAGATGCCTTATAACGATCGGCCACTCCACCGTGGCACTTTAGGATCCATGATGACAAGGATTTCAATACTCAATATTTTTATACCGGTGGGAGGAGATAACATGTTTTCAACCTAAATGGCGGTACCACAGAGTTATACTTCTCGCCAAACTATCAGTGTATTATACGTACTTGGGAAACTTCATAGTCCTTTCTAACGAGAATTTTTGATACTAGTATTCAACCGCTTTAGGAAATTTGTATTTCAGTTCTGAACGTCATGTATCGTAAATATAAAAATTGCTGATGCTTCATTTAACCCGGAAGCCTTACTTTAAAATTTTGACATCTTTTGTTATGATTCTTACTGAAAAGTATTCTACATTTCAGGTCTATAACATTATTAGTTGCTGTAAATAACTCAGAAAAACAGGGTCATATCTGTACATTTGTAATATGCAATCCTTAAACGTCATCAGTGAAACCACATTATTATAATTAGTTTTGTACTACTGAAATTAAAAGATGGTACTGAGGCAGAAACCATGTCTAATGTCGACTGGTGTACCTACCCTCCATAACTGAATACATAAAATATATGCAAGCCTAGTAAAAACAAAAGATAAGCATCTTAGATCAATTGTAAAAAGATAAAACCTGGTTTTACTTGAAAGATTACTCTGGTTAAAGTCACAAGCGCTAACTAATCGTGCCCTTATTACCATTCACTCACTTTGACTGGAGACGATTCAAAAATTTATTTCCGAACATTCAACGCTAACGCTGTCGCTGAAGCAATTATGGTTCAAAGAATGCAACATCAATCTGAAGGGTTCTCTGTCACTCGGTCCAGCGAATTATTGTCTTCTGTTAGATAGAAGAGGAAGTGTAGACACCGCTCTGTATTCGGCGTGCTACAAGCCAGAGCTGATTTGGCAACTATAAAGGTGCACGCTACGTGACTCCAGCCTGCGGCCGCCACAACGGAACGCTGTGGTTGCCTAAACCCAAGTGCCTTCTTCCCTCTTCTCCTCACCCGCCCGCTTGCCAGGAGGCTAGGCAGGTAGCAAAGCTGCCCTTCTTTACGGCGGTCCTCTCGCCGCACTCACACGACAATACGTACGCATCTCCGGCACCGCCGCCCTCAACTGACTTCCGCAAGCGTGGAACTGGTCGCCACAGAATCCACAAGGGCCGGCCAGTGGCGGGGCGTCTGATGCTCCATAAGTGTCCCCTTACTTCTCACACCGTCCATCGCCTCTGCCACATTCCACGCAACATACTGTAGTGTTTTACAAACAGGAATTTACACGAAAATTTTAATGATAGTTGAATCAATGAAATATATATCTACTGTAATTGGATATGATACTAAAGACGTTTGATGGTATGCTATTTAGCAGTTTTACATGAAATAAAAGTCTAAATTTTTCTTTTATATGAAACAGCTTTGCGGGCCAAAAGTTATTGGCTCGCGGGCCGCGGGTTGCCCACCCCTGCGTTGCAGCCTTCTGAATTTTGTCCAAAGTCCCACAAGACTGTCCCTTGAGGTGTCCCTACAACCTTGGGTAAAGGAAGAAGTCACAAGGACGTCAGCATCGGAAGAATAAAGAGACTGTGGAACAACAGGAATGTTTGTCCTGGCCAAGAAATGGTTCACCGAAATTGCTGTGTGATAAGGTGCATTGTTATGATGCAACACCCAGTTATTTTTGATGTTTGGTTGCACTTGCAGGACCCTTTTGCAAAGTCATTCAAAAACTTTTTGTTGAACATGGTGATTAATTATCTGTCTGGAAGTCACAAACTCTTTGTGCCCAATGCCTTGGCTGTTGAAAAAGCAAACCATAATGAATTTGATCTTGGACTTTCTCATTTGTGTGTGTGTGTGTGTGTGTGTGTGTGTGTGTGTGTTTTTTTTGCCTTGGCGATGTGACAGTGTGCCATTCTATGCTCCAGCACTTGGGTTCCTGGTCATACTGAAACGTCCATGTCTCATGACATGTTCTAGGAAATGGGGATACTGTTAAATCACATCCAAAAAGTCAGTGCATCTTGTCATCCTGATGTAGTATTGGTCCTAGGAAAGGGGTTTTGGAACAATTTTGGCACAGACCTTTCGCATCCCCAATTAATTGGGTAATGGCTGATGAACGGTTGTCCCGATCATTCTGTCAGGCGATTATCCAAATGCACAAGATCCTGGACTTCAATGATATTTTATACAGTTTTGTAGCTTCAGACCGTCCGCTGTGAGGTAAATTGTCAATTTACTCCTGCTCTTCTGAAAACGTCGTAAATCACCAAAACATCTTCACCCCTAACAAAACACTGTCTCCAGAGTGTAAACGAAGGCTTTTGCGGCCATTGTCATTGTTTATAAAACTCTTCTGGGTGTTGGACCGCATCGTCCAACACCCAGAAGAGTTTTATAAACACTGTATCCAGAGGTTTGCTGCAGCTTTGCAAATGTTTCCATTGCACCTGTGTCCAAGTCTGAATCAAAACAAGATGGCACACCCTTGCTATAACTTGTTCTCATTCTTTGCAGAAGACACACAAAAGCCCTGATTCACAAAACAATGCACTACAGACAACCTACATACCTCACTGACTTCTAACTCATACTGAAAATGCATCACACCTCCATCCTCCTCTGCTCCATGGCCTGCTGTCTCCGTGTTGCCCCATTGAACGCTGCATGCTCACTCTCATTACTTAATTTACACACCACGTATGTTACCCACTTGAACGCCTATTCATGAAATTAATGCTGAATCGGCAAGGTTTAATCACAATTAATCACAAGATCTTGTTCCCTCATGTGCAATTCTACGAGTTGCTGTAGGCCCAGAGTTCTTATTTAAGGGCGACAATGCTCAACCTCATAGTAGAGCTTGGGTGGATGCTGTTTCCTTAGAAACAGAAGATATGGCACATATGGTTAGCTTACTCACCCTCCCAATTTTACTCCCATAGAGTATTTCTGGGATACACTAGACAGACTGGTTGCATTATGCCAGCATCCACCTACCACTCTACGAGACTTGTGAGCAGCTGTGCAGGAAGAATAAGCATTGTTGCCTCAACATGAAATTGATGTCAACATTGGCACCATGCTCCGTTGTTGTCAGGCCCATATTGTTACCAGATGTTGTCACACCTCTTACAGAGTATATGAATCAGCTGTCGGAATGTTTGTACAAATGTGTTAAGTTGGTAAAAAAGAAGACTATTGTCTGTTGTTATGCATGTTTCTGTTGTATTATTCTGTATTCTTTACATTGTTTTCTACTGTATTATCAACTGTTTATACTGTTTTGTGACAAAATAAAGGCAACCTTGCAAAATTTCTGTTTGTTGCTTCATTTCTTGATACCAGTGTTAAATGTGTGCCAGATAAAAAAAAGTATTGAGTGTGTGTTTAAATAATGATTACACGTTTTTGGTTGCATGAAGAGCAGTTACGAAATTACTGTGCAACAATTAATTACTGTTATACTGCACATTTCATATTGCGTATTACCTACCTTATGTTAAGAGTTTAATAAATAACTTTCACAAGATAGCAATAGTTGTTAGTTATTCATGATTTAATGTGATAATTAACATATCCTAACAGTGAAATAGTGTTATAAAAAAAGCTGTACAGTTCAAGTTTACTTGAAAGACTCTAGTAAGAAACTATATAGTGACTAGTAAACTCAGTTATTAAGAGGGTCCTTGAGGAGGAGGAGTAGAGGAGGAGGAGGAGGAGGAGGAGGAAGTAGTAGGGAAAACATCTTAAGATACTTTGAAACAGTTTACATTAATCAAGGAGCATAGAGAAAAAAATGAGGAATATGTTTCTTTTATAATAAAGTGTCAGTGGCTTGTGTAACTTGATTCTTGCAGTTTAGGGTAACAGTTCTGAATGTGTGTGTGTTTTTTTTTTTTTTTTTTTTTTTTTTTTTTTTTCATACATCCACCACCAGCAGCTCAAAGTTATCTATGTATATTGCTCAAGTGGGCCATATTGCTATGGTCTAATCCTCCCTCAGTCTATATCTGATTAAGTCCGTAGGAGTTTTTAGTGTTTGTCTAGTCTGCTATGTTACATATATCTACGAAATTCTGTAACTTATTACTTCAACTATAAACATGCACAACAGTTTGACAGTGTTTTAAAGGTGCTGTAATTCATGTTTTAATTTCTTAAATATTGTTTCTATTTTGTCTTTCAGGTCTTTGTGATGCTGTCTGCAAGAATCCAGTCCTGTTTCCACATGCACTTGAATTGCTATCAGAACATTTTAGCCAGTATTATGAGAAGTCTGAAAATACGCTTCCTCCAGTTAATTTCTCAAAAATAATTGAGGTGAAAGGAGCATCAGTTATACTGAAGGTGGGCAGTATTTATTTTTCAATATTTTATGTACCGTTAATCAAACTTAAAGTCTTCATTGTTACCACAGTGTTCAACCTTCCTCAGTAGATTGATTGTTGCCAACTTTCATTTTATTGTTCAGGAGGGTTAAAATTGATGAAAGTAAAACTATCACCAATCCATTAACAGTACAGTGCAATCATTAATCTAAAACTAAATAATGAAATGGCTCTTCTGTTACTATGATCTTCAGAGTTTTAGTACTGCTTAAAATGTATTTTGAGAACAGGCATTAGTATAAAACCTGAAAGGAATAGAAAAAATTCAAAAGGAAGTGACCATCATAAAAGGTCAGGAACGACTTGAGTCTACAACAAGTGGCTGACAGTGAAAGACATTGACAGAGTCGCCAAAACCCACACATATGTGCCTTCAGCATTCAGTCAACCAATTTGAAAATGTGCTAACTCCATGAAATGTGTAACTGGAATACAAAATTACAATTTAACAACAGAGGCTGTTTTCTATCTCAATTGAGGACATTTAATGTACTTTAATTTTTTACTTTTTTGGGTTATACAAGAAAAATTTAAAAAAAGGACTGAACATACAGGAAGGCGGAGCCAAGTCAATGGAACCAAGATAAGAGTACATTTGGAGACCAATGAAAGAAATTTTAGCTCTTGTGTCTTACTGGAATTTGTTTTCCTGGGTTATGATGGTAAGGGTGATAAACAATTAGTAGCCAAAAAATCCTCCTGAGAAATAAATGCCTTAAGTTTGTCAACTGTCCCTTGGAGGAACTGCAGCCAACTGCTCTGGTGGTTTTGGACAAATGGTTCAGAAACATGCACCTTTCCTGCAGTGAGTGTTGTGCACCCAATGTTGTAGTTTGTCCAGGGTGTGATCTAAAGCAGCCAGGACATGATGGGCTATCCTGATATTTTTGCCTATAGAAAGTCCATTGACACCAAGGTATATAGAAAAAGCAGATAGGCTATTCCAGCTCCTGGCAAGCAGAAAACTCCCAGATGCCTTTGCACGCCTTGATGTCAGAGGTTCCAATCATTATGATTTAATCGTAAGTGTTACGAAAATTGTTTACAATTACGAGTTTATGATTGGAGTGGTTCGAATTCTGATTTTCAGGTTCAAATAAATTGGTGTCATATGTTTTCCGTTGGTGAAACTAGGTTCCTTTCGAGATCGTTCGTGTGACATCATTGACAAAAATGAACTGGTTGTGAACAACACCTTCTAGCATTTCCTTGTGGAAATCACCAGTAATGAGAGTAACTTCTACAAACTCGAATACTGTGTAATACGGCATCTGGCATGAATCCACAAAGGCAGAGGATTGAAGGACTAGAAGAAGAATTCAGTAATTTTCTAGTTTTATTGTTTACAAGATGTACTTCACAAACGAAAATGTATTGCATGATTTAACATTTCCCAAGTGGAGAATTCCTTGGTCAAAACACATTTTCTAGTATTGTCCATAGTGATTAACAACTCTGTTGGTGCCCTAAAGTAATGCAGTCCCTGAAACAGTTTTCAGCATTGTGCTTAAAAATAAAACAGAATTATGACAAACTCTTAGCTCTTCAACATTGAATTATTCACTAGTGGAAAAAACAAAAATAATTTTTCAAAAAACACATTCCATCGGTTAAAATTTACCAGGAAGCAGTTGATTGATGCTAAGAAAGTGAGCAGGTTGTACTGTTCATGTTTTATGAGCTCCACTGTCACTTCAGGTTATCTCTCTCCCAGTGCTGGATCATTCACGAATGTTTCAGAAAATAGGGAGAATGATTTCTCTAGGTCTAGTAACACGCTGGAAGAAGAGGATTGGGTGGAGACATCAAAATTTGACAATAAACCTGCTATTTTGAATGACTACATTCTTCTAGATATGTCTTTATCTATAAATGTGAATGTCTGTTCGGTGTACGTTTATCACGTCTGAACCACAAGACATAAAGAGCTAAAAATTTGTACAGTTACTAATGTCTACCCGAGGAAGGCTTTAGGTTTTATGGCGATCGGACAGAGATATATATATATATATATATATATATATATATATATATATATATATATATATATATATACACGTAAAAAATAGATGATGTGACTTACCAGGCGAAAGGGCACAGGCAGTAATAGCAACAAATAAACACACAGACACAAACACACACACAAAAATGCTAGCTTTCGCAGCCTAGCTGCTTCATCAGGCAGAAGGGAAGGAGAGGGAAAAGGAAATGATGAGGGTTTTAAGGAAGGGGGTAAGGAGCCATTCCAATCCTGGGACAGGAAAGACTTACCTTGGGGGAAAAAATGGAAGGTAAATAAATGCACATACACCCACACATTTACACAGACATATATATATATATATATAAAATGTAAAAAATAGACGATGATTACTCACCAGGCAAAGGAGCACAGGTGTGACAGCATCACAAATAAATAAATGAATACACACACACACACACACACAATCGCAAGCTTTTGCAACCCAGTTGCGTCTTCAGGCAGTAGGGAAGGAGAGGGAAAAGGAAATGATGAGGGTTTTAAGGAAGGGGGTAAGGAGTCATTCCAATCCCGGGAGAGGAAAGACTTACCTTGGGTGAAAAAATGGAGGGTAAACAAATGTACACATGCCCACACATTCACACAGACACAAGGTGTACTTGTGTCTGTGTGAATATATATATATATATGAAACGATTATTAAGACGAAAAATTCCTAGCAGGAAAAATAAAATATAAAAAATAGACGAAGATTACTCACCAGGCGAAGGAGCACAGGTGTGACAGCATCACAAATAAATAAATGAATACACACACACACACAATCGCAAGCTTTCGCAACCCAGTTGCGTCTTCAGGCAGTAGGGAAGGAGAGGGAAAAGGAAATGATGAGGGTTTTAAGGAAGGGGGTAAGGAGCCATTCCAATCCCGGGAGAGGAAAGACTTACCTTGGGGGAAAAAATGGAGGGTAAACAAATGCACACATGCCCACACATTCACACAGACACAAGTACCTCCATTTTTTCCCCCAAGGTAAGTCTTTCCTCTCCCGGGATTGGAATGGCTCCTTACCCCCTTCCTTAAAACCCTCATCATTTCCTTTTCCCTCTCCTTCCCTACTGCCTGAAGACGCAACTGGGTTGCGAAAGCTTGCGATTGTGTGTGTGTGTGTATTCATTTATTTATTTGTGATGCTGTCACACCTGTGCTCCTTCGCCTGGTGAGTAATCTTCGTCTATTTTTTATATTTTATATATATATATATATATATATATATATATATATATATAAATAGAAAACAGATGACTTACCAAAAGGACCGGCTCGTCGATAGAAACAAATAAAATAAATCACACACATACAAGCTTTCGCAGCCTAGCTGCTTCGTCAGGCAGAAGGGAGGAGAGGGAAAAGGAAATGATAAGGGTTTCAAGGGAGTGGATAAGGAGTCATTCCAATCCCGGGACAGGAAAGACTTACCTTGGGGGGGAAAAAAAGAGGGTAAACAAAAACACACACACCCACACATTTACACAGACGCAAGTATGTATGTATATATATATATATATATATATATATATATATATATATATATATATATATATATAAATGGTATAAAATAAAGATTTTTGACTTACCTAGGTACAGGCTGGTCGATAGGAACACTAAACACACACAAAAACACACAACCATTCGAGCTTTCGCCACCAGTGGTGGCTTCTTCGGGAAAAAGAGGGAGGAAGGAGAGGAGAAAGGGAAGGATACGGGTTTTAAGGAAGTGGAAAAGGAGCCATTCCAATCCCAGGAGTGGAAGGACTTACCTTAGGGGACAAAAAGGAAGGTAAACAAATACACACACACTCACACATATCCACATCCAAACACACTTAGGCAGACATTTGTAGAAACCAAAGAAGTTGGACAGAGATGCCACTTCAGGCAGAGGCTCTGTCCACAGAACCGAGGCAAAGATGTTAAAGATGGCGGGCGGGAATTAGAATTTAGCGGAGGTTGAGACCAGGCGGGCAACGGGAAGAGAGAATGTGTTGAAGGGCAAGTTCCCATCTCCGGAGTTCTGAAAGATTGGTGTTGGTGGGAAGTATCCAGATAACCCGGACGGTGTAACACTGTGCCAAGATGTGCTGGCCGTGCATCAAGGCATGTTTAGCCACAGGGTGATCCTCATTACCAACAAACACTGTCTGCCTGTGACCGTTCATGCGAATGGACAGTTTGTTGCTGGTCATTCCCACATAGAACGCTTCACAGTGCAGGCATGTCAGTTGGTAAATCACGTGGGTGCTATCGCAAGTGGCTCTGCCCTTGATCGTGTACACCCTCCGGGTTACGGGACTGGAGTAAGTGGTGGTGGAAGGGTGCATAGGGCAGGTTTTACAACGGGGGCGGTTACAAGGGTAGGAGCCAGAGGGTAGGGAAGGTGGTTTGGGGATTTCATATGGATGGACTAGGAGGTTACGGAGGTTAGGTGGGCGGCGGAAAGACACTCTTGGTGGAGTGGGAAGGATGTCATGAAGGATGGATCTCATTTCGGGGCAGGATTTAAGGAAGTCGTATCCTTGCTGGAGAGCCACATTCAGAGTCCGCTCCAGTCCCGGAAAGTATCCGGTGACAAGAGGGGCACTTCTGGGGTTCTTCTGTGGAAGGTTCTGAATTTGGGGGGATGAGGAAGTGGCTCTGGAAATTTGTTTCTGTACCAGATCAGGAGGATAGCCGCGGGATGTGAAAGCTGATATTAGGTTGTTGGTGTACTGGTTTAGGGATTCGGGACTGGAGCAGACTCGTTTGCCACGAAGACCTAAGCTGTAGTTGTCAAAGATTTACTATCCTATACTCGTAGCCTCTGCTGGAGATATCACTTTGCCACGAAGAAAACTAACCCTACTCCTAATGATCCAACTCCACAAGACATGACTCAAATAGAACCTTGCCTGGAACAGTTCCGTCCTCCATCACAGCTAGACCCACCCGCTCTTCCTCAAAATCACCCTCTTCAAACCTTCCAGGAATTCCTTACTTCCAACCTTGCCTCTCAGTCTTTCCTAAAAAACCTTAATCCTACTCCCAACATTACTACAGCTGAATCCCGAGCCATCCGTGATCTGAAAGCTGACTGTTCCATCGTCATTCTCCCAGCCGAGTGGCATCTCTGTCCAACTTCTTTGGTTTCTACAAATGTCTGCCTAAGTGTGTTTGGATGTGGATATGTGTGAGTGTGTGTGTATTTGTTTACCTTCCTTTTTGTCCCCTAAGGTAAGTCCTTCCACTCCTGGGATTGGAATGGCTCCTTTTCCACTTCCTTAAAACCCGTATCCTTCCCTTTCTCCTCTCCTTCCTCCCTCTTTTTCCCGAAGAAGCCACCACTGGTGGCGAAAGCTCGAATGGTTGTGTGTTTTTGTGTGTGTTTAGTGTTCCTATCGACCAGCCTGTACTTTAGGTAAGTCAAAAATCTTTATTTTATACCATTTTCGTACCTGGAAGGTCTCCTTCTATAATATATATATATATATATATATATATATATATATATATATATATATATATATTATAGGGGAACTTTCCCGGTGGGATAAATGAGTCCTTCCACTCCTGGGATTGGAATGACTCCTTTTCCACTTCCTTAAAACCCATATCCTTCCCTTTTCCTCCCCTTTTTTCCTCTTTTTCCTGAAGAAGCTGCCAGTGGTGGCGAAAGCTTGTATGTGTGTTTGTGTGTGATTTTATTTGTTTCTCTCGACGAGCCGGTCCTATGGTAAGTCATCAGTTTTATATATATATATATATATATATATATATATATATATATATATATATATATATATATATATATATAGAGACGAAAAATTCCTAGCAGGAAAAATAAAATATAAAAAATAGACGAAGATTACTCACCAGGCGAAGGAGCACAGGTGTGACAGCATCACAAATAAATAAATGAATACACACACACACACACACACACACACACACACACACACACACACACAATCGCAAGCTTTCGCAACCCAGTTGCGTCTTCAGGCAGTAGGGAAGGAGAGGGAAAAGGAAATGATGAGGGTTTTAAGGAAGGGGGTAAGGAGCCATTCCAATCCCGGGAGAGGAAAGACTTACCTTGGGGGAAAAAATGGAGGGTAAATAAATGCACATACACCCACACATTTACACAGACACAAGTACACCTAGGCAGACATACTGTAGAAAGCAAAGAAGTTAAGTTATTGAAGTTAAGAAGTTAGACAGAGACACCACTTGAGGCAGAGGCTCTGTCCAGAGAACCGATGCAAAGATGTTAAGAAGGTGGGTGGGAATTCAAATTTAGCGGAGATTGAGACCAGGTGGGCAACGGGAAGAGAGAATATGCTGAAGGGCTAGTTCCCATCTCCGGAGTTCTGAAGGATTGGTGTCAGTGGGAAGTATCCAGATAACCCGGACGGTGTAGCACTGTGCCAAGATGTGCTGGCCATGCACCAATGCGTGTTTAGCCACAGGGTGATCCTCGTTACCAACAAACACTGTCTGCCTGTGTCCATTCATGCGAATGGACAGTTTGTTGCTGGTCATTCCCACATAGAACGCTTCACAGTGCAGGCATGTCAGTTGGTAGATCACGTGGGTACTATCGCAAGTGGCTCTGCCTTTGATCGTGTACACCTTCCGGGTTACGGGACTGGAGTAAGTGGTGGTGGAAGGGTGCATAGGGCAGGTTTTACAACGGGGGCGGTTACAAGGGTAGGAGCCAGAAGGTAGGGAAGGTGGTTTGGGGATTTCATAGGGGTGGACTAGGAGGTTACGGAGGTTAGGTGGGCGGTGGAAAGACACTCTCGGTGGAGTAGGAAGGATGTCATGAAGGACGGATCTCATTTCGGGGCAGGATTTAAGGAAGTCGTATCCTTGCTGGAGAGCCACATTTAGAGTCCGCTCCAGTCCCGGAAAGTATCCGGTGACAAGAGGGGCACTTCTGGGATTCTTCTGTTGAAGGTTCTGAATTTGGGGGGATGAGGTAGTAGCTCTGGCAATTTGTTTCTCTACCAGATTAGGAGGATAGCCGCGGGATGTGAAAGCTGTTAATAGGTTGTTGGAGTACTGGTTCAGAGCTTCAGGACTGGAGCAGACTCGTTTGCCACGAAGACCTAAGCTGTAAGGAAGGGAACGTTTGATATGGAATGGATGACAGCTGTCATAATGCAGGTACTGTTGTTTATTGGTAGGTTTGATGTGGACGGATGTGTGGAGTTGGCCGTTGGACAGATGGAGGTCGACATCGAGGATATTCTCTCTTCCCGTTGCCCACCTGGTCTCAATCTCCGCTAAATTTGAATTCCCACCCACCTTCTTAACATCTTTGCATCGGTTCTCTGGACAGAGCCTCTGCATCAAGTGGTATCTCTGTCTAACTTCTTAAAAAAAAAAAAAAAAAAAAAATATATATATATATATATATATATATATTGTACACTTGTGTCTGTGTGAATGTGTGGGCATGTGTGCATTTGTTTACCCTCCATTTTTTCCCCCAAGGTAAGTCTTTCCTCTCCCGGGATTGGAATGGCTCCTTACCCCCTTCCTTAAAACCCTCATCATTTCCTTTTCCCTCTCCTTCCCTACTGCCTGAAGACGCATCTGGGTTGCGAAAGCTTGCGATTGTGTGTGTGTGTATTCATTTATTTATTTGTGATGCTGTCACACCTGTGCTCCTTCGCCTGGTGAGTAATCTTCGTCTATTTTTTATATTTTATTTTTCCTGCTAGGAATTTTTCGTCTTAATAATCGTTTCATATATTTGAATTCAACAATTACTTCCGTCCTTGCTCTGTTACTTTTCGAAATCTTTTCTGTCATCTTACTTTCCCTTTGTTTTTTTGGTTTTTTTATTTTTATTATTCATTATTTATTCATTTTTTTACATTTTACATATCAGTTCATTGCTACATTCACTCCTTTGTTTACTGTTCATAGTCCGCTAATTCTTACAACAATACGTTTTCTTCCAAACCTTTTCCTATTAGTACGTTTATTTTGATATTTACCACTTTCATTGCTCCTGCTTCCGTCTGTAACACGCCGCTCATTTAAATAGGTGTACTTGTGTCTGTGTGAATGTGTGGGCATGTGTGCATTTGTTTACCCTCCATTTTTTCCCCCAAGGTAAGTCTTTCCTCTCCCGGGATTGGAATGGCTCCTTACCCCCTTCCTTAAAACCCTCATTATTTCCTTTTCCCTCTCCTTCCCTACTGCCTGAAGACGCAACTGGGTTGCGAAAGCTTGCGATTGTGTGTGTGTGTATTCATTTATTTATTTGTGATGCTGTCACACCTGTGCTCCTTCGCCTGGTGAGTAATCTTCGTCTATTTTTTATATTTTATTTTTCCTGCTAGGAATTTTTCGTCTTAATAATCGTTTCATATATTTGAATTCAACAATTACTTCCGTCCTTGCTCTGTTACTTTTCGAAATCTTTTCTGTCATCTTACTTTCCCTTTGTTTTTTTGGTTTTTTTTATTTTTATTATTCATTATTTATTCATTTTTTTACATTTTACATATCAGTTCATTGCTACATTCACTCCTTTGTTTACTGTTCATAGTCCGCTAATTCTTACAACAATACGTTTTCTTCCAAACCTTTTCCTATTAGTACGTTTATTTTGATATTTACCACTTTCATTGCTCCTGCTTCCGTCTGTAACACGCCGCTCATTTAAATAAAAAAGGTGTACTTGTGTCTGTGTGAATGTGTGGGCATGTGTGCATTTGTTTACCCTCCATTTTTTCCCCCAAGGTAAGTCTTTCCTCTCCCGGGATTGGAATGGCTCCTTACCCCCTTCCTTAAAACCCTCATCATTTCCTTTTCCCTCTCCTTCCCTACTGCCTGAAGACGCAACTGGGTTGCGAAAGCTTGCGATTGTGTGTGTGTGTATTCATTTATTTATTTGTGATGCTGTCACACCTGTGCTCCTTCGCCTGGTGAGTAATCTTCGTCTATTTTTTATATTTTATTTTTCCTGCTAGGAATTTTTCGTCTTAATAATCGTTTCATATATATATATATATATATATATATATATATATATATATATATATATATATTAAGACGAAAAATTCCTAGCAGGAAAAATAAAATATAAAAAATAGACGAAGATTACTCACCAGGCGAAGGAGCACAGGTGTGACAGCATCACAAATAAATAAATGAATACACACACACACACACAATCGCAAGCTTTCGCAACCCAGTTGCGTCTTCAGGCAGTAGGGAAGGAGAGGGAAAAGGAAATGATGAGGGTTTTAAGGAAGGGGATAAGGAGCCATTCCAATCCCGGGAGAGGAAAGACTTACCTTGGGGAAAAAATGGAGGGTAAACAAATGCACACATGCCCACACATTCACACAGACACAAGTACACCTAGGCAGACATACTGTAGAAAGCAAAGAAGTTAAGTTATAGAAGTTAAGAAGTTAGACAGAGATACCACTTGAGGCAGAGGCTCTGTCCAGAGAACTGATGCAAAGATGTTAAGAAGGTGGGTGGGAATTCAAATTTAGCGGAGGTTGAGACCAGGTGGGCAACGGGAAGAGAGAAAATATATATATATATATATATGAATGTCTGGTGTATGCTTATCACGTCCGAACGACAAGACGCAGAGACTTAAATATTTGTACGTTACTAATTTATACCTGAGGAAGGTTTTAGGCACGGTTTTATAGCAATCTGATAGATATTTACTAATTTGAAGAATACAACACGAAATGCGGAAGAATAATTACTCTTTGAAAATTAAATTCTCTGTTTGAAAATGGTTTTATTGGTGGCATTGTTGCTTTAGGGTTGATAATGATAAAAGGGTGAAGTATATTGGTATGGAAAGTTATCGGTGTATATAAAATTCTACGTGTGTGTTGATATTTCACTCTGCAGCGAAAAGTACAGAACGCAAATGAATGGTCTGCGTGCAATTGTTGTCCGAAGTCTCCTGTTGTACACCATAGCAGTTCCATGCCGATAGCTGTAAGGGGGTGGAAGATATGGTGTTTGAAAGTTGTCAAATTATTAAAAAAAATTCGGACTGAAGGGCAGTGATGACGTTTGCGACTCTATAGCAAGAAGGTTACATACAGCGAAACATGATGCCACAGATCATATCTTTGGTCTACGTATGCTACATTGTCTTCTGCCCTTTCTCTGTAAGGATAAGCATACAAATAATTTTATTTTTATACTTGAATGTTGATTAAAAATGTTTGTTTCTAAAGAAGGTATTGTATTTCATTTCATCCTTCAAAACCAGTCTCATAGCACACTACTGAAAGATAGCTTATCTATTATAATCAACCAACACGTGAGCGGAGCCGCGGGTTTAAGCTAGTAGCCTATATAAATAAATATTAATCTGAAAATCACAAAATCTAAGATGTTCAGTTCAGAGGAAGAAAATAAAAAGCTGTTAAGTTTCCCCCCATCCACACATATTCCAACTGTACACATCCGAATTATGTAGTAATATACTGTCTCGATCTCATCTGCAACCTTACAGAAACTTTTTTCACAAGGCCATTCCCTGTGGGGGTTCGAATCCCACCTCTGGCATGGATGTTTGTGTTGTCTTTAGTGTAAGGTAGTTTATAATTAGTTTGTAAGTTTAAGGACTGATGACCCCACAGTTAAGTCCCATAAGCTTAACAAACATCTGAACATTTTTGTTTTCACAATTTTGATGATTCCTTATTCACTTATGCCCTTTGCACACCTTCTAACCCCCCCCCACCCCCCCACTTCCCCGTTCATACATATTAGGTCGCATTACTATTTGCCATAGTCAAAAGTTGGAACCTCTGTGATGTCACAGAGAGGACGCTGCAGTATGCACTGAGCAGGACACGGAAGTCGCGGTGTACATCCAAGAAAAGTAATTTGTTTCGAGGTAGGCATGAGTAAGGGTCACTGTAATTGTGCCGTGGCCCAATGCGCTAATACTACTCAAACGCCGACAAACATTATTTATCACGTTTTTCCCAAGGATGAGCACCTGCAACGTGAATGGCTTGTTCAATGCAATCTGAAAACTGCATGTGTGTGTTCAGCTCATTATCGGCCTGCGGATTATGAACGGGATTTGAGAAATGAGCTTCTAGGCCTACCTTCAAGAAAGAAGTTATTACCAACAGCAGTCCCCTCTATAAACATTCCGAATTGGCATGAAGAAGATATTTTAAGAAAGTGTGGATGCAAATGAAAAGGTAAAAAGTCTGCACATACATAACACATATAATTACTGAAACTCAAAAAATTACCGCAATATAAATGAATTCACAGAAATGCAACATCTTCTGACGCTTTACTGTGTTACTCAACGACAATGAATGACTCGCTATATTGTATGGGCCGTTAAATTTTAATTCTTATCCCGGTGACCTCACACGATAATGTTGGCAATGAATGCTGAATGCCGGCAATCATGTGACATTGGCATTGACCAATCACGCAAATACTTAAATATTTTGTCATGAAATCTTTGTTTTACGAGGGCAATTATTTTTACTGAGTGGGCAAGGGCAAAACTTACCAACCATAGAGGAGGAACAGCATTGTTTATTTCCTTCATGGTCTGTACGAAACACTAATCTACTGTACTCATTATATGTGGCTCAGATTTGAATATTATATCTTGACAAAGATTTTCTATCGTCGTGTTGGTGTTACCAACATAATCATGCGAAGACACAGGGATAGGAAGTAAAATTATACCAATGTAAAGCCAGAAATTATGTGCTATATGCGGGTTTTGTTATTTGATTATAAACAGGTTTAAAATAGTTAACTTATCAGGAATACATAAAACTAACGGCTATTTCTATGACTCTTGAAGCCATTATATTGGGAATATGTAAAACTAATGGCAATTTCTAAGCCTATTGAAGCCATTATATCCAGGATGAAAAGTAAATTCACCTATTATTGCCTATACAGTTAAAATTTCAGTTCATATCCCAGCGCTCTGTGTTGATTGTGTCGGTAACATCAACAAGACGGTAGAAAATCTTTGCCAAAATCTGATATTCAAATCTGAACCACATAAAATGAGTTGATTAGTGATCATGAAGGCAATAAATAATGTTGTTCCTCTATGGTTGACAGGTTCTTATATGTGCTCTTGTCCGCTCAGTAAACGTAATTGCCTTGCATAACGCTGTGGAGCAAGAAATTTGCAAAAACAAGCTTTGATGACTTTAGACACTGTGTCACTGAAAAAAAGAAGTTGATCGATCTTAAAGTACAGATTCCGTTCACGAACTCATGAGGTAGTGGATAAGGATTTGGAAATTAAGGAACTGAGGGCCGTGATTAAACTTCTAACGAAATTAAATACACAGAAGGAAGTGGCACGAAAAATGTGATGCAGCCTTATGAAGCAAAACAAACACTATCTGTCGTTTTCTTTCATTGAAACGGACAAAAAAAGTCATCTGACACGAAAGAAAAAGTCAAGTTGCACAAAAGTGTGAATAATGTATTGTCAAAGTGTTTTACACCAGCACAGATAAGATGCCTATTAAATGACAATAAAAGGGTAAAGTGGAATTCATAGGACATTGGCCATGAATAAGAGCTTTGTCGCCTAAAGCATATACTTATTTCCGAAACCAAAAATTTCCTTTGCCATGCAGGGCAACCCTTCAGAAATGGATGAAGGAGTTTAAAATCAGACCGGGTATTCTTAATGATTTCCTGTATTTATTGAAAGCCAAGTCTCACACTTTTACTACTTAAGAGAGACTAGCAGTTTTGACATTTGATGAAATGAATGTTGATGGCTGCATATGTTAAGATTCGTCTCAAGACATAGTAGTCAGACCACATTCCAATATACAAGTTCACATGATATGTGGGTTGTGTAAACAATGGAAACAACCAGATTACAATGACTTTGACATTGTTATGACTAGCAGTTTGCTTCAGACCATCATTAAGGCAGTGGAGGAATCACAAATCTATGTTGTAGCTGTGATGTGTGTTATGGGCAGAAAAATATGAAAGTTTGGAAGGAACTGTCTGTCATTATGGATAAAACATATTTTGTAAATCCAGCAGACGATACCAGAAATGTATGGGTTTCCTTCAATGTACCACATCTGTTAAAGTTATTGCGGAACCATTTCTTGGATACAGGCATTACGCTACCTGATGGGTGCAAAATATCTAAGGCAGCTATACACGAACTTCTGAAACATCAAAACAGTGACCTAACGATAACACACCACATAACTGAAGCCCACTTAAATGTAACTGGACGAGCAAGGCAGAATGTACGGATGGCAGTGGCCTATTTTCACGGCGAGCTCATGCTTTGAAGTGTGTTCTTCATAAGGACGTTGAAAGTAATTTTATTGAGATGGTTAACAATGTATTTGATGTCTTAAACTCCAGAATTCCAAAAGATGAATGGTCACCCCTGTGAAGTGGGTTTGGAATGAATCTCACAATGCAAGAAAATACTTTTAAGAGATTCTCAGAGACGTGTTTAGCAATGCACGTTGGCACCTTTCCAAAAAGGTTTCATAACTTCAATAAAATCTCTCTTTGGTCTTTCCAAAAGTCTGAAAAGTATGAAAGTCAGCTACATATTAACTTGCAGACTGAATCAAGATTGCTTGGAAATTTTTTCTCGGGTACGAGGATTAGGTGTATTTTATAACAATCCTACACCTTTTGAAGTAAGGAACAGAATACGTGTCCTTATACTGACAGGAAACACATGTGATATTTTTTTCTCTGTGAACACGCCATTTACTAAAGAATTAAATGCAGTCTCTTCCCAGTGTGATGTTGACCCGGATTCTGCTTCCCTAAGTTTCATTACCAGTGAGCTATGTGTAAATGTTGTTGATGAATCGCCACTACGAGAAACCCCAGAAACTGTGAATGTGGAAGAAAATTTGTTGACAGATGTGGTAACAATGGGGGATGACTCTGTAATGTCAGATGTTCTTCCAGATATGGTAGAATACATTGCAGGCTATATTGCATTCAAGTGCCACAACATTGATAAATCACTAGATTTTCCAGCAGCAAAATGTGAAGGCGATGATGCAGACTGGATATCAATTATATCTCGTGGTGGTCTTTACACTCGGACGCCAGCATGGGAGAGCAAAGTGTTGCAGTTTGAAGAAGAATTTGCTGCTTTTCATGGAAATGGAGTGTGTGGAAAAAAAAGGTCAAGTCTCTGTGCTCTATTTTAAAACAAAAGTTTCCTGAGGTTCATAAAGCAGTTATTACTCTTTAAGTAAAAATGAGAACATTTAAGGATTAGGTATCTCAATCAAGAAGCAAAATTAGAAGCAATGAAGAAATGTGCCACAGAAAGGAAGCAGTTATGGATTGCATTGTCATCTGGCAAAGGGCAATAGACACAGACTACATTAACATTTGCTTCTTCATCAAATAAGTGAGTTATCTTTCATCTTAATTATAATTTATTTATTCTCAGTGTGTACAAAACTTCTGATGCCGCTTGTTTTGACTTGTACAAATGTGTATCGAACGTAACCGAAAGTAAAGTGAACGAGTAACATGACACAGAATCAGTGGTGCGGCGTATTTGCCATATAAGCACACGTCTGCGCTGCACTAGGGTCCTGTCCATGACATCAGGAGGCTCCAGTCAATAGCAGGCGTTTTCAGCTGTTTTCGCCGGAGTGCGCCCCACCAATTGACCCATACAAATTGGATTAATCACAAAGCTGTCATACGGGAATTCTGCCCCTGGCTCAGCAGTTGAACAGCTGCCATCTGGTGTTGGGCATTGAGCAGTTTATTTGCTGCCTGCTTGATATTGAAAGGGTTTACGATTTTCAAAATGTTGTCCAAAAAAGGATTTTCCAGTTAGAGAGATGATGTGCATACCTTTGGATTGGAAGCTAATTGGACCACTAAATCTTGGATTAAAGAATCTACATATGACTTTTAGATGCTGGATTTGCACAAGTGAAATCACATTTTCCACTCATCCTCTGCAAATCTGTCGTCCATGAGCGGGATGACTGTCCCAGTTGCTTGTGGTCTTGTTGAATGCAAGGCATGGTGCGACCTCACAAAATTGTTACAAATAATTATTGAACAGCAAATGAATGACCTGCACCGCTGTGCTTCTGTGGTGAATTGCTGATGGTGCGACATGTTTTACTTTCTTGTCCTAATTTTAATCATCTCCGTGTAGCCCTTAATTTGCCGTCTACTCTGGAGGAACTTTTAGCTGATGACACACGAGCAGCTGCTAGAGTTTTGAATTTTATCAACATGGCTAATTTATCAAAGGATATTTAACCCTTCTATTAGTTTCTTCTTAGCCTTCTCTTTTAGCTTTCTCTTGATACTCTCCTTTCTGGCAGTTATAAATTTTTTCGAGATCTAGCGAATCTCTATTCCGATCTGGGTGCTAATGACCTGAGAAGTTGTGCGCCCTAAAACCACAAAAAAAAAAAAAAAAAAAAAAATTAATTTGAAATTTAGTCTGAAAATGGAAATTTTGCAAATGTGCTGCATAGCGCGGCTTCGACATCCAAAGATTTATGAAAACAAAGTTTTGTACAATTAAGGAAAAAAAAGGGAAAAAATTTTCGCTTTTCGAGCTTTATTTATTTATTGAGTGGACAAGATACATACGATAACCTAATGCCATAAAGCAGGAACAGAATTAATTATTTAAAATGCAGCTTGATTTTACAATCTTGCTTGTCAAAAATAAGTTCTCAATATATGGAAAGTCACACTGAAACAATTAGAGTATATTTACGTACAGAGCAGTGAAAGGGTTAAAATATTTTGGAGCTATATCCAACAATTGCAGCTTCCTTTGAAATCCTTTATCTTCTGTTCTCGGGCAATTCCGTGTGTTTTCATCTGCATAATATGTGCATTGGCGCGATTAAATATAGCCTCGACGAAAGAAATTAATTTTTTTTTAAACCTTGCAGTGTAAACAAAACGTGCTTCTTCACGATAGGACACAACATAGCACTACACGCAAGAAAGTTCAAGAGCATATCGCAAACACTGCAACAAAGGGTGAAATCCAGGTGTATCAATCATGAAGACTACTTATGGCGGCTTCTAACGTCATTTTTCGGAACTTCCTGAAAGTTTGCGTTCATATCTAATTCACAGGCGTATTTTTAGATCACGAAAACTGGTAAAAACGTGAGGCATGCATTAAAGTAAATACCATAACTTGGGGGTTGTCTTATAGGCCAGATATATGCGTGAACTATAAAATTTTGATGAAAATTTGTACCTCGTCTTACCTGGAGGTCGTCTTATCTGCGGAAATATACGGTAGTTGTTGCTGTTATGTAAATTGCATGAGTTTTGCATATAGGCAAAAGCGTTCACTTTATTCCTCATGTTCAATTTACAGTGACTAAAATGTAACAACATATGGAATGACTAGAGAGCCTATGAACAGTGGCCCACTGGCCAAAGGATGTTACTGGTAATCACCATAAACAAACAGAAAACAACAAGGAAAGGGAGAGACAAAGGAGACAAATAGTGCAAGTGCAGAGAGTGAATGAAATAGACAGCCTGCTGTCGTGACTACAACAGTGAAAGCACTGATGCTAGTATGATGTAAGAGAACTTAAGGACACAACTGAGGAGCATGCCGCTGCTCCACTCATACACTGGGATCTTTGGGGTGTCAGTGCACATCCCTTTGGCAGTGATGGCATCACATTGCAAGGTATAGTGGTGCCATGCAGTGGCAGTCATTGAGCGCCACACCTACCTTGTGGTGTGTTTTCAAATGTTTTGGACCAGAACACCAGATATATAAACACTGAATCTAACATTTTCTGAAGAAATGCAGCCAGGAGCTAAAAATAATTTAAGATTTTCGAATCACTAGATCAGAGAAGGCAAAAGCAGTCAGTAAGAAGAAAACTGCAGTTACAGTATCGCCTGCTATTCCACTGTGTGCTGTTGTTAGCAACCCACTTCCATTGTTTGTAGTCAATCGGATGATAAGCTAGACTAGCCATTGAGGATCACTGAATGTAATGATTTGTTTTCGTAAAAGATAAGAATCAATTACTAGTACATCCTCCCTCCCTCCCCGACTTGGATAGCACAAGATTAATGAATATTGATGTAGCTATTATGGAGTACTGGTTTTTGTATGTACAAGCTGCGGACAAAGTAATATGAACACATAAAATAATTTCAAGTCTGAAATTCCACAACACTAATTGTGGGCTAAAGGCTGTTATTTTCTGATTTCTTTAAATAGTTAATAGTTTAGAATTAAAAACAGTTAAGAGAGACTAGTAGGTAGGAGGTATAAAGAATGGGGAAACTTCTTGATAAATTGACCTATGTCTGTACATTAGCAAATCTTTCACGGTCTGTGTCATTCCCAAAGTAATAAATATGCTCGTTATACTTCTCTGTCTGCTGCTGAGCTCTCTCCCCCCACAACTTTCATGGTTGTAGTCATAGATGTTACTTATCAACACGCTAATACACTGCATGTTGAGCAAAGATTGCCTAAGTTTAATTACCTTTTCAAGAAGAAGCCAACCAAAAACCCGAGCAACAGCACTGTCAGCCTCACTGCTTTCTTAGGTTTGTACTCAGCAATGTGGTTTTATAATTGAAAGTGAATGTGCACTTTTCAAATTCTAAATCTAGTCTGATTGTTGATGCCTTCACTTCTTCAGATTAAACTGTACTTAAAGTATCGGCTGCTATTCCACTGTGCACTGTTGTTGGCTGTCCATTTCCATTGTTATAGCCCTTTGGATGACAAGCTACTGTAGTCATTCAGAATCGCTGAAAGTAATAATTTATTTTGGTAGAAGATAGCAATATGTTACCAGTACATTGCCTTCCCCCTCTCCCCAACTAGTATAGCACATGATTGATGAATATTGATCTGACTATTATGGAGTATTGGTTTTTTTATGTACACACTGTGGATACAGTAATATAAACACTTAACATAGACGAAGTATAATTATGGAAAGTCCAGGTTGGAATTAATAAAATAGTAATAAGGACAGTTTACAACTCACCGCAAAGACTTGGCGACGAGCTGCGACAACTACATACAAAAGGCACACACGCATACTACACTTTCAGCTATCAGCCATGGCCTTCTTCAGAAAACAGAACATTCACAAAGGCACACAACACAGTTTTCCTACAGAAAACGAAATGGAAGGACTAGGAGGCTAATTAGCCTGAGGTGTCATCATAATAAGGTTTAATTACATTTATGTTATATAATCCTTTGCTTTTGTCTCAGGTTCTTGCAGTTACACAGCTCTAGAATCTGATATATCAATGATCTTGTACAGACCACACCATTTGTGAAAAAAAAACTTGTTTGTTTTTTCATGCTGGAGCTAAGCTGAAAGTTTCTTAATAATACAAGATCACCTACATTATATCCTGGAGTGACCACTCCTTCATTTGGTTGGTGAAGTCAGTTTTGTACTGCCTTTTCTAGAGAAATAATTGGATATCATTTACAGAAAAATGTCTTTCATTTTAAATTTACAAATGTAACCTCCCAAAGAACCTGGTTTGTTTGAAAAGACCTATTTAAGATGTCATAAAATTTTTCCTTTTGATCAGATGTTAAGACATCAGACTCTAAAGCTTTATGACGTAATTCATCACTTGACGTTAATTCGAAGATATCACACTGTCTCAACGGAAGTTAATATCTGCACCTGATTAATTATTCTATTGTCACTGGTCTCAAATGATAAACAAAAAAATATCATCATTGATGTTTCCAGTTATAATACGTAGCTTAAAGTTTATGCACAACTGCTAACCAGCTGTCTCTGAGTCTAAATCCCTTTCCTTCCTTTCATGATATTCCTCAATCCTCTCCTTCAACTCTGTTTCCACGACATCCCCTACTCTTTGTTCCCAGTTGTTTACTTCAATGTCTGACAGGTTAAGTTCGAAAATACGAGGCTCGTCCAGAACGTAAGTTCCGTTTGGTAATAAAATGAAATGGTACACAGATACAGAAGAAATTATTGCACAAGATTCTACAACTCTTAAACTACTTCTCCACATGACTGCTGAAATTTTGCAGGCATTTGTCATAGCGTGGCACCAGGTTTTGTATACCTTCTTCATAGAAATCTGTCGCCTGTGTCTTCCACCAGTTGGAAACAGTGAAATTTGGGGAATGTCCATAGCGAGAGCACTAATTGTAAACCTACAGATTTCCTGGATCTTGTCATCAATCGCATGAACCAGTTCTTCTGTAACCAAAGGTGGACGCCCACTTCGTTCATCATCGTGCACATCACTATGCCTACCATTGAACTGTTGGACCCATCTTCTCACCATCGAATCACTCATCGCATTTGGTCCGTAAATATTGCAAATTTGCTGATAAATTTCACTTGGTTTCACTTTCCTCACATTCAGAAACTGAATCACCGACCTGATTTCACAGGCGGCAGGATTTTCAATCAATGCCGACATTTCAAAGAAGCACAACAAAGTGTACGTAACTAACAGTGATCCCCAAATGGCACACATTCTTCTCCTTGATACACATCGTCTACAGTGCATGTGTGGAACACCAATCACAGCACTGCAGCGGAGATAAATTGAAACGGAACTTACTTTTTGGACGCGCCTCATATTCTGGTTACTTTCAGTTGAGTTCATTTTGTTAACAGTATTAGTTATTCTTTTAGATACATGTGAAAAATTAGATTTCAAGGTGGATTCAAGAATTTTTTGACTTTAGACTTTAGTCCCACCCCCATGAACCACATTCATTGCCGACGTGGGGTGGCTTGCATGCCTCAACGATGCAGATAGCCGTACCTTAGGTGCAACCACAATGGAGGGGTATCTGTGGAGTGGCCAGACAAACGTGTGGTTTCTGAAGAGGGGCAGCAGCCTTTTCAGTAGTTACAGGGGCAACAGTCTGGATGATTGACTGAGCTGGCCTTGTAACATCAGCTAATGTGGCTTTGCCACACGGTTACTGCGAACGGCTGAAAGCAAGGGGAAACTACAGCCGTTACCTTTCCCGAGTACATGCAGCTGTACTGTATGAAAATATGATGATGGCATCCTCTTGGGTAAAATATTCCGGAGGTAAAATAGTCCCCCATTCGGATCTCCGGGCGGGGACTACTCAGGAGGATGTTATCATCAGGAAAGACAATACTGGCATTCTACGGATCGGAGCTTGGAATGTTAGATCCCTTAATCGGATAGGAAAATTAGAAAATTTAAAAAGGGAAATGGATAGGTTGAGGTTAGATATAGTGGGGATTAGTGAAGTTCGGTGGCAGGATGAACAGGATTTCTGGTCAGGCGAGTACAGGATTATAAATACAAAATCAGTTGGGGGTATCACAGGAGTTGTTGTTGTTGTGGTCTTCAGTCCGGAGACTGGTTTGATGCAGCTCTCCACAGTACCCTATCCTGAGCAAGCCTCTTCATCTCCACATAAGAACGGCAACCTACATCTGTCTGAATCTGCTTACTGTATCCATCTCTTGGTCTTCCTCTGCGATTTTTACCCCACACACTTCCCTCTAATGCCAAATTCACAATTCCTTGATGTCTAAGAATGTGTCCCACCAATCTATCCCTTCTTTTAGTCAAGGTATGCCAGAAATTTCTTTTCTCCCCAATTCTGTTCAGCACCTCCTCATTAGTTACGCGATCCACCCACCTAATCTTCAGCATTCTTCTGTAGCACCATATTTCAAAAGCCTCGATCCTCTTCCTGTCCGCACTGTTTATCGTCCATGTCTCACTCCCATACAAGGCAACACTCCATACAAATGCCCTCAGAAAGGACTTCCTTAGGCTTAGATCAATATTCGATGTTAACAAATTTCTCTTTTTCAAAAACGCTTTTCTACCCATTGCCATTCTGCATTTTATATCCTCTGTACTACGACCATCATTTGTTATTTTACTGCCCAAGTAACAAAACTCATCTACCTCCTTTATTGCTTCGTTTCCCAATCTAATTCCTTCAGCATCACCTGATTTTCTTAGACTGCACTCCATTACCCTAGTTTTGCTCTTGTTAATGTTCATCTTATATGCACCTTTCAGCACACTGTCCATTCCGTTCAATTGCTCTTCCAGGTCCTTTGCTGTATCTGACAGAATTACTATGTCGTCGGCAAAACGCAAAGTTTTTAATTCTTCACCCTGAACTTTAATTCCTTCACCAAATTTCTCCTTGCTGTCCTTTATAGCTTGTTCAATGTACAAATTGAATAACATTGGAGAAAGGCTACAACCCTGTCTCACTCCCTTCCCAACCACTGCATCCCTTTCATGCCCTTCAACTCTGACAACCGCTGTCTGGTTTTTGTACAAGTTGTAAATAACCTTACGCTCCCTATATTTTACTCCTGCTTGCTTCAGAACTTGAAAGAGTTTATTCCACTCAACATTATCAAAAGCCTTCTCCAAATCTACAAAAGCTAGAAATGTAGGTTTGCCTTTCCTTAATCTATCTTCTAGGATAAGCCGTAAAGTTAGTATTGCCTCCCGAGTTCCTACATTTCTCCTGAACCCAAACTGATCTTCCCCGAGGTCGGCTTCTACCCGTTTTTCCATCCTTCTGTATATAATTCGTGTTAATATTTTGCAACCATGACTTATTAAACTGATTGTTCTGTAGTTTTCACACCTGTCTGCACCTGCTTTCTTTGGAATGGGGATTATAACATTTTTCTTAAAGTCTGAGGGTACTTCGCCTGTCTCATACATCTTACACACCAGGTGAAACAGGTTTGTCATGGCTGGTTCTCCCAGAGACTTATGTAACTCTGAGGGAATATCATCTACTCCAGGGGCCTTGTTTCGACTTAGGTCTTTCAGGGCTCTGTCAAATTCATCTCTCAGTATAGTATCTCCTATTTCACCATCATCTACATCCTCTTCCCTTCCTACAATATTGTCTCGAAGTTCCTTTCCTTTGTAGAGCCCCTCTATATACTCTCTCCACCTTTCAGCTTTCCCTTCTTTGTTGAGAACTGGTTTTCCATCCGTGTCCTTGATATTCATAGAGTTGTTTTTCTTATCTCCAAATGTTTCTTTTATTTTCCTGTAGGCTGTATCTATTTTTCCCCTATTTATACATTCTTCTACATCCTTGCATTTGCCTTCTAGCCACTCCTGCTTAGCCATTTTGCACTTCCTGTCAATCTCATTTCTTAGTCGTCTGTACTCCATTTTGCCTGTTTCATTTACTGCATTTTTATATTTTCTCCTTTCATCGATTAAATTTAGTATCTCCTGTGATATCCAAGGATTTTTTGTAGGTCTTGCCTTCCTACCTATTTTGTCCTCTGCTACTTTCACTATTTCATCTCTCAATTTTACCCATTCCTCCTCTACTGTTTTATTTTCCCTTGTTTCTGTCAATTGTTGCCTAAAGCTCCCTCTGAAATTCTTAAGAACCTCCGGTTCCTTCAATTTATCCAAGTCCCATCTCCTTATTTTCCTACCTTTTTGTAGTTTCTTCAGTTTCAGCCTACAGTTCATAACCAACAAGTTATGGTCAGAGTCTATATCTGCCCCTGGGTATGTCTTACACTGTAAAACCTGGTTCCGAAATCTATGTCTTACCATTATAAAATCTATCTGGTATCTCCCGGTGTCTCCTGGTCTCTTCCACGTATACAACCTTCTTTTGTGATTCTTGAACCAGGTGTTTGTTATAACTAAATTATGTTCCGTGCAAAATTCTACCAGGCGGCTTCCTCTTTCATTCCTTTTGCCCAGACCATATTTACCTACTATCCTCCCTTCCCTTCCTTGTCCTACAACCGAATTCCAGTCTCCCATAACAATTAAGTTTTCCTCTCCCTTAATTGTCTGAATAATTTCCTTTAGCTCCTCATATATTTCTTCGATTTCCTCATCATCGGCAGAGCTAGTTGGCATATAAACCTGTACTACTGTTGTCGGTGTTGGCTTCGTATCTATCTTGACAATGATAATGCGATCACTGTGCTGCTCATAGTAGTTTACCCGCATTCCTATTTTCTTATTCATTATCAATCCTACTCCTGTGATACCCCCAATTGATTTTGTATTTATAATCCTGTACTCACCTGACCAGAAATCCTGTTCATCCTGCCACCGAACTTCACTAATCCCCACTATATCTAACTTCAACCTATGCATTTCCCTTTTTAAATTTTCTAATTTTCCTACTCTATTAAGGGATCTAACATTCCACGCTCCGACCCGTAGAATGCCAGTATTGTCTTTCCTGATGATCACATCCTCCTGGGTAGTCCCCGCCCGGAGATCCGAATGGGGGACTATTTTACCTCCGGAATATTTTACCCGAGAGGATGCCATCATCATATGTTCATACAGTAGAGCTGCATGTCCTCGGGAAAGGTAACGGCTGTAGTTTCCCCTTGCTTTCAGCCGTTCGCAGTAGCTGTGTGGCAAAGCCACATTAGCTGATGTTACAAGGCCAGCTCAGTCAATCATCCAGACTGTTGCCCCTGTAACTACTGAAAAGGCTGCTGCCCCTCTTCAGGAACCACACGTTTGTCTGGCCTCTCCACAGATACCCCTCCGCTGTGGTTGCACCTACGGTACGGCTATCTGTATCGTTGAGGCACGCAAGCCACCCCACCTCGGCAATGTCTGTGGTTCATGGGAGTAGGACTGATAATGAATAAGAAGATAGGAATGCGGGTAAACTACTATGAGCAGCACAGTGATCGCATTATCATTGTCAAGATAGATACGAAGCCAACAGCGACAACAGTAGTACAGGTTTATATGCAAACTAGCTCTGCCGATGATGAGGAGATCGAAGAAATATATGAGGAGCTAAAGGAAATTATTCAGACAGTTAAGGGAGAGGAAAACTTAATTGTGATGGGTGACTGGAATTCGGTAGTAGGAAAAGGAAGAGAAGGGAAGATAGTAGGTGAATATGGACTGGTCAAAAGGAATGAAAGAGGAGATCGCCTGGTAGAATTTTGCACAGAACATAATTTAATCATAACAAACACGTGGTTTAAGAATCACAAAAGAAGGTTGTATAATTGGAAGAGACCAGGAGACACCAGAAGGTATCAGATAGATTTTATAATGGTAAAACATAGATTCCGGAATCAGGTTATAAACTGCAAGACATACCCAGGGGCAGATATAGACTCTGACCTAACTTGTTAGTCATGAACTGTAGACTGAAACTGAAAAAAAACTGCAGAAAGGTAGGAAAATAAGAAGATGGGACCTAGATAAATTGAAGGAACGTGAAGTTCTGGTGAATTTCAGAGGGAGATTTAGGCAACAATTGACAGAAACAGGGGGAAATAAAACAGTAGAAGAGGAATGGGTAGTATTGAGAGATGAAATAGTGAAGGGAGCAGAGGACAAAATAAGTAGAAAGGCAAGACCTGCAAAAAATCCTTGGATATCACAGGAAATACAAAATTTAATTGCTGAAAGGAGAAAATATAAAAATGCAGTAAATGAAACAGGCAAAATGGAGTACAGACGACTAAGAAATGAGATTGACAGGAAGTGCAAAATGGCTAAACAGGAGTGGCAAGAAGCCAAATGCAAATCTGTAGAAGAATGTATCAGAAGGGGAAAAGTAGATACCGCCTACAGGAAAATGAAAGAGACATTTGGGGACAAGAAAAGCAATTCTATGAATATCAAGAACTCAGATGGGAAACCAGTTCTCAGCAAAGAAGGGAAAGCTGAAAGGTGGAAAGAGTACATAGAGCAGCTCTACAAAGGAATTGAACTTGGAGACGATGTTGTAGGAAGGGAAGAGGAAGTAGATCAAGATGAAATAGGAGATACTATACTGAGAGATGAATTTGACAGAGCCCTGAAAGACCTAGGTTGGAACAAGGCCCCAGGAGTAGATGACATACCCTCAGAGCTACTAAAGTCTCTGGGAGAGCCAGCCATGACAAAACTATTTGAACTGGTGTGTAGGCTGTTTGAGACAGGCGAAATACCCTCAGACTTTAAGAAAAATGTAATAATCCCTATTCCAAAGAAATCAGGTGCAGACAGGTGTGAAAATTACAGAACCATCAGTTTGATAAGTCATGGTTGCAAAATTTTAACACGCATTATCTACAGGAGAATGGAAAAGCTGGTAGAAGCTGACCTCGGGGAAGATCAGTTTGGATTCAGGAGGAACGTAGGAACCCGGGAGGCAATACTCACTTTACGTCTCATCTTAGAAGATAGATTAAGGAAAGGCAAACCTACATTTTTAGCGTTTGTAGATTTGGAGAAAGCGTTTGACAATGTTGACTGGACTACACTCTTTCAAATTCGGAAGTCAGCAGGGGTACAATATAGGGAAAGGAGAGTTATTTACAACTTGTATGAAAGCCAGACCGCAGTTATTAGACTCGAAGGGCATGAAAGGGAAGCATCAGTTGGGAAGGGAGTAAGACAGGCTACAACCCTTTCTCCGATGTTATTCAATTTGTACATTGAGCAGGCAGTGAAGGAAAGCAAGGAAAATTTTGGAATAGGGAATAAAGTTCAGGGGGAAGAAATAAAAACGTTGCGTTTTGCTGATGACATTGTAATTCTGTCAGAGACAGCGAACGACCTGGAAGAGCAGTTGAATGGAATGGACAGTGTGTTGAAGAGAGCGTACAAAATGAACATTAACAAGAGCAAAACAAAAATAATGGAATGCGGTCTTAGAAAATCAGGCGATGCTGAAGGAATTAGATTAGGTAACGAAACAATGAAGGTGGTAGATGAGTTTTGTTACATGGGTAGTAAAATAACATGCGATGGTCGCAGTACAGAGGATATAAAATTCAGAATGGCGATGGGAAGAAAAGCATTTTTGAAAAAGAGAAATTTGCTAACATCGAATATTAATTTAAGGGTAAGGATGTCATTTCTGAAGGCATTTGTGTGGAGTGTTGCCTTGTACGGGAGTGAAACCTGGACGATAAGCAGTGCGGACAGGAAGAGAATAGAGGCTTTTGAAATGTGGTGTTACAGAAGAATGCTGAAGATTAGGTGGGTAGATCATATAACTAATGAAGAGGTACTGAACAGAATTGGCGAGAAAAGGAATTTTTGGCATACCCTAACTAAAAGAAGGGATCGCTTGGTAGGACACATTCTTAGACATCGAGGAATCATAAATTTAGCATTGGAGGGAAGTCTGTGGGAAAAAAATGGCAGAGGGAGGCCAAGAGACGCGTATAGTAAGCAGATTCAAGTGGATGTGGGTTGCCGTTCTTATGAGGAGATGAAAAGGCTTGCTCAGGATAGAGTAGGGTGGAGTGCTGCATCAAACCAGTCTCCGGACTGAAGACCATAACGACGACAGTAGTTTTTAACAATTCTGATTCTAAGGCCTGGAATGTATCAGATATTTCAAATTCCTTCCCAGAAAATTTTGCCTAGATTTCTTCTGTTAAGGTACCTTTTTCAGGTTTCAAAACTTCACTAGCTGCCTGCTTAGCTATTACCTGTACATCTTCCCTTGATAATAATAATTGTTTGATGCTAATAAACCCGCTTTCCAAATGTACATTATTTTCCTTACATTCCTGTACATGAGCATCCAATTGTTCTGCTAAAGAGTGTAGCTTATTTGATTGATCTACATATTTATTGTTAATATCTAAAGACATTTGCTGAAGATATTCAGATTGTTTTTTTAATTTCATTAACTAAATCATTTTTAACTGTAACACACAAGAGGGCACTGCCTCACCATCTCCTCGTTCAACTACTGTCGTTTTTGAAAAAAATCAGTGTAGTTACTGGCATAAATTATCATTATTTGTAAATTATTTGTGAAACGTCACACTCATGATAGAATACACTTCACAGTTTAACATTAGTTTGAAATATGTATACTCACCCCAATTGAATTTCTGGGACGACTGCATATGTCAATCAGCATGGCTTGTTGACGGCGGCTAAATGCCTCAACACGGCCCTTTTTGCACGCTCTGTTGTTTTTCCAGCCTGGTTCGGCGTGAAGTTGTAGCCCTCTCCAATCTGACATCCACTCTTGATGTTTTTTAATTATTCTTCTTAGCAGAAGTAACCTTTTTAATGTTGTTACCTCTCACCAGTTAGTATTTTAGGTTTTATTTTGCAGTTCTTTTCTGGTTGCTCAGCTTTTCTCAGTTACGGTCCTATGGCACTGTCGCCATATTATGTAGTGTGACCGTGTTCTTATTTCCTTTAGACCCACCACATAATTTCTGTAGAATTCTTTAGATGTACTTCCAAGACAATAGTTCATATACCAGAGGACTAGCTACGCTGTTCCTCCAAACTTCGATGCACTCTTCTTGATTGTACAGTCACTTCTTTTCCTTACTAAAGTTACTATATAAAAAGAGAGAGAACTGCTTCTTAATCTGTAGGCATTAACTACTAAATAACTGTAGCCCACAAGGTGAGTTGAATGAAATACAATGGGATTTACTTCCCACAAGTATAGTTAGACACTTCATACATCCATGTCCTAGTATGAACTACATCAAATCTAACAGTAATGACAAAAGCCAATCAAATAACATAGAAATTATAACATAAAGATTCCATGATTCTTTCTCTTCTGTATACATCGTCCATGCAGTGTCTATGATTCAAATAAAATCGCTGCCACTTGCTACTAACAGGCAGCCCAATATGTAAACAGAAGAAAGATCTGGGGCAATATTTGACCTCTCACATGCTAATTACGGTATCTTTTGGTCATCTGGCATTGATGCAGGCAGAAATGTGGTGTAAATGGTTAAACTACACAACTTGCAACAAATAGAATAAAATCCACTAAATAACTTGTCACAATCCAGATTAATTTTTGCAATGCCTATGACAGTTGCAGCTGAGCATTAAGAACAAAACTGAACGTTTATTGGCTGTCGGAGGGCTTAGTCACTGCAGCCCTTTCATGAAATTTAATCTCCAGCCATATAATTTTATTGAAACAATATTGTTTTGTGCATGCTGTCATACCAAGGATACAGTTGGAGTGAAACATTACACTCAACCAAGTTAGCCTCTTTGGAAGTCTAAGAGTCCACACAGTTCAATGATTACAAAATGTGTAATATACTGTGAGGTAACATCGAAGACTTCGTATGCTAATTGTACACTGTGGTCGTGTCTCAATGTTAATGCATACACAGTGATGACAACTTGCAACAAGATGTAGTACACTGCATGGTGTTCATATTATTTTTTCCACCCCTTGTCTTTCTTATATTGTATTGTGATTGACAGACTGATCTGTAACGCATTCCATTGATCATTTCAAAAATCTTGTAATGTATTTTTGAAATGTCCTAGTTTTTGATGCTATTGTTATGAAGCAATCTAAGGTTGCAGTTTAAATTTTATTGACTGTTATATTTTTATGCGAGTTCATTGCACACAGTAATTTGTGGATAGGTACAACTCATCACAAAGCTGATCGCTGAGCCTCAGGCAGACACCTAGAAAAAGATCACACTGTGAATATGATTGTCTTTCTTATGTGGCTGTCTGCATCTCAGCAGTCATCTTTACAGTCAGTTGCTCCTATCCTCTTATTATTGACATTCCATTTGCAAACATTCTGCAGAATATGTTTATAATGCCACCATATAATTTTATAATCTCCACATCATAAGTTTATCAATCATTGTTTTCTCATGGATCCACCAGCTTGTGTAATCAACTGACTCATGTGGTGCGTTCACTTCCCATCATTGTTCTTGCAAACAATTGCAGCAGTTAATGATTGCAGAGGTGCTTTAATCTCAGTGTGAAATTTACTTAATCAAATTTATTCAGAAGAAATTTATCTACAGTGGCCTTGAACCAACTTCAGTAATATTGTTCTGATGTAGGCAAGAATATTCTTCTTGTTATTCAGTTTTATCTAAATGAAGTTATATGATCACTAATAAAAACACGACAATGCTGCAATATTCCAAAGGAACATTCTATCACCGAAGTTAAATGGAGTTAGTTAATTACCTTTTATGTCAAAGCTGTGGTTTCCTTACTTTGAAATTATAGCAGCATTGCGTGAAACGCTCTCCTCTCCTAGACTAACCAACTGCCACCCGCCCAGCCAATTCACAAAATTTGTCTAATATAATGGAATCCCCAAAGAAGTTTCTTTACTGGTGTCCCTTGCATAAAGACTCGGATATAGTTGGTAATTAGTGATTCCATACTGTTGAAAATTTTTAACGCTAAATTTACCTTGAGGAGATCATGGTACTGTCAGTACAAATACATGGGGACCAGTGAGAAAGTAATGTTTCCTATTGTTTTCTGCTTCACAAACTTAGTAATGTAGTAATTCTGAATTGGGCACAATTTACACCCCACTCCACTGGCGGCACCCTACATTAACAAATTACACTGTGTAAGTGTAAAAATGGCAGACATTGATATACAGTATTTAAAAGATGGTTACCAATTGAATACGTTACAGTAAAACCCCGTTTTTACATTTCCGGATTTTACTTTTTTCCCCCATTTTTTGTCGGTCCCATCAAATTTCCTATTTTCACAATGTTAACTTGCCCTCATTTTTGCATTAACATATTTTCACTTCCCACATTTTTTGCTTTTTGAAACCATGTTCGTAAAGGGAAAAAAATTACGTAATTGACATAAATTGATGCTGGCATGGCTTTTGTCTTAAAGTACAGTGTTTACAAACATTGTGCAGTCAAGTTTCTTAACACTTTGCATTTAGTCAAACATATATTTCCCATTTTGTTGTTCACAGTATGTGCTTAGTTGATTTACGACGTGGTGGCTTATGGGAGTTTAGTATCCCATCAGCCACTGTGTCGACTGTCAGCTTGGCTTTGTTGACGAAACTGGTAGTTTATCATGCATTCTTTGCATGATGCATTTCAAAACTTTATTCTTGTTGTGAAATGCAGATATCTAAGTATTTTTTGTGATTTTTATGTGTGGAGAGACTGATGGTTTACTTGTATATGTTTTTCTGCACATTGAAGGGGGCAACGCCCAACCATAAAAATGTTACATTATAACCTCAAAAACACGATCGTAGTGTGAGACGCCTACCCTATGCAAACGTCACAGAACTACTTGTGCATATATTTGCACTCAGGAATGCAAATAAATTCTTGAATATCATCGTGCGAAACATCAAAAAACATACACAAAAAAACAGAACTTGTGCAGTTTAACTACATAAATAATTAATGCTGTTTAAAGGCTTGCTGACTGATCGATTATGATGAATGAAATTGCGTCAAAAATGTCTACCTCCCATAAAATTACCAGTTCCAGTTCTACCTGGCACTTAAAATGGTAAAAATTTAGATAATCTTTATTACACAATACATTTCCTGTTGAGTATTTTGATGCCTATAAACTACGAAAATGCAAGGGTGATCCAGTAAGCGTATTTCACCATTTAAAACATTATTTCCTGCATTTTACACCATTTCACTGAAGTCCCTTGAAAAGAGATAAAAACGAGGTTCTACTGTATTATATCTAATGGATTTTGTACACTACAAATATTTCCTCACTCACATTCAACCATAACAGTGCAAAACATCAACACACTTTTCAACTTTCATATAATATAGATGTGTTAGAACCATTAAGTTTCGTTGTTTATCCGTGAACAACTCAAAAACTCACTAGAGAGTTGAATATTGTTTGTTTCATGTTGTAGACAACTTAATTGAATTTCTTTTGCAGGAGCCCTTGGCCAATCTATTATTTGTCATTCAACAGCTAACTGTGAAGGCACTGAACAGCTCTGAAAGTAGTAAACAGACAGCAGATAAACTCAAACAAATGATTGAGTCACTTACAGATCGCATGATTAAGTGCAGTTTGGAGGACCTTGGATTTGTAAGTCTTTGTCAATTTATGTAGAACTGGTTTAGACTTATATGTTTTGTGGATGGATGATTTGTCTTGAAAAGTATTACCTGCTTGACTGCTGCAAATGTAATTAAATATGCCTGACTTTGTAATGTTATCATGTAATCTAGCTGCCTGAGGTAAGTGTTTGTGTTTTGGTAGTAAAAGAGTTGGAATTTCCTTGTGGTTTATGTACATTGTACTGAATATTTCTGAAGTGTTGGCATACCGACTTCCTCTCTCGCTTTGATTTTGTCACTGACAAAATGAAATGATACTGTGACCCAAAAATTGTTTGTATACAAGAATCTTAAAACTCTGCAGCTGAATTAATGTGTTGATGAATATATACAGATATTAAAATTTCTTTCATGTCTTCACACAACTTCAGTAACCCATGATGAAAATTGCAATTTTTCTCATTAACATTAGTAAAGCAGTGTTTGTCAAATTATTTACATGTGCCTTCATTGTGAATCATAGTAAATAAATTTTTATGCCCCTTTGTTAAATGCATCATGTCCTGTTCAATAGCTACTTGTAAGATTTCTTGCTTGCGCTATACAGGATATCACATCTGGTTGAGTGACTTGGAACTTGGAAGCCGGATATGGCTGTATGTCATTGAAGTGTGCCCTTTTTTTTATTATAAATTTTGACATTGTCAGAGGGGGATTTGATAGTGATATGTAAATGGTATTATATAAATCCGGCAAAAAATATCTTTTGTAAAATTTTGTAAGCACTTGTTACATTCTTCATTGTACATTTTTACATGCAACTGAAGAGGGCAGTTAAACTGCATGAAACTAGTTATGCAATAACAAAAAAAGTCACAAACAAGTAATCTTTGGCACATTTTATGTTGAAATAAAAAAATTAAAAAAGGCTTGCGGTCTAGGTCTTTTTAAGAAAATTTTTAATAAAGTTTTTTCATTTCTATTGTTCGTTCTTGATTGTTGTGCATGTCTTATATAATACCTTCCTTTTCTGAGGCGTGGGCATATTTCAAGCATCTTTCGACAACTATTCTTTGTTGAATGGCTTTTCTTGGTTAGTAGCTCCTATGAGTAATTAAAAAAAATGGCTTTCTGTTCCATAGGACCCAATTGAGGAGTGAGACTCCATGGTCATGGAACAAGTCAATACATGAATTTCTACACAAGAAAGGTAATAGAAAATTTTTAAGTAGTCCTTTGCACACAACAATCTTAAGACAAAGTGAAAAGAATCAATAAAGAAAAAAATGAATTAGCTTAATTGTTTAACTTTTCTAGGAGTTCCTCTACAGAATAAACGGAATGAGCCGTGAGGTAACACTTCAATTTAGATTTGAAAACGTGTGTGTTAGTGCTAAGATTCTTTATTTCTTGTGGCAGCTTATTGAAAATGGATGCTGCAGAATACTGTACATCTTTCTGCACAAGTGTCAAGGTGGTCTGATGCAAATGTAGATTCAACTTCTGTCTAGTATTCACAGAGAGAAAGGTACTAACTCATGGGAATAAGCTGATATTATTAACAACAAACGACATTAAAGAAAAAATGTTTTGTGATGCCAGTATCAAAATTCCCAGACTACTGAAATGGGGTCGACATGACGATCGTGAACTTACACCACATATTGCTCGAACAGCCCGTTTTTGAGCCAGAAATATCCTTTTTGCATCAGGCGAGTTACCCCAAAAAATAATGCCGTACATCATAAGTGAGGGAAAGTATGCATAATAGACTACTTTTTATGTTGAAAAATCACTTATTTCAGATATTGTTCTAATGGTAAATATAGCAGAATTTAGTTTTGGAATAAGATCCTGAACATGGGCTTTCCACAACAGCTTACTGTCTATCTGAATACCTAGAAGTTTGAACTGTTCAGTCTCACTTATCATATGCCCATTATGTGTAATCAAAATGTCTGCTTTCGTCGAATTATATGTTAGAAATTGTAAAAACTGAGTTTTACTGTGATTTAACATCAACTTATTTTCTACAAGCCATGAACTTCTCTTGAACTGCATTACTTGATACTGTGTCACTATTATGAGCAACATCCTTCACTACCAAGCAGGTATCATCAGCAAACAAAAATATTTTACAATCACTTGTTATATTCGAAGGTATATCATTTATATAAATAAGAAACAGCAACGGTCCCAAAACAGACCTATGGGGCACCCCACACTTAATTGTGCCCCATTGTGATTGTATGTCATAGCCATTTCTACACTGCGGAGAATTATCTTCTGTTGTCTATTATTAAAGTAAGAGGTGAACCAGTTGTGAGCTACTCCTCGTATTCCATAATGTTCCAACTTCTGCAACAATATTTTGTGATCAACACAATCAAACGCTTTTGTTAAATCAAAGAAAATGCCTAATGTCCGTAGCCTTTTATTTAACCCATCAATTGCCTCACAGAGAAATGAAAATATAGAATTTTCAGTCATTAAACCACTTCTGAAACCAAACAGTATGTTTGACAACAAATTATGTGAACTTGATCAATTAATCTTGAATATACAGCCTTTTCAATAACTATAGAAAAAAAAAACAATGGCATAGTTGTATAGTTTTTTACATTACCCCTTTCTCCTTTTTTATAAAGTGGTTTCACTACTGAGTACTTTAATCTGTCAGGAAACTGACCATTCTGAAAGGAAAATTACAAATATGGCTTAGTACTGTGCTAACATATGGAGAACAGTACTTTAGAATTCTGCTAGATACCCCATCATAGCCACAAGAGTCCTTAGTCTTTAGTGATTTAGTTATTGACTCAATCTCCCCTATGGAAGTATCATGAAGGACCATTTCAGGTAACAGCCTCGGAAAGGCATTTTCTAAAAACGTTATATGATTACCTGTAGAAACTAGAGTTTTGTTTAGTTCCCCTACTATATTCAGAAAGTGATTATTGAATATTGCACATATATCTAACTTGTCAGTAACAGAAACATTCCTACTACGCACTGACGTTATATCTTCTACCTGCTGCTGCTGACCTGACATTTCCTTCACGATTGACCAGATAGTTTTAATTTTATCCCAAGAGTTCATTATTCTTTTTGCATACCACATCCTTTTTGCAGTCTTAATGACATTTTTCAGAATCTTACAATACTGTTTGTAATGACCTACAGCATCTTCATTCGGGCTGCTTCTAACATTTTGATACAATTCCCACTTTGTTCTACATCCCCTTTGTCAACCACCTTGGCTATCTGTTACTGGAAGTACCCTGGTTTGAGCGTTCTAGCGGAAAGCAACTTTCCAACAGCATAAAAAAATGTGTTCAGAAAAGCATTATCTGTATCATCTGCATTATCAGCACTATAAACATCCTGCCAGTCTTGCTCCTTAATTTGGCTTAAAAAGGTCTCAATTTCAACTGGATTAACTTTTCTGAGTAGTTGATATTTATGTTTAACATTTGTTTGAGAACAAATACTTTTTAGAATTAAAATTTGGGCATTGTGGTCTGATAGGCCATTTACTATTCTGCTGGCAGAGTGCCTTTCTAATAATGAAGAATGAACACAAATATTGTCAATGGTAGAACTGCTATTTCCTTGCACTCTCATTGGAAAAAATACTGTTTGCATCATGTTATAGGAATTAAATAGATCTAACAGCTGACTTTTCTTGAGCTATCACCTACACAATTCATGTTGAAATCTCCACACACAATTAAATTTTTATACTTCATATACAGTGAGACCAGAGCCAATTCCAGCTTGGGCAGAAACATTTTAAAATCTGAATCAGGGGGACCTATAAATAACAACAATTACTAGTTTAGTTCCATTAACATTAACAACTCCTGCACAACATTCAAATATCTTTTCTGTGCAGTGTTTAGAAAAATCAATTGACTCCAATGAAAAATTGTTTTTTACATACATGGCCACGCCCCCACACTGCAAGGAACTCCTAGAGTAGACGACAGCTAACCTGTATCCTGGCAAAGGAAGTCTCTAAATAGCCACATCACTTAAAAAGTGCTCTGAACTACAAATAATGTCAGAATCCATATCAATAAGCAGTTCATTAACTTTATCTCTGATACCCTGTATATTTTGATGAAAAATAGTAATTCCCTTATTACTTCGATTCTTAGACTTTGTCAAAGGTGGTTCCTTTCTTAGAGGGACTTCCTTTAAGCGGGAATAATAATCAGCTGTCCTCAGTCTAAAAAAGGTGCAGCCCTAATACCAACTACTACAGGAATTTTTCCATGTGTGAAACCCCAACCCCCTACTACAATGTCATCTATGAGCTTTGCCAACCTCCCCTTCCCATACCTACTGAGGTGCAGACCGTACCTAGTGAAATCTGACCTTTGGATAGGCTCAACTGGCACCACTGCAATGTGATCCATGCCCTCTGTCATCAGCCTCAAGCCCCATGTTAACACGCCTGACAGCTGTATTAAGACAAGGCCTATCATGACACTGAAACACCTGCATGAAATGCACATTTCTGCCACCAGTTTGAGTTGCTATCCTTTCCAGATCACCACCTATATCATATTCCCCATCCCTATCAAGATTATTCCTGACCCCACCCAATATAACTACCTGATCCTCATGTGAGAAAAATCCTACGTAAGTCCCCTATGTTACAAGTAACCTGAGCTAACCCTGCACTGGGCTCCACTATGCTGGTGACCTGGTACTCACTCCCAAGTACTTCCTGCAACTGTTGGCTAACACCTCTGCCATGAGAACTGCCTAACAGCAGAACCTTCTTCTTCCTAATAGACATCTCTACATATTTCGGCTTCCTAACAGCTGAGGTCTGCTGTGTACTTCCTACACCTACAGCTACAGGAGGTTCACCTCCACTTAACTCTGACAGTTGGTCAACCCTATTTGCAACTTGCATCGTGAAGCTATCTGAATACCTCCTCCTAGCTACCTTCTTGCCAACTGTCAGTGCCTTAGTCTTCCTTTCAATATGAACTGCAGTGTTATAACTGTTTTTCATTAAGTGACACAGTTTTCTGTATCACACATTTGTGTCTTGGGAACTTCAGCTAACAGTTTGATAGTGTAGAAGTTGTTGAACTTGACTGATATTATCATCTTCAGAGTTGTCACTGATATCCATATCAGCAACTGATAACGAATCAGCATGAATATTCTAATCAGTGTCTTTATCATTTAGAACAGTTACTCACTGTTTTGACCTATCAATGTAAGCACATGTTGTGGACATTTTCTCACTACTTTCTTCTGTAAAATGAGTTATTCATGGGGTAACACTGTTAAAGTAAATGAAGTACTTTCCATAAGTGAGCAGTAAGAATACTGTGTATAATAAATAACTGCACATAATGTGCAGTATTCTCAAGTACATTAGAAAAGTTTCTTACACTTTCCAATGTATTTATTCCTCAATGACACTAATGGAATGCATTAAAATCAATACTCGTGTAAATAAAAAGTTACAGTATATAGCAGTGATGGAAATTCAGCAATATATTGATGATGCAGTCCAATGTCCAGTAGAATTTATTGACAATGTATAGAATTATTTGTTCATACACTTTGGTTGATTGATTAGGGTCCAGTTGGAACATCTCTGTTCTGTTTAAACTTAAGAATAATTGTAAAGTTAAAAGAAAATAAATCATTATTTTAGCAATTTCATTTACCTGTTTTGTACTATCTACATTCAAGAAGTATATTTTATTGACATCAATATTGTTACTAAGGTTTTCATCCGTGTGGCATAGGATCATGTTTCATATCTCATTAATATTTGCAGCCCAATGTTGTAGGATCATGTCTAATTTCTATTTTAGCTTGTTATGATTCAGTTTGAAAAAATTGCTAAATCAAAACACACTATAAAGTTCAACTTATTTTTCCAACTCACTCACTTGTCCTTTGTCAAGAATGTAGCCTTCCTCCTAGATATTGAGGTCCATCACACTGAATCATTTGTACTTTAGTTCACATCATTCTAATCATCAATATTGCCATTTGTACAGATATTGCCCCTTCCATATGAAACACTTCATTGCCTGCAGGCTACGTGATGTCCTCTGCACTTTCGACATATCCACAAGAACAACATGAATTAGATATTCATTTCGTAGTTTATTGATGGGTATGGATAACACAACTGCTTTTCACTGGCCCATTCAAGTAAAGTTCCTGAACTGATGATTGTAAGCCCATTAGGGATATATCACAAGTTACGTATTTAACAATAACACAGTTAAATGTTGGGTGAAGCATATAGTTGTAACTTTTAACAAGTACTTCTTAGACACACACAAAGAGAATTGCAGTTGTTCATAAATTACACTACAGTAAAAGAAGCAATTAAGTGCAATCTTCACATATGCTCCCATAGAAAGCTGTTAAGCTGAAAGAAAGTTGGATTAGTTGCAAACAAACACAAAAACGAAACTACTACTATCTCGCTGGAAGTTGATTCAAAATCATAAGGTTACCAAGTCTTTGTAAGCACAGCTGAGCAGTGTGGAATCCAGCAGACAAAAGTGGTGATCAGGCAGTCAGAGCCAGTAGCAATCCATGCTGTTGACTTCCATTGCTGGTGGAGATGAAACTCAACAGAGCGGTGTCTGTACAACCCTAAATACAACACTGATTCTGGATTGGCTACACATGATCCAGCAGATGCAGCAAATTGTACCACACCCAAAGTATCCTCTTTCTTGATTGTGTGCAACACCTGCTTCTGTAGGTGATGCACATGAAGGCCCTTTACTTGGCATAATGTAACTTTTCTAGTTTGCCATGCAGAATTGGTGATTGGTTGTAGGTCATGCACTGTAACCTGCACAGTAGATGTATATTACAAATTGATTTTGGTGCATTGTGACATGTGTTAATTATCTGTGATAAACATACCTGCTGTAACAGTAAACCCCTCAAAACTAATATCAAATTATTACTTCTTTCACAGTAACTATGTTGATTTATTTTACACTGAGTGAGTTGGAACAGTGATTAGCACAATGGAACTAACATTTGGGAGGATAGCAGTTTAAACCCTACTCCAGCAATCCAGATTAAGGTTTTATGTGATTTACATAACTTGCTCCAGGCGAAAGCTAGGATGATTCCTTTCAAAGGGCTTGAGTGATTTTCTTCCCTATATTTTAAAAGAACAGTCTGAGCTTTTGTTCCTTATGTAATAATCACATTGTCTGGTAGTTGTCAACCAGTGGTTGTAGTGATAGCAATGTTGGCCATTTGAATACATTACTCCCTCCATGATGTGTAAGTAGTTGGCACCTGATGGGGCATAGTTCATCAGATAGGGATCTTCAGGCACCAGTATTTGAGTGCTGCCCCATCTTGATACAAAAGATTTGTCCACTGACCATCTGTTACATGTGCTCAGGGGCCTGAAAATGGTGAAAGTATATAATTAAAATTGGTAGCATAAGTAAGTCATTGTAGAAATATGTGAACATCAAAATTGAAGTATCTATTTTCAATATTATTTATACAAGATTCCAATGAAACTTACATAATTCAATAAGGGCTTTGCCATAGATGTGCACAAAATTAAAATCATGTATGTATGCAGCCGTAAGAGTGGACATGGAAGTGGATGTTTTCATATCTAAAGGGGATATTAGACAACAATATTCTGTGAAAGGTACAGGTACCATGACAGTCATCTAGCAGTAGAATGGATGAAACTATGAGGTTGACTGTGCTGTCAGCAGTGGATTCAAGTTTTTCTGCTGATGAAATAATGCTATTTCATATATTACCCTGAAAGAATAACTGATTGTGCTGCTGCTACCAGAGAATTGAAGTAAGTCCAAATTTTTAATTATTTCATTTTGATTAGGTATGACTTCCTACTTCCCTTATTATATGGAAATGCAGGGCTCAGGTAGGAACAAATTATCTGCATACCAATAAATTTTAAATTCATTTAAAATTTTTGAGTTAAAAAAAATTAACACAATTTGACCAGAGGCAATATGTGTTAAATTAGGAACTGTTGAATGTAGTTATATATGTATTTCTTAACAAAGAGCTATAGTCCCTCATCCATTGCACAGACAGATGCGCATACAACCTCTCAATGTAATAAGGTAGGTTATTGAGTCTGGTAGTTTGTGAATCATGCTCAGAGAGATCATTCACTGTTGGGTAAACATTTATATTGTCAAGTATCCACAAAAAATATGTTATTTCTTAATGTGTTGTTTTCCTGTGCAGTTATGGTGTGATAAATTAATGACATAAATAAAGTTTAAGGGTTTCATGGCATTTCAAAATTGTTTCTTTCACCTGAACCTATTAGATAATTTGGATTAAAATTTCTGCAACCTGATGTTTGGTTTCTTTTGTCAATCAGAAGGTGCAATGAAAACTGAGATTTTCTAAGAATGTTTGAAAACTGCTAAGTTGGGTTGTAATACAGTAACAATTATAAATGGTGTTGCTGGAAGTGATAATTGACAACTCAGGTTTCCAGTTATTGTTATAGTGAGAAACTTCTGGTTCAGTAGATTTGAGTACACACTATTTTCAACATAAATGACTACTTCTTTTTTCCCAGCTTAAATGTGATGCTAATTTATTGTCCTCTGTTTAACATAGAATTATTGTATTTACTTGGTGCTCAGACCTACATTATACAGGGCTATTATAAATGATTCATTCATTTTCAGTGTTCTGTATTTCCTAGTGTATTAGGTGTACAAATATGTTTTGATTTTCAGGGTATTAGTGTGCAAATGTGATTGATACATGGGTGGTATTGCAAAATGCAAACTCAGTGAATTTACATCAGTTGGCATTGTGGGTGCAGTGCCTTTACAACAGGCAGTAAAACTGATAGTGTTTGTATGTTCAAATTTGTAAAATGTTTATCTGTTGCAATACTGCTGCGTGCATTTAGAAAGAACTGCCAAGTAAAATGTGCCCTGCATATTGATATTGACTGTTTAGGGACAGTGGTGGTTGTTGTTATCATAAACCTGTCAACAAATGTGCCAAATTCACCAGGCAAATTTTTATATGCAGGCATTAAATAGTAATAATAATAATAATAATCCACTAAACTCATGATTTTTTATGTATCTCATGAACTTGGAATTCCACACTCAACTGTGTGAAATATCAGGTGGATTTCAAAGATGGTGCACCCCCTCATTGGATGTATTACTTTTTGCTGCATAAATGATGAACTTTTATATAATTGGACTGGGCATAGTGTTGAAGATGTAGCTCTATTCATGTGGCCTTCCTGGTGGCTTAATTTAACACCCCATGACCTTTTTCCTTTTGATTCATTAAGGGCCATGATTACACTACCAGCAATACTGAAACAGCTTAGAGAATGCATCAGTGCTTTTGTGATGACCATTGGTACAATGTTACTGCTTGGCATAGAAAGAATGTGATTATCTCTTGGATTGGGGTTGTGCGACCAGAGAGTTACTTCTAAAGCACCCACCTCAAGTCATTAGAAATGTGTTTAGTTCCTGGTTAACTTGCTCGAAGGTGTTATTTGTCTGAAAGTGATAATGCCACTGCAGAACTTCCACAAAACTTACACTTTGAAGTGTGATTGCTGCATCAATTTTATCCAAGTCATTCCTGACTCTGTTTTGTTAACCCAACTGTTGGCTTATTCCCAGTCTTTATCATCCTCTATTATCTGGGCAGTATCAAGGCTAGATTTAACCATACCTGTAACCAGGTAATCATAGTTCTAGTCACTCCTGTAGGTGTTAACATAAACTACTACTATTAGCACTACTTGCCACTCATTCTACCACCAGGAACAGTCCCTCACAGTTCCTGTAATTTAGTTTTTGCGGCCACGGTCTCCTCCTGAAAAGCACAAATATTCACCTTTTCTTTTTAGCATCAGCTGTAGTTGTTCTATCCTGTGTTTTGAAACATACCCTTCATATTCATGGTTGAGCCTCTTTGGGAATCCCTCCTTCTAACCCTCTCTGTTAGTAACAGATTGCACACACTAAACCTGACTATTAGCTGTCCTGTGGCAGCCAGCACAGTTATGACCATGGTAATGTTACTGTAAATAATTAATAATATAATGAGGATAGTTTACAACTGACCTCAAGATACGTATGTTGAGCTGCAAAAGACACATAATAAAGACTCTCATACACATAGAACTCAAGCTTGTGGTGTATTAGCCTTCGTCATAAAAACTGTAAATTATGGGTCAGTTATGGCATTTTGGTCCCCAGGCACTTCACTTACCGCTGTCTCAAACCTTTGACTTCCTATTTACAGTTTATTCTAAAGTTTGTGACAGTAAAGAAGCATCAAGTTATCAGCCACCAAAACAGGAAAAACTAAATTAAAAGAACGGCCATTTGGCAAAATGTAACTGTTGTGATACACAAACAAGTGAAAATATACTGTTGACTCTCATTTGATAAAATCTGGGTACAATCAGAGTATCTGAAGTTGAGGCATTTTCATTCTATGTGACTCTCCTAATCTTTGGTTGGAAGTACCTTTTCCTTACTTTTAGTACCATTGAAATCTTTTCTCCCATACTCGGACTTCGACTTGAAGACATAAATTTCATCAAACTTCGTTCTTTTTGGTTCTATCTTATGCTTTATACTATTGTTGTGACTACCCCCCCCCCACCACCACACACACACACACACACACACACACACACACGCACACACTTGCTAGAAAAGGCAAGGTACATCACAAATACACTATGATCAGTTTCAGCCAGGGAATGGTCATCCATGGATTTGTTGGTAGTCTCTATGAATAAAAGTATTTAACTCTTGATTCTGTTGTTTCTCCTTTGTTAGTTGTAAGTATATGCTCCAGTTATGTCACAAATATGGTTTATTTTCATTACAGTCGACATGATCGATTGGAGAGTGTCCGCAACTGCACTCTGTTATTTTAAATGTGTGTATTTCCGTCAACAGTTACAATATATTTGTTTAATAACATGTTTCAATCACTTGGATCATCTTCAGATCTTGTAGTTGAGTGTACCAATTAGTACTCAGCCAGACGAGTTGCGGACGCAACTACAAGATCTGAAGATGATCCAAGTGATCGAAACATGTTATTAAACAAATATATTGCAACTGTTGACGGAATTAAACACATTAAAAATGGTTTATTTTCATTGTTGAATTCCACTGAGTAAAGTTATTGCATTCAGGAAGTGAATTGTTGAGTGATAGCTGCGTGGGAGTAGCCGAGTGGTCTGGAGTGCCATGTTGCAGATTGCGCAGATTGTCAGAGGTCCGAATCCTCCCTTGGGCATGAATATTTGTGTCGTCTTTAGTATAAGTTAGTTCATAAGTAGTTTGTAAGTTTAGGGACTGATGACTCCACAGTTAAGTCCTGTATGCTTTACAAACATTTGAACCTTTTTGTTGTGTGATAAGCATTTTCAGGCATCTAATGGAATATATGTAGGTACTCTCTCTTATGTGATGTTTCATGTAATGTTGCAATTAAGTAATTGTGGCTACTTTTATGGCTTGTTGAAAAGTGAGTTTCTTTCCTTTTATGTAATGTGTGCTACAATTTGTTCATTGCCCACCATCAGCAGTAACCAAATTAAAGAATAGATTCATATTAGTGTATCAAGTTTTTCTCTCTAACCAAGTAACATCACTTTCCCAAATGTGATATTATTTCTGAATTATTTGTATGTATTAAAAACAACAATGAATTATGTAGTTGAGATACTGATGCAGATTGAAGTACTATTCCATTGTCTTATATTACTTTTGTGTGCAATAACACTAATTTAAATTTTTCATATTATTTGATAGGATAACACAACAAATTTCACAGACATTATACCTGAAAGTCAGCAGGCTGTGGAAATATTCCATCAAGCTCTAGGAATTTATGAGGCCCTAATGGCATACACAGTATCTGTATGGAAGGAAACCAGTAACAATTGCCAGAGATTATCAAACCTCTTTAAGGGCTATCACCGGCTGATAGAATTTGCAAAGGTAAAAACTAGAATATTGGTTATAATGTTATTACAGTTCTATATATGTATGAATGACATAGATTTATACAAGAGTTTATTTGTCAGTCTGCATGCAAACCGCGAAAGAAAGATAAAGATAAGGATGTAGATGGTCTGAAAGGAAAGATAGCAGTGAAGCCGCTGAAACTGCCTACAACACTTATGGATTTTGAAACGGTCAATAGACTACAAGCTCTGCTGAGCAGGTATGTACAGATCGTGTTATGTTTTTATGATAGAGTTTGAAGTAATTACTTTGAGAAGTAATGGGTTATATGTGTAGCTTCTACAACAGTCACACTCTATTCAAGAATGACAGAAGTGTTTAAGACACATGTATTTATAAGATGGACCATAATTACCCACCTCCTTACACAATAAAGCATTTTTTAGGTATTAAAGGTGCTGTCTTAAATCAAAATTTTGAAAATTGCACTTGTGTCCCATTACCTCTCAGCTGAGAGAAAACTTTACTTAAGCACAACAGTCTTCATAAGACTAACAGACACACACACACACACACACACACACACACACACACACACACACACAGATCAAAGAATTTTCATTACAACACTAAATCAACAGACAAGGACATACATATTTACAGCAGCCACAATCTGCAATAACACAACAGAAATAAAGAAAATAATTAACCTTCAACACTCATCTTCAACTATTTTTCTTCTTTGAACTCTTTATGAGTTAGTGGTTCAGTCAATATATAAGCAAGTTAATGTGAGAGGTCTCACCATTTTTTGAGTTTTTTCAGTGTGCATTGATGAACTTATTTTCTAAAAATTTCAATATTTTTCATGCTTCTTGCTATTTTTATTTCACAGGTATTACTCAACATTTGCATTACAAATTGATTGTCAAAAGAAAATTCTGTTGATTTACTCAAACCTGGTATTTCAAGTTGCTCTTGAAGGTATAATATTCCACTTATAATGTTAATTGAAGAAGCAGTGGCTTGGTACTTTGCTTCAGGTAAAGAAGTTCTCGCAAGAAATTTTAAAGAAATCGAAGCGAAAAACCACACTTGCTGAAAGCTGCCACTTAGTGATAAGTCAGTTCATTTGGGTCATATACTCCTCCTCCTCCTCCTCCTCCTCCTCCTCCTCCTCCTCCCCCCCCCCCCCACACACACACACACCACACACCCACAAACTGTTTTCCATCAATGATAAAGGAACCCCAGGTCATGAGACCTTGTTAAAGAATTACAGGATTGTGTGTGAGCATGGCAGCACATTAAGGAAGGAATCAAAAGCAATAGGAAAAAATTATCATAATCAGATGTATTTCATATTCACACAACATAAATTTTCGGCCTCATCCTTCATCAGGAAAAGATACACAACAGTCATTCAGACTTAACTGAAGCATACATGGTCACCATCTCTGGCTGCTCTGATGCAACAAGTATTTTGACAGTGAGTCTGTGTCAAGATACTTGTTGCATCTGAATCACTGAGATAATGGTTAGGTATGCTTGCATTATGTCTAAGTGATTGTGTGAATGTTGTGTATCTTTTTCTTGATGAAGGCTGTCTATTCCATGTGCCTGTCTACAGCTCGGCAATTGTCTTTATGTTGAGTTCCTACCTGTCCTCTGTTATTGACATTTCAACCTGGAATTTCCATTTTATTGCAGTAATTTATATAACTGTTATTTTGAGTCTGAACCTTTGTGATAATTTTGTGTGCTCTGTTGTTGCTTCTTTCAATACCATAGACTTGCTATTGACTTCACTCCACCCTGTTACTATTCTATTAAAGTGATAAAGTGAACTTTGTTTGGGTTTTATGAGCTATTAATTGCTTTCTGATTCAAACATGTTATTTTCTAAAAAATACTGTACATTTACTGTTGTACACTGTGTTGTATTACACCATCCACATCTTCATACATATTCCCCAATCCACCATATATTGCATGGCATAGGATACCTTGTACCAGTACTAGCTATTTCCTTTTCTGTTCCAAATAAATGTAATCTGTTTGTGAAATCTTTAATGGAGACACAAATGTTTACAGTGTATATTACATAGTATAATCAGTTTGAAGAAAATAGCATGTGAATATGGTGAAGTTAATGTGGTAGATGTATTCAGTGGTGTGTGATATATTAGATTTCCTTGGAGTAACTTATCAAATTTGTGCTTTTGGAAACAGGCCAATAATATTTAGTGGATATCATAATCATTACAACTTATCATTTGTAGGTCTCTTGGTCCTGCATCTGTCGAGGCAGTTGAATCACTAAAGAATCGCAGAGAATTTTATCAGTATGCAATGACAACTTCTCTGCAATTGATTCAACAAGCAAAACAACTTAAATCGGAAAACATGCATGTAAACATGGATTTGTACAAAAACTGTACTACATTGGCAAGGTTTGTAGTTTTAATATATACATTGGTATACATATTTGCTCCCTTTATAGTGTTCTGAAGCAGCACACTAAGTTAAGAGCACAATTTTGGCAGTTTTGTTATAAATTTAATCTGTATGCTTAAATCTAAGCCGTGTAACTCTCTTGTAAAGTGTTACACATATAGTCTTCCATAGTTTCAGTAAGTGAAGAAAATAAATACAAAAATAATTTTATATCATTCAGATTTCGCATAACTGAGCATTATAAACCACGTGCATAGGTCAATCAGAAATTCTAAACTATGGCACGATAAAATTCATATGAGATATTTAATGCTTCAAAGGCTTACCTTGCAGATTTGTCTATTTTATTTCTGTGTAAACATATAGACGTTAAATTGACTTAATGTAGTGTTAATCACTTCTTATTAGGAAATTGTTAGTACTGAAAATGCTAGAACTACTCAATAAGTTTGTAATATGCTGTGTTTGACATTCTACATTGTGTATGTAGCAGTGGTATTAATTTATGATATGTAGTAACTCTTTGGTTACTACAGCTACTGTACTGCTTCTATGGGAAGTTGATCACAACACTATGGCAAGTAAAGTGCATGGTGACATTTGTTTGATGCACTGCAGTGGGTGAAAATACAACACACAATTGATCCCTGTTATTAGTTATGTCCTGGCTTCAGTGGATCACAAGTCGACGTCTTGTTCGAAACGATATTTCATTGTGATGGATGCGTTTGGTGTTTACCATGCAGGTACTGTGCCTGTAGCATCAAACCAAGTCCCATCTCATGAGTTGATTTTATTATGTTTTGGGTTATTGGATTTGATTCTCCCCTCTCCTACAGTTCATATGCCACTTAAGCATTGGCTATGCCTCAGGACCCAAAGACATATGATGTCCTGCTCTTCATCCACCACAAACTGGGATACAGTGCTCTGCTATATGTTCGAACTCTGTGTCACACCAATCCTTCTGTGTTACAAGTGACATGTTTCTCTCTGACTCTTTTAATCTAACATGAGAAAACAAATCTTTTTCCAAGTATTGTGGTTTTTTGATGTCGGTTGTTTCAACCCTGTTTCATTTCTTATACATCCTTAAAAATTATTCCCCACACTATAAATGCTGTTAACACCACATGTTCTCCTGATGCTTCTATCTTGTGTACTGTGGCCTCCACTCTGAATGTTTGAGGTAACAACTAGCGGGAGGGTTAGGAACAGTTCCTATCATGGTAATGAAATTGATGCCATGGATGGGAGATGATACTTACACATCAACTTTATACAGACCTGTAATAACTGAAGTTATTATAGAATCATTTGCAGGTCAATGTATGTTGACCCATAGATATTAAGTTCACTTATTGTAGGTTATGGAGCAGTATAAGGAATTTTTGAAGAACTGCTTTCAGTTCTTTTGTATTGCGCTAAAATTTGAGAAATGTTTGTAGCTTTCATAACAAGAAAAGTTGTAGGAGTGAAGACGTTGACTCTAAAGAAGAACTACACAGTTTGTCCAGGTATTGACTTGTGAAGCTGTAGTTCAGAATTTCAAAGTAATGGTGATTATAAATATTCACAGAATATATGACATCAACTGCGATTGGGCAAAGCTGAAAATGTGTACCAAGCTGGGATTCGAACCCGGGTCTCCTGCTTTCTAGGCAGTTGCACTGACCCCTACACCACTGGGGACACAGTGATCACCGCACCTGCAAGGACTACCTAAGCACGCCTCCCGTCAGATCCAAATTCCCAGCTTCGCCCTGCCCACAGTACTCAAACTCGTAGTTATGAAACTAATTCCCGTAAGAGTAAGGGCTTCAAACTTGCCCAACCTTCCCCACACACTGTTAACTTCTACAAGTTACAAAATAAACTTCATTTTTATTACAACTTCTATAAAATTATTCGGCAAATGTTGTAATTTACAATTTTTGTTGTTATCCTGTATGTTTATGAGCACAACATTATTCCTTCAGCTGTATTTTAATTTATCAGAACAGTTAGTGGATGCATCAGTTAGTGTATATAATTTTTGTTTTAGTAAAGATATGAATAAGATCTATATAAGAGAGAGCTGATAGTAAATTTAATTGTGCAACACATTACCTTACTTTAATTATTTTTCATCGCTTTTTCTAGTTTAGCAGTGCCAGCTCTCTCTCAACACCAGTGACACGAATATCTAAAACACTTGTCTTTGTAATCGTACAATTTATGCTTTTGCTTTGCTGGCTTCAGTTTCTTTGTCTTCCATGAATGTCTGGACACTTAATTTCAGTCACTAGACAGCTTTTACATAACTCCAGAATTTCTTTGGGTTTTGTTGGAGGTGTTTCGGTAAGATTTTGTTACAATATCCCTTTCCACCCAAACCCAAACGTTTCTTCACATTCATATTTTTTTTCTTCCTCAACCTTAATCTTTGTGATACACTTCCAACTGACATGCAGTGACCGTGTAGGTGAAGAGCGGAGCCCGCACCATCATTGCATGTCAGATGGAAGCATGTCAGCAGCCTGAGGTCGATTCAAAAAACCAAACCCAAATTCAGACAATCATGTGGTTTGGGGTGCAAAGAGATAAGCATGGTAGGTTTCTTGGATTACCCCTCTGAAAATCAAACAAGCATCACTCCATCTGCAGTTTTACATTTATTGCATTGCACAGTAGTCATTAATTCTTTAGTAGTTTCTTTACAGAGACTGATATTGTCCTCCCATTATGACCTCTTCTACTATATTCATGTCTGTTTAATGTTCAGTCAGCAATTCTAAATAAATTGAGCCACACATCCGTATGCAGGAGTTTCTAATCTATATAAAACTGCTGTCTTGGTATTTTTATGAAGTTCGCTGAACATATAATCATTCTAGTTATTTTAGGTGCCCCTTGCACTTTGGTAATGATGATTGCTACAAATCAGTATCAGTATGCATATTTTCACGAAGGTCAGGTTATGAGTTCACACACATCTGGCCACTACTGGTTATCAAAAGAGGGCATGTTTAACTAGCCAAGGGAGAGTCTGGAAGTTTTGGGCTTTTGTGATTAGAAAGCAATTTTTTGCTGAGGTGTTCACACAAAGATACAAAGTTCAGCTTATTTGAGTATTGCAGCATCACATTGCTCAAACTTCCTGCTAGTGCTGTATGCAAACTGCAGAGTATTAACTGTAGAATTGATCTATATGTTCCTCAAGACTTATATTAAAAAGTACCACAAAATCTTTATACCAGTGATGAGTTCATTGCACCTTCAACTTTGCTTGTATGACCAAAATCATTAATTTTACTGGGTACTTGTATTTTGCAAATGGATACATACAGCTATGAATGAGATCTAAACATTCATTAGTAGCATATAGTTGTGTTAGTGACTTTTAGAAGTCACATATTTGTATGTGGTCAGGAAAATTGTTATAATTAATGCAGAGTAAGTTAATCAAGCTAGAAAACAAACATGACAGTGGTCACACCTAGTATGGAAGCAGATCTGTGGTGACATATGCCCAAACTTCATCCTCATGTTCAATATAATTAACTAATTAATGATGACAGAAGTTTGAAAAGTATATGTAATTAATATTGTAAGCATCTAGTTTCTTGAAGTGGATTTTGTGACAAACTGATATCATTTGATCATGAATGAAATCTGGAAGTCCATGCTTCTTTTACAGCACTTTCTGCATTAGTGCATCACTGTCAACTTTGTGGTATAATTTTATTTCAATAAAAACATTTAAATCGTGGAGTACAATAAAGCACATTTTCCACATGAGGCAGCGGACTGAGTCGGTAGACTCCATAAAAAATTTTAAGTTGGGCAAGTAAAGAAATCTTTGTATGTAACCTGAATTGCCCCCCCCCCCCCTTTCCCAATCGCTAATGGTAAGGTTTTCAGTAGCAGAATCACATAAAGATACAAGTGGGTCCGTAAAATATTGTATATGTTTACATAGTAGGGTATCAACACAGTTTTCCAAGAAATATGTCTATTAACACTGACCAGTTACAGATACAATATATGACTTAGTCTACATTTAATTTGAATATCTTCTTCAATGTACTAAAAGTGGAAGAACTATCGAAATTTAAGAGTTTTCCTAACTTCATTGAAGCAAATATTCAAAGTTCATGGCACATGCTGTGTGAAAAGGTCATTTGTGAATTTCATTTGAGCCTCAGCTTAAGTCTGAAAACTGAAATGCCTGTTTTGTAGTTTAAATTACATTTCAGTTTAGAAGAATGATAGAGGATTTGTGAAGGGACTGTGATGGAAACTGCTTGCAATAAAACAGGATTTATTTTTTATCATTTGAAGCTAATATTATTTTTAACAATATTATGACAATATAGGTAGCTGATCACCATACAGATGACATGCTGAGCCACATGGTGAAAAGAAAAATTACACATCTCTGTTCTCATCCAAACAATTTCTCTCTCTCTCTCTCTCTCTCTCTCTCTCTCTCTCTCTCTCTCTCTCTCTCTCTCTCTCACACTCTTAAAAACATACAGGCACAACTTGTACATATACAAGTGCTGTCTCTAGCTGCTATGACCAGAAAGCTTGTAAAAGGCATTATGGAGTTGGGCAGAGGGGGAGAATATTGTAGGGCATAGGTGGGAGAGGGACCTCAGCACCAGCTAGTGAAGTGTGCAGGGGCTAGATGACTGGATAAAGGCTGTATTACGCGATCCGTGCGAGGTGTACACCTCAGTTGCTACGCCACAAGTGTTATTATCTGGAACTATGTACTGCTTCACCTATTTCACGATGCATGCCAGATATTCCTTAGTGCAAATCTGTGCATGTACAGTAGACAGGGATAGATTATTAGATTAGACATTCACTGGTCCACTTTCACCCAGCTCACCTCATGATCTAGGTTGTGAGTAACCTTTCCCTCCTTTCCCCTTTCTCGTTCTTCCTCCTACCTGATGAAGGAAATATAAATTTCCGAAAGCTAATATAAACCTTCAGTTTTGTGTCATTTTTTGTGTGTACTATTGGCAGCACCAAACTATGGTAATTACTGACCCTGCCACTCTATTATTTTCATTTACAATTTAATCAGTTAATTCCTGTTTTTCAGATGTGATAGCTATACTTGTGTTATCAGCAACAAGAATTAGCTTAGCATCTTCTTGAATATAGAATTGCAAGTCATTAATACCACCCAGGAGAAGTGTACAATGACAGTTAGTCAAAGATCTGATGAAGGATGTGATTCCGTTGTTCTAGTCCTGGGTGGTATTGGATGACAAGGAGGACAATCCTTTCTAGCTGTTTCATGGGTGTGGTGAGAGGGTTGGAGGTGTGTTGCAGTATGGAACAGGAAATCTGTGGAAGACTAGTTTTGGGGTGGTGGGGGGCTAGATTTTGAGCAATTGGCTTGAGATATTGGTCAGCGAGGGGCTAAATTCTTTCAGTAGGAGTACAATAATCAGCTACAAAGTGGCAGCCAAGATTTGCAAATTTGGAGGGGGGGGGGGGGCATGGAAAAGATGTGTGTACAAAGTGTTGTTGGTGTGAGAAAGGAGGTGGATTAGGGAGAGGTTCTGGGAAGGATATAAAGATTTTAGTAGAGATTGTAAGTTGTGTTGAACTTCTTGCATGTGATCACTATGGCAGATATTGTAGATGGAGGAGTCACAGTTAGCTGAGGCTTTCTGGCAGGAACTAACTTTCCATTGTTTAAAATTAGTTTTATAGACAGAAATTAATTTGTAAATTGTGGTATAGGTTTTGAGTACTATATATGTCACACCAGTGTGAAGTTAATTCTATTATTTTCTTTACAGGGTACTGTATGAAAACTGCATCAGCCAAGTTATAACATTTAATGATTTTGATAATGTCACATGCAGCACCTCAGTTGAATGTTTTTCTGAAATTGTGTCACTTATCACAGCCTACTACAAGAGTTACTTACCTCATTTCTTGGAAGAAATCAGTAAGTATGGAAAGAAATCCATTAAATTTATGCAATTAAGCATAAATTCATATGCTATGTTGAAATTAGAAGCTGAGTTTGAGGTGATAGATAGAAAATAAAGGTAGCTGATTTAAAAACATTTGACAAAGACAGTAATACACCTTAAAAATTGCTCAGATTTATTTAATACTTTGGGGTGGGGGGGGGGGGGGGGGTTCAGAAGAAAAGTAGTCTTTCTTATAACTATGTTCACTTAATGGACATTGAAATACTCCTGTCTGTTGACAAGGTATTTGATATCCTGATCTATTTGTTATGACAAAAGTCCACCAATATATTGCCAATTTATTCTGTATGTCCCATGAAGAAATAGAACTCTCCAGGATGTGGAATAATCCATTGACAACCGAGTGATAGAAACTTGATTGGAGTATTGTATTAACAATGAACCATCACTATACGTTATAATGCTATTCATGACAATGTCACGTACATTTGTTCAAGTAAATTTGTATTTAAGTTTTTGCTTTTGAGGGGGGGGGGGAAAATGAGAATTGTTAGCTTCTCACCTATCTGCAATTTAATATTTACTGTGAAAATGTTTAATTAAGTCCACAAGACTTTAGTGCTATTTACAGTACATTACTGCTTGTCAAGCAATATACAGTAGAGACTTTTGCTTGCCACATATGGTAGTTAAAATAACTTTGAATCCCTGACTGTAGTTACTGGGATAATATGTGCTGTTGAATTTTTTAAATTATATTTTGAACCGATAGGCATGTCCAATTTCCTGCTTAATATCAGATGGCAGCTTGTTGAATATTGGTCACCATAGAAAGGCATTAATCGCTGAACTCTAGACGTGTGTTCAGGCCATGTTAAAATTATTTGAAAGTCTGGCATTTTAATAATGTCCACCATTGTTCAGCAGTGTTGTAATCCTCAGGTTGGTGCACTGTGTTAGCTGTGAGTTGGATCAGTGCACTGCAGTGAGCAAGGGCAGTGACCACTAGATGTCGCCATACAACAGATAGCCCAGTGGTCATGCTGACTATTGGCCAGCGTCACAACTAGTGACAGAGTGGCATTTCAACTGTGACCACGTTTGTGTACAGTCTTTGTGTTACAGTTATCACACCTTGTACATCCCCCTAACCCCCAAATCTTTGTACACACAGCGCAGTAGTAATAAAAGAAGTAAGTGTTTGTGTTGAGTTATAACACATTGACGACAAGTAGGTTCATAGATTCACGTCTGCTTCTGTCTGTCTTCATTTGTTTTCAATGAATATAATTTGTTTTCAATGAATATAATTCACCCCGAAACCCAGCTCACTGCCACAGGGATCATATCCTTGTGGAAGACCCCGCTTCAAGACCTGTCCAATCCACCCACCCAGCACTTACTATTTCAGTCCTGTCACAGGCTTATCCTACCCTATCAGAGGCCGGGCCACTTGTGAAAGCAGCCACGTAATTTACCAACTGTGCTGCAAGCACTGTACAGCTTTCTATATTGGCATGACCACCAACCAGCTGTCCATTAGGATGAATGGCCACCGCCAAACTGTGGCCAAAAACAAGGTGGACCACCCTGTGGCACAGCATGCAGCGGAGCACATGCTTGATTTCAATGGCTGCTTCACAACCCGGGCCATCTGGATCCTCCCATCCACCACCAGCTTTTCTGAACTGCACAGATGGGAGTTATCCCTACAATACATTCTCCGATCCCGAAATCAACCAGGCCTCAACCTACGATAACTTCCCTATATATATATATTTTTCCATACCTTACAGTTCCTACCTCTCTATCCCAAACCTCGCCTATTTTGAGTGGTGTGTGAATGTGTGATCGTGTGTGTGTGTGTGTGTGTGTGTGTGTGTGTACGCACACGCGCATACGTGCATGTATTTTCTATATATATATATTTATTTTACTTTATTTTATTTTATTTTCTCCCCTCACCTGCCTCCCCACTCCATTCCTAAGCTGCATCTCGTTATTCCCATCTAACCCATCCCCACCACCGTGACGTAACCTTTCTATCCCCTCCCCCTCCCCTCCCCTCCCCTCCCCTCCCGTCCCCGATTCACTGCAGAGCGTGATTCGAAGTGCGGCAGTCGGAAGTGATGGTTGTATGACTGTGTTGTGTGCCTGTGTGATTGCGTGAGTGCTCTATTTTCTGAAGAAGGCCATGGCCGATAGCTGAATGTGTTGTATGTGTGTGTCTTTTGTATGTGCCTGTCGCAGCTCGTCGCCACATCTTTGCGGTGAGTTGTAAACTATCCTCACTATATTATTCTTTTCAATGAATGTAATGGATGTAATACCTAAACAGCTAAGCAACAGCAGGAGCTCCTTGCTGCTGATTATTCTTTTCAATGAATGTAATGGATGTAATACCTAAACAGCTAAGCAACAGCAGGAGCTCCTTGCTGCTGTGCAACAAGCTATGCCAGCTTTGCTTGACAAATCGGCATCTCCAGCTCCATTTCTGCTGCCATTCCAGCCATTTGCAGAATCTGTGGAGGATTGGGAGGTTTACAAACACTGTGGTTGACAAAATTTTCGAATCTTAAGACTCACAGATGCTGAGGTATGTCAAGTGCATTTTTTGTCCTGAATTTCTTCATCCTTGTATCAAGTGTTGTGGGAATTGGCCCTGTCACAGGAACCGGCCTCTCGTTTGATGAATTGTGTGCATTGTTGGTTTCTTATAATTGATGCTGTACTCGTGTTGTGGCCTCCAGGGTGGAATTTTACCAGTGCAGAAAACAACCCAACCAATCCTACCATGCCTGGGCTGCTAGTCTTCATGGCCTGAGTTGTGCCATATTGTTACAGACAAATCGACAAAATCTTATGCAGATGTTATTATCCTTTCTGACCCAGATATGGAGATCTGCCAACAAGGTATCCTTGAAAAAATATTGTGAATGACACACTTTCACAGGCTGCGGGTTGTCAGTTCAACACCCGCTGTGATGTTTCATTCATACGGGGCAGCCCAGCAGAGTCCGTTGTGTCCATTGCAGACAATGTTGTGCCAGTACATGCTGGCCGAATTGGCTGAGTCTGCCCCACAAGTAAACAGCGTGCCGGCCGCCACACTCTGTTGCCATTATGTGTAGCATGCTTCACCAAATATGACAGGTCTGAGTGCCCCCAGTCTTGGGTGGTATGCTGTAAATGTCGTAAAAAAAAGTCATGTGGCAGTCGTTTGTTGTGCTCAATATAACCAGGAGATGGTTGGGGATAGTTTCTAACCCACATGCCAACAAACTTTTTATTGATATCTTGGTTTTCCCTGCGTCTTCAAGTGGATGGCTGCACAGCTGTTTCCTTGTGGAAGGCTCAGACCTATGTCGACTTTGGCTCACCACAGTTGTCACCAGTTGACAAACTCCTGCAGGGATATAGCAAACATTACATTACCTTGCTGCACCAGTTGACAGTGGATGTTCTCATAAATCAGTGACTTGCCCTATCATTTTAATTGTAATTCATGACTTCTGTGCAGCCAACTTTTTCATTTTAGGTGCTTTCCGGTCATTTGGTTTTTCCGTTGCAGAATCCATACAGCTGGTGTCTGAGGTGGTTCCATATCAATCCTAGGAATCCCTGTGTTCTGCATTTCAGAGTGTCTGAAGAAGGTCTTGGATGTGCCACTGATTTTCAGGCCCTCCTCACCTTGAAACCACTGCCATGCCCTCTTCTTTTTTCCAGACCCATCAAGTTCCTTTGGCTCTTTGCACTCAATTCAAGGCAGAGTTGGATAGCCTTACCTCTCTCAGGGTGGTGGTTCCCTTATCATCCAGTAAATGGTGGCACACCCCTAGTGATAGTGTGGAAACATACATGTAAACTATGCCTATGCAGAGAATTTAAAGACACTGACAAATCTCAGATTGTAATGGACACCTAACTTTTGCTCCATCTTGACAAACTCTTTCCGCAAATAGCAGGAGTGCAGTTTTTCTCCAAATTGAACCAGTGGGAGACATGTCACCAATTACCTCTAAATTACGAATCTAAGCATCTCATTGTTCTTAAAAAGCCTTTTGGCCTTTACCAGTACCAATGGATGATGTTTCAAGATGCAAGTGCCCCGGCCATATTTCAGTGGTACTCGAAGCAGGTGACATCCTGGGTTCTGTACTGTTTCTATTACCTGGACAGCATACTACTTACAGGATGTTAAGTACTTACACCTTAACAACCTCCACTCCCTGGTAGAGAAATTCTGGAAGGGTTTCCCCTCCCCCTTTTCCTTCCTTCTGGCTGTGACTGGTTTGTATTTAAGTTCATAATTAACAACCCAGTTAATATCAATTGTAGCAAATGATAAAAACAGTTGATAGAAAATTGGTATATCAGTCATCACATATGCTCCTCACTGATTAGTTTTACATATACCTACAGTTACAACACACACACGACCTTCTTTACACTGATTTTAGAAATAAAGTAACATCAAATGGCTAGCATTCTATGGATTTACATTGGAATCTGCAAAAGGCTACATTTTTTCAACTGACCCTAGAGTCTCTCTGTCATATCGTCTCCCTTCAGGGCATTCGTCCCATTGAAAAATCTTGTCAAGGCCATTACAGGACTTCCACACTCTTCATCCTTGTGTGCGCTGCAAGCTCTTTGGGGAAAATAGCCTATTACCATCGATTCTGCGTGCCCCCTGCAGAGTCTTTTTCGCAAAGGTGCCGCTTTTGTTTGGTCGCCAGTCTGTGAACGGGCTTTCGCCACACTGAAGAGACATCTAAGAATAGCTCCTTATTTAGTGACTTTTGACTGTAACAAAATTTTTATTTTGGCTGCAGATGCCTCCCATTGTGGAGTGGGGGCAGTGCTCTTGTATGGAAATGTGGACAGCATAGAGCAACCACTGACTTTTGCTTCAAAGATTCTCACCCCAGCTCACAGTCAGTATTCTCAGATTTAAAAGGAGGCTTTTAGCCACTGTGTATCCCGGGACACACTAGTTGCAGTGCTGGGCTTTATTTCTTTCTAAGTACCACTATAGCATCCATTTTTTGCCTATGAAACAACATGAAAATGCCGATGCCTTATCCCATCTCCCTGTGGGTCCAGATACCAAGTCGATAGGGAGACAGTCATGAGTTTTCAGTTGGACGTAAATGCTCATCAGGCAGTGGACAGCTTTCCTATTATGAGTACCCGGATCGCCACGGCATAGCAGACTCGGTCCTTCAGGAGATAGTCTGCCATGTCCAACAGGGTTGCTCGGACTGTCCTCCGGGATGGGCTTCCAACCCTCTTCCCAACTACTTTGTGTTGCACCATCACATATTTGTCTTCAAAGGGTTCCTCTTCATTGACACAGATGACACTGGTACATGGGTCAATGTTCGAGGGAGTTTATGGCAGAAGGTCCTACACTTGAGCTACGTGAGGGGCACTTGGGGGTTTCCTATATTAGATTAGTTGTTCATTCCATAGATCCGTATGAGGAGATCCTCGTGAATGTGGAACATGTCAAAAAATAATTTTATATATATGCTAGCTGAAAACCCTATGCTGCCCGGATATTTATTTATTTATTCCTGCCTCGAGTTAATACTTCTCCTATCCCTTCTCTCTCTGTCCATCTCCTTTTTTCTAAAAACATGTTGTTTTTATTGGAGAATATATAAGTAATAAGGTTGTCTTGCATAATGTACAAACTTACAAGTGCTAAATCTAATAATGGAATGTCCTGGTTGGAATTAATAATGTAGTAATAAGGACAGTTTGCTACTTACCACAAAGATTTGGCGACGAGCTGCAACAGGCACATACATATAACACTTTCAGCTATCGACCATGGCCTTCTTCAGAAAATACAACTTTCACGCTATCACGTAGGTACACAACACAGTTATACAACCATCACTTCCGGTTGCCACTTCTAAGTGCAGCACCTGGAGGTGTCTGTGTGATTGCGTGAGTGTTGTATTTTCTGAAGAAGGCCATGGCCGATAACTGAAAGTGTTGTGTGTGTGTGTGTGTGTGTGTGTGTGTGTGTGTCTTCTGTATGTGCCTGTCACAGCTTGTCTCCATGTCTTTGCGGTGAGTTGTAAACTGCCGTTATTACTATATTATTACATATAAGTCCAGTGTCCAAACAAAGAAAGATAGTAATGAAAATACAAATGACACATAAAATTTGTATGATCTCATATTTATTTAATTATATGTTGTACAAATGTGACAGTGTAGTGCCGGCTCATTCAGCAATTGGCCGTCTTATCTCGGTTGTTTTATTAGAGATGACTGCGCTCGATGCCCTTAGCTGTGGGCAATTTGTCGAAATTGTCAAAAACGGCTTCATATCGCTATAGTCTGTCATACAAAAACCCATATACAGCCAGTAGTTGAAGATACATCTGATGTTGATGGTCCATGAAGTTACAGACATTTCACCCGAGTCCTCCAAAATTCCGATTCAGCTTAAAATTCTGGGCTGCAACGTGTCCTTGCAAGTTGATACCGGTGCAGCGGCTATTCTTCTAAGTACCGCCACAGACAATAAATTAGGTTCCACTCAGCTCGTGCCAGTAACACGTAAGTTGCGAGGGTATGGCAATCAACTGATTCCTGTTCGGGGGCAATTTCAGGTTGCCACCGAATAGAAATCAGTTTCCCGGCTGTTAACTTTCATCAACATCGAATCCATGGACACAGCTAATTTGTTCAGATTAGATGCCTTCACAAGCTTTGGGTTTACTGTGAACAAATCTATTCACTTTGTGTCCAAGATGGTCACATTCGATGCAGTCTACATTCTTTGCAATGAATTTGCTACCCTATTTTCTTCCGGACTGGATCGGGCGTGTGGCTTTGAGGCGAACGTCCTTCTCAAACTGGGGACAATACCAATAATTAAGAGTTTGGCCTCTTCCAGTCAGTATGCGTTCTGTGGTCAAACAGTAACTTGAGAGATTAGTCAGTGAAGGGCTTCTGTTCCCTGTCAGATCTAGCGAGTGCACCTCCCTCTTGGTGGTCGTGTGGAAGCTTAGTGGACTGTTACGGCTATGCGGGGATGACAGACAAACAGTTAATGCACATTGTCAGTTGGATACATACCCCGTGCCTCGTCTGGAAGATCTGATTTCTAAGCAGGCCGGAGGGGTCTGCTTCTCTAAGTTAGACCTAGCTGAAGCGTATTTTCAATTACCTTTGTGTCAAAAGCTCAATGTTGCTTGGTGTTGAACACCCCTTTGGGACTCTATATGTATCTGCGGCGGCTGCTGGGTGTTTCCAGCGCACCCGTGATATTCCAGAGGTGCTTAGAGCAGCTTTTCCAACCACTAGATGCTTGTGTAAATTACTTAGGCCTTATTGTGGTCATGGGAAACACCCCCACAGCTCATATTGTCAACCTTCAAGAGGTTTTCAAATCATGTCGGTCTCAAATGTAATATTGTACAGCACTTGATCTTTATCCTATGGATGATAGGAAAATTATACAACCCATCCCAGTGCTGCATAAATAAAATGGGTTGGAAGCGTTGTCAGGATGGATGGCGAAGCAATAAAGTCTTGTGGGCGCCCTAGGAAAGGGTGGCTGAATGGCAAATAAAAGATAGAATTGAAGTTAATATTTGGTATATTCTGAAATACGGGATACATGGCGGGACTCGCCCTGGGGTCGTATGCAACGAATGAATGCCAGTCTAAACGGATTAGAAAACTGAAAAGGTGAAGGTTATGGTTCACACAGTTGGTGGCTTATGCTGAACAGTCGCTAGGCGGGAGTGGACGACATGCGGCCGTTCGCCCCGCACCGAGGCTGAGCCTCTGGAGTGCTGTTCTGCACAAGAACTCAAACTGAAGAGAGTGAAGGAACTGTTCCTCACACCTTGAGTCCTGCAGCAGTAGCACACGTGATCAAATGTGGGTGTCTGCTATTGGCTCCATGGTAGCATGGATATGTCAGTAGTTTCAGCCAGAAGGTGGCGTGATTTTAGAATTGGCATTCAATACTGGTTCTGGCAGGCTCTGTCCTGCAAGGTGGACAGGCTTGGTCACGTTGTCAAGGCGTATGTTGTGGCGGAAGGACACTTGTAAAACTTAGGCGAAGTTTTGAAATAATTTTTTTAAATTATTTCCCTAACCTGTTTTAGACTGGCTGGTCATCCTGTACAATATAGTGAAATCTCAGATTTTCCAGCCGAACATAGTATACCTTGAGCTGTAAGTGTCCCCGTAAGGACTTACACTCATAAAGGTATATGTGCAAGTGGTAGCCTCAATGCTTGCCCCATGGAACATAAAGATATTACAAGCTTTCCTCAGAAAATTAGTATATTATCATTGGTTTCCTCTGCATGTATCCTCCATTGTTAAACCCCTTCATGACTTGTTGTGCAAAGATGTTCCGTTTCAATGGTCTTCCGAATGTCGGGCCGCTTTTGAGTGCCCTAAACAATTATTGTTGACTCGTACGTGTCTGGCCATGTATTCTCTGGAGTACCCCTAGTAGTTGCAGCAGTCACCTCTCAGCAGTACAGGGAAGAGCGGGGGGAGGGGGGGGGGGGGGGCGAGATCCTATCACACCAGTACTCAGACGGCACTGAACGGCCCCTGGAGTTCGCGTCTAAAACAAAACAGTCACGCCGGTCCAGGAATTTTTGCAGTTCAGAAGTTTCACGTGTTCTTATATGGCAAAAGTTTCACTTTAATGACCAACCATCGGCCTTTAGTGGCTCTCTTTCGGCTGGACGCAACCGTGCCAGATAAGTCCGCCCACCGTCTTCATCGCTGAGCCTTACACCTGTCCCGTTTTCAGTATGACATAGCAACATGCTAATGCGGTCGCGTTATCGTGGCTTCCGCTTGGGGCAGATCCACAGCTTAATAAGGAAGAAATCCTTTGTTTTCTTATAGATGCAGATGAGGAAAGAACATTACATGGGTTACCCGTCACAAGTGAAGTCCTGGTGGCGGCCACAGTCAAAGACCCTGACCTCAGAATAGTGAAGTCAAGGGTGGAACGAGGGTGGCCAGAATGTTGCTGAGCCGGGCATCAGACCCGTTACATAATTATTTTTTCCTCTGTCACCGGCTCTCAGTAGCAGCCATGGTACTCTTATTGGCCTCGGAAGCCGGCAACTCACAGGTCAAAATTCCGTTGACTCTCCGACCGCGAATATTGAATTTACTACACGAAGGGCACTGGATTCCCCACACTAAGGCCCTGGCTTGACACCACATCTTTCGGCTGGGAATCAGTCAGGAATTCAAACAACTGGTGTCCGCTAGTGATGCCTGCACCTTACAGCAAGCTAATCCCCGGCATTCCCTCATTCCCTGGCCTGTTCCTTCGCAGCCGTGTTACCGGAAATTGGTTGATTGTGTGGGGGCCATTCTTGGGTTCCTGTTGGCTCTTGGTAGTTGACACCCTCTCTAACTTTCCGTACATCGTTCAGATCAATTCCAATTCGGCGGATGCCACTGTTCGGGTGTTAACTAAAATACTCTCAATTGAAGGTCTCCAACACATGATTATGATAGATAACAGCCCTAAATTCTGTGCAGATGGTTTTCGGTCTTTTTGCGTGTGCCAAGGCATTCGACACGTGCGGGCTTCGCTGTTCCAGCCACAACCTAACAATGAGTGAGGTGGCATAGTGGGAATACACGATGTTGACGGGATGTTAAACTCTAATCTTCCTTCCTTCCGCAATCTAACGGGGAGGTGGAACAACTCGTTTGGACATTTAAGGCACAGATGCAGAAATATGACTTCTGCGTCAGTTGATGACATCGTTTTAAGATTTTTGATGACCTATCGGGCCAGTCCAATCGGGGAACTGAGTCTGGTCGACCTTGTTTCCTATTACATGTACTGACACCACCTGATGCACTGGCCTCGGATTCAGCAACTTCTAGCTTCCACCCAGGTGATGCGGTCTGGGCATTTGGTTACCGTAGTGGGTTTGCCGTGTAGCTTTCCTCCACATGTCACCCGTTGCCGTGGCTGACAGCTCCTGGACCTGCGCACACCCTCAGGCAGCTGCACGCGCCACTGGGACCAGCTCCTACACCGTGTCATGATGGTTGCTCCGCCCGGCCCTGTTGCTCCTGCAGGGACAATGGGCGCCGATACCCCCACCCCTGCCGTGAGCCCCGCTGCCTGCTCCGCGATGGGGATGGCATCGATGTCTGGGGGTGAACTAGTCCATCTGCCCCGGGGGACCCGCTGGCGAGAGTCATCCCCATCCTCTTCAATCATCAGGCGGCCAGCCCAGCGGCACTGCCGTTCGCCATCCCTGCTTCAGCACACTGCACGCCTTGTCGCCATAGGTGCCAGACCAGTGGACATCCAAGGTTATGGATTGTGACCCTTCTCCTTCTCTGATGACCGTCCCCGTGCCCATGTTCCCCCCGAGGCAGGAGGTGGTATGGAATACTCCGAAATTGACGTAATTTACAAGTTGTGCACTCCACAATTCGCGGCGCGACACCAGAACCCGCACGGGAAACACGACGGGTCTACCGCCATGAGAGAGGACATGCGAGGAAGTGGGACAGCGCGACCAAGGTGCCACCTGATGTGGAAAAGCAA